>JARBWK010000001.1:183072503-183672503 GCA_030556195.1 Anolis apletophallus | reverse complement strand
GAACTCTCTGCCCCAGAGTGTGGTGGGGACTCCTTCTTTGGAGGCTTTTAAATAGGATGGCCATCTGTTGGGAAGTGCTTTGAATGTGATTTTCTTGCTACTTGGCAGCGGGTTGGACTAGATGGCCCATGAGGTGTCTTCCAACTCTAGGTTCTATGATTACATAGGAAATCCTGGAAGCTGTTAGAAAGCCAGATAGTGGTTACACAAAACAAAGCACCAATGCACAATAAGGGCTTTGTTTTGTTTTTTATTTATTGTATCAGAAGTGAACCGACGGTACAGTTGTAATGTACTTAAAAAACACAAAGTCTAAAAACTTGGCATTGTATTAAAATGTCCTTTGACCACTTGGAGTGCCTGTGGTGTTGCTATAAGAAGGTCCTCCATTGTGCATGTGGCAGGACTCAGATTGCATTGTAATAGGTCGTCTGTGGTTTGCCCTTCTCACTCGCATGTCGTGGACTCAACTTTGTGGTCTCATATCTTAAGGTTGGCTCCGTCTTCTCTGTGCCCATGAGGGAGTCTCTCATTCGGTATCCAAGTTGCCCCGTCTTCTCTGTGCCCATGAGGGAGTCTCTCATTCAGTATCAGCAATGGCTTGAGGATCTGGGTTTTAGCCTGCCACTTTTGGACTCTCGTTTGCTGAGGTGATCCTGCGAGTATCTCTGTAGATCTTAGAAAACTATTTCTTGATTTAAGGCATTGGCGTGATGTCTGATATCCGAACAGAGGGTGGACCGGAGATGTCACTGCCTTGGTCCTATGATCATTGGCTGCTACTTCCCTGCAGATGTCAGTGGTGTAATACCAGCCAAACAGTATAATTTCTCCAGTGGTGTAGGGTGCAGACATCCTGTGATAATGTGGCATGCCTCATTAAGAGCCACATCCAGTATTTTAGTGTGGTTAGATGTGTTCCACACTGGGCATGTGTACTTGGCAACAGAGTAACAAAGCGCAAGGGCAGATGTCTTCACTGTATCTGGTTGTGATCCCCAGGTTGTGCCAGTCAGCTTTCGCATTATATTGTTTCTAGTGCCCAATTTTGGCTTGATATTCAAGGAGTGGACCGTGCTCTGCTTTCTTTTATGCTCTTTCACTTTGAACTGAATTAAATGGTCAGTGTAGATGGGACTGACTCAACTTTCATTCTTCAGAGTAAAGGGGCAATACAGTTGGTTCTCTGTATTAACAGATTCTGTGTATATGGATTCAACTATGCATGGCTTGTAAATATTCTCACCCACTCCAATTCCAGGAAGCAAATCTTGATTTGGAAATTTTATATAGAGGATGGAGCTTTTTTGTATAATTTTATATAAAGGACGGTGGCGCAGTGGGTTAAACCACTGAGCTGCTGAACTTGTTGACCGAAAGGTCGCAAGTTCGAATCTGGGGAGCGGCATAAGCTCCCACTGTCAGCCCCAGCTTATGTCAACCTAGCAGTTCGAAAACATGCAACTGTGAGTAGATCAATAGGTACCGCTTCTGTGGGAAGGCAATGGCGCTCCATACAGTCATGCTGGCCACATGAACTTGGAGGTGTCTACAGACAATGCTGGCTCTTCGGCTTAGAAATGGAGATGAACACCAACCCCAAGAGTCGGACTCGACTGGACTTAATGTCAGGGGGAAACCTTTACCTTTACAATATAAAGGACACCATATACTGGGACTTGAGTATCCACAGATTTTGGTATCCACAAAGGGTTCTGGAGTTAACCCCCAAAGAACACTAAGGACACATTCTATTAATATATTTAAGCAGCCCTCCCTCTTCTCTGCTTCTACCTTTTCCTCCAAAGGTACTTTTTCCTAGTTAAAGCAATCATGAGACATCTGCGCGTGCACAGAGTTCCACTTTGCAATGAACAATGTTCAAGTATTAGGGTAATCCCCGCCCCGCTTCCTTCTTGGTTTACGTTTCACTCAAACACACCAGTTCGCCTAACATTCGCTTATTTTCTTTGCTAGAAGCAAAGTACGAGCCAGGATAACGTGGGTTAATCTGTGGGGACTTAATGTGGGTTAGAGATAAGAAGATCCTGTCTCAAGGCAGAGGGTTGGATTAAATCAGTTAAGTCCCAAATGGTATGCATGCTGGTGTGCCACAGGAGAACTGATAGTGTGCTACGGGAAATGAATTAATGACATAATTAAAAGTCTCCTGTGAACCCAAAAGACCTCCCAACAAGAGAAGCTGCCTGTTGGGTTATTTGGCGATGCTTGACGATGCCTCTACACTTTAGGATGAATCCATTTCAAACCACTTTTACTGCCATTGCTTAATGCTATAGCATCCTGGGAGTTAATGTTTTGCAAGGTCTCTAGCCTTCTCTGCCGAAGAGGGCTGATGCTTCACCAAACTACAACTCCCATGATTCTATAGCATTGAGCCATAGCTGTTAAAGTGGAGTCAAACGAATTAATTCTACAGTATAGAGATTCACTCACAGTTGCTACAAGGAATAAGGAATAGAAGAAAATAGATTTATTTCACTCACAGATCACATGGCAACTCACCACTTCTTTCCCAAGAGATTGAAAACTGTGTTGCTGAAGGCTTTCACGGCCGGAATCACTGGGTTGCTGTAAGTTTTCTGGGCTGTATGGCCATGTTCCAGAAGCATTCTCTCCTGACGTTCTGCTCACATCTGTAGCAAGCATCCTCAGAGGTTGTGAGTATATTGGAAACTAGAAAAGGGAGGTTTATATATCTGTTAAAGGTTCAGAGTGGGAGAAATAACACTTTATCTGTTGAAGGCAAGCGTGTAAGATGCAATTGATCACCATTGAATTATCATTGCAGCTTCAAAGCCTGGCTGCTTCCCAATCCTTTGTTGGGAGGTGATTAGCTGGCCCTGATTGTTTCCTCTCTGGGATTCCTGGTAGAAGAAAGAATTATTGTCTGAACAATCAAGAATCAATCAGGGCCAGCTAAGACATCCCAACAAAAAAAAAACCTCCCAGCAAAGGATTCCCAGGCAGCAATCAGCTAGGCTTTGAAGCTACAAGGCCATTAAAAATTAATCATGGTGGCCAATTGCAACATTCACACTTGCCTCCAACAAAGAAGAGTTCTTTCTCCTCACTTGCCTAGTTTCCAACTGATCTCACAACCTCTGAGGATGCCTGCCATAGATGTGGGCAAAACATCAGGAGAGCATGCTTCTAGAACAGTGTTTCCCAACCTTTTTTGAGCCACTTTTTACATTTACAAAATCCTGGGGCACACTACCAACCAAAATGACACAATATGACACTCTAACACAGTAATACATATAGTTAATATGTTTTAAATGTATTTATACACTCAGTGTGAAACCTGGACCTGTTTCGATGAACACAACATAGATATCCTGGCAGAAATGGCAGAAAGACACAAACTTCCCACACAGAACTCCCATAACTACGAGAAAATACTATAAGAGTTTGGTGGGCATTGACCTTGGGTTTTGGAGTTTTAGTTCACCTATATCCAGAGAGCACTGTGGACTCAAACAATGTTGGATCAGGACCAAACTTGGCATGAATACTCAATATGCCCAAATGTGAACACAGATGGAGTTTGGGGAAAATAGACCTTGACATTTGGGAGTTACAGTTTCTGGGATTTATTTATTTATTTATTTATTTATAAATTCGATTTGGTAGACCGCTCTCTCTGGAGCCCAGAGCGGTTTACAGCATAAAATCAATAAAACATCAATAAAAAGATAAAAGACGTATACCCAAAAGCCCCCCTCCCCACAAATGATCCCGGCAAGCAATAATACGCAGAGGCAACACACAATCAAAGAGCATCCTGAACTCTTTCCAAAAATGGAATTGAACCAAACTTGGCATACTGAACTCTCATTACCAACAGAAAGTACTGAAAGGGTTTGCTTGGGAATTGACCTTGAGTTTGGAAGTTACAGTTCACCTACATCCAGAGAGCACTGTGGACTCAAACAATGTTATGTCATGTTGTTGTTTGTTTTCTATCCAGAATCACAATGTTGGAAGGAGGCTCACCACTTTAAGGTCCCTAAAACAGGCATGGGAAAACCGGCCCTCTGGGTGCTTTGGACTTCAGTTCCCACCATTCCTAACAGCCTGAGGCCCTTTCCTGCTTAAGTGGCTGAAGGGAAAAAAGGAAAAGAGCCCGAGGCTGCTAGGTATGGTGGGAGTTGGAGTCCAAAACACCTGGAAAGTCCAATTTGCCCATGCCAGCTTTCGACAGAGACCTCTTCCTCCCCCTTCCCCTTCGCGCCCTTTCTTCCCTTTCGGACGCATGGCTTTCAACTCCCTCCAAACACAAGTTACACCCAGAGGAGCCCTTTCTTAACAGGAAGTCGACAATGCAGAGTGACCTGACATGGCCCCAGAGACAAAAAAGATTCCCAGACCTCAAAGATTTTTTTTGGTTGGAAAAAAATGTGAATAACATGGGGTGCGATTCATTTGCCTTTTTGCCCACCCACCCCAATAATAAACAAACAACAGGAGAACCAGCTACCTCAGTATGAGTGGAGAAGACTCTCTGAAAGAGAGATATTCTCTCTTTTACAACTTCAAAAGTAAATATTTGAGATATAAGGCTGTACTTGGCATTTGGATCTAGAGGGAAAATAGGGTGCTTCAGCTTTCACTCTCATTTGGCCACACAGGCTGAGTCTGGTGAGCTGTGGAGTCCGGTATGTGTTTGGAAACGTTTCTGGGCAGTTATGATCATAGAACCACAAGCAAGCACTAGCAAACATTAAGAGAGCAACTCAGTGATTCCGGCCATGAAAGCCTTCGACAACACATTGAACATCTCTATGGGGAAAAACAGTTCCAAGACATGCAGAAATTGGAAAAACTGAAACATGGCCATACAGCCCGAAAAACTCACGGCAACCCAAACATTAAATGCCTGTATATCTTAGGAAACAGGGATCCATGGACCTCGGTGTGGTACCCAGGAAAGCCCATGATCCAACTTCCCCAATTTGGAGCAATGCAGTTGGGTTAGATTACAACTGCTATCATTCTTATCAGGATTGGAATCATGTGCTCTTCTGGATGTTATTGGACTGCACCAGTTATAATTCCTCACTATTGAAAGCTGTAATCCCGTTTCATGTAGATAGCTGAATAGTACCTGCCGCTAGAATAATAATAATAATCATCATCATCATCAAACTGCAAAGCCACAATCATTTGTCAGCTGCAAAAGTCCACCCTACTGGGATCTGCACGCATTATTCGCCAATACATCTCACAGTCCTAGACACCTGGGAAGTATCCAATGTGTGATACAATACAACAGCCAGCTGCGCCCGTTCCTTGGGAAGGCTGATCTGGCTACGGTCGTCCACGCTCTGGTCACATCCCGAATAGATTACTGCAACGCACTCTACGCGGGGCTGCCTTTGAAGACAGTTCGGAAGCTACAACTAGTCCAACAGGCGGCAGCCAGATTACTAACCGGAGCTACATACAGGGAGCATACCACCCCCCTGTTGTGTCAGCTCCATTGGCTGCCTGTCCAATTCCGAGCTCAATTCAAAGTGCTGGTTTTGACCTTTAAAGCTCTATACGGTTCTGGCCCAGCTTACTTGTCCGAACGCATCGGCCTCTATGTCCCACCTCGTAATTTAAAATCATCCGGGGGGGGCCTGCTCTCGCTCCCGCCAACCTCTCAATTGCGGTTGGCGGGGACGAGAGGGAGGGCCTTCTCGGTGGTGGCCCCCCATCTGTGGAACGCACTCCCTATTGATATTCGACCAGCTTCATCCCTCCTAACATTCAGAAAAAGAGTGAAATCCTGGCTTTGGGACCAAGCGTTTGCACCCTAGCACAACACGGCACTTTAGACTGGTCAGTTGCCAAATTGGTGGTTAAGATCTAAGACTTTGGATGGAACATTGTTTTAATGGTGATGAATGTATATGATGTTTTTAATATTAACTGTATTTTAATGTATTGAATTCTAGGTGTATTTTACATATTTTACTATGTATTGTGTGGCATCGAATTGTTGCCGTCTGTTAGGCCGCACTGAGTCCCCCCTCGGGGGTTGAGAAGTAGCGGGGTATAAACACTGGAAATAAATAAATAAATAAATAGTGACCTTGTTTTCTGTGTAGCAATTTTTTTGTGTTTCAAATAATAATAATAATAATAATAATAATAATAATAATCGCCAATACCACCTTGAGTTGCCGATAGGCTGAGAAAGGCGGTATACAAGTATAGTAAGTAAGCAAATAAATAAATAATAAACATTGTTTATATCCCGGCCCCTCTTTTTCAAGGGACTCAGGGTGGCTTACACAGGAAAACAAACAAATACAGTAAATGATACAACACAGACAATAATCACATAGCATACCTATTAATAAAAACAAAATAGCAGAATAGTGTAAACAGACTAGAAGTTCTTAAACTTTTTCCATTCGTGACCCTTTTCCACCTGAATTTTTTTTATGGGGCTGCAAATAAATAGGTATATAGCATAGGTATGATTATTTTTAGAAATCAGCATTTGCAGGGTTTGCTAAACGGACTGATTTTCCTCTTTGTGAGGTACACCAGAAGCATCTTCTGCAGCGTGTACTGTAAACTCTACACATTGTCACTAACAGATTTGTCTAAATGGATGGCATTCAGAAACGTTTTACTGTTGCCAAATTGTTTTCAATCCCAACATTGAGATAATAGGACTCTATTTGGGACCAGGACCCACAGTTAAAAGAACCAGTGGTCTAGACAATAATAAATGCAATAATACTAATAAATAGAGGAAAATAATGGAATAATAGAATAAAATAATACATGTCATAACACTAATAAATAGAGTAAAGGAATGTAAATGTAATAATAATAATAGAGTAAAATAATAACTAATAAAAATAATAGAGTAAAATAATGGAAATGTCATAATAACAGTAACAATAGAGTAAAATAATAAATTTTAATTATTTTAATTATTCGATTTCTTGGCCGCCACTCCCGGATGGCTCAGGGCGGCTCACAAATCGCAGCAAGATACAACAACATAGCATTTAGCATTAAAATTAATATAAAATGAAAAAATTAAAAACAACAATAAAAAACTAAGACCATCTTAGGTTACAAAAGCCTGTCGGAATAACCAGGTCTTGCAGGCCTTCCGGAATGCCAAGAGGTCTCGGAGAGACCTAATGTCCGGCGGTAACGAGTTCCAGAGCATGGGGGCAATGATAGAGAAAGCTAATACACAATACTATCCCATACACAATTAAAGGGGCAGACCGGTGTGTTGCATGAATCACAATACGCTTGATAGCAAAAAATCAGAATATAATCTTCTATAACATATAACATATGGCTCTATGTCGAACCAATCTCACTTACAGTCTGCTAGAGGAACGCACCATATGTGTATTGAATGATAGAGAAAGCCCTTCTCCTCGTTGAGGTAAGATGGTATACTTTAACACTTGGGATGAAGAGAAGATCCTGATCTTCTGATCTCAGCGATCTCATGGGACAATATGGGGTAAGCAGCTCCCTCAGGTACACTGGCCCCAGACCATATAAGGCCTTAAAAGTCAGAACTAACACTTCGAAGGTGGTCTGGAATTCCACAGGCAGCCAGTGCAGTTCCTGCAGGATTGGTGTAATGTGATGGCTCACAGGAACACCTGCGAGCAATCGAGCTGCAGCGTTCTGCACCAGCTTAAGTTTCCGGGTCACCGACAGAGGTAGGCCAATGTAGAGAGTGTTACAGTAGTCTAGCCTTGAGATGACCGTCGCTTGGATCACCGTCGCTTGAAATGTAATAATACTTATAAATAGAGTAACATAATGTAAATGTAATAATAATAGAGTAAAATAATAAATGTAATAACACTAATAGAGTAAAATAATGTAAATGTAATAAACAATAATAGAGTAAAATAATAGCTGTAATAATAACAATAGTAAATAGAGTAAAATAATAAATGTAATAAATATAATAATAGAATAAAATAATGTAAATGTAATAATAATAATAAACATAGTAAAACAATAAATGTAATAAAAATAATAATTACAGAGAAAAATAATAAATAACTTTGACTCAAATGAAGGGCTGAAAAGCTCGGCTTATACGGCATTTGCATTTTTATTTAAAGCATTATTTCTTTGATTTTTTTTGCCAGTTGCTTGAGAGTTCTGGTTGTTTGAGTTCTTGTTAATTGCGAGTCTACTGTATCATCTTGAAACACATATGAACCTTGTACTCTTAAGAAGAAAGGACGGTTTATATACACAGGGTAACTGCAATACAGAGGCATTCGTTCCCATTCACCTCTCGGAGCCGAAACCCAAAGCGATATGATTTTCTTTCTGAGTTTGTTTTATCTCCATTGACCCTTCTGCCGAGGCTCTCTTATTCACCTTTTGCTCTCCTGCAGGCTTTACCGCTCAAAAAAAGGCATTGTGTCATCCTCATGGGCAAATGGGTTATGGCAGAAATGGGATTATAATTAAAGCTAAAAGCAGAGGAGTGGGTAGCCAGCATCCGGCCTTTCTGCACCGTGTTTCCTGGAGATACAAGCGGCTGCTTAAGATGAGCCACATCCCTGCCTGCCTGTGCCCCTGGATTTCTCTCTTTATTTTTATTTTTGGATAATAGCATTTGGTGTAAGAGCTTTGGAGACACATACAAGGAGGGGCCCCCTGGGCAAAGCTAAATGGAGCCAGACAACAAAGGTGACATTAAAATGAGACTGCGGATCAAAGAGCTCAACGCCCACGCTGTCCTCGGTTAAGAATATATCGACGGACACAGCACAGTACGGCCTGGATGGTTTGCAAACTGGATGTGTTGCTCTCTGGAATTTGGAAAAGTTACATTTTGGACGACAAATCCCAACGTCTCCAGTCAGCACAACTATTCATACTTTCTGTTGGACTTGTACTCCAGAAAGTAACTCTGGAGCTCTGATAAAATTAGCTTCTACAGTGGGTTCATAGTGCTCCCTGGATGTAGGTGAACTACAACTCCCGCAAACCAAGGTGAATTTTCCCCAAATACCTCCACTATTTTTTGCTGGATATTTATTTATTATTTATTTATTTATTATTCCATTTTATATTTCGCTCCTCCCTGCAGGCTCGGGGCGGATCACAGCAAACAATAAAACATACAATAAAACATACAATAAAACATGCAATAAAAACATCAGATAAAAACACAATACATGACAAAATGCCAGCAGATTACAATTCTCAGCACAGGCGAAAAACATGCTGTCCACATTCAGGTTTAGCCAAACGCCAGCCTAAAAGGGGCAGTCTTACAGGCCCTTCGAAAAGGGGCAAGTTCTTGGATCGCCCGAACATGGCTAGGAAGTGAGTTACAAATCGCGGGAGCCACGGCAGAGAAGGCCCGTTGTCTCGTACTGGACAAATGGCAGGAGCGGGATGATGGTACAACCAACAAATTCTGCTCTTCCGAGCGCAGTGATCTCGGGGGAACATACGGGGTAAGGTGGTCCCTTAGGTACGCAGGCCCTAGACCGTACAAGGCCTTAAAGGTTAAAACCAGCACCTTGAAGGCAATCCGGTACTCGATGGGAAGCCAGTGCAGTTGCCGGAGGATGGGAGTGATATGCTCCCTCACTGGTGCTCCCACCAGCAAGCGAGCAGCGGCATTCTGCACCAGCTTGAGTTTCCGGATCGTCGGCAAGGGAAGGCCTACGTAGAGGGCGTTACAGTAGTCCAGCCTCGAGATGACCGTCACTTGGATCACCATGGCCAGGTCGTCCCTGGAGAGGTAGGGTGCCAGTCGTCTAGCCTGTCATAGATGGTAAAACGACGTTTTGCTAACCATAGAGACCTGGGCCTCCATGGATAGCAAAGGGTCCAATTGGACACCTAAGCTCTTGACAAGGGATGACGGGCTAAGTTGCTCGCCATCCAGGGTAGGCAACTGGCTCTCATCCAGCCCAGGGCGACCGGGCCACAAGATCTCCGTCTTCGACGGATTCACCTTCAGCCGGCTGGCACGCAGCCATCCAGTCACGGCTTCAAGGCATAGATGGAAACAATCGGGTACGGTATCCTGCCTGCCGTCCATTCTCAGCAGAAGCTGGGTGTCATCAGCGTACTGATAACACTCCAGACCAAAGTCGCGAACCAGCTGGGCCAGGGGGCGCATATAGATGTTGAATAATAAGGGTGAGAGGATAGCCCCCTGGGGGACCCCACAACGTAATGGGAGTCTCCCGGAGACCTCCTCCCCCCTCTCCACACGTCCCCGATCCTGGAGGAAGGAGGTTACCCATTTAAGGGCAATCCCCCTAACCCCAGTCACGGCTAAACGGTGGGGCAACAATGCATGATCTACAGTATCAAACGCTGCTGTTAGATCTAACAAAACAAGCAGGGCTGACCCGCCCTGGTCCAGCTGGCGGCAAAGTTGGTCTATAATGGCGACAAGCACGGTCTCCGTCCCATGCCCAATATGGAAGCCGGACTGGAAGGGATCAAGTCCAGCTGTGTCTTCTAAGAACCGCTGCAGCTGATCCGCTGCTGCCCTCTCAATTACCTTGCCTAAAAAAGGCAAATTTGACACAGGTCGGTAATTGGAGGGAGCCGAAGGGTCTAAATTCGGCTTCTTCAGCAGCGGTCTTACCATTGCCTCTTACCATGGGGGCTCTATGTGCCAAGTTTGGCCCAATTCCATCTTTGGTGGAGTTCATAGTGCTCATTGATTGCAGGTGAACTATAAATCCCAGTATCTACAACTCTAAATGTCCAGGCCAATTCCTCTCAAAACCCACCAGTATTCAAATTTGGGCATATTGGGTAAAGGGTATGCATGCCAAGTTTGGTTCAGATCCATCATTGTTTGGGTTCGTATTCTCAATGTATGTGAACTACAACTCCTATAAATCCCTCCAAAGACCTCCAGTATGTTTTGTTGGTCATGAGGATCCATTGTTGGTGGAGTTCAGAGTACTCTTAGATTGCAGGTAAACTATACATCCCACTACCTACAACTCCTATAAATCATGGTGAATTCTCCCCAAACTTCTCTAGTATGTTCAGTTGCTGATCAATTCCTGTTTGCTGTGTGGCATAGAAAAGAATAGGAAAGGCTTACGAGAGAAGAAGTGGGTGGGGTCATGCAAATTCCACACCAATGGAGAAAGTAAGAAACACCAGGATGTCTGTGGTGGAGTAAACACATAAAATATATTTATTTATTTATTTATTATTTGCATTTGTATTCCGCCTCTTCCCGAGGGCTCGTGGCGGGTTACAAGACATACATAGTGATCGGCAGGCAACACTCATGCCGAACTCACGAACAAAATAAAACAATGCTATAACCATAAAAATAACAAAAATGATACTAAAAACATCATTAAAACATTGTTAAAATTACACTAAGTGACAGAAAACGGTAACACAGAGTCATAAGTCGATTGAAAGCAAGAGGCGTTATATGTCAACCGAAGGCCTGCTTGAAAAGGAAGGTCTTACAGGCCCTGCGGAAAGGGGCGAGCTCCCGTATGGCTCTAGCCTCCTCCGGCAGGGCATTCCAGGCCGTTGGAGCTGCTACTGAGAAGGAGCGCTGCCTAGTTGATGATAGGCGGCAGAGGCGGATCGGTGGAATCTCCAGCAGGTTTTGCTCTGCTGAGCGAAGTGATCTCGGGGATCGTATGGGGCAAGGCGGTCCAAGAGGTACGCAGGCCCTAGACCGTACAAGGCCTTAAAGGTCAACACCAGCACCTTGAAGGTGATTCGGTACTCAATTGGCAGCCAGTGCAGTTGCTGGAGGATGGGCGTAATGTGCTGCCTCACCGGCACTCCTGCCAGCAGGCGAGCAGCGGCATTCTGCACTAGCTTGAGTTTCCGAATCGTCGCCAAGGGAAGGCCAACGTGAGGGCGTTACAGTAGTCTAGTCTCGAGATGACCGTCGCTTGGATCACCGTAGCCAGGTCATTCCTGGACAGGTAGGGGGCCAGTCGCCTAGCCTGACGTAGGTGGTAGAACGCCACCCTGCTGACCGCGGAGACCTGGGTCTCCATGGTCAGCAGGGAGTCGAACTGAACACCCAAGCTCTTAACAATTGACGACGTGCTTAATTGCTCGCCGTCCAGAGTAGGCAACCGGCACTCATCCCGGCCAGGCCGACCAGGCCATAGGATCTCCGTCTTCGGCGGATTCACCTTCAGCCGGCTGGCCCGCAGCCAACCAGTCACGGCTTCGAGGCACAGATGGAAGCAATCGGGTGCGGTATCCGGCCTGCCGTCCATTCGCAGCAGAAGCTGGGTGTCATCAGCGTACTGATAACACTCCAGACCAAAGTCGCGGGCCAGCTGGGCCAGGGGCGCATATAAACGTTGAATAATAAGGGGAGAGAATGGCCCCTGGGGACCCCACAGTTAAGTGGGAGCCGCCTGGAGACCATCCGCCCCTTCCACACGCTGTCCCCGATCCCGGAGAAAGGAGGCCACCCATTTAAGGGCAGTCCCCTGACTCCGGAGCGGATAGGCGGTGGGTCAACAATGCATGGTCTACTGTATCAAACGCTGCTGTCAGATCTAACAAGACAAGCAGTGCCGATCCACCCTGGTCCAGCTGGCGGCGAAGTTGGTCTGTAATGGCGACAAGCACGGTCTCCGTCCCGTGCCCAATACGGAAGCCGGACTGGAAGGGATCAAATCCAGCTGTGTCTTCTAAGAACTAAGAATATAGGATGAAATTGTCCCTATGGAAACCTTTACTTGGGTAGTGGGCAGTATGGCGTTTGTGGAGGACATTGGCAGAGTGTTTATGGCACTCTCTATAACCTGCAATGTCATTGGACGGAGGGCCATTGGTGTCTCCTGAGTAGTGGGAGCTATAGCTGTTTGTGGAGGCAGGAGGCTGTTTGTGTAAGTGGACTTAACTTCTTAACTTAGGCGATCCCTCGTAGCCTGAGGATGATGGTCCTCCAAATGTAGTGTCTTGGGAATGGGTCCATAGGTGACTGTGGAGCCCTATTTTTGATCCGCATGTTCTCCCGCAGTGAGGACATTGGTTTCCAGGTGGAAGGCGGTCCTGGTAAGTGTTGGCTTGACACACCTTTCTCTTGGCACATTTCTCCCTTTCGCCCCCCATTCGTGCCGCTTCAAATTCTGCAGCACTGCTGGTCACAGCTGACCTCCAGTTAGAGCGCTGAAGAGTCAGGGCTTCCCAGTTCTCAGTGTCTATGCCAGAGTTTTTAAGATTGACTTTGAGCCCATCTTCAAATCTCTTTTCCTGACCTCCAACATTCTGTGTTCCGCTCTTGAGTTCAGAGCAGAGTAACTGCTTTGGGAGATGGTGACCGGGCATTCAGATAACGTGGCCAGTCCAACTGAGTTCATGATGTGGGAACATCGCTTCAATGCTGGTGGTCTTTGCTTCTTCCAGTATGCTGATATTTGTCCACCTGTTTTCCCAAGAGATTTGCAGGATTTTTCGGAGGCAGCGCTGATTAAATCATTCCAGGAATTGAGTGTGATGTCTGTAGACCAGGGGTGCCCACACTTTTTCATCATGTGAGCTACTATATGAACAATCAAGTTGAAAAGATCACATGTTGCGCACACTCCTACTGCAGCCTTCCGTCCGCGCAGGGCTTCTTTCTTGCCTGCCCTCAAACTCACCGCCGTGCGCACCCAGGAAGGGGATCCTCTCTTAATGTCTTCGTTGCCTTCCTACTGCGTGCTTTCGCGAAGCAGGAAGTCCCCATCCTGTCCTGCTTCTTGCGTGCACAGCAGCCCCTCCCACGCACGCAGCAGGAGGGTATTTGTAGGCGCACCAGCCAGCGCTCTGGCCAGATATGGCTTTGGCGGCGGCTGGGAAGGCGCAGGGCTGGGAAGGCGCAGGGCTGGGAAGAGGGGCCGCCTGGCTGCTGCCTGGGCTAGGAAACTCAACCGAGAGAGGGACCCAAGTGAGGCTGGAGCCTCCCCATGGCAGCCTCCCCCCCCCCCCTGCCTCGAGGCTTCCTTACCTGGGCAGGAGAAGGAGGAGTGGAAGAGGTGCTTCCCCAAAGTGACAGATGCAGTGGGGGGCACCCTTCCTTCCTTCCTTTCGAGGGTATCACTCAGAAAGGATGCCCAAGTGGACGGCTGGCAGGAAGGAGGACCCCTCCCACTGGTGGCAGTCCATGCCCACGGGGGAGAGAGAGAGAGAGAGAGAAGGGGGCCACCCTCTGAAGAGCCACCCTCTCTCTCTCTCTCTCTCTCTCTCTCTCTCTCTCTCTCTCTCTCTCATGGGCCCTCGCCGCCTTTCTCCTTTGAGGGCGAGGGAGGGCGAGGTGGAGAAAGGCGGCGAGGGCACAAGCAGCAGCAGCAAGTGGAGTCTCCATCCCCGCAGCCCCCTCCTCCTTGGGTTCAGCCCTAGGAACACGGCGGAGCCCTCCCTCCTCGCTCCCAACCAAGGAAAGAAAGCAGCCCCGCACAGCTCGCTCGCCCAGGTCTCGGCTTGGAATGGGAGTCCCGAGGGCAGCACAAGGGTTTGCGGCGGGGCTTGCTTGGCTTTGCCCCACTTTGCCCGGCTTCCTTCGCCTCTCTCTCTCTCCCTCTCTCCTTCCAGCGCCCGCCTGCCTGCCTGCCAAAAGGATCTGAAAAAGTTCTCCGGATTTATTTCTTCTCTCCTTGGCTCTCTCTCACACACACACACACACATTCCCTCCACCCCTCCCACAGCCTTGCATTCTATCTGTGCGCGTGCCTTCGCCTTGCTCCTGACCCCCCCCCCCCCCCGCAGCAGCAACCAATGGGCGGTCATGTCACCACACCGTGCATGGCAAGACGAGCACCAGGGCCCGCCCACTAAAGCCTCATTTTGGCAAAAGAAGCCTCGCAAAGGCAGCGGTGGGAGCGCACGTACGGCTGGTGAGGCCCAAAGATCACCTGGAAGAGGGCCGAAGATCACCTAGGTGCTCCCGATCACCGTAATGAGCACCCCTGCTATAGACAGTCCACGTTTTGCAGGCATATAGCAGGTTTGGGAGGACAATGGCTTTATAAACAAGCACCTTGGTATCCCTACGGATGCCCCGATCTTCGAACACGCTCTGCTTAATTCGGAAGAATGCTGCACTCGCAGAGCTCAGGTGGTGTTGTATTTCAGTGTCAATGTTGACTATTGTGGAGAAGTGACTGCCAAGGTAGTGGAAATGGTCAATATTTTCTAATGTTACATCATGAAGCTGTATTTCTGGCATTACAGAGGGATTGGCTGGTGACTGCTGGAAGAGCACTTTGGTTTTCTCGATGTTCAGTGAGAGGCCGAGCTTCTCGTATGCTTCTGCAAAGGTGTTTAGAGTGGCTTGTAGGTCTTCTTCTGAATGCACACAGATGACGTTGTCATCAGCATATTGGAGTTCTATAATAGATGTTGTTGTGACTTTGGTTTTGGCTTTCAGTCTGGTGAGGATAAATAGTTTGCCATCTGTCCAATAGATGATTTCCATGTCAGTGTGAAGCTTCCCATCAACAAGATGATGTATCATAGTGATGAAGATGGAAAATAAGGTTGGGGCAATAAGTGGACACTCCAGTCGCATACACATATGCATATTTTCACTTTTATTATGTACTAGCTTGGGGACCCGGCGGTGCCCGGGTCATTTGAGAAGTGCAGCAGGATGTAGAGTGGGTCATGGGGGCTCTGTGTGCCAAGTTTGGTCTTGATCCATCATTCTTGGGAGATGCAGTGGTATCATGAAAGTACTGAAGGTACTGGAAGTCTCATCATCTGTGGTCCAGCCTCCCCCAAATTGCAGTAGGATGTAGATTGGTTCATGGGGGCTCTGTGTGCTAAGTTTGGTCTGTATTGGTGAATGGATAAGGGTTGTATTGTTTTTAGGGAGTGAAGTCCCATAATCCGTGGTCCGTTTCACACAAAACTGCACCAGGATGTAGAGTGGGTAATGAGGGCTCTGTGGGCCAGGTTTGGTGTTGATCAGTCATTGGATAAGGTTTGCAGCAGTCTTGGAAAGTGAGGGAAGGTACTGCAAGTCCCATCATTCATGGTCTGCCCTCCTCCAAACTTCAGCAGGATGTAGAGTGGGTCACTGGGGCTCTGTGTGCCAAGTGTGGTCTTTATCGGTGTTTGTTGGGGGCCGCAGTGGTCTGTGGGAACAGAGAGGTGTGAAAGTACTACAAATCCCATCATCCATTGTCAATCCTCCCCCGAACCTCACCAGGACGTGAAGGTAGTCATGGGGGTTATGTGTGCCAAGTTTGGTCTCGATCAGTAATTGGATAAGGGTCACAGTGGACTTGGGAAGTGAGTAGAGGTACTTCAAGTCCTATCATCCATGGTCTGCCCTCCTCCAAACTGCAGCAGGATGTAGAGTGGGTCATGAGGGCTTTGTGTGGCAGGTTTGGTGTTGATCAGTCATTGGATTAGGTTTGTAGCAGTCTTGGAAAGTAAGGGAAGGTACTGCAAGTCCCATCATCCATGTTCTGCCCCCTTCCAAACTTCAGTAGGATGTAGAGTGGGTCACTGGGGCTCTGTGTGCCAAGTGTGGTCTTTATCGGTGTTTGTTGGGGGCCGCAGTGGTCTGTGGGAACAGAAAGGTGTGAAAGTACTACAAATCCCATCATCCATTGTCAGTCCTCCCCCGAACCTTACCAGGATGTGAAGGTAGTCATGGGGGTTATGTGTGCCAAGTTTGGTCTCGATCAGTAATTGGAAAAGGGTCGCAGCGGACTTGGGAAGTGAGTAGAGGTACTTCAAGTCCCATCATCCATGGTCTGCCCTCCTCCAAACTGCAGCAGGATGTAGAGTGGGTCATGGGGGCTGTGTGTGCCAAGTGTGGTCTGTATTGGTCCTTTTTGGTGGCCTCAGTGGTCTGTGGGAACCAAAGTGTTGGAAAGTACTACAAATCCCATAATCCATGGGTCATGTCCCCCCGAACCGCACCAGGACGTAAAGGGGTTAGGGGGTTATGTGTACCAAGTTTGGTGCAGGTCCATCACCCGCGCTGGTCGCTGTGGCCTGTGAAAGTGGCTGCCACATATCCGCCCTCCCGCCCTTCCGCCCTCCGCACACATACATACAAACATTCCGCTTTATAAAGGTATACAGATATAGAAGAAACTTTTATTATGTATATAGTAAATATAGATAGATATAAACTGTATATGATACAATGGTACTGTAAATTAAAAAACAAAACAAAGGAGCCATTAAATACTTTCAGATCGAGATATTCCACCTGAGAATCTGGGCTAAGCATCTATCACCTTCTAGTTTGGACTACAAGTTGTCGTGAAGAAAAGCTTACTCTAAAAGATCCTAAGTTATAAAATGTATAACACATGTATGCTTATGGTAGTATGTCGCCTATATGTGTCATCTTAAATTTCTGCCAACTTGGCCAGAGACATTTTGTGGCTTGAGGCAAAGCAGCAAATCCCTACCCAACACAAGTAAATAGTATCTAAAGCCAGCCAAGTTATTTTGGCACATGAGTTAGTAAATCCCCTAAGTACCTCTCTTTTTTCCTGGCATGAGAATACAATAACAACACACTTAATTACTAACAATTTTCTGCTCTTTTGTGACATCTAAATCTGCCACCTAAGGACAATGGTAAAATGAGCTCCGGCATTCTTCTGCTTTCCGTAAACCCAGCCCAAGAAAAAGGTTAAATATGAGAACCTAACGCAAGTCAGTCAGATTTCCAGTACACGGAAATACCAATATTTAGCACAGGTGGGCATTTTGACACCACTTTAACAGCCATGGTTCAATGCTGTGGAATCTGGGGGTTGTAGTTTTGCAAGGTACCAGCTGAGAAGGCTAAAGACCTCATAAAGCTACACCTCCCATGAATACATTACATTGATCCATAATAATAATAATAATAATAACAACAACAACACTTTATTTATATTCCACCCTTCTCCCCTAGGGAACTCAGAGCAGATTACAGCATTTAAATACATAGACAAACATTCAATGCCTTTACAATAATATACAATGAGACATGCAAACACAGAGGCAGGGGCTTCTCCTTTCATTTCCGGCTTTTGGAGGCAGTGCTCATCTCTGGCTCTGGGGAGATGCTGTTTTCTGCATTTTCAAGCCGAGAAGCCTGCATTGTCACCTCCTGGTTGTGTGGCTGGCAAGATTGCCTGGAGCGTCTCTTTGCCTTTTCCTGCCAAAGCGGTACCTAGTGATCTACTTACATTTGCATGTTTTTGAAGCTACGGTCATCTCAAGGCTGGATTACTGTAACGCGCTTTACGTTGGCCTTCCTTTGTCGGCGACCCGGAAGCTCAAGCTGGTGCAGAACACTGCCGCCCGGCTCCTGTCTGGAACCCCAGCAGGCCGCCATATCACACCTGTTTTGCAGGATCTGCACTGGCTCCCAATCGAGCACCGGATCTCCTTCAAGGTGTTGGTTCTTACCTTTAAGGCCTTGCATGGCCTGGGGCCAGCGTACTTGAGGGACCGACTCACCCCACACTGTCCCCCGAGATCACTACGCTCCGAGGATGCTAATTTGTTAGAGATACCCTCGGCGAAATCGGCTTTGCTAAGAACTTTGCTATGTCCTCGTCCCATATTGGTGGATGTACTCTGTTTTAATGTGGTTTTATGCTATGTGTTTTAAACTGTAGGGCCGTATGTCGCTATGTAACGATATGCTGCCCATGTATTTTTATTGTGATCCGCCCCGAGCCTGCTGGGAGGAGCGGAATATAAGAACGAACAATAAATAAATAAATACAATAAATAAACTGACATCTACTCGCCGGAGGGCGTTCTCCGTTATAGCTCCTACGCTGTGGAACGCCCTCCCGGCTGGAACGCGGGCTATAAAGGACCTGCTCCCGTTTAGACGCGCCTGCAAAACTTATTTGTTTAAGCAGGCCTTCGGTGAGTAGGTCCTGCCCATGTTCCGCTTTAGCAGCTGTCCTGGGGTGTCACGCTATCTAATTTCTGAACTGTACCTGGGGGTTTTGTATTTTGCTGTTTTAACTGTTTAATTGTCTTAGATGTTTTATCGCATTGCTTGTGTGTAGTTGTACCTTCGGTTCCTGTGAGCCGCCGCGAGCCTCAGGGAGTCGGCGGCATAGAAACCCGAATAATAATAATAATAATAGGTGGGCAGGAGCTGGAGCTTGCATACGGGAGCTCAACCTGTGGCGGATTCAAACTGCCAACCTTCAGATCAGCACAAGAGTTTAGCTCATTGTGCCATCATGGCCCCTATTAACAGTTAAAGGGGTGTCAAATTATATTAATTCTATAGTGTAGATGCACCCTCAAGTCTGCTCAGAGCCATGCTGAATTTGATCCTTGAATTATATGTAACCTTTATCCTTCAGCAAAATTTGTGAATTCCAATCTACCAATAGCTGGGAGATGTTAATTTTGGTGATGAAGGAATTTGTATACTATGTATTTTCTAATGTATTGTGTATTTTGTGACATTAAATGGTTGCCTTTTATGTTGTAAGCTGCGGCGAGTCCCCATGGGGATATGGGGCGGGATATAAATAAAGTTTGATTGATTGCTTGATGATTGATTGCTTGGGTTTAATTGATTGCTTGGGTTGCTGTGAGTTTTACAAGCTGTATGGCCATGTTCCAGAAGCATTCTCTCCTGATGTTTAGCCCACATCAATGGCAAGCACCCCCGGGGGTTGTGAGGTCTCTTGGAAACTAGGCAAGTCCTGTTTATGTACTTGTGGAATAATGTCCAGGGTGGAAGAAATAACTTTTGTCTGCTTGAGACAAGTATGGATGTTGCAATTGGTTACCTTGATTAGCATTTAATGGCCTTGTAGCTTCAAAGCCTAGCTGCCCCCTGCCTAGGGGAATTGATGATTGCTCGGTAGGACCTCTTTACCCAAAGGTAGCATTCCTCTGATTAACCAAGTGTATTGACACAGAATGGAGAATGGCAGTCAAGCCTTTCTTAGAAGCATCCAATTAGCTGCTTTTGGGAACACTGGTCAGTTTGAGGAATTTTATAAACTAGATTTAACTGATTTTGATTATATGTGGAAACTTAGGAGAAACCTATGTGGAACTGAAAAGTGGCATATGAGGCTCCCTCACTGCCTACGATATAAAATTCATATTTTTTTGCTTTGAACTGGATTATTTGGCAGTGTAGACTCATATAATCCATTTCAAAGCAGATAATATGGGTTATCTACTTGGATAATCTGGATTTTATATGATGGTCTTTACAACAGCAGGTTAACCAGCAGCTGCAGTCATAGATCTTGCCAATTGAAAGGTTGACAGTTTAAAGCCTGGGTTGGGATAAGCTCCTGACCTTCAGTCCAGCTTCTGGTTACCTAGCAGATCAAAAACAGCAGTTGTTGAGTAGATAAATAGGTATCGCTTTAAGCGGGAAAGTATTTAAAGGCACTTATAAGAAAACGCTAGAAAAATTATGGGGATTCAATCAAGGAGGAAGTTTACAAACAAAAAACTCTTTGGCAGGAAAGATAAAGCAACAGCACCATCCTGTGGCCAGAACCAAGCACAGCCTCCAAGATGCCAAAGATGGGAAAGTCTATATACCTCTATCTATGTACAGTTGTCTGTCTTGTCCTTCTATAATGGCACTGAATGTTTGCCGTATATGTGTTCTGTGATCCGCTCTGAGTCCCCTTTGGGGTAAGAAGAGCAGAATATAAATACTGTAAATAAATAATAAATAATTATATGGCAGTGTAGAAAGAGCCTGAAAGTCGGCTGTATGTATGAGCTTTACAAGTCACCTGTTGTTGACGTATAGCCATTTCTTTAATTTGATAGGGTTTTCTTAGGTCAGAAGTGGTTTTGCCAATTCTTTCCTCTGAAATAGAACCTGTTATTAATTTGTGGTCTCTCATCCAAGTTTTGTGTGTGTGTGTCTGTGTGTCAAGAGCGGCTTGAGAAACTGCAAGTCACTTCTGGTGTGAGAGAGTTGGCCATCTGCAAGGATGTTGCCCAAGGGATGCCTGGATGTTTTGATGTTTTACCATCCTTGTGGGAGGCTTTTCTCATGTCCCTGCATGGGGAGCTGGAGCTGACAGAGGGAGCTCATCAGTGCTCTTCCCCAGATTCGAACCTTCGCCCTGTCAGTCATTGGTCCTGCCGGCACAAAGGTTTAACCCACTGCGCCACTGGGGGCTCCAAATATTAACCAGGTCAGTAATCTGGCCCTTTAAAAGCAATTAGGCTGTTTAGAAAGACTAGTTCAAATAATAGTTCAGACCAATCCCAATTTCCAATAACAGCAAGTAATGCCAAATAAAAATCACACCATTAAAAGAATGGTAGGACCCAGCCTGGTAAAGTCAGGCTGTTTAATTAGCAATATCAAAGCCGCTAGAGCAAAAAAAAAAAAAAAGCAGTAAAAAGAAGTTACAACAAAAGTAATAAGAGAACATCACCCTAGAACCAGTCAAATAAATAGCCCTCCAAACATTTACAATCGTGATGGTATTATTACTCATGCTGGTTGCCAACTAAAGCTTTTGTAAAAACAGAAATGCCACTCTTACGAGCAGAAAGATGTTAGGGAAGTGGCCAAGAGAATTTCCCTTGGCAAAGAATTGCACAGAATAGGTGCCAAGAGAGAGGAAGCCTTGCTTGCTTACTTGCTTGTCTGCCTGTTTAAACAAAAGATGGAAGAAGGAACAGAACTTCTTCATTCTTATATTGGGAGACAGAGTGGAACTTAGTGGGGAAGATAGGCAGGCAAGCAAGCATATACATACATACACACACACATATATATTCAAATGAGATTATATAGACAGTTGTGCGGAATAGTACTCTTGAGCCTTCGTACTCACAATAAACCTGCCAGGTAGCATGAGGTCATTGAAGACCTATGTAGTACAACATTTTCCCCCGCACAGTTGCCTATAGGGACTGTGCCATATATACTGTTATTTATTTCAAATACACTGTTATTTATTTATCGTGTCAGAAGCAAATTGAGAGCACAGTTATAATGTATTTAAAAACACAAAGTTATACTAAATGTCCTTTGGCCAGAAGATGGCCACTTGGAGTGTCTCTGGTGTCGCTGTGAGAAGATCATTGTGCATGTGGCAGGGCTCAGGTTGCATTGTAGTAGGTGGTCTGTGGTTTGTTCTTCTCCACACTCGCATATCGTGGACTCCGTTTTGTGGCCCCATTTCTTAAGGTTGACTCTGCATCTCGTGGTGCTAGAGCACAGTCTGTTCAGCATCTTCCAAGTTGCCCAGTCTGGAGGGAGTATCTCATCTGGTATCAGCCACTGATTGAGGTTTCGGGTTTTAACCTGCCACTTTTGGACTCTCACTTGCTGAGGTGTTCTTGCGAGTGTCTTTGTAGATCTTAAATAGCTATTTCTTAATTTAAGGCATTGGCTTGCTGGATGATATCCAAACAGAGGTTGTGCCAGAGATGTCACTGCCTTGGTCCTTTCATTGCTGGCTACTACCGTGTTTCCCCGATAGTAAGACACCCCCGATTGTAAGACGTATCGGGGTGTCAGAGAAGTCGGCTAATGTAAGCCGTACCCGAGTAAGCCGTACCCGAAAGTCCATGCGAAGGGAGGGGAAAGAAGGAACAAGAGGCGGGCGACGGCGTCGCATCAGAGGCCTGGCCTCTGGCGCGGCGCCGCCCTCGCCTCTCCTTTCCCCCCCTCCCTTTCTTCGTTCACTCGAATGGATGAAGAAAGGGAGGGGGGAGAGAAGGAGCAAGAGGCGGGCGACGGCGTCGCGTCAGAGGCCAGGCAAGAGCGTGCGCGCAAGAGGCGTGCCACGGTCGGCCCGTGTGGCCGGCGCGGCGCGCGGCGGCGGGCACGGGCGGCGCCCTCACAGGTACCGTCGCCCCTCACAGGTACCGTCGCCCTACTGGGTGAAGAATTCTTTCGGGTATGTCAATATAAGACGTATCCGAAAGTAAGGCGTAGTGGGGCTTTTGGGGTAAAAGAAAGTAAGACATCGTCTTACTTTCGGGGAAACACGGTACTTCCCAGCGGATGTCAGGTCGTGCAATACCGGCTTAAAAGTATAATTTTTCCAGTGGTGTTGGGCGTAGACATCCTGTGATAATGTGGCATGTGTCATTAAGAGCCACATCCACTATTTTAGTGTGGTGAGATGTATACCACACTGGACATGCGTATTCAGCAGCAGAGTAGCAAAGTGCAAGGGCAGATGTCTTCACTGTATCTGGTTGTGATCCCCAGGTTGTGCCAGTCACCTTCCATCCAATATTATATCTAGCACTTACGTTTTGCTTGATATTCAAGCAGCGCTTCTTGTAGGTCAGAGAATGGTCCAGAGTGACTCCCAGGTCTTTTGGTGTGCTGCAATGCTCCAGTTTTTCCCTGTAATAGGCAGTAAGAGCTCCTAAAGCTTCAGGGAGCTTCTGTTCAACTGTTTCAAAGCTCCCTGCTCGAGCAGTGATAGCACGATCATCAGCATAGATGAAACTCTCTGCCCCTTCTGCCAGTGACTGGTCATTTGTGTAACTGTTAAACATGGATGGAGTAAGCACACTCCCCTGAGGCACGACGTTTTTCTGTTTTCGCCATTTTTTTCTCTGACCCTGAAACTCAACAAAAAAGCTCCTGTTTTGTAGCAGATTTCCTATGAAGCAGGTGAGGTGGTAGTCCTTTGTGATATTTTTCCCCCACAGGAGAAGGAGATGATTTACAGTATCATATGCTGCTGACAGGTCTATGAAGAAGCTCTGTAATCTGCTGCCTTTCAAAGCTGTCTTCTATATCCTGAGTCAGGTTCAACACTTGTGATGTGCAGCTTTTGCCTTTCCTGAAACCAGCTTGGTGTAGAATCATACATGGGTCTATTTTTTTTTCCATAATTCTGCGAAATAAGTCTCTCCGGACCTTTGTAAAAATGGGACACTGTTAAAATTAATGCAATTTGATCCCACTTCAACTGCCATGTTAAAGGTTGATGCCGGATACATGTAGTTTCTGGTTGTCTGAGAGTTATTATTAAAAACAGTTCTAACTAATCCTATACACCACATCATAAACCCTGTATTGACATCAGTATTGAAATACAGTAACTAAAAGCAAATAAAGACAAGCTTAAATTAAGCACCATTTTACAATATTATAAAAACAGCTTTTTATATTTAAGGTGTTATTTCTTCTATTTCTTTTTTGCCACTTGCTTGAGAGTACCAGTGTTTCAGTTCCAGTTAACTGAAGGTGCATCTACTCTGTAGAATGAATGCAGTGTAGAACAGGCATGGGCAAACTTGGACCCGCCAGGTGTTTTGGACTTCAAGTCCCACAATTCCTAACACCTTGCTGGTTGTTAGGAATTGTACGTGTTTTTTTGTTTTTGTTTTCAATGTCAGGAGTGTCTTGAGAAACTGCAAGACGCTTCTGGTGTGGGAGAATTTGCATCTGCAAAGAGGTTGCCCAGGGCAGTGTTTCCCAACCAATGTGCCCTGGCACACTAATGTGCCGTGAGTGATCATCAGGTGTGCCGTGGGAAATTGGAACCTCCAATACCCTTTCTTCCCCCTCCTGCCCACAGTGCTCTCTGGGTGTAGGTGAACTACAACTTCCAAACTCAAGGTCAATTCCCAAGCAAACCCTTTCAGTACTTTCTGTTGGGAATGAGAGTTCAATATGCCAAGTTTGGTTCAATGCCATTGTTGCATTGCTCTTTAATTGTGTATTAATTATAAATCCCAGAAACTGTAACTCCCAAATGTCAAGGTCTATTTTTCCCAAACTCCATCTGTGTTCACATTTGGGCATATTGAGTATTCATGCCAAGTTTGGTCCTGATCCAACATTGTTTGAGTCCACAGTGCTCTCTGGATATAGGTGAACTACAACTCCAAAACCCAAGGTCAATGCCCACCAAACTCTTATAGTATTTTCTCTTGGTTATGGGAATTCTGTGTGCCAAGTTTGTGTCTTTCTGCCATTCCTGCTAGGATATATATGTTGTGTTCATCGAAACAGGCCTGGGTTTCACACTGAGTGTATAAATACATTCAAAACATATTAACTATATGTATTACTGTGTTAGAGTGTCATTTTGTGTCACTTTGGTCGGTGGTGTGCCCCAGGATTTGGTAAATGTAAAAAATGTGCCGCGGCTCAAAAAAGGTTGAAAAACACTGACCCAGGGGATGCCCGGATGTTTTACCATCATTATGGGAGGCTTCTCTCATGAGCTGGAGCTGACAGACGGAGCTCAACCCACTCTGCCTGGATTCGAACCACTGACCTGTCAGTCAGCAGTCCTGCTGGCACGAAGGTTTAGCCCATGGCCCCACCGGAGGCTCCGGACTGTGGGAGTTGAGGTCCAAAACATCAGGAGGGTCCAAGTTTGCCCATACCTGGTGTAGAAGCACCCTAAGAGCCTACTGTATTGAGTCATGGCAGTGAAAGTGGTGTCAAACTGCATTTATTCTACAGTGTAGACGCACCCCAGGTAAAGGGCAACAGTTATATGGGCTTTGAACTTGGCAAAAAGTATCTTTTTTATTTCAAGGTGAGCTGTGGTCCAAAACACATAACTTTTCCAAGACCTTTAAAGAAAGGCAAAGTAAGTGAGAGTTTAAAAGCCTGCCTCCCTTTCTCCCTGTCGTGTTTCACATCTGGCTCATCGTCTTCTGACGCCAGCATCTCCCTACCCTTCCCTCCGCCTCCTCTGTGTCCTGTATTTCTTCTCTCCCTTCCGCAGCTGCCAGGGCCTCACCCAAAGTCCTGCCTCCCTAAGGAATGCACCAGGTCTGAGTCACCCACTCAGCCTCCTAAAAAAGGCCAAAAAAACAGTTTTGGCAGAGGACAGGAACCCAGGCAGCTGTTGCTCAAGATGCTGCACTGCCAAGTCTTGAGACCTCTGTTTCTCACACTCACTACTGTGGCAAAGGGGGGAAACAGGAGAAATGTTTGGTTCTCCTCGGCTGTTTCTGCACTGTACAATTAATGCAGTTTGATATCACTTTCGGTGCCACAGCCCAAATCTATGGAATCCTTTGGGCCCTTTCACATGGCCATATAACCCAGAATATCAAGGCAAGAAATCCCACAATATCTGCTTTGAATTGGCATATATGGCAGTGTGGACTCAGATAACCCAGTTCAAAGCAGATATTGTTGGATTTTCTGCCTTGATATTCTGGGTTATATGGCTGTGTGGCAGGGCCCAAAGTAGTCATTTTTAAACAAAGGCTGGATGACTGTCTGCTAGGGGTGCTTTGTGTATTCCTGCATGGCAGGGGGTTGGACTAGATCAGTGTTTCCCAACCAGTGTGCCGTGGCACACTAATGTGCCATGAGTGATCATCAGGTGTGCCGTGGGAAATTGGAACCTCCAATACCCTTTCTTCCCCCTCCTGCCCACAGTGCTCTCTGGGTGTAGGTGAACTACAACTTCCAAACTCAAGGTCAATTCCCAAGCAAACCCTTTCAGTACTTTCTGTTGGGAATGAGAGTTCAATATGCCAAGTTTGGTTCAGTTCCATTGTTGCAAGAGTTCAGGATGCTCTTTGATTGTGTGTTAACTATAAATCCCATTAACTGTAACTCCCAAATGTCAAGGTCTATTTTTCCCAAACTCCATCTGTGTTCACATTTGGGCATATTGAATATTCATGCCAGTTTTGGTCCTGATCCAACATTGTTTGAGTCCACAGTGCTCTCTGGATGTAGGTGAACTCCAACTCCAAAACCCAAGGTCAATACCCACCAAACTCTTATAGTATTTTCTCTTGGTTATGGGAGTTCTGTGTGCCAAGTTTGTGTCTTTCTGCCATTCCTGCCAGGATATCTATGTTGTGCTCATCGAAACAGGCCCAGGTTTCACACTGAGTGTATAAATACATTTTAAAACATATTAATTATATGTATTACTGTGTTAGAGTGTCATTTTGCGTCACTTTGGTTGGTGGTGTGCCCCAGGATTTTGTAAATGTAAAAAATGTGCTGCGGCTCAAAAAAGGTTGAACACTGGACTAGATGACCCATGTGGTTTCGTCCAATTCTTATTATTCTGTGATTCTATGTGATTAGGCAGCCGTCCTCTTTGGCCCCTTCCACACATCTGAATAAAATCCCACAATATCTCGTTTGAACTGGGATATATGGCAGTGTGGACTCAGATAACCTAGTTCAAAGCAGATATTGTGGGATTTTCTGCCTTGATATTTTTATTATTATTATTTATTTATTGGTTCGACTTAATATACCGCTCTCTCTGGAGCCCAGAGCGGTTTACAGAGTTAATAGATAAAACACATAAAATGCAATAAAATACAATAAGACCAATTTAAAACCCCCAGTTAAAATCAATTCCAGCAAACTGCGATGGCAGTAGAAATATGCTGGCAGCGGCACAACAGGATGCTGATAATACTCATTAGTTATGGGCCAAATGCCTGTCTAAATAGCCAGGTTTTTATGGCTCTGCGGAACGCATTAATTCTCGGATGGCTCGTAACTCTTCAGGGAGGGTGTTCCACAGAGTTGGCGCGGCTACGGCAAACGCCCTCTGCCGCGTGCTGGCAAGTCTATAGACCTTAATCCCAGGCACATCCAGTAGATTGAGCCCCTCTGAGCGCAGTGATCTCCTGGGCACATAAGGGGTTAGCTGCTCCCTCAGGTACACTGGCCCCAAACCATATTGAAAGTTAAAACTAACACCTTGAAGGTGATCCGGAATTCAATTGGAAGCCAGTGCAGTTCGCGCAAGAGTGGAGTCACGTGGGCAGATCTTGATGCTCCTGAGAGCAGACGTGCTGCAGCGTTCTGCACCAGCTTGAGTTTCCGGATCGCCGACAAGGGTAGGCCAATGTACAGCGCATTACAGTAGTCGAGCCTCGAGATGATATTCTGGGTTATATGGCTGTATGGAAGGGCCCTTTGACAGGGAAGGCTGACGACTTTGTAAAACTCACAGCTCTCTAGGGGCCTTTCCACACAGCCATATAACCCAGAATATCAAAGCAGAAAATCCCACAATATCTGCTTTGAATTGGGTTATTAGTTGAGTCCACACTGCCATATATTCCAGTTCAATGCAGATAATGTGGGATTTTATCCAGCTGTGTAGAAGGGCCTTAGGTCTGCAATTCCCACCATCCCTCATCACTGGTTATGCTTCCAAAAGAGTTTTGCAGTCTAAGGGTACATCTACACTGTAGAATTAATACAGTATGATATGACTTTAACTGCCATGGCTCAGTGTTCTGAAATCATAAGAGTTTAAGTTTTACACGGTCTTTAGCTTCCTTTACCAAAAGATGCTTGTACCTCACCAAACTAAATCTCCCACCATTCCATAGGATTGATGCAGGGCTACAACTGTATTCCTCCTTCTTAGACATCATGATGGAGCTCCCAGTGGTGCAGTGGGTTAAACTACTGAGCTGCTGATCTTGTTGACTGAAAGGTCGCAGGTTCGAATCCCGAGAGTGGCGTGAGCTCCCGCTGTCAGCCCCAGCTTCTGCCAACCTAGCAATTCAAAGATATGCAAATGTGAGTAGATTAATAGGTACCGCTCTGGTAGGAAGGTAAAGGCGCTCCATGCAGTCATGCCGGCCACATGACCTTGGAGGTGTCTGCGGACAACACCAGCTCTTTGGCTTAGAAATGGAGATGAGCACCACTCCCCAGAGTCGGACATGACTGGACTTAATGCCAGAGGAAAACCTTTACTTTTACCTAGACATCAAGACGAAAGCGGATGGGAGTTGTGATACAGTCACATCTGCAAGGCTGCACTTTGTTCTGTTTTGGCAGGAGAGTGGGGTTTGGCTTTTGATACAAGGCTTGTGGATATGGCGTCTCACCTTAAAATGTCATTTTACCCCTTTCTCAAAGCCACAAGTGCTGTTGGGTTGTAATTCCCATCATCCCCTATCTGCATGGAAGATAATCAAAGGTGATGGGAGTTGAGTAACATCTTAGGACCCAAATTGGGTAAAAACTAAAGAGCACCGACCACTATGTAAAAAAATTGTATCCACAAATGCTATATCCCTTTGGAGACAGCTATAGGTATAATGAAGTCCTTGATGAAAATAAGTTTGATGCCCCTAGCTTCAAGTAACAAGCATGGGTTACAGTTGCACCCAAAAGTAACTTTTTCTCCAGTGATTCGCTTAGTTTTGAAAAGTGACACAAGCATTTATGGGCCAGAGAGCCCGTTTTGTCAGACAACACTACTATTTTACAGCTCTTACGAGGCTAGTGTAATGCTTTGGCTCTTCCCTAATCCCTATTCAGCCATGAAACTCTGGGACAAATTAGATGTGACACTTTTTTCTCTAAGTCAAAGGGGCCACAGGCAGCCAGTGACTGAAGCCCTGGTTTGCAGGAAAAGGAGTTAACCCATTTCTCACGTCATCTCCGCTGCTCAATTCAGCCTTTTCGGATTGCCAAAATCTTGCTGTTTTTAAAACAGCTCATGCTCCTATGTCTTTAACTGCTGTGCGATACACTGAGGATAGATCTACACACAATAGAATTCATGCAGTTTGACACCACTTGAACTGCTATGGCTCAGTGCTGTGGCATCCTGGGAATTGTAGTTTGGTGTGGCACCAGCACTCTTTGGCAGGGAAAGGCCTTGTAAAACTATAATTTCCATGATTCAGTAGCATTGAGCCATGGCAGTTAATGTGGTATCAAACTGCTATAATTATATATATTATATATATATTATATATATATTATATATATATATATGTAGCCACTCATACAATGTGGTTACAACATAGGGAAATGGAGTAGTTTCAAAATTAAATTAAGCTCTGGGCTCTGGAGAGAGCGGTCTATTAAATCGAATCAATAAATAAAAATAAATAAATAAATAAATGTAATTCCTACATAACTTTGTTATTGTACCTACATTGCAATTAACAAAAACAAACTGCATGCGTATCCTTTGTGTAAATCTCAACATGGGCATGTCCTTCTGTTCAGTTATAGCACTTCGATACCACTTTAACTGTCCTGGCTCCATTCTATGGAAAACTGGGCTTTGTAAAATGGCAATTACTTGGCACATGGAGTTGATTCGGGTTTAAGGTCAGTTAACACATCCTTGAACTGCATCTTGGGTTATTCTAAAACGGAGTCTCAGTCTGAATAGTCCCAGATCTGGTCACATGGTCTGTATTCCCTCCCACAACCTCAAATAACTTAGAGTTAAGGGGAAACTGCACATCAAAATATACATGTAATATAGTAAGCAATCTGAATTGGATACATAACAAATAACTAGTATAGGAGGCTTATAGAAGGTTGCTATTTCCAACACAGAAGAGACACCTTTTCTCCAAGATAACTCTCAGGAGTGATTTTCCCTTCTGAGGAGTATATTTACCTCCTTCCTGTTTTCTTACCCCCGTTCTTAACTATGAGTAGTTTGTAAGTAGGATGGTTGTAACTCGAGTACTGCCTGTTCTGAGATCTAAGAGGCTGTTTACACGGTCATCCTGTATTCCCCAGACTCAGGCAGCCCAGGGACACAGGATAGCACACACTGCCCATTCCTATCATCATAGTGGCCAGAGCATGGCTAGTGCCTGTTTCTTGCCTGGAGGAACTGCAGCTGGGGCACAAGGGTGAGGGGAAAGGAGAGCAGATTCCTCCTATATCTGCTTATTTTTTGCTGATCTAGAGCAGGGGTGCTCATTAGGTAGATCGTGATCTACTGGTAGATCGCGTAGGGTGTCCTAGTAGATTGCAGGCAGGGCGGGAGGAAGGCTCTGTCCCACCCCGCAGGCTCCCGACGCCGCCCAGGTGCAGACGGAGGTTGGATTGGATGGCCCTTGGAGGTCTCCTCCTATTTTAGGAACCCATTGTTATTATTATCAGAGGCTGAATGGCCATCTGTGAGGAATGCTTTGATTGTGTTTTTCCCTTATGGCAGAAGGAGGTTGGACTGGGTGGCCCTTGGAGGTCTCCTTCTACTCTAGAAAACTATTGTTGTTGTTGTTACTATTATTATTAGTAGTAATAGTAGTAGCAGAGGCTAAATGAATATTATTATCATCATCATTATTATGAATAAATTCATGGGCTTATTATACTCGCATTTAGTTGAATTCAGTCTTAAAACATATTATATGGCTCTCACTGAAACAAATTTCCAAATATTTTGCTTTTATGGCTCTCTGAGTAGTGGGTAGGAAGATCATTTTGACTTGGTTGTTTTATAAGTAGCTCGCATGCTGAAAAAGTGTGAGCACCCCTAATCTAGAGACTAGGACACAGTGCAATTTACTCTAATTGCAGGGGGGGGGGGGAAATCCACCTAAACATTAGGAAGAACAACTTGATGGTAAGAGCTGTTCCAGAGTCAAATATGCTTCCTGGGAATGTAGTGGAGTCTCCTTCTCCAGAGGTTTTAAAGCAGAGCCTGAATGGCCATCTGTCAGACGTGTTTTGATTGTGTATCCCTGCCTGGCAGATTGGGATAGGACTCTATGGTCTTTGTGGTCTCATCCAACTCAAATTCTAGGTCTGTGTCAAGCTGCCCCTAGTCCAGTGTTTCCCAACCTTGTGGTCCATGGACCACCAGTAGTGTGCAAGAACTAAAATATGGTCCACGACCTCACCATTACTACACCATTGCAACAAGAGTGACTGGTCTCACAAAACCCTCTTATGGTGCCAAGGCTTATTAAATATAATTTTCCTTGAGTGAGCAGATGGCAACTGCTGGATAGCATATGTTCTGTATCAGAAACTACTGCTGATGTGCAATTTTCTGAATCGGCACCTCAAATAACCAAACTGAATCTAAAGTTGACCAAAAACTGATTTGTATCCCTTTTGGTACTAATGTTGGAGAGTGGTCCCTGGTCAAAGTGGTTTCTAGTCAAGTGGTCCCTGGTCAAAAACAGGTTGTGAACCACTGCCCTAGTCCAACGCTCAAACCACTCTTACCACCCTGGAGTTACTACTCTTTAAACTTGCTATCCCCGTTCCATTCCTGCAGGCATCTTGACTTGGTAGACCTTCAGCAGCCAGTAACGCAACATCCGGATGCATAAGAGTTCTGACTGTCCCATTTCCGCAGATAAAGCTGTTGTAACAGAGAGATGAGTAATGCAAAAGGCACATCACAACCAACGTAACGTGCAGTGCACGCTGTAGTATGGGGTAGCTCTGGATGAGAGCACTGTGTTCCACCCCCCTCCTCTACTTTGGGTCATTAATAGACTTCAGTTAATTGAGATTAGCTTGGATTAATTCCCATGGGAACCGCTTGGGAAGAAGATAATCCCAAGGACCCCCTGTGTGGCTAAACTTTAGCTCAAGGGACTGGGAAGAATTCCCAAATGCAAGCAGAGCCAGCTGAAAAGACATCAGGTGCATCCACATGGTACAGTGAATGCAGTTTGACACCACTAATTGCTATGACTCAATACTATGGAATCCCAGGAGTTGTAAGTTTACAAGGCTTTTAACCTTCTCTGTCAAAGAGTGATGGAACCTCAGAAACCTACACATCCCAGGCTCCCAAAGCAATACGCTAAGGCAGTTAAACTGGTGTCCAACTGCATTAACTCTACAGTGTAGATGTACCCCTTTGCTGCCTGAAACAGATCAGGCACACCCATTTCAGAGTATCCAGTTAAGTTATCTGTTTTGTCACCTGGGGCAGGAAATCCCACAGGCATAAAATGAAATCATAATTAAACATCAATTTCCTCCCCCTTTTTTGTTGCCTAGTATTTGCAGCCTGAGGCCACTGTCTCATTCTGCCTAATTATTCCAAACTGGTTTTAGCTGCAAATAGAGGTCAGACTCAGCCGGAGAACTGGTTTCTTAAAGTTGCACTGGGGTGGGGTGTAGCGAATAGCAATGCTTTTGACATTGTACAAAGGTCTTTAGCCTTTTCTGCCAAAGAGTGCGGGTGCCTCACCAAACTACATTTCCTAGGATTCTATGAGCCAATGGCAATTAAAGCGGTGTCGAACTACATTAATTATACAGTGTAGCTGCACCCTTAGCTTGACAAGAGTCTTCTTAATGCTAAAATAACTGCACCCTGGATATTCTACAGGTATATAAACCCCATTTCCCCAGTTTCCAACTGACCTCACAACTGCTGAGGATGCCTGCCATAGATGCAGGCGAAACATCTGGAGAGGATGCTTCTGGAGCATGGCCATACAGCCCAAAAAACTCACAACAACCCGATAACTGCACCAGTTCTTACCAGATGTTAGTGAACACATCTTATGTGTTGGCATGATCTTTGCATAACTAGGCTGTGCATCCTTTGCTGCTATCTTACCTAATCTTTAATGTCTCACCAGTTTCCGTGCCAAATCCTACTTTGATTTATTTTCTTTTGCCTATAGATTACACATTTTCTTGGCAGTCACTGCTGCCTTCCATCAGAATTTGGCAAAGATATTTGTGAAAGATATTACAGCTCCCAGGACTTCTGAGCCAGAACAACCAGGAGAAAAAGCTCTGCATATTCATTAATTCATTATATTTTAAAACCACTGTATATTTAAGTCTTAAAGCACATCTATACTGCAGAATTAATGCAGTTTGATGCCTCTTTAACTCACTGCTCTGGAATTGTGGGAGTCAAAGGTGCAGAGCTGATTCTAATTCTGTTTATTCTTCTGTTAAAATGTCACTTTTGGGAATGTATAATAAACGGTTCAGTAATTCCCCCTTCTCCTAGGCACTTTGAGAGTTCGTGGGTATGTGAGTTGTCGTTTGGTGAGGCATCAACACTCACGTTGAAATGTGTCTAGAGCAGGGGTGCTCACACTTTTTTCAGCATGCGAGCTACTTATAAAACAACCAAGTCAAAATGATCTACCTACCCACTACTCAGAGAGGCATAAAAGCAAAATATTTGGAAATTTATTTCAGTGAGAGCCATATAATATATTTTAAGACTGAATTCAACTATGTGAGTATAATAAGCCCCTGAATTTATTCATAATAATAATGATAATATTCATTCAGCCTCTGCTACTACTACTACTACTAATAATAATAGTAGTAACAACAACATTAGGTTCCTAGAATAGAAGGAGACCTCCAAGGGACATCCAATCCAACCTCCTTCTGCACTTGGGCGGCGTCGAGCGGCGTTGGGAGCCTGCGGGGTGGCACTGAGCCTTCCCAGGCCTGGATTAGCCTCTTTGGCTGCCCAAGGCCAAGATGCCCCACGCCGCCCCCCCCCCCCAGGGCGCGGAAAGCCACGCCCCCAGGGTGCGGAAAGCCAGCCCCCAGGGTGCGGAAAGCCACGCCCCCAGAGTGCGGAAAGCCACCCCCCCAGGGTGCGGAAAGCCACCCCCCAGGGTGCAGAAAGCCACCCCCCAGGGTGCGGAAAGCCACGCCCCCAGAGTGCGGAAAACCACCCCCCAGGGTGCGGAAAGCCACGCCCCAGGGTGCGGAAAGCCACCCCCCAGGGTGCAGAAAGCCACGCCCCCAGGGTGCGGAAAGCCACCCCCCAGGGTGCCGAAAGCCACGCCCCCAGGGCGCTGCTGCGCATGTGCGCCAGCAGCCCCGGCCGTGCGGCTTCCGTTGCCTCCTCCTCGCGCCTTCCTTCCGTTCGCAGAAGGAAGAGGCGGCCGGTGCCGTGCGGCTTCTTTCGCCTCCTCCTCCCGCGACCGGAAGGAGGGCCCAAGGAGGTGGACGGAAGCCGTGCGGCACTGGCCCCGCAGCTTCCATCCACCTCACGCCTTCCTTTCAGTCGCGGGAGGAGGAGGTGGACGGAAGCCGTGCGGCACTGCTCGTGGGGCTTCTGTCCGCCGCCTCCTCCTCCTCCCGCGACCAAAAGGAGGGTGCGAGGAGGAGGGCGGGACGTCCCTTCATCCTCCTCACGCCTTCCTTTCGGTCGCGGGAGGAGGAGGAGGAGGAGGCGGACGGATGCCCCGCGAGCAGTGCCGCGCGGCTTCTGTCCACCTCCTCCCGCGACCAAAAGGAAGGCGCGATTAGGAGGAAGGGAAGTCCCGCCCTCCTCCTCGCCGCCTGGGCCGCCCCCTTTCAAAGGAAGGAGGCGGCCAGGAGGAGGAGGAGGACGGGAAGCCGCTGGCAGGCATGCATGCGCAAGCATGCATGCCCGCCCGGCGGGCGGGATTCCCTTCCTCCTCCTCGCCGCCTCCTTCCATTGCAGGGGGCGGCCCAGGTGAGGGGAGGGCGCCATTCCCTCCTCCCCGCCCCCTCGCAGCGCTCTCCCCCCGCCCTCTCCCGAGGTATGATGACTCTCTCGGGAGAGGGCGGGGGGAAAGCGCTGCGAGGGGGCGGTTTAAAAAAAAAAGTAACCAAGATGTTCCGCAGACTGGACTGGAAGACAGACATTACGTCTTTCTCTTTTTCTCCTATTCTCTATTACTTTACTATATCCAGACTATCTCCTCTTTTTAATCATTTCTTTTCTATGCCCCTGCCCTCTTGCCCCACCTTTCCTTTTTGTTTCCTCTCCTCCTCTTCTCTTTCTCTTCTTTTTCTCCCTTATCTTTTCTCTTTATTCTTTTTCTTTATTTTATAAATATGTTAAAACAGTTCAATAAAAACTATTTAAAAAAATATGTTTTTGGGGGGCCGAATCCGCTGCCTCCCAAAACCTGCCGCCCGAGGCCATGGCCTAGGCTGGCCTTATGGGTAATCCGGGCCTGAGCCTTCCTCCCGCCCTGCCCGCGATCTACCAGGACGCCCTATGCGATCTACCAGTAGATCGCGATCTACCCAATGAGCACCCCTGGTCTAGAGGGCAACTAAAATGAAAAAGGGTCTGGAGAGCAAACCCTATGAGGAGCGGCTTAAAGTGCTGGGCATGTTTAGTCTGCAGAAGAAAAGGCTGAGAGGAGACATGATGAGGGCCATGTATCAAGATATGAGAAGAAGTCATAGGGAGGAGGGAGCAAGTTTGTTTTCTGCTGCCTTGGAGAGTAGGATGCAGAACAATGGCTTCAAACTACAGGGAAGGAGATTCCACCTGAACATGAGAAAGAACTTCTTAACTATGGGAGCTGTTCAGTAGTGGAACTCTCTTCCCCGGAGTTTGGTGGAGGCTACTTCTTTGAAGACTTTTAAACAGAGTCTGGATGGCCATCTAGAACATAAGAACATAAGAAGAGCCATGCTGAATCGGACCTCAGCCCATCTAGTCCAGCATTCTGTATCACACAGTGGCCCCCAGTTGTACACGGGGATCTCGAGCAGAAGGGAGGGCAAAACCCTGACCTGCTCCCAACCCCCCACAACCAGTACCCAGGGAAATCCTGCCTACCTCAACCAACTCCGAGGTGGCACTTGAATGTCCTATTGGGGGTGCTTTGAATGTGATATTTCTGCTTCGTAGCAGAGTTGGACTGGATGGCCCACGAGGTCTCTTCCAACTCTATGATTCTATTTGGCAGCGAAGGCTAAAGACCTTGTAAAACTACGACTCCCACAATTCCATAGTATTGAAGCACAGCTGTTAAAGTGGTGTCAAACTGCATTAATTGTACAATGTAGATGCACCCTTAAACACAGCAGTGTATAAATCTATACATTTAGATATTCCAAGCACAGTATGAACAAACGCAAAGGAAAAAAATGAGTAAAGGTATTTAAAATGCCAAGGCAGTTTCATTTGGTGAATCAATGACTAATAACTTCGGTATGGAAACAAAGAAAAATGTCTTGAACCGATGCTGGAAGCAAAGCCATGTGGGCACATGATGTCTGCTGCTGACACCAGTGATAAGAGGCGTCATTGTTGGGCTCACTTGCTCTGCTCTGGAGGAATGAATGTCTGGACTGTGGCGATAGAAAATGCAGGAGTATTGACTCCTTTTCCCTCGGCCCTCATCTTCTTGCATGCTATTTCTGACCACTTTGCTGTGCCCGCACGTCAAGGTGATGGTGCCAGGAGATCATCTGCCCTTGAGCATGGTCTCTCTCTAACTCTCTGGAGGGATGAATGTGGAGCAATTCTAATCTCATTTCCTCCGAGGTTTATCTCTGTCCTGTTGCAGCTTCCTCCCTGAGCCCAGTGATGCTGAAGCAAAGGTGGACACATCCTGGCAGGCAACAGCGGAGTGACTTAGCCCGCTGAAACTAAATACAGGCAGTCCCTGAATTACAAACATTCGACCTGTAAACGACTCATAGTTAAGAACAGGGCTGAGACAATCGGAAGTGAGAGAAATCTACTCCTGAAAGAGTTATCATAGAGAAAAGATATCTCCACTGAAGCTTTATTACCAATCCTTGTTTCCACAATAAGCCAAATTTTTCAAAATCCAGACAGAAAGTGAATTTACATCTTCTGAACAGGGGTACACACTGCAAAACACCACAGTGGTGTGAACCCTTCCCTGTTCAATCCAAAGCTTCTGTCTTTCTGTCTGTCTGCCTATCTATCTACTAGCTGTCCCCTGCCACACATTGCTGTGGCCCAGTCTGTGTATATGTGTGTGTGTGTGTGATACTACTCTATGGTGAACTCGCCACGGGTCAGTGCAAGAGAGGTGCCCCAAAAAAAGAGATATAAGGACTTCCTGAAACAACACCTCAGGCTCAGCCAGATTGATCACCAACAATGGTCCATCCTGGCATCACATCAGGAGGCATGGAAATGCACTATCCACAATGCTGCGGCCTCTTTTGAGAAGACATGCTGAATGGGTCTCGAAGAAAAATGACAACGCAAAAAGAACAGCAACTTGGAAACAACATCACCCAAGGAGACTTTCTGCTGTGCTTTCTGCAACCAAACTTGCCTATCTCAGATTGGCCTTTTTATTTATTTATTTATTCACACTTATTAGTCGCCACTCCCAATGTGGCTCGGGGCGACTGACATAAGTGACATATTTATTTATTTATTATTCGGGTTTCTATGCCGCCGACTCCCTGAGGCTCGCGGCGGCTCACAGGAACCGAAGGTACAACTACACACAAGCAATGCGATAAAACATCTAAGACAATTAAACAGTTAAAACAGCAAAATACAAAACCCCCAGGTACAGTTCAGAAATTAGACAGCGTGACACCCCAGGACAGCGGCTAAAGCGGAACATGGGCAGGACCTACTCACCGAAGGCCTGCTTAAACAAATAAGTTTTGCAGGCGCGTCTAAACAGGAGCAGGTCCTTTATAGCCCGCGTTCCAGCCGGGAGGGCGTTCCACAGCGTAGGAGCTATAACGGAGAACGCCCTCCGGCGAGTAGATGTCAGTTTAGCCGATTTCGCCGAGGGTATCTCTAACAAATTAGCATCCTCGGAGCGTAGTGATCTCAGGGGACAGTATGGGAATATCAGAATAAAAACACCATAAAAACATGATAAACACAATAAAACAGAATAAAATACGACTCAGCAGATGCTGTGCACATAAAATAGGAGGACAAGTGTCAACAGCCTTAAACGCCAAACGCCTGCTGAAACAGGAGAGTTTTGCACGCCTTCCAAAATGCCAACAAGTCTGTGAGGGCACGAACTTCGGAAGGCAGTGCATTCCACAGAGTGGGGGCAATTATCGAGAAGGCCCTCCTTCTTGTGGCAGTGAGGTGGTACATTTTGAAGCTAGGGACCTCCAGCAATTGTTCCGACTCTGAACGTAGCGGTCTGGTGGGACAATAGTCATCAACACGCTTCTAAAAAGCCTGGGATGAGTCCTTCCTAAGAATCTTCATTCGCGAAGTAATGCCGAGAGAGATGTGTGTGTGTGTGTGTGTGTATAACAAAGTAACAAAGCCAGGTTTAAAAACTTTTATTAAAGAGTTATAACAAGAAAAGGGGATATAAAGGCATTGGTTCCCGATGTCCTACGAATACAGTAGGTGGAAAAGTTACTGTTTTCCAGTAACTGGGGGTATTTTGGGAGTTGCAGTCCAAGGAGGCTCTTCTTCTATATATATAAAAGGGAAGTGGTCGTGGAAAGGGGCAAATGCACGCCAAAACTACATTCCCCACACACACGAAAATCACAGGGCCACTCATCCATACCACTAGGTCCATACTCCACCCACGAAAACACCCCGAAACAACACACAACACCCCCAAAACATCCACCGAAAAACAACATAACTACGCATGCACAAAACACCGCACACACAAAACGGCCGCCAAAAAAACATCACAGTACCGAGCATGCGCAACTTCAAAACACATCCCAGCAAACCACAATCCACAACCCCCTCCATAACTACCCACTACCCCACATAAACAACAAGTCCACAGCCTTCACGACCTCCTTCACCGCCTCTACACCACTCCCGAACACGAGCGGCCACTCTACATCCGGCGAGGGAGGACACAGCGGGGGAGCAGATCCCAGCAGCAGAAGCCAAAGGGAGGCGAGGGGTAAGCCTCCATTACGCTGCCGGCGACGGCGCCGTGCCCGGCTCTTCTGCCCCCTTCTCGCTCTCCTCCGCCGCCTCTCTTCCGCTGGCCAGGGAGAAGGCCACAGGGAGAGAGGTCGCCTGGTTCCCCTTCGACCTCCTCTTCGGCCAGCGGAAGAGAAGCGGCAGAGGGCTCTCCCCCGCGCCCACCGCCTCCCTTCCGCAACCCGGGGATGGGGCCGGGGGGGAAGCCACGCCGTCTCTCTCCCTACGGCCTCCTCTTCGGCCAGCGGAAGGGAGGCGGCGGGTAGCGGCCGAGAGCCCTCTGCCTCCTCTCTTCCGCTGCCCGAGGAGGAGGCCGCAGGGAGAGGGGTTGCCCGGTTACCCTTCGGCCTCCTCTTCGGGCACCGGAAGAGAGCCGGCAGAGGGCTCTCCGCCGCTACCCGCCGCCTCCCTTCCGCTGGCCGAAGAGGAGGCCGCCGGGAGAGGGACGGCACGGCTTCCCCCCCGGCCCCATCCCCGGGTTGCGGAAGGGAGGCGGCGGCCGGCGTAGGAGAGCCCTCAACCGCCTCTCCTCCACTGCCCGAGGAGAGGGCCGCGAGGGAGGGAGATCGAGCGGTTCCCCTTCGCACTCCTCTTTGGCCTCCTCCTCTACACATACACACACACACATATATACACAACAACATATAAACACAAACATACAAACACATATAAATACACAACCACATACAAACACATATATCTACACACCAATACATACACATCCACACTAATACATACACATATATACACACACATATCAACACCACTCCATATATACACATACATGCATATACATACACAAACACACACATATATATACACATACTCAAACACACAAAACACACAGATAAATACACACAAATATATACACACATACCAAGAACTATATACACACACATACACACACATATATACACACACACAAATAAACACAAACCAATACCTGCACACACACAAACACACCAAACATCAACAATACAAGATCTAATTCTTGGAGAACAAGCTGACCTGGCTTGTATAACGGAGACCTGGCTGGATGAGGCTGGGGGGGTTAATCTCTCTCAGCTCTGACCACCGGGTTATTCCGTACAGCACCAAGCGAGTCCGGGAGGGCGGGAGGGGAGTCGCAGTGGTCTATAAGGATTCCATCCCTTGACCAGGTGCCCCATCCCGCAATCAACCACGTTCGAATGTGTCGGCCTAAGGGTTGGTGATCGGGACAGGATAGGGATTCTGCTAGTGTACCGACCACCCCGCTGCACTACAGTCTCCTTACCTGAGCTATCCGGAGTGGTCTCAGGCTTGGCCGTGGAGTCCCAACGGCTCATTGTGCTGGGAGACTTCAACGTCCATGCCGAGACCCCTCTATCAGGAGCGGCTCAGGACTTCATGGCCGCCATGGCAACCATGGGCCTGTCCCAGCTAATATCAGGTCCCACCCATAGTGCAGGACACACGTTAGATCTGGTTTTTTGCCAGGGATGGGATGAAGGTGGCGGAGTGGAGGAACTGACCATCATTCCTTTGCCATGGACCGACCACCACCTGATCAGGTTTAGACTCACTGTGCCTTTCCACCTCCGCAGGGGTGGTGGACCTATTAGAATGGTCCGCCCCAGGAGACTTATGGATCCGAATGGATTCCTGACGGCTCTTGGGGATTTTCCCGCCTCCTCGGTAAGTGACCCTGTTGAGGCTCTTGTATCTCTCTGGGATAGGGAGATGACAAGGGCTATTGACACGATCGCTCCAGAACGCCCCCTCTTGAGTAACCGAACTAAACCAGCTCCTTGGTTCACTGAGGAGCTGGCAGCAATGAAGCGAAAAAGAGGAGGCTAGAGTGCGTGTGGCGTTGGAGCGGAGCAGATCAGCTCGTGCGCGCCTGGTCCCCTTTTGAGGACTTATGACGCAGCAACAAAAGCCGCACAAAAAAATCTATCGCGGCCAAGGTGGCCGCCGCAAGAACCGTCAGCGGAACTGTTCCGAGTCGTTAGGGTCTTTTAAACCCGCCACAGTGCGAGATCCCTGACGGCTCGGAGGTACGCTGTGAAGAATTTGCTAAGGCCTTCGCGGATAAAGTGGCGCTGATCCGTTCCGATTTCGATACCACTTTAACGGCAGTCTCTGAGGATGTGACACGAACATCTGCTTGTCCGGTTTTAATGGATTCGTTTCAATTGGTTCAGCTCGAGGATGTGGGCAAGATCCTTGGAGAGGCGAGGCCCACCACATGCATCCTAGACCCCTGCCCATCCTGGCTGATCAAGGAAGCCAGAGGGGGTTTGGCAGAGTGGGTGAAGGTGGTGGTTAATGCCTCCTTACAGGAGGGCAAAATTCCAGCCAGCTTAAAGCAAGCTGTGATAAAACCGCTGTTGAAAAAACCATCACTGGACCCCACTCAATTAGTGAACTATCGGCCAGTTTCCAATCTCCCCTATTTGGGCAAAGTCATGGAACGTGTGGTGGCTTCGCAACTCCAGGGGTTCTTGGTAGACACTGATTATCTTGATCCGGCACAGTCTGGCTTTAGGCCGGGACATGGTACTGAAACAGCCTTGGTCGCCTTGGTAGATGATCTACGCCGGGAACTCGACAGGGGAGTGTGTCCCTGTTGGTTCTGCTGGACCTCTCAGCGGCTTTCGATACCGTTGACCACGGTATCCTTCTGGGTCGCCTTGCAGACATGGGGCTTGGCGGTACTGCTCTTCAGTGGCTCCAATCCTTCCTGGAAGGTCGTACCCAGAAGGTGTCATTGGTGACACCTGTTCGGCTCCACAGCCGTTGTCCTGTGGAGTCCCTCAGGGTTCAGTTCTGTCCCCGATGTTATTCAACATCTACATGAAACCGCTGGGAGAGATCATTCGGAGTTTCGGAGTAAGGTGTTATCTGTACGCAGATGAAGTCCAGATCTGTCACTCCTTCCCACCTGTCACCAAGGAGGCTGTCAGACCTTGAACCGGTGCCTGGCCGCTGTGTCGGACTGGATGAGGGCTAACAAATGAAACTAAATCCAGACAAGACAGAGGTCCTCCTGGTCAGTCGAAAGGCCGAACAGGGCATAGGGTTACAGCCTGTGTTGGATGGGGTTACACTCCCCCTGAAGACGCAGGTTCTCAGCTTGGGAGTGATCCTGGATTCATCGCTGAGCCTGGAGCCCCAGGTCTCAGCGGTGGCCGAGGGAGCTTTTGCAACGTTAAGACTCGTGCGCCAGCTGCGCCCGTACCTTGGGAAGTCTGATCTGGCTACGGTCGTCACGCTCTGGTCACATCCGAATAGATTACTGCAACGCACTCTACGTGGGGCTGCCTTTGAAGACAGTTCGAAATTGCAATTAGTCAGCGGGCGGCAGCTAGATTGCTAACGGGAGCTACATACAGGGAGCATACCACCCCCTGTTGTGTCAGCTCCACTGGCTGCCGGTCCAATTCGGGCTCAATTCAAAGTGCTGGTTTTGACCTTTAAAGCTCTATACGGTTCTGGCCCAGCCTACTTGTCCGAACGCATCAGCCGCTATGTCCCACCTCGTAATCTAAGATCATCCGGAGAGGCCCTGCTCTCGCTCCCGCCTACGTCTCAGATGAGGCTGGTGGGGACGAGGACTAGGGCCTTCTCGGTGGTGGCTCCCGCCTGTGGAATGCGCTTCCTATGGATGTACGATCCACCACATCCCTCCTGGCCTTCAGGAAAAAAGTAAAATCCTGGCTGTGGGACCAGGCATTTGTACACCAGCACAAGGCAGCATTTTAGATTGGTTTTTAATGGAAGTGGGTGATTATGGCCAATGTTTTTATGGACTGAACATTGTTTTAATCCAGAGTGAATGTGTATGGTGCTAATGTAGTTGTATTTTAATGTATTTTTAATGTATTTTAATTGTTGAAGGGTTTCGGGGTTTTATATTGTGATTATGTGGGCATCGAATTGTGCCGTACTGTAAGCCGCTCTGAGTCCCCCCTTGGGGGTTGAGAAGAGCGGGGTAAAATCCCGAAATAAATAATAATAAATAAAATAAACCCCCCAAAAACCATACACACAAACAACTATAAACACACATACACACACACATATATATATACACACAACAAACATGCTCACATCATTTCCACAACTTACATACCCAGACTTTCTCACATCACCAACATAGGGCACAGCAACGCGTGCCGGGTTCAGCTAGTATATGTATATAGTAACTTTTCCACCTCCTGTATTCTTTTCCACCTCCTGTAACAGTAACTTTTCCACTTCCTGTATTCGTAGGACATCGGGAACAAATGCCTTTATATCTCCTTTTCTTGTTATTTATTTATTTTATTATTTATTTATTTATTATTTCGATTTATATACCACCCTTCCCAAAAAGACTCAGGGTGGTTCACAACTATAAATACAACACAACATATTTCAAAACAGAATAAAAACAGATTAGGACCAGAATGGAGAGCACAACTTTAGAGATTAAACGCCTGGCAGAACAGGTGTTTAATCCACTGACTTTAAAAACTAATAAAAGTTTTTAAACCTGGCTTTGTTACCCTGATTCCTGTGTTTTGTAAAACTAGGTATGCATCTAAACTGTGGAATTAATGCAGTTCAATGCCACTTTCACAGCTATGGCTCAATGCTATAGAACTGTGGGAGTTACAAGTCTTTATCTTATTCTGCCAGGGCAATTAACATGGTGTTTAACTACATTAATTCTACAGTGTAGATGCACCCTAGATTTCCAAAGTCTTATTCCAACACTTTAGCCACTACACGGCACTGCCTCATCTGCATCCTTATGGGGTTTTTTTGGGTCAGGAGTGAGTTGAGAAACAGCAAATCACTTCTGGTGTGCAAGAATTGGCCGTTTGCAAGAACGTTGCCCAGGGGATACCTGAATGTTTTACCATCCTGTAGGTTTCTTTCAAGTCCCCGCATGAGAAGCTGGAGCTGACAGCCTAACATGGCTGCTGCCCTATAGAGTCTGCGGTGCATTAAGGGGCGTGGAAAAGACTGCTCACCCTGCTCCCTGGATTCAAACCGCTGACTTCTCGGTCAGTAGTCCTGGCAGCACAAAGGTTTAACCCATTGTGCCACCGGGGGCTCTATCCTTATGCTCATCCATATTCTTTTTGAATTTGGTTGGATTTCACGCATACTCAGTCTTTAGAGCATGTGTATGCTGCTAAAGTAAGAGTTTTCTTGGGAAGGGAAAATTTTAAAAAACCTAAAAAGGTTTTAATCTCAGAGCAGATCTGGTTGTTGTAATTCCACAATGGTAGCAACTGATACAAACACCCTCCATTAAATTTGCAAGAATCTGTTTTCCTGAGCAGTTCCAGATGAGGCTGCTGTAGTGAAATGCAGAATTTAATTCCATCCTTATTTTCTATTTTTAACCCTCTGGTATTTTGTTATGTCTCCACTGACTTTTTTGGTAACCAGTGAAGGATGAAAAGACAAAATAGCTATCTATAACTAGGTGCTTTCTGTCTGGAAGAAACTGGGCTCTTGTCTAGGAGGAACAGAGAAACTTGATCCCAAAGCAAGTTGTCGTTTCACTAATTGATATCCCATACTTTTACGCAAGAATTGAACTTAGTACAGTTTACTTACAACCTCTGAGGATGCCTGTCATAGATGTGGGCAAAACGTCAGGAGAGAATGCTTCTGGAACATGGCCATACAGCCTGGAAAACTCACAGCAGCCCAGTTTACTTACAGTTTACCATTACAGATTGTAAAAAGCACAAACATGTCTCATTCATGTGTGTGTGGGTGTGGGTGTAAGTGAAATAATCTCTAAAATTAAAACCACTTAAACTTCATTGGAAGTCAATATTTTAAAAATCATGTGTATGTATAATGATGTGCGGTCCAAAAGAAAATAAATAATGTTGCTTTATTAGATTCTACTGATATATCCATGCATGTGTTCTAACTGCTTGCTCAGAACTTCTGGAAGTTGTAGTCCATCTGCGTTTGAATATAAGAAATATTGATGAATCCTATTGCTATATTTATTCTATAGTTCAGTGTTTCCCAACCCTTTTTGAGCCGCGGCACACTTTTTACATTTGCAAAATCCTGGGGCACACCACCAACCAAAATGACACAAAATGACACTCTAACACAGTAATACATCTAGTTAATATGTTATTAAAATGTATTTATACACTCCGTGTGAAACCTGGGCCTATTTCGATGAACTCAACATAGATATCCTGGCAGGAATGGCAGAAAGACACAAACTTCCCACACAGAACTCCCATAACCAAGTGAAAATGCTATAAGAGTTTGGTGGGCATTGACCTTGAGTTTTGGAGTTGTAGTTCACCTATATCCAGAGAGCACTGTGGACTCAAACAATGTTGGATCAGGACCAAACTTGGCATGAATACTCAATATGCCCAAATATGAACGCAGATGGAGTTCAGGGGAAATAGACCTTGACATTTGGGAGTTGTAGTTGCTGGGATTTATAGTTCCCCTACAATCAAAGAGCATTCTGAGCCCCACCAATGATAGAACTGGGCCAAACTTCCCACACAGAACCCCCAGGAGGCAAGAGGAGGTCTCTACTTGGGGAAAGGGAGGTGGGCCTTCCCAATGCATGGAGAGGGAGAGACCAAGTAGACAACGGGTGGGGAGCGGGGTGTTTGTAATTTTGTACCTTTATCGAGGTAGGTTTCTTAGGGTTTTTATACTTCAACACACTAGACTCCCCCCCCTTCCTGGATGTTCCAATTTCCCATGGCACACCTGATGATCTCTCACGGCACACTAGTGTGCCCCGGCACACTGGTTGGGAAACACTGCTATAGTTTGTACTTTTCCTCCACGATTTTTGGCTGCTTTATTGTCGTTGTTTTATGATCTCCAAGCATTCCTATAAAATATTTGCAGTACAATCACACCATGTGCTTGTTCACAACAAGGGAGGGAAATATATGGCCCTGAAGATGTTCTTGGGCCTCACCTCCCATCAAAACAAGACTGGGGCCCCATCTACACTGCTATATAGTGCAGTTTGAAACTGCTTTATATGGTCAGTTTCAACTCATAACGGTGTTCAATGCAATTAACATGTATTATGCAGCTTCAAATTGCTTTATATGACAGTATTTATCGTGTCAGAAGCGAATTGAAAATATAGTTATAATGTATTATAAAACCACAAACAAAGTTAAAAACTTGGCATTATGCTAGATTTCCTTTGACCAGAAGCTGGCTACTTCAAGTACCTCTAGTGTCGCTATAAGGAGGTCCTCCAAAATTGTGCAGACTGCATTGTAGTAGGTGGTCTTTGGTTTGCTCTTATCCACATTCGCATGTCGTGGACTCCACTTTATAGCCTCGTTTCTTAAGATTGGCTCTGCATCTCGTGGTGCCAGAGTGGTGTCTGTTCAGCGCATTGCAAGTTGCCCAATCTTCCGTGTGTCCAGGAGGGAGTTTCTCATCCAGTATCAGGCACTGATTGAGGTTCTAGGTTTTAACCTGCCACTTTTGGACTCTCGCTTTCCGAGGTGTTCCTGCGAGTATCTCTATAGACGTTAGGAAGCTGTTTCTTTATTTAAGTCATTGACATACTGGCTGATATCTGAACATGCCAGAGATATGTCAATACCAGGGGTGGGCAACCTACGGCCCGCGGGTTGGATCCGGCCTGGCAGCTGCTTCTGTCCGGCCCAGGGAGAAGGGCGTTGGGGGCGGGGCCAAGAGGAAGGGGTGCCGCCGCTGCCGCCATCCCATTGCAGGCTCTGTAGGGACTTATCGCCCTGGTGGCCCGGGGCGCCAGAGCGAACAGCTGCCTCAGATCGCTGAGTGCTCCCCTTGCAGGCCCAGATCCTCTCCAGGGATGGCAGGCACTCCAAAGCCGCCACTCCTCCGGCCTGTCTGCCGACACAGGCCCCACAGAGCCCGAGATGGGATGGCAGCAGCGACACTCCATAGCAGGGCGATCAGCTGGGGAACGGCTGGGGACGAGAGCGGGCGGAGGCCTGCAGCCTCTGATCGCCTGCTGCTCTGCTCTCCTCTGCTGCTGCGGCGGCTGGGTCCGCTTTGCCATCCTCTGGGCTGGGGTCATTGGGCCATTCCATCTTGGGATCCTTCCTCTCTTCAGGAAATCAGCCTTCATCTTGGTTCTCACCTTGTCTTCTTGAATTTTATTTTATTTTAGTGGTTTTTATTATTATTTTATAATAATTCTATAATAGTAATATAATAAATAATATAATATGTTATATTATAATTTCACTATATTATAATGTCTATATATATACTATATATATGATAATATAATAATTATGATATTAATACTAATAATATATGACTATTTCTTGATATATTAATATGTTAATATTAATGATGTGTAATATATAGTAAATATAGTAAATAAATAAATAATGTAGATTAGAATGTAGTTCAGCCTTTAGGTGCGGCCCTCCATAATATTTTTTGGCTCTCGTGTGGTCCCTTGGAAAAAATAATTGCCCACCCCTGGTCAATACCTTGATCCTTTCATTGCTGGCTGCTACTTCCCAGTGTATATCAAGTGGTGCAATACCAGCTAAACAGTATAATTTCTATCGTAATATGGCAGTATAGATGGGGCTAATGAGACAGTTCTAAGAGATGATGGAAATGATAGTTCAACTGGACAGATGTTTCCCCATCGCTACTTTGAAACATCTCATTAGCAATTCATCAAGTGTCTGAATACAATCTACAGTTTGTTGTTTAGAAATCCTAAGAATTTATATTGCATGAGAATATGAACAAATCCCATATATATATAGAGAGAGGGAGCAAGATAAAGTCAATTTCTATGTGCCAGATCAAACTGGTCTAAAACCCAGGGCTGCTGTCTGTTCTGACTGGCAGCATTTCTCCAGGGTGCCTGGCAAAGAGAAAGGTATCTCAGTATCGCACGGGAACTGTGAACTACATCTCCTATCAGCATCACTCAATATTAGCAATGGTGAGGAATGCTAGAGTTGCAGTTCAGCAACTCTGGAGGACCACCCAATTCCCACTTCTGTTGCAATTTCAGATATTTGAGTCCTTCCGCATGCAAAGCATGTGCTCTCTTACTGACCCCAAGGCTTCTTTTCTCACACAATTCCAAGAATCCATCAAAGTGATGAATGGGTAACAATTCTGCTATTGAGCGGATGCCTCTATGATCATCTGGTGCTTTCTTTATAGAAGTAAGAAGCACTAGTACCCTTCAGAGAATCAGGAAACAAAAAGATGCCTCAATGGAAATCAAGACATATACGTGCTAGACAGTCATTTGGCAGAGAGAGTCCCAATTAAACTGTCATCCCACTTTCCCAGCAGCTTTTGAAATGTCCTGATTTCCTCTTCCTCCCACTTCCCCCTTTGTCTTCAACTTATCCTCAATTGCTGCAGAGTGAATTCAAAGTACACAAGTAGTAAGCAGGGAAGAAAGAACAGGACGAGCAGTGTAGACTCATATAATCCAATTCAAAGGAGATAATCAGGATACAGAAACTGGATTATATGACACTAGCTGTACCCGGCACGCGTTGCTGTGCCCTTTTTAGGAGATGCGAGAAAGTCCAATCATCCACGGTGTGCCCTCCTCTAAACTGCAGTTGGATGGAGTGTGGGTCATGGGGGGCATGGTGTGCCAAGTTGGGTCTTTATTGGTCTTGGTTCTGGGCCACAGTGGTCTGTGGGGAATGATGGGTTTTGAAGTACTACAAATCCCATTTTCCATGGTGGTACTTCAAGTCCCATCATGCATGGTCGGGGCTCTGTGTGCCAAGGTAGGTTACTGTAAATTCAGGCCATACACAATGTCCCATTAGCTGAGGCCTAGTTAGGAACAGCAAGTTAATGAAGCCTTACTGTCAATTCAGGCCATACACAATGTCCAATGAACTGAGGCCTAGTCGGGAGAATCAAGTTAATGAAGCCTTACTGTCAATTCAGAGCGTAAACAGCTTCCCAGTAAGTGAGGCCTAGTTAGGGAAATCAAGTTAATGAAGTCTTACTGTCAATTTAGAGCGTAAACAGCTTCCCAGTAAGTGAGGCCTAGTTAGGGAAATCAAGTTAATGAAGTCTTACTGTCAATTTAGAGCGTAAACAGCTTCCCAGTAAGTGAGGGCTAGTTAGGGAAATCAAGTTAATGAAGCCTTACTGTCAATTTAGAGCGTAAACAGCTTCCCAGTAAGTGAGACCTAGTTAGGGAAATCAAGTTAATGAAGCCTTACTGTCAATTTAGAGCGTAAACAGCTTCCCAGTAAGTGAGACCTAGTTAGGGAAATCAAGTTAATGAAGTCTTACTGTCAATTTAGAGCGTAAACAGCTTCCCAGTAAGTGAGGGCTAGTTAGGGAAATCAAGTTAATGAAGCCTTACTGTCAATTTAGAGCGTAAACAGCTTCCCAGTAAGTGAGACCTAGTTAGGGAAATCAAGTTAATGAAGCCTTACTGTCAATTTAGAGCGTAAACAGCTTCCCAGTAAGTGAGGGCTAGTTAGGGAAATCAAGTTAATGAAGTCTTACTGTCAATTTAGAGCGTAAACAGCTTCCCAGTAAGTGAGGCCTAGTTAGGGAAATCAAGTTAATGAAGCCTTACTGTCAATTTAGAGCGTAAACAGCTTCCCAGTAAGTGAGGCCTAGTTAGGGAAATCAAGTTAATGAAGCCTTACTGTCAATTTAGAGCATAAACAGCTTCCCAGTAAGTGAGGGCTAGTTAGGGAAATCAAGTTAATGAAGCCTTACTGTCAATTTAGAGCGTAAACAGCTTCCCAGTAAGTGAGACCTAGTTAGGGAAATCAAGTTAATGAAGCCTTACTGTCAATTTAGAGCGTAAACAGCTTCCCAGTAAGTGAGGGCTAGTTAGGGAAATCAATTTAATGAAGCCTTACTGTCAATTTTGGGCGTGGTCTGTGTTTTTTTGGGGTGTAAATTTTCGGTTGGAAGTGATTTGGGTGTTTGTTATGGGGATTGGCTCAGGCCTTTTCCTTATTCTGTTTTGGCAGTTTATTATGGATCGGAATTTTCATGTTGGCTGGCCAGTGCAGCAGTTATGCAAATCCGCCCTTATTGGCAGCCAATCATGTTGTTCAGAATGTAGAGGCTGGGTGAGTCTTTGGCTGCCCTGGAGGATGCTGGTAAATGTAGTTTTATTTTTACTCGTTGTTTTGGGGGCCTTTTAGGTTTTGGGGGGGAAGTTTCTTTGCTACAAATGTACCTTGCTTGAGGCCTATTTCTGTTGGCAAGTATTGTTTTTCTGCGCTGTAAGGTTTCTTTGTTTGAGGTATACATCACATGACGTGAACCCATTTATATAATAGATTGTAGATCCAGCCTTAGACTACCAAAGATTCATGGCAGCCTCACTGATAATGAGGTATGGTGGGAACTGAGCTGTCAGAATTTAAAACACAATTGAAGACCTACCTCTTCTGCATTCTATGTTTAATGTGTTTGATTATTTGTTTCATGCGCCACCAGACCCCACGCTGGTGGCGCATGAACGCTGGCTCTTCAACTTAGAAATGGAGATGAGCACCACCCCCCAGAGTCGGACACGACTAGACTTAATGTCAGGGGAAACCTTTACCTTTATTTTTATGGTTGTATTTCAACTATATTTTAGTATATGCTTCTATACTATTTGACTATGTTTTGACCTGCCATGAGCTAAAAGGAGAGGTGGGCAATAAATACATAAAAACTATGATTATTGTCGTCATCATCATTATTATTTATTATTATTTATTTATTTCAGGATTTTACCCCGCTCTTCTCAACCCCCAAGGGGGGACTCAGAGCGGCTTACAGTTATGCACAATTCGATGCCCACATCACATAAAACCCCACAACAATTAAAATACATTAAGATACATTAAAATACAGTTTCAACAGCATCATACACAGTCAGTTAAAACAATATTCAATCCATAAAAACATTGACCCTCTTCATCCATTCCATTAAAATCCCCATCTAACATGCTGCCTAGTGCTGGTGTGCAAACGCCTGATCCCAAAGCCAGGATTTTACCTTTTTCCTGAATGCCAGGAGGGATGAGGTGGACCGTACCTCAATAGGGAGCGCATTCTATTATAATCTCGACAACATAGAGAACTGTACCTTGCCTACTCATGAATCAGTGTGAAACTGGTCAAGTAGCCCATTCTTGCATGCCTTGGAAGTATGTTGGACTTGGCAAGGGGTCTTGGTATCTAACCATCTCTCTCTTCTTTCTTGCAGCTTAAGATTTCATTCAGTGAGAATCAGCTGGAAAGGACCTTCCAATACCCATCGGAGGGCTCGCTGTTGGAAGAGTTTGGGCCTCCTGAGGAGTCAGACTCCCTGACCTGCACCAATACCCATGGGGATGAGGAAGAGGAGGAGGAGGACCTGCTGCTGCTTCATCGTGGCCTCCCAGGGCTGCTGAGGACCAAGCCCCTCATTGTGGGTGAGTGTTTGGAAGCCTATGGAGATGCCCACACCGCAGTTGGCCATGAAAACACTGTAACTCTTCCTAATACTTTAACAAGTTCAGGCAGTCACAGCAATCACAGTATAATTGCAAATACGGGATTATGTAAATTTGAAACATGGAATGACCTAGAGCAGTGGTTTCCAAAGTGGGCGGTACCACCCCCTGGTGGGCGTGGGGTGATCCAAGGGGGCGCTGGGAGGCTCAGGAGAATTTGGGGGGCGCTGAACCCCTGTAAGGGGGCGGTGGCGTGAGCCAGGCTTGCCACTTGCAGGGTCACGCGCTTGCAAAGACGTCCCCATTGGAAGAAAGAGGCAATACACAGGACTGCGCCGTGGGTGAGGTTGACATGAGGAAGGAGGTGCACGCTGCGGTTTCCACGGCGATGCCTGCTCGGGGATCGCGCGCTTGCGACTGTGTCCCTGTGAGTTGGAATCCCCGGGCATGTTTTGCCGTGTATACATATGTAGGGTGATTCTTCCAAGAATTCGAGAATTGGAATGGGAAGCAGAATAGCATTATTTTAAACAGGCCCTTAAAAAAATCTCATATTGACACTCCATCTAGTGGCCCTCTTTGAATACTACAAGAGCCCTTCGTTCTGTCTGGGCTTTGTAGAGTGTAGGTTGTGCCGTACACTGACTAGAACTTGAAGCAATGGGTTCACATTATAGGAAAGGAGATTCTACCTGAACATTAGGAAGAACTTCCTGACCGTATAAGCTGTTTGGCAATGGAACTCTCTGCCTCAGAGTGTGGTATAGTCTCCTTCTTTGGAGGCTTTTAAACAGAGGCTGGAAGGCCATCTGTCGGGGATGCTTTGATTGTGCTATTCCTGCATGGCAGAATGGAGTTGGACTGGATGGCCTGTGGTGCAGCTGGCTGGGAGTCAGCTGCATTAAGATCACTACTGACCGAAAGGTCATGAGTTCGAAGCCAGCCCGGATCAGAGTGAGCTTCCGACCAATTTGTGCAGCTTGCTGTCGACCTTTGTAGCCCAAAAGACAGTTGCATCTGTCAAGTAGAAAATTTAGGTACCGCTTATGCGGGGAGGCTAATTTACGATGCCATAAAAATCTCCAGCAAGTATGCAAAGAATTTATTATTATTTATTTATTTATTAGGTTCGATTTGGTATACCGCTCTCTCTGGAGCCCAGAGCGGTTCACAAGAATAGCGAAATAAACATAAACACATAAAAACATTAAAATACATTAAAATACATTAAAATACATTAAAACAATTCCAATCCCCCGACTAAACAAATTGCAGACCAAGCTGCAGTTCAGTGGCAGGCTAGCAGCAGGATAACGGGTGCGGTAGACAGCAGTCAGCTATGGGCCGAATGCCTTTCTGAACAACCACGTTTTTACTGCCCTGCGGAACGGCAGAAGGGCTCGAGTGGCCCATGTCTCTTCAGGAAGGCTGTTCCACAGAATTGGTGCCACTAGAGTGAACGCCCTCCGACGGGTGGTGTCCAGTCTACAGACCCTAACACTGGGCACATCCAATAAGTTGAGCCCCTCTGAGCGCAGTGATCTCCTGGGCACATAAGGGGTAAGCCGCTCCCTCAGGTACACTGGCCCCAAACCATATAAGGCCTTGAAAGTTAAAACTAACACCTTGAAGACGACCCGGAATTCAATTGGAAGCCAGTGCAGCTCGCGCAAGAGTGGAGTCACGTGATCAAATCTTAAGGCTCCTGAGAGCAGGCGGGCTGCAGCGTTCTGCACCAGCTTAAGTTTCCAGATCGCCGACAAGGGTAGGCCAATGTACAGCGCATTACAGTAATCGAGCCTCGAGATGACCGTGGCTTGGATCACCGTGGCCAGGTCGCAGCGGGAGAGGTAAGGAGCCAGACGTTTTGCCAGACGCAGATGGAAGAAGGCTGTCTAAGGAAGTACTTAATCAAATGTCACAAATGGATGGTGAAGCGACAGCACCCTTGGTGGCCATAATACCCTCATAAAAGCTGGAAGTTAAATAGCCTCTGTGTGTCGGTCTATATATGTTGTGAGACTATGGCATTGAATGTTTGATTGATTGATTGATTGATTTTATTATTTATGAGTCGCCCTCCACGTCAGTGCTCCGGGCGACTTACACATAAAACACATAAAAAGAGTTCAATAGTTAAAAGCTAAAAGAATAGGAAAATTAATTAAAATAGTTCCAGTAACTCAGGCTAAGTCTGGAGGGTGTTTGCCATGTATACGTACATTATAATCCACCCTGAGTCCCCTGTGGGGTGAGAAGGGCAGAATATAAATATTGTAAATAAATAAATAAATGTGGTATCTTCCAACTATTATTCTAATGGTCTTCCTCTTTCCAGATGAATCCTGTCGGCGGTAACCCCGTGCACCTTCCTCCGTCGCTGGGAAGGGTGGCTCACACATCAGTCTTCATGCCATACTCTGAATTCCTCAATTGGACCTTAACTTGATTCCATCTTCCAGTGACTGCAAACCACACGGAAAGAAGCAGGGACCAAGAGAGACTGGGAAATCCTGCCCTAGGGCTCTGGATGCATTTATTCCTTTGGGACGAGAGCGACGGTTCTGGAAATACCTTTCCCTGTTTGGTATTTTTCACTTCGGCTGACTCTAGTACTGAAAACGGGACCTCAGAGATACCCCAACTCCCCAAGACTACCTTGAAATCAAGACCACAGCATAACCCTAGGAGATGCTACCTGCTCCCAATGGTAGAGGGGCTTTCGGCCACACGGGTTTGATCCAGAGACTCCTTTTCCTATCCCTACACACTGCCAGCCAACACAGAGTCCGGTGCCAACAGCAGCTTAAAAATATATATCTTTTTACCACCAGCAGGGAGAAGCACTGAACGTTCTGGAGTTGGCTTTTGCAAACAAGGGCTAATGTTGTTATATCTTTTTCTTCCTGCTATCATCCGAACCACATTTGATACTTCCATTGGGCTGAGTGACTTTCTGTAATGCCCAGATCGACTACCTTTTTTTTCTTTTCTTTTCTTTTTTGGCAAAGAATATGGGTATATCAGAGGTTTAAAAAGAGTGAAGTAAAACCATTTCTAATAGCGGCCATATGAGTGAAGGGATAGTAGATGTAGGTAGACTCTAGCATTAAGATAAACACTTATCTTGCATGTGGCATAAAAGTATGGAGGAGGTTCGAGGGACTTCCAATTGTTCTTTCTCTTCAACACTGCCATATAATATCCAGATTATCTGATTTGAACTGGATTATATGGCAGTGTAGTCTCAGATAATCCAGTTCAAAGCTGATAATGTGAACTATCTGATTTGATAATCTGGATTATATAGCTGTGTAGAAGCGCCTCAGTCTCTAAACCAGTGTTTCCCACACTCTGGTCTTCCAAGTGTTTTGGACTTCAGCTCCCAGAATCCCTGATCACTGGTCAAAACAGCAGAGCCTTCTGGGAGTTGAAGTCCAGCCATTGCTCTGAGTCATTCTGGAGGAAGGCAGACCAATATGGTTCTAGTTCTTAAAGCAAGAGCTGTGAGTAGGCATGCAACTGGGCAAAACAGGGAGGGTCTCTGGGTATTCTTAAAATAGGAGCACTTGGTATTAAAGCATGGAACTGGGGAAACTGGGAAACTGCTCTCTCTGCATGTGGGTAGAGCTAGTCGCCATTTGGGACTGTTTATCCCACATTCTTTTTTCTTTCTTTCTTTCTTTTTAAAAAAAACCCACAAAATTAAGGCAGAGGTAGTTGTGTTAGTGAAAACCAGACATGTTTTTGGAAGTATAAAAAGGGGAGGCAGGAGTGTGTGGAGATGATCCACAAAACAGAGGCAAGAGGAAAGGACAACTCTCTTTTTTAATCATGTCTGTTTCCTGTTCAGGGTTGAGATTTCATGTGCGATTGAATGAGCAAATGGCACGAGACTGGATGAATAGCACCTGGTGAACTGTTAGGAAATGAAGTGATATTTTGACACATAGGTGTTTATATATTTAAAAAATCCTGATGAGTTACTTGCCATTCTTCAATGCATAGTATTTTGAAGTGTGTCAAAGTTGAACTAGGACTGGCTTTCCAAAATTGGTGGAATTATTATTATTATTATTATTAAGTTCAACTTAATATACCGCTCTCTCTGGCGCCCAGAGCGGTTTACAAGATTAGTGCAAGTAAAAACAAGTAAAATACATAAAATACAATAAAACAGTTAAAACACCCAAATTAAAACATATTGTCGGCCAATAGCAGTAATTAGCAATGGCATGCTAGCAGCGAACCCGCAGGTACAGATAGTGGCAGTTGGCTATGGGCCGAATGCCTGCCTGAATAGCCATGTTTTTACTGCTCTGCGGAACGGCAGAAGAACCCGGATGGCCCGGATCTCTTCGGGGAGGCCGTTCCACAGAGCTGGCGCGGCTACGGTAAACGCCCTCCGGCGTGTAGTAGCCAGTCTGCAGACCCTGATATTAGGCACATCCAAAAGGTTGAGCCCCTCTGAGCGCAGTGATCTCCTGGGCACATAAGGGGTAAGCTGCTCCTTCAGGTACACTGGCCCCAAACCCTATAAGGCCTTAAAAGTTAGAACTAACACCTTGAAGATGACCCGGAATTCAACTGGAAGCCAGTGCAGTTCGCGCAGGAGTGGAGTCACATGAATGAAGAATAATCAGTTTCAAAATACAGCCTGTCCTTCACTTTGTGGGGTTTAGGGACACAAGAACTCCATTATACTGAAAAGCCAAGAATAAAGTGATTGCTTTTTTTACTGAAAGAACACCTCAGGAGATTTTCCAGCATTTGTAGTGGTAAAGGTTAACCCTTGACATTAAGTCTAGTCAAGTCCGACTCGGGGGGTGGGGTGCTGCTCAACTCTATTTCTAAGCCGAAGAGCTGGCGTTGACACTCTAAGATCATGTGGCTGGCATGACTGCATGGAAGGCCATTACTTTTCTGCCGAAGTGGTACCTATTGATCTACTCACATTTACATGTTTTAGAATTGCTAGGTTGGCAAAAGCTGGGGCTAACAATGGAAGCTCACCCGATCTGTGGATTCAAACCGCCAACCTACTTATCAGCAAGTTATGGAGTTTAGCGGTTTAACTTGCTGCACGACCACGACCTGTGCGGGGATTCTTAGACTTGCAGTCTCCCTTTAAAAAAACTTTTCCTAGCACTTCTTTCTCCTGGATGCTGGAGCCTCTGGTGGTGGAATGAGTTAAACCCTTGTGCCAGCAGGACTGCGGACTGATAGGTCAGCGGTTCAAATCTGGGGAGAGCAGGTTGAGCTCCCTCTGTCAGCTCCAGCTCCCCATGCGGGGACATGAGAAAAGCCTCCCACAAGGATGGTGAAACATCAAACATCCAGGTGTCCCCTAGACCAGTGTTTCCCAACCTTTTTTGAGCCGCGGCACACTTTTTACATTTACAAAATCCTGGGGCACACCACCAACCAAAATGACACAAAATGACACTCTAACACAGTAATACATATACTTAATATGTTTTTAAATGTATTTATACACTCAGTGTAAAACCTGGGCCTGTTTCGATGAACACAACATAGATATCCTGGCAGGAATGGCAGAAAGACACACACGAAGGTCTTGCTCAACGGCTGTCAGTCTCTCTCTGTGTTTAGAAAAAATGTGTCCATATAGCTTCAAAGCAGTCCACTAGTCCTGTTCTTATGCATCAATACACCTCATGGAACAATAATGAGGCTGCCACCTTCAATATATATGCTCCTGTATCATTCCAGGTGGGCATTAGATGAGTCCCTCGTGTATAACTGGTGAACAGGAGAGTTGTTACACAGTCACTAGAAAGGCTATCACGTCCAGCCAATGCCAAATGTAGTAATAGTTGGTACACATAAACACGAAAACGGCCGAAGGTGGCAGTGCCCCAGCCCCTTCTTCTTTGCCGCCGGGCCCTTCCTCTTTCCCCTCCCCCCGCAAGCAGCAGCAGCAGGAGTTCGGCAGGAGGGGGAAGAAAGGGGGGAAGAGAGGTTTTGCCGCGGCACACCAGGTGATCGTTTACAGCACACTAGTGTGCCATGGCACAGTGGTTGGGAAACACTGCCCTAGACAATGTTCTTGCAGATGGCTAATTATCTCACACCAGAAAAGACTTGCAGTTTCTCAAATAGCTGCTGACATTAAAAAAAAAAAACCTTGGAAGCTGGCCATAGAATTGCATTGGAGGACTTAAGAGATTCTTAGAGAGGTGTGCTTTCTAGAAATCTCTAACTAGAAAGCCTAGAGATTCCTGGAGAAAACATTTGTAATTTAAAAAATCTGTGAATAATCAAATCCGCAAAAGTCAAAACTGCAAATGTGGAGGAATGATTGTGTTGACAACTTTCCAAACCTGAGGACAACCTTTTGGGAGATTTCAGATAAGAGATCCTTTCATCAGTGCAGGGCAGATAGACTGAGTGACGGAAACGGAGGCAATGCAGCAGACTGGTTGCAGACAAATGAACCAAGTATGGTTGCCTTTGATGTTTGTTTCTCAATGTGGCACTAATATCTGTCCAATGAAGGCAATAATGATCTATGTGCTAAGATGAACAAGGAAGTAAAGGCCAGGTAGTGCATTTTGTTGGCCAGTTTCCTTAGGCATTATCACTAGCCTTGGTTGGCTTGAAACATAACCACGTTAGGGCTCCACACCATTAGCATTAAAAAAGACGAAAGACAATAAGGTAGTCCATCATAGGAGAACCAAAAGGAAGCACTTTTACTGTTTACTGCAGTACCTCTTCTGTACGTTTTGAAAATGGCAGGAGCCCAAAGCAGTGTGGTGCTTTCCCCACTCCACAGAATGACTCCCAATTTATCTATGGTTCATATCAAAAACAGGAATTTTGGCCCTAAAACCTGTTCTTGACTTATACATGAAGTATATATGGTACTCCCAGGACCATTCTGTGCAACTGACAATGCAGCCAGCTTGAATGGGTAGTGTCTCTAAATCATTTGAGTGGATCTCCACGTTGGAGATATGGCACACAACTCATCTACAGGAAAAAGTATAGGACGGAAGAATGGATTACTTCTGCACGTATGAGAGCTGAAAATGGTGTTGTTAGGAGCAGATGTTGAATGGATTGTGGAATGAGAGGATGGGAAGTAGGAACGAGTGGAAGGAAGAGACACAGGTGGGAAGGAACGAGGCAAATTACCTCTTTTCTCTCTCTTTCTCTTCCTTGCTAATTTATCTTGTCATTGTGCATCATTTTTATTATCATTTCCCCATTTATTTTGCACTGTGGGATCAGCTATGCCTGGCGCCCATGAATGAGCGAGTGAATGACTGAAGATGGAGACCATCTGTTCCTCTGTGGAGGAAAGGACATTTGCAAAGATCAATGTATGTGGGCCAAGGGCTGAAGCAGCTGTGTCCAGCCATTTCCATCAGTGTTTTTTTATATGTAATTATTATTGTTGTTGTTATTAACAATAAACCAGAATGATGTTGCACGTTGAACTAGCGCTCCTCTATTGTCTTGTTTGTTAAAGGGCAATTTAAGATGACAGACCTCTGAATTGTGGATACTGAGAACAGAACAAGAGGAAAGTCACTTCCCTTGTGCCCTGCGTTTGAAATATAATACTTAGAAATAGAGGACTTTGCTTAAGCAAAACAGATCTGCACTCTTTTTGTTCTGATTATTGTTATTTGCAGTCATTTGCCTTCATCTTATAACACCCCTATGAATGAGACTTAATGTTCATCTACACTGTTGAGTTAATGCAGTTTGACATCTCTTTTTACTGCCCTGGCTCAATGCTATGGTGTCCTGGGAATTGTAGTTTGGTGAGGCAATAGAAGAAAAGGCTGAAGACCTTGTAAAAGTACAGCTCCCATGGTTCCATAGAATAACAACAACAACTCTATTTTTGTACCCTGCCTCTATCTCCCTGAAGGGATTCAGGGCCGCTTACATATGACACAAAGTGCCTAAAACAATGCATAAAATATAACTGAGCCATGCCAGTTTAAATGGGGGCAAACTGCATGAATTCTACAATGTAGATGCACCCTTAGAGTCGTAACTTCCTTGATTATATCAAACCCCATGTAGAGTGGACCATGATCTGCTGATACGACAACTTGCCGCCATAGGGATACAAGGAACAGCTTTAGCTTGGCTTAGCTCCTTCCTGCGCGGACGTAGTCAGCGAGTTGAATGGCTAGGCCAAACATCTAGGAAATCTCTCCTCGAGTGCGGAGTGCCCCAAGGCGCCATATTATCACCAACGTTGTTTAACATCTATGTTCGGCCGTTGGCTGGTATAGCCCGGAGCTTCGGCCTAGGGTGCTACCAATATGCCGATGACACCCAGCTCCTACTGAAACTGGAGCCTGGCGCAACTTCGGTGCCCGAAAACTTCACTCGAGGCCTAGAAGCAGTGACAAAATGGCTCCGCGCCCACAAACTTAAAATAAATCCATCAAAGACGGAGATCTTATGGCCGGGCCGCCCAGAACCACCTTTCTCGCTGCCCCCCTGATTCCGTCCCCCTCAGTAAAAAGCCTTGGTGTTATCCTGGACTCCAAATTGTCGATGGAGGCCCAGGTTGCCTCCACGAGCAAAAGGGCCTTCTTCCACCTGCGCCAAGCGAGACAATTGGCGCCCTATCTTCCGACGGAAGCGCTAGCTACAGTAATCCATGCCACGGTTACATCAAGGCTGGATTACTGTAACGCTTTATTATTATTATTATTTATTTATTTATTTATTTATTCGACTTATTAGTCGCCCTTTCCCGTAGGCTCAGGGCGACTCACATTGAAAATTATCAAACATGTAGAAACAGGGTAAAACAAACACACTAAAACCACCGAAACCAGCATGCAATCGTAGCATGGGGACAGTTTTATACATAGGCCTAAGCACCAAATGCCTGGATGAAGAGTAGGGTCTTGCAGGCCCTGCGAAATGTTAGCAGATCAGCTTTGTATGTAGGTCTACCCCGGTCACTAACCCGCAGGCTCCAGATGGTGCAGAACGCAGCCGCCAGGCTTCTCACAGGAACATCGATGAGATGCCACATTACACCATCTCTGCAGCGCCTGCACTGGCTGCCCGTTGAGTATAGAGCCTTACACAAGACCTTGACCTTGGCTTTCAAAGCCCTACATACCTAAAAGACGGCTTGTTGATGCCTGCTTGCTCAAGGACCCCGCGGCCAGCAAACAAGAACCTTCTTCACGTACCAGGCTTGAAAGAGGCCCACCTGGAGACCACGAGACGGAGATCGTTCTCCGCTGTGGCCCCCCGTTTTGGAACTCGATGCCACCGGACCAGAGAGCCTCCCTCGACCTGCCCCAGTTCCTGACCGCTCTGAAGACCTGGCTATTTAGGAAAGCCCATGGTTAATGCAGAACCAGGAACCCAAATACCGGGCCTGGCCCCTGCATTTAACCACTGAATATTTTAATCTAGTTTTAAATACTCTATTTTAATTGTGGAATTTGTTGTGTGTAAGTCGCCCGGAGCACTAACGTGGAGGGTGACTCAGAAATAATAAAGTCAGTCAGTCAGTCAGTCAGTCAGTCAGAGCAGTCTTCCCCTTTTTCTACTGCCTTTCGCTTTACCCAGCATATTTTCCTATGGGGCACTTTATCAAATGATATGTTAAAAGTACAACAGTTTCAGTTTAGTCTTGTTGTCGCCTTCTGAGAACTCTTCTTATACTTTTATAGATATCTTCACTGCATTCTGTTAAGGGGAAGAGGAATTTAGATTTATGAAGTTATTGAAGATTCAAAAGATTCTACTATCACTTCTCTGAGAAGTTGTGCATTCATTTAGTATTGTTATGTTTTCTGTTCTGCATGTACTTTTTAAAAAAAGTTACCAGGCAGAACTGAAGAAATGCGTCCTATAGCTGTTTCTGAAACATAAGAGTGAGATCTATTTGCCATTGTAGCTGAACGGAAAGGCAGCAGAAAACCTTTTTCCATGCGCCAGAATGAGGATCAGTGTTCTCAAGAAATGGCACAGATTCATACTCGGACAGACATTCTCTTAACTCATCAAGCCACAGATCTTTAGATCCTTTTGCATAGGGTATGGCAACTCTTAACTGGTCTGGGGTCAGTTTTCTGCCTGGATACCTTTCATGGTAGGGTTACCATCTGGGTCAAAGCTTTAATACTTAACTATTACATGTGCTTATACTATTACACTATAAGAACAACCAACTGGTTCAAGATTGGGAAAGGAGTAAGGCAGGGCTGTATACTCTCACTCTACCTATTCAACTTGTATGCAGAACACATCATGCAACATGCAGGGCTTGATGAATCCAAGGCTGGAATTAAAATTGCTGGAAGAAACATTAACAACCTTAGATATGCAGATGATATCATTTTGAAGGCTGAAAGCGAGGAGGAGCTGAGGAGCCTTCTAACCATGGTGAAAGAAGAAAGTGCAAACGCTGGGTTGCTGTTACACATCAAAAAAACCAAGATGATGGCAACCAGGCTGATTGAGAACTGGTAAATAGAGGGAGAAAACATGGAGGCCGTGACAGACTTTGTATTTCTAGGCATAAAGATTACTGCAGATGCAGATTGCAGCCAGGATATCAGAAGACATTTACTTCTTGGGAGGAGGGCAATGACCAATCTCAATAAAATAATGAAGAGTAGAGACATCACACTGGCAATGAAGGTCCACATAGTTAAAGCAATGAAATTCCCCTTGGTAACCTATGGCTGCAAGAGCTGGACCATAAGGAAGGCTGAAGAAGACAGTTATGCTGGGGAAAATGGAAAGAAAAAGGACAAGATGGATGGATGGTATCCGTGAAGTGACTGGCTTGACCTTGAAGGAGCAGGGGTGGCCACAGCCAACAGGGAACTCTGGCGTGGGATGGTCCAGGAGGTCCCATCAGAAGTAACTGACAGAATAAACGACTATAACACACTAGGATTAATGCAGCTTGACACCCGCTTAACTGCCTTAGCTTGATGCTGTGGAGTCCCAGGAATTATAGTTTAGGGAGGTATTTGCACTCTTTGGCTACAACTTCGGCAGTTAAACTGGTATTAAACTGCATTAATTCTACAGTGTAAATCCACCCTTAGAGATGTAACTTGAAACTCTTTATGAAGCTTTATAAAGGGTACCATAAAGATTCTTTAAACAAAATAAAGAAACCTTAAGAACAAAATGAAGATACGCCACTTTGAGTCTCCTTCGGGAGAGATAAAGCGGGGCATAAATAAACATAATAATCATAATTCCAAACCCCAAACATCAGCCAGTTGTCATGTCATGCATCACTGGTGGAGAAGAAAGGTCAGAGAAATGTGTACGCATGCCTTCATGTCACCTGTTTTAACGGTCACCGATGTGGGGGCATTCCAAATGCACAAGCTTAGGAGTCCCTCAATGGCCCAATGTAGCTATGCAAGGAGGAAGCCATAAGTTGGATTCTTACTACAAAGGCTTTATTGCATGGCCATAGCAATATCGACAAACAACCCCCAATGGGGCGGCAGAGTTTTTATCATTTTTGGCAGTAAACTGAATACATATTCTCATTGGTTTCCTAAGATAAATCATTTCATTGGTCTGGTAGCTGTACAATTGTTTATTAGTCGTTTATTATTTTGATTTGACATAATAGCACACGTGGGACCCTAACAATGGCACAACTATAGCACAACAATAGGCTATTGTTCGCTGACCATGACTGTCTTAATGAGTCAGTTTTATCTGTCTATTTCAAACATAACTCCAGAGCGACTGGGAAACTTGGGAATTCTAACTAAACACTAGCTAGCCAGTTTTATCCAGATGTACTGTTATCATTGAATAGTAACTTCCGCTCTGCAACATATGGGCATTGGGAACATCTCTGCAAATTCCCTTTTAAAACTACGTCTCTTTCATGCTGACTTATGGCAACTTCATGAATTTCAGTGGGTTTTCTTAAACGAGGAATACTCAAGAGGTGTGTTGTCAAAGACTTTCATGGCCGAAATCGCTGGGTTGCTGTGAGTTTTCCGGGCTGTATGACCATCTTCCACAAGCATTCTCTCCTGACGTTTCACCCAATCTATGGCAGGCTTCCTCAGGGGTTGTGAGATCAGTTGGAAACGAGGCAACTGGGGTTTATATACGTACTTACTTACCTACTTACTTGATCCCTCATTGTCCAAGTAGGACAGTCTTCCAAGATCAGTGTACTGGTGGGTCCATAGATGACTGTGGAGCCCTGTTCTTGATCTGCATCTTCTCCCACAGTGAGGGCATCAGTTTCCAGGTGGAAGGCGGTCTCGGTTGATGCGCCTTCCTCTTGGCACATTTCTTTCATCCTCTATTCGTGCCTCTTCAAATTCTACAGCACTGCTGGTCACAACTGACCTCCAACTATATCTGTGGAATGTCCAAGGTGGGAGAAAGAACTCTTTGTCTGCTTGAGGCAAGTGTGAATGTTGCAACTGGCCAGCATTGAATAGCCTTGCAGCTTCAAAACCTGGCTGCTTCCTGCTTGGGGTGAATCCTTTGTTGGGAGGTGTTAGCTGGCCCTGATTGTTTCCTGTCTGGAATTCACCTGTTGCTCTTTATTTACTGCCCTGATTCTAGAGGGGTTTTTAAAATACTGGTAGCCAGATTTTGTTCATTTCCATGGTTTCCTCTTCCTGTTGAAACGGTCCACGTACTTGGCTAATCAAACTGGCCCACTGCAACATTCACACTTGCCTCGGACAGAGACACTTAAGAGACCAATTTTGCACACAGAACCCCCACGACAAACTCAACCTACTGGAGGGGTTTGAGGGGACTGATTCGCCATAGTGGGAGTTGTAGTTTACAGCAGACTGCACCAGGACTGTGGCACAGCTGGCTGGGAGTCAGCTGCATAAGATCTCTACTGACCGAAAGGTCATGAGTTCGAAGCCTGCCTGGGTTGGGGTGAGCTCGCGACCAAATTATGTAGCTTGTTGTCGACCTTTGCAACCCGAATGACAGTTGCATCTGTCAAGTAGGAAATTGAGGTACCACTTTGTGGGGAGGCTAATTTAACTGATTTACGAGGCAATAAAAATCTCCAGGAAGTATGCAAAAGAATGAAGGAATGCGACAGCTCCCCCTGGTGGCCAGAAGCTGGAATGTTAAATAGCCTCTGAGTGTCTGTCTATATATGTTGTGTCTTTGACATTGAATGTTTGCCATGTATATGTACATTGTAATCCGCCCTGAGTCCCCTGCGGGGTGAGAAGGGCTGAATATGAATGATGTAAATAAATAAATAAAGTGACCTTTTTTTTTCTTCTGGGAGTTGTAGTTCACTGAATGCAAGAGAAACCATGACCTCTACCGATGATGGACCTGGACCAAGCTTGGCACACAGAACCCCCACGACAAACTCAACCTACTTGGAGGGGTTTGAGGGGACTGACTCATCATAGTGGGAGTTGTAGTTTATAGCCTACTGTAAATACTGGCAAGGTTTGGGGAGGATGGATACAAGATTATGGGAGTTAAGAGACACAGATATAGAAGCCCCACTTGCCTTTTGTGTTTTTGGACTCCAGCTCCCAGAATCCTCAGCTGCCTTGGCCTGCGATGAGGCATTCTGGGAGATGAGGTCCAAAGACCAGAGTGAGGCCTCTATGCCTGACCATTCTAAAAGCCTTTCCCTCAACTGCCAATCCCAGCGCGCCATAGGCAGTTGCCATGACAACCGGCGAGCCACTCACTGAGGAGGACCGTCCCGGAAGGTAAGGCACTCTAATGTCCCACTCGGCGACCCGTTGCGGCAGTGGCTGCATCTGAAAGCGCGGATTGGCTGGCGGGGCACGTGCCCGGAAGTGCCGTCGGCGAGGCGGAGGAGGGGATGGCGGGGGAGCTGGAGCGCTGGGTCTCCGGGCAGCTGCATACTCTGCTGGGCCTCAGCGAGCGGCATGTGGTGGCCTTTCTGGTGGGCCTGGCCACCCGCAGCCGCACTCCCGAGGACCTCCTCGCCCGCCTCGAAGAGACCGAGACCCTCCGCGTGAGCGAGCCCCCCGCCCGCGCCTTCGCCCAGCAGCTGTGGGAGCGGGTGAGCCAGCCGCCGGGAGGGGGGCACGTCAATCACTCCGCGGGGGCGGGGCTTGGGGAGAAAGGGGACGGGGGGGCTTTGGTAGGAAAAAGGCGGGGCTTGGGAAGGAAAGGGGCGGGGCTTGGGAAGGAAAAGGGGCGGGGCTTTGCAAGAAAAGGGGCGGGGGCTTGGAAAGGAAAGGGGGCTTGGGAAGGAAAGGGGGCGGGGCTTGGGAAGAAAAGGGGCGGGGCAAAGAGGCAGGAGCTGCACGCAGTTTGACGCTCTTTGAAGTGCCAGGGCTCCATGCCCTGGAGTCCCGGGAACTCTTGTTTTCACAAGGTTTTTTGTCTCCTCTGCCAAAGAGTGGTGGTGCCTCATCAAACTAAAACACCACAACTCACTCACTCACTCACTCTCTCTCTCTCTCTCTATCTGTATACCTTTATAAAACGGAATGTGTGTATGTGTGTATGCGGAGGGCGGGAGGGCAGAAGGGCGGAAGCAGCCACTTTCACAGGCCAGGGCGGATATGTGGCAGCCACTTTCACAGGCCAGGGCGGATATGTGGCAGCCACTTTCACAGGCCAGGGCGGATATGTGGCAGCCACTTTCACAGGCCAGGGCGGATATGTGGCAGCCACTTTCACAGGCCAGGACGGATATGTGGCAGCCACTTTCACAGGCCAGGGCGGATATGTGGCAGCCACTTTCACAGGCCAGGACGGATATGTGGCAGCCACTTTCACAGGCCAGGACGGATATGTGGCAGCCACTTTCACAGGCCAGGACGGATATGTGGCAGCCACTTTCACAGGCCAGGGCGGATATGTGGCAGCCACTTTCACAGGCCAGGACGGATATGTGGCAGCCACTTTCACAGGCCAGGGTGGATATGTGGCAGCCACTTTCACAGGCCAGGACGGATATGTGGCAGCCACTTTCACAGGCCAGGACGGATATGTGGCAGCCACTTTCACAGGCCAGGACGGATATGTGGCAGCCACTTTCACAGGCCAGGGCGGATATGTGGCAGCCACTTTCACAGGCGCGGGCGGATATGTGGCAGCCACTTTCACAGGCCAGGGGCGGATATGTGGCAGCCACTTTCACAGGCCAGGGTGGATATGTGGCAGCCACTTTCACAGGCCAGGGCGGATATGTGGCAGCCACTTTCACAGGCCAGGACGGATATGTGGCAGCCACTTTCACAGGCCAGGACGGATATGTGGCAGCCACTTTCACAGGCCAGGGCGGATATGTGGCAGCCACTTTCACAGGCCAGGACGGATATGTGGCAGCCACTTTCACAGGCCAGGACGGATATGTGGCAGCCACTTTCACAGGCCAGGGTGGATATGGATATGTGGGCAGCCACTTTCACAGGCCAGGGTGATATGTGGCAGCCACTTTCACAGGCCAGGGTGGATATGTGGCAGCCACTTTCACAGGCCAGGGCAGCCACTTTCACAGGCCAGGACGGATATGTGGCAGCCACTTTCACAGGCCAGGGTGGATATGTGGCAGCCACTTTCACAGGCCAGGACGGATATGTGGCAGCCACTTTCACAGGCCAGGACGGATATGTGGCAGCCACTTTCACAGGCCAGGGTGGATATGTGGCAGCCACTTTCACAGGCCAGGGCGGATATGTGGCAGCCACTTTCACAGGCCAGGGCGGATATGTGGCAGCCACTTTCACAGGCCAGGGCGGATATGTGGCAGCCACTTTCACAGGCCAGGGACGGATATGTGGCAGCCACTTTCACAGGACAGGCCGGATATGTGGCAGCCACTTTCACAGGCCAGGACGGATATGTGGCAGCCACTTTCAGGCCAGGCCAGGCCAGGCGGATATGTGGCAGCCACTTTCACAGGCCAGGGCGGATATGTGGCAGCCACTTTCACAGGCCAGGGCGGATATGTGGCAGCCACTTTCACAGGCCAGGGTGGATATGTGGCAGCCACTTTCACAGGCCAGGGCGGATATGTGGCAGCCACTTTCACAGGCCAGGGCGGATATGTGGCAGCCACTTTCACAGGCCAGGGCGGATATGTGGCAGCCACTTTCACAGGCCAGGGCGGATATGTGGCAGCCACTTTCACAGGCCAGGGCGGATATGTGGCAGCCACTTTCACAGGCCAGGGCGGATATGTGGCAGCCACTTTCCAGGCCAGGGCGGATATGTGGCAGCCACTTTCACAGGCCAGGACGGATATGTGGCAGCCACTTTCACAGGCCAGGGTGGATATGTGGCAGCCACTTTCACAGGCCAGGGCGGATATGTGGCAGCCACTTTGACAGGCCACGAGGGATATGTGGCAGCCACTTTCACTGCCCAGGAGCGATATGTGGCAGCCTCTTTCACAGGCCAGGACGGATATGTGGCAGCCACTTTCACAGGCCAGGGCGGATATGGACTATGTGGCAGCCACTTTCAGGCCAGGGGGATATGTGGCAGCCACTTTCACAGGCCAGGGCGGATATGTGGCAGCCACTTTCACAGGCCAGGGCGGATATGTGGCAGCCACTTTCAGAGGTCAGGGCTGATATGTGGCAGCCACTTTCACAGGCCAGGGCGGATATGTGGCAGCCACTTTCACAGAGGGCGGATATGTGGCAGCCACTTTCACAGGCCAGGGCGGATATGTGGCAGCCACTTTCACAGGCCAGGGCGGATATGTGGCAGCCACTTTCACAGGCCAGGGCGGATATGTGGCAGGCCCTTTCACAGGCCAGGGCGGCTATGAGGCAGCCACTGTCACAGGCGAGGGCGGATATGTGGCAGCCACTTTCACAGGCCAGGGGGCGGATATGTGGCAGCCACTTTCACAGGCCAGGCGGATATGTGGCAGCCACTTTCACAGGCCAGGGCGGATATGTGGCAGCCACTTTCACAGGCCAGGGCGGATATGTGGCAGCCACTTTCACACAGGCCAGGGGCGGATATGTGGCAGCCACTTTCACAGGCCAGGGGCGGATATGTGGCAGCCACTTTCACAGGCCAGGGCGGATATGTGGCAGCCACTTTCACAGGCCAGGGGCGGATATGTGGCAGCCACTTTCACAGGCCAGGGCGGATATGTGGCAGCCACTTTCACAGGCCAGGGCGGATATGTGGCAGCCACTTTCACAGGCCAGGGCGGATATGTGGCAGCCACTTTCACAGGCCAGGGCGGATATGTGGCAGCCACTTTCACAGGCCAGGGCGGATATGTGGCAGCCACTTTCACAGGCCAGGGCGGATATGTGGCAGCCACTTTCACAGGCCAGGGCGGATATGTGGCAGCCACTTTCACAGGCCAGGGCGGATATGTGGCAGCCACTTTCACAGGCCAGGGCGGATATGTGGCAGCCACTTTCACAGGCCAGGGCGGATATGTGGCAGCCACTTTCACAGGCCAGGGTGGATATGTGGCAGCCACTTTCACAGGCCAGGGCGGATATGTGGCAGCCACTTTCACAGGCCAGGGCGGATATGTGGCAGCCACTTTCACAGGCCAGGGCGGATATGTGGAAGCCACTTTCACAGGCCAGGGCGGATATGTGGCAGCCACTTTCACAGGCCAGGGCGGATATGTGGCAGCCACTTTCACAGGCCAGGGCGGATATGTGGCAGCCACTTTCACAGGCCAGGGCGGATATGTGGCAGCCACTTTCACAGGCCAGGGGCGGATATGTGGCAGCCACTTTCACAGGCCAGGGCGGATATGTGGCAGCCACTTTCACAGGCCAGGGCGGATATGTGGCAGCCACTTTCACAGGCCAGGGCGGATATGTGGCAGCCACTTTCACAGGCCAGGGTGGATATGTGGCAGCCACTTTCACAGGCCACAGCGACCAGCGCGGGTGATGGACCTGCACCAAACTTGGTACACATAACCCCCCAGACCCCCTTTACGTCCTGGCGCGGGTCGGGGGACATGACCCACGGATTATGGGATTTGTAGTACTTTCCAAGACTTTGGTTCCCACAGACCACTGAGGCCACCAAAAAGGACCAATACAGACCACACTCAGCACACACAGCCCCCAAAACCCACTCTACGTCCTGGTGCAGTTCGGAGGAGGGTGGGCCATGGATGATGGGACTTGAAGTGCCTCTACTCACTTCCCAAGTCCGCTCCAACCCTCATCCAATCACTGATCGAGACCAAACTTGGCACACATAACCCCCATGACTGCCTTCACGTCCTGGTGAGGTTTGGGGGAGGACTGACAATGGATGATGGGATTTGTAGTACTTTTACACCCCTCTGTTCCCACAGACCACTGTGGCCCCCAACAAACACTGATAAAGACCACACTTGGCACACAGAGCCCCAGTGACCCAGTCCACATCCTACTGAAGTTTGGAGGGGGACAGAACATGGATGATGGGATTTGCAGTACCTTCCCTCACTTCCCAATCCTGCTACAAACCTAATCCAATGACTGATCAACACCAAATCTGGCACACAGAGCCCTCATGACCCACTCTACAGCCTGGTGCAGTTTACTGTGAGACGGACCACGGATGATGGGACTTGAAGTACCTTCACTCACTTCCGAAAAAGAATGCATCCCTCATCCATTCACCAATACAGACCAAACTTAGCACACAGAGCCCCCATGACCCAATCTACATCCTACTACACTTGGGGGGACAGAGATGATGGGACTACCTTCAGTAATTTCATGATACCACTGCAACTCCCAATAATGATGGATCAAGACCAAACTTGGCACACAGAGCCCCCATGACCCACTCTACATCCTGCTGCGCTTCACAAATAACCCGGGCAGGGCTGGGTCCCCAAGCTAGTATATATATAAATATATAAATGTAATGGTAATTTGTGGGATAAACTGAACTCAAAAACCACTGAACAAATAGCTGCCAAATTTGGCCACAAAACATAGTAATACTAACCCAAGGAGGGACCATCAGTCAAAAAAATGATTTTGTCATTTGGGAGTTACAGTTTTGGGGATTTATAGTTAACACACAAACAAAAAGCATCCTGAACTCTTGCAACAATGGAATTGAACCAAACTTTGTAATATTGAACTCTCATTACCAAGCAACCCCTTTCAGTACTTTCTATTCCCCCCACCCACCCCGGAACAGCAATTCTACATGATGTCATTGCATCAGTTTGTTGTCGTTCAGTCGTTTCCAACTTTTTGGACCTCATGGACAAGCCCACGCCAGAGCTCCCTGTCGGCTGTGGCCACCCCCAGTTCTTTCAGGGTCAAGCCAGCCACTTCAAGGATGCCATCCATCCATCTTGCCCTTGGTTGGCCCCTCTTCCTTTTCCTTTCCATTTTCCCCAGCATCATTGCCTTCTCCCAGCTTTCCTGTCTTCTCGTGATGAGGTTACTACGGGGAATACCACTGCTTTGACTATGCACCTAGAAATACTGCCTCCATGTTTTCTCCCTCTGTTTGCCAATTATCAATCGGTCTGGTTGCCAGAATCTTTGTTTGTTTTGTGGATGTTTAACTGCAACCCAGCTTTTGCCCTTTCTTCTTTCACCTTGATTAGAAGGCTCCTCAGTTCCTCCTTGCTTTCGGCCATCTAAGTGGTATCATCTGCATATCTAAGGTTATTAATGTTTCTTCCAGCAATTTTAACTCCAGCCTTGGATTCTCTACCTGTGGGTCCTCAGATGTTTTGGCCTTCAAATCCCAGAAATCCTAGTAAACTGGCAGGGATTTCTGGGAGTTGTAGGCCAAAACACCTGGGGACTGAAAGGTTGAGATCCACTGAGCTAGACTTTCTGGAACATCATCAGGATGCTTATGGAGGGGAATTGGGAAATCGGTTTTTCATATCCATAGCGCACTCGTATTTGAACCCATTTGTTCTTAACGGATGTCAACAAAGGCAAAGAGTTGAAGGTGCATCTTGAGATTTTGTTTCTGTAGAAGCGGGTCACAATTTCTTCTGAAAGAGACACTTTTGAAAAGTGTCATAAACAGGATGGTCCTAAATATATAGTAAACTTCTGATTTCCTGGCTGCAGTCTGCGTCTGCAGTAATCTTCACACCTAGAAATACAAATTCTGTCACTACCTCCACATTTTCTCCCTCTATTTGCCAATTATCAATCAGCCTGGTTGCCATAATCTTAATTTTTTTATGTTTAGCTGCAACCCAGCTTTTGCACTTTCTTCTGTCACCTTGCTTAGAAGACTCCTCAGCTCCTCCTTGCTTTCAGCTGCATATCTAAGGTTGTTAATGTTTCTTCCAGCAATTTTAACCCCTGCCTTGCATTCGTCAAACCCCGCACATCGCATGATGTGTTCTGCATACAAGTTGAATAGGTCGGGTGAGAGTATACAACCCTGTTGTACGCCTTTCCCAATCCTGAACCAGTCTGTTGTTCCATGGTCAGTTCTTCCTGTTGCTACTTGGTCCTTATACAGATTCCTCAGGAGAGAGACAAGGTGATTTGGTATGCCCATACCACCAAGAACCTGCCACAATTAATTATGATCCACACAGTCAAAGGCTTTAGAATAGTCAATAAAGCAAAAATATATGTTTTTCTGAAACTCCCTGCCTTTCTCCATTATCTAGCAGATACTGGCAATTTGGTCTCTCGTTCCTCTGCCTTTTCTAAACCCAGCTTGTACATCTGGCAACTCTCTCTCTCTCTCTCCATGTATTGCTGGAGTCTTCCTTGCAGGATCTTGAGCATTATCTTACTGGCATGAGAAATAAGTGCTACTGTACGAAAGTTTGAGCAGTCTTTAGTATTTATCTTTTTGGTATGGGGATATATTGATTTTTTTTCAGTCTGATGGCCATTTTTGTGTTTTCCATATTTGCTGGCATATGGCGTGCATCACCTTGACAGCATCACCTTTCAAGATTTTAGGCAGTTCAGTTGGGATTCTATCGTCTCCTGCTGCCTTGTTGTTAACTAAGTGGACCAGTACAACCAGAGATATGCATCAGTTTAACCATGTGGAAAGCCTGGTTCAAAATGCTATATCTGTCATCTCAATTTATTTTATCAATTAGCACAGATCATTTCCTGAACCAGTCTTGTTCTTTTTGACTATTTATATACTTGTTTTTCCTTTTATAGATGAAATCATTAATTATATATTCTGATAGATAAGCCCACCAAGTTTCTAAATCCCATTTTGTATTGTCTCTCCATCCTCGGGCTATCGTGGCTTGTATTGCGGCTGTCGTATATTTTAGGATTACCTCTGTTGGCGCCCCCTTGTTGTAGGGGAGAGGCTTGCGTACCCTAATGAAGTTGTGAGCTATGCTGGCCGTGGCATAATAGCCACCAGTAGGGCCTCCCATGCCAGACAGGTCACAACCAAAGGGTCTGACAAAGAGCGTCAACGGGCAGGATGGGCTCTCTAGCCTTTTGGCAACCATCCTAAGAGAAGGAAAACTCTGATTTCAAACCCGGGCAGATGGTGCTCGTCTAACCCTGTAAGGTCAACCATCTAGAGAAGGAAACTCAAATCAAACCTACGACCTGAGAACCTCGCTGCCACCGTCCCAGCTTGCTAGGCCCCGGCAGATGAATCTTTGGTTTCAAGGGTGAGGCCAGTTCTGTGCACACTGCACTCCACCAGAAAGGTTCATTGCACAGGCTTGAAGGACACATCCAACCTCCAAATCATCAACGCGCTTGTAGAAATATTTCAAGCCCTTTTTGGAACCTCAGAGAGCCCGGTTTTCAATGAGGCACCGAGAGGGAGGAGATCGGAATACACAGATTTTAATTTGCAAAATAGAGACCTGCAGGCAGCATGAAAAAAGGAAGTGCCACACTGAGACTGCAGTTTGGTTGGGGCTTTATCCAAGGACATTTCACACCCCTTACATCCTAGTTCTCATGCTCCTCCTTGTCTTTCATCTTGTCTTTTTCTCTTTTCATCCTGCTTATGGCACTTCGATCAGATGTTTTATTAAAACAGTTCAGGAAGGCAATTTCCCACAATTTCCCGATTACAATCATTCAATATATCAATACCATTGGGATCTTTTTGTCCAATCCATCAAACACTATTTTGTTTGCACTGTCTTACATCTAAGAATTGTCACCTGTGTGAGTTCTTCGGCTTGACATTCCCAGACCTTCAGTTGATTCCCTTTTATTTATTTATTTATTCGTTCGACTTAATATACCGCTCTCTCTGGAGCCCAGAGCGGTTTACAGAGTTAAAAACAGATAACCACATAAAATGCAATAAAACCAGATAAAACCCCCAGTTAAAATCAAATTTTGCATATCGAAAGAAGGTGATAGCCTGCTTATTGCCTTGCTTCTATCCTTAGGGTTCTATTTGGTGCATATTTTCTTTGTTCTATTTATGTGAGCCTTTCTCATGGCTAAACACTATCCTCAATTGATTTCTAAGGCTAAGGCTATTTATCTAATCAAACTATTATTCATGCTATTGTTATTTATTTATTAATGAAATGAAATCAAGTCCCTTGTCCCCTTCACTCTCCTTCCTTTTTCTGTTTCAAGAGTCTACTAACATGACTACTTCTTTGAACGCTGACACTAAGGATTCTAGCCCATATGTGAAACTGATGTGCTTCCTTTCTCCTGTACCTCCTTCTGGACAGATTCCCCGCCAAGCACCACGGGAGCGTCCAGCCAGAGCGGCAGAGCAGGCGGCCTTGGCCTTGCAGCAGAAGAACCGCTCTTACACTCTGTTGGAGGACAGTGATGAGGAAGAGGCTGGCGAGGCAAAAGCAGCCCGGGGCTCCAAGCGTCAGCATCCCCCACGGGGCCCCGAAGGCAAACAGCGGAAGCGGCACAAACACCTGCGGCAGCGCCATAAAGAAGAGGACGATGACAAAGACTCCGATGAGGACAGCGGAGGAGACAGGGAACGGTGAGAGATTTCAGAGAGATTGGGTTTGGGTGAGGAGCAAGTGAGATGAGAGGGCTCATTTTGGTCATTCATTCTGCAGGAAACAGGCTGCATCCACCATGAAGGAGGAAGAAGAAGAGGACGAGTGGGATCGGAGCGAGCGAGAGCGATTGCAGGACTTGGAAGAACGGGATGCCTTCGCAGAGCGTGTCAAACGCAAAGACAAGGAGAAGACGCGCAACATCCTAGAGCGTTCAGACAAGAAGGTTTGGGCCGAGCTTATTGATCTTGCTCCCGTTACTGGGAGACCTTTCTGCTTGTTCCTTATTGTCATGTCACCCATCTAGGATGGGAATCATCAGATTGTAGCCCTGGGACGTTTGCAGCCCTCCAGGGTTATTTTTACACCCAGTCTGACTTCCTTCTTCTGGTCTCCAAGAAACTTGAATTGAAACATGTAGAAGCCTCCAAAAATGGAGATAGGTTTAAGGAACACTTCTTTGCATGCAGTCTAAAATATAACAATAACATTATTTTCAAAATCAGAAGTGGGTTTTTGGCCACTTTCAGATTTCTGTTTACTGTTTGCATTTTTGCAAATAGGGATTTAGGAGCAGAAAATTAGCTGTATTTGCCCATCTCTGATTAAGAGCCATGAAATTGCCTTGGTTTTACTGATACCCAGTAACATTGATAAATTGATAAACAGACTGTACTGTTTATCACATGAAAAGGATGTGGAACATGGCAATGACTTCAGAAACTAGCTTTTTATGAGTCATTCCTTACAGTGGTTGATATGCTTAGAAATCCATGTCTAGTAAAAAAAATCTCAGAATCCAGAAGAGTTCCTCAATGAAATTCCCACTACTTATATACAAGAAGTAGAATAAATTATGCATGATCATAAAAAATAATGTGACCAATATAAGGGATCACAGCAGAGTTCCTTAATTTTAATTTATAGATGTTATAGGGCTCTTCCAGACAGGGCCTATATCCCAGGTTTTCAGTTTATCCCAGGTTATCTGACAGTGCTGATTCATATAATCCAATTTAAAGCAGAAAACCTAGGGTCATATCCTGGGATTTAGGGCCTGTATGCAAGGGCCCATAGATTCCTATCCAGGCGACAATGATACAGAACTTGGGCTTTTTTATGCATTTACACTTAGTATTCCTTTACTTGCTTTTCTTTCATCATTCTTTGCAGAGCAGTCTTTCCTGAAACTTCCTTTCACCCACCTTAACATTTCAAATGTCTGTCTTACAAGACACAGGGATTTTATTTGTAGATCACTTGGTGTTATTTTTATCACTTTTCTCATCCCCATATTATATATCAGATACTATATACAATCTGGTATTACTGAAGTGCTTTATGATGATCAGATTCATAGAAGCATAGAGTTGGAAAAGACCACATGGGTCATCTAGTCCAGTCTTTCTCAACCAGTGTGCCGTGGCACACTAGTGTGCCGTGACGGACCTCCTGCTGTGCCGCGAGAAAAGCTCTCTGCCCCCCTTCCTCCCCCCCTCCTGCCAAACTCCTGCTGCTTGGGGGAGGAGGAAGGGCCGGGCAGTGGCGAAGAAAAAGAAGAAGAGACCGGGGCGCCGCCTCCTTCGGCTGTTTCCCCAGCCAGCCTCCAATCCGCCATGACTCCCACCATGACTCTCGCCCCTCGCTCGCTGAAGCCACATGGAGGAGGAGCCCCGCCCACTGAAGCCCATTCACTGCTCATGCTCCTCCTCTGTAGGAGAGCTGAAGCTGGGGGAGGGGGCGGGGCATGGCGCGGCCTGTAGGAGAGCTGAAGCTGGGGGGAGGGGGTGGGGAATGGTGCGGCCTGGCCCTGCCCCCTCCCCCGGCTTCGACACTCCCAGCAGCTGCTCCAGCCTTGAGGGGACAGTGCCAAGCAGCATTGTGCTGGCTCTGGCACCGCTGGCTTGGCACTGCCCCCTCAAGGCTGGAGCAGCTGCTGGGAGAGGTGAAGCCGGGGGTAGGGCACAGCTCTGCCCCTTCCCCCGGCTTCAGCACTCCCAGCAGCTGCTCCCAGCAGGCCACCAACCCCCAGCCGTTCTTTACTGTGTTAGAGTGTCATTTTGTGTCATTTTGGTTGGTGGTGTGCCCCTGGATTTTTTTAATGTTAAAAGTGTGCCGCAGCTCAAAAAAGGTTGGGAAACACTGATCTAGTCCAATGCCCTGCCATGCATGAAAAGCACAATTGAAGCACCCTTGACAGGTGGCCATCCAGCCTCTGTTTAAAAACCTCTAAAGAATTAGCTTCTACCACACTCTGAATCAGGGAGTTCCGCTGTTGAACAGCTTTTATGGTCAAGAAGTTCTTCCTAATGTTCAGGTGGAATCTTCTTTCCTGTTGTTTGAACCCATTGCTCCAAGTCCCAGTTCCCAGGGCAGCAGAAAACAAGCCTGCTCTTCTTTATGACACCCTTTCACATATTTATACATGGTTACATGTCTCCTCTCAGCCTTCTCTTCTTCAGACTAAAGATTCTATAGCTGAAAAAAGCTCATAGAAAATGTACATAAATATGAGATGGGAAGAAGACCCCCTCCATCACCTTTCTCACAGAGAATTTTACTGACATCCTGTTGAACTGTTCAATTATCTAGTCAACAGTTCTGAAAACATTGCAGTCAAAATATCATAATAACAAACAATAAAGCTATTTGATTTAGTTTGATTTTTATGTTTATGTATTTTATTTCCCAATCATTCCAAACATAGGCCTATGAAGAAGCTCAAAAACGTCTGAAGATGGCAGAAGAGGACAAGAAATTAATGGTAAGAACTTTCCTTGTGTTTATACAGGTTGAGACTCTTTTATCAGGAATCTTTGGAAATAGAAATTTTTTTGGGGATTTCTTTCTTTCATTCTTTTTTCTCTTTCTTTCTTTTGAGTTTGGAATACGAGTTACAAACATTCGACTTACAAATGACCCATGATTACAAATGGGGATGAAACAATAGGAAGTGAGATAAATCTACCCCTCGGGGAAAAGATGTCTTCCCTGAAGATTTATCACAAATCCTTGTTTCCACAACAAGCTAAATGTTTCAACATCCAATTATCACAGGAACAGAAAGTGAGGGGAAATCTTTTGAATAGTAAAAGAAATACTACAGTGCTATCCAAAGCATGCACGTGTGTGTGTGTGTGTGTGTGTGTGTGTGTGTGTGTGTGTGTGTGTGGAGTTACACTTGAAGAATGCATCCGTTCCGACTTAAATGAAAATTCAACTTAAGAACAAACCTACAGAACCTATCTTGTTCATAACTTGGGGGTTGTCTGCAGGGGCGGTCTAAGGTAATTTGAAATGGTAGGCGAACATTATTTTGGTGCCCCCCACCAAAAATCATTATTTTGCTGCCCACCATGTAAAACAAATGTACAATTATAATATCACAATACCATTAGTAGTATTATATTGTATCAATGTATATACAATATATTATACCATACTCATACTATATTATATCATAATTATATTATACTACATTACAATATAATTATATTATAATATATTGACATTATAATACAATATAACATTCTATTATATTATTATAAAATAATAAATAAAATTATTTATTTCAATAAAATTATCATCTACTAAATATTTTCATGACTCCTATACAACTCAAATAACCCAAAATAAAGTAAAATAAAATGGAACTATTTTAATTAATTTTCCTATTCTTTTAGCTTTTAACTATTGAACTGACGTGGAGGGCGACTCATAAATAATAAAATCAATCAATCAATCAATCAATCAATCAAATATTTTGTACAATACCACTATACTGCAATATTGTTTGTAATATTACATGTAATATAAAATATATCATTATTCTATTGTTATATTGTATTTTTATTATATTGTATGACAATATTAAGCAGAACTGTATAATAATCAACAAGAAATGCAATGTAAATGCATCAAAATCAGAATCTATTACCTACCACCCGTCTCATAATTCATAGGAGTCTCCCATAAGTCCAAAATTAGGATCCTAATGTAAATGTAAATAGAAAAACAGCCAAAATGTTCAAATGAGGTCGAATACAGGTAGCGCGGCCTGGGCAAACTTGGGCCCTCCCTCTAGGTGTTTTGGACTCCTCATAGCCTCAGGCCCCTCAGGTCTAGACAGAAATAGTGCCGAAGAAAGGAAGGAGGGAGAGAAGAGATCGCAGAGGAGGAGGAGGAGGAGGAGGAGGAGGAGGAGGAGGAGGAAAGCCCTTCATTCATTCCTTCACTTACACTTCCTTCACTGATTCTTTTCTCCTTCCCTGCAAACGTGCGCGCAGCGGAGACAAAGGGAGAGGGGAAGCACTCCCTACCTGCCCGATAGGGAGTGCTTTGCTTAGAGGCTTCTGCACAAGGGAGCTACTGGGCATGCGCGGAGGTTTTCACGGATGTGCAATTGCTTCTGCGCTCAACTTCAGCTCTGGAGCAACTGCGCCTGCGCGAAAACCTCAGTGCATGCCCAGAAGCGGTGTCGGAGCACACAAGGCCGGGGCCCAAAAGCAGGCAGCTGCGGCGCTGTCTGAGGAACATCAGCAGGGCCAGGATGGCGCCCCATGCGGCCAGGATGGCGCCCCCTTCCCAGATGGCACTCTAGGCGGCCGCCTACTTTGCCTACCTTGTAGGACCGCCCCTGGTTGTCTGTATCTGTAATTGCATATATAATCGAATGCGGGAAGGGGCTTCTACATGTGTGACTAGTCTCCTTTCCCCAAAGGCAGAACTGAGCAGCTGGCAAAAAAAAGTATTTCAGATTTTGGATTTCCAGATTCGGGAGACTCAACCTGTAATTGAATTACTGAATTGTGTCCTAGATGAAGCTGCAAGTATCCTGACAAGCCATAGATTATTTGTTTCTTTGCTAGCTTGGATCAGAGTAGCGTATTTCACTGCATCATGTTCGCCACCCCACTATTGTTGCACTTCCTTTCTTTTTGGGTCCCAAAATTCAATTTTTTCCTTTCCTCATGTAATCATTGCAGATAGCTTTTTATTTTATTTATTTATTTATTTATTGGGGCTTCTTCGCCGCCGACTCCCGGGGGCTCGCGGCGGCTCACAGAGCCAGTGGCACAACGCCACAGGTTAAAACATAAAAACAGTTAAAAACAGTTAAAACAATTAAACAGCAAAATGCAATATAACAATTGAGCAGCAGGAGATTTAAAAACCCAGAGCTCACCTTCCTCCCTCCTCTTTGTCTCGGTGGTAAGACAGCTTGGTTTTCTAATCAGAGAACCCAAGGCACCCCCTTTTTCTCAACAAAAAAGGCATGCAATTACATGTAGGAATATAGTAAACCAAGTAATGTTTCTCTTGGTTCCACTGAACATTATGTTGTGAATGTGCTAGATCAGGGGTTCTCAAACTAAGGCCCATAGGGCGGATATGGCCCTCCAAGGTCACTTACCCGGCCCTCGCTCAGGGTCAGCCTAAGTCTGAAATGACTTGAAAGCACACAACAACAACAACAATCCTATCTCATCAGTCAAAAGCAGGCCCACACTTCCCAATGAAATACTAATAAGTTTATATTTGTTAAAAATGTTCTTCATTTTAATTATTCTATTGTTTTTAAGTGTTTTTTGCTCTACAAACAAGATATGTGCAGTGTGCATAGGAATTCATTCATCCTTTTTTCAAATTATAATCCGGCCCTCCAACAGTTTGAAGGACTGTGACCTGGCCCTCTCTTTAAAACGTTTGAGGACCCCTGTGCTAGATAATTATAGATATTGGTGTATTATATTTAACAACCTCTTTTTAAAAGAAGAAAAAAACCAATGTTTTATTTATGTGGTGTGCATTCATTGGCCATCTTAAGTATTGGACAAGCTACTCACTGAGAGGAAATATTGTCCCCTCGTGAGAGCCTTGTTTAACGCAACAGGAAATATTGTGCTATTGAGACTAGGGATCAAAAGGAGAATTTTCAAAATCCGTGCTGTTTTGACTTACCTGTGTAACTTCATATTTTCCTGTTCTACTTGGCAGGTCCCAGAGCTGCGGAAGAAGTCTCGCCGGGATTATTTGGCCAAACGGGAAAAGGATAAGATAGAGGACTTGGAAGCAGAGATAGCAGATGATGAATACCTGTTCTCTGAGCAGGAGCTCACAGCCTTGGAGAAACAGGAGCTGGATTACAAACGCAAAGTGCGTGACTTGGCAAAGCAGTACAAACAGGCCGGAGAGCAGGAGAAGATGGAAAAGAGCAATCGCTACTATATGCCTGAGGAAACACGCAGCAAGGTAGTCATTGTGTACATGATCAGATCAGGAGCCTAGTGTCTTTTAAGGGATGATTGATAGAATGCATTAGGTGATGAATTGCATGTATTATGTCTTTGGGTCAGTCCTAGTGTTCTTGAAAGTACATTAAAAGGATTTCAAATAGAAATATGGAGTGAGATCTTTGTGTACTGTGCTGGAGGCCAGTTGGGATGATATTATTGGCATTTGAGCCCAGGTATAGATAAAGATCTGCCATTAATGCAAGGAAGGAGTGTGAAAGCAATTAAAAAGAGCCTGCAGTGAACAGGGACTGGACCCAATTGGGTTTCTCCTACACCTGGGTGGGATGGATGGATGTTGTAGTCAAATATCTGTGAAATGCATCATGATTGAGAAATGTACTAATTTGTGTGTGTGTGTATGCGTGTGTGCCAGGAGCGACTTGAGAAATTGCAAGATGGTGTGAAAGAATTGGCTTTCTGCAAGGACGTTGCCCAGGGGACACCTGGATGTTTTACCATCCTGTGGGAGGCTTCTCATATCCCTGCATGGGAAGCTGGAGCTGACAGACGGGAGCTTACCTCACTCCCTGGATTCGAACCACCGACCTTTCAGTCAGCAGTCCTGTCAGCACAAGGGCTTAACCCGCTTAACCCACCATGGGCTCTTAGTGGCCTAATTGAATTCCTGCATCATAGAGACCCGAAGAGCCATCCAGTCCAACCCTGGCCATGCAAAAACACACAATCAAAGCATTCACATCTCTTCCAACCATGATGATTCCATGACATGCCAAAGTTTGTGCTGGGTGCATGGCACCACCAGATCAGCAGCAGATGCAGGCAGACATTATCCCTTTTGATCAAGTGACTCATGAATATATTCTGTTGCAAAAGTGGGTATAGCAATTCTTGGGATAGTTCAGTAAAATGAATATACATCATTTGCATTAATAACTTACAGCTTTTTTCAGCTCATCATCTTTGGGTCTGTCAGGCAGAAATCTCTTCCAGAAATCTCTCTTAAAGTTCAAAATTGGGTTTTGTACTTCAGAAAATCCCGGATCGTTACGAGGAGCCCCAGGCGGAGGATCATTTGGCTCCACGCGATGAGCAGCGGCGCTGGGAGGAAGACCACATTGGGGCAGCTGCCCTGCACTTTGGGGCTCGGGATGCTGGCCAGAGGCATCCTCACAAAGACTATGAATACGTGCTGGAAGAGGATGAGATGATCCAATTTGTGAACGCTGTCCAGATGCGGGGCACGAGTCAAAACAAGGTGAGGCACCAGCACTCTTTGGCAGAAGAGAGATGTAGTGATTGTATAGATGTAGAGAGGTGTTTTCCCCCCTCTCTGAAACCTTAGAAGAAACGAGTGTTAAGAGTAGCTCAGACCCAGTTCTTTTACTATTAAGAAATGCAGTTATTTCTTATTATTGTAAATACATCCTTTTTGTGTTGTTTAAGATTGGACTCTGCATCTTTGCCTCCTAAGTTCTGAATTCTTTACAGCCACATCACGCGGCACTTAACGGTCTGCTCACTAATGAGCTGATAAATAACAATAATAATAACAAATTTATTTATATTCTGTTCTATCTCCCTGATGGGACTCAGGGCGGATTCCAAATATAAAAGGCAAACATTCAATGCCCGAATACAACAACAATACAACAATACATCCATACTAACAAAATTTAAACAACATATAAACACGAATTATAATTTAACAACTAAAATTAAATTAAAAACATAGCCTTTTATAAGGAAGCTGGCCCCCTATCTGTCCCGTTGTGACCTAGCCACAGTGGTCCAAGCCACGGTCATCTCAAGGCTAGACTACTGTAATGCTCTGTACATTGGCCTTCCTCTGTCGGTAATCCGGAAACTCAAGCTGGTGCAGAACGCTGCAGCCCGGCTCCTTACGGGGAGTCCGGGGAGTTGCTCACATCACGCCCATCCTGCGCGATCTGCACTGGCTACCGGTGGAATGCCGGATCACCTTCAAAGTGTTAGTTCTGACTTTTAAGGCCTTACATGGTCTGGGGCCAGTGTACCTGCGGGACTGCCTCATCCTGTATTATCCCACCAGATCGTTGCGTTCAGAGGAACAGAACCTCTTGGTCATCCCCTCCCCCAAAACGTATCGTCTGACCGCAACCCATCGGCGGGCCTTCTCAATAGTGGCTCCAACACTTTGGAACTTGTTGCCCGCTGACGTTTGTGCTATGCAGGACATCCTCCCATTCCGAAAAGCATGTAAAACCCTGCTATTCCAGCAGGCTTTTGGAGCTGGATGAGCTGCAGTCCTTGTTGCATGCCGCCACTTGTACTCAATTGTTTTATTCTATGTCACATTGTGCCTAGTACGTGGAATACTGTGCTTTTAGCTATGTTTCAACTGTGTTTTTAATGCTGTTGTGTACGATTGTTTTATTGAATATGTTGTTAGCCGCCCCGAGTCTTTCGGGAAGGGCGATAAACAAGAACGAATAAATAAATAAATAAAAAATAAAATAACAGACATAAGACAAAACATCAAACATCAAATGGAAACAATAATTTCCCATTTCCTTGGGGCAAATCGATTAGTCATTGCTCGAGATATCTATTGAGCTGGTGGGGTGAGCAGGACACAGATACGAATGGCAACTATTAATCAGATGTATAATGGTAGTATTACCAACTACTATTCCTCCTCCTTGTAAGCCAGTGAGCAAAGTTATGTCTTCAGCTGTTTCTTGAGAGCGGGGAAGGAGGGGGCCATCTTTAACTCCTTAGGAAAGGAGTTCCAGAGGTGGGGGGCAGCCACAGAGAAGGCCCTTTCCCTCGTTTCCACCAGCTATGCTTTGGACAGGGTGGAACTGAGAGGAGGACCACCTCTGATGATCGCAGTGTCCGAGTTGGTGTATAGAGGGAGATGCAGTTTGTCAAATAGTCTGGACCTAAGCCGTTTAGGGCTTTAAAGGTAAAAACCAGTATTTAGCTAGGAAGCAGACTGGCAGCCAGTGGAGCTCCTACAACATGGGAGTGGTTCTCTCCCCGAATGGCGCCCAGTTAGTAACCTGGCTGCCGATCTCTGGACCATTTAAAGCTTCTGAACAATCTTCAAAGGCAGGCCCACGTAGAGAGCTTTGCAGTAGTCCAAACGGGATGTGACTAAGGTGTGGACTACCATGTCGAAGTCAGGCATCTCAAAGTATGGGCACAGCTGGTTCACAAGATGCTCAACATTTGTATCTTGTTTGTTTTTGGATGCTCTGCTATATTTTAGTGTAGTTTTCCCTAACAATCTCCACCACTTCCCTTTCTTTCTCAGGCCCAGGAAGAGAAGCCGGAGCTGTCAGAGGCGGAGCTCAAGAAGCTCTCCATTCAGGAGGTGCGCTGGAGCCTGCCTATCTTCCCCTACCGCAAAGACCTGCTGGCTGCCATTGCCGAACACCAGATACTCATCATTGAAGGGGAGACCGGCTCTGGCAAGACCACTCAAATCCCCCAGTACTTGTTTGAGGAGGTAATTTGACAAGAATGAGGGGAAATGTTGAGATTGAGGAACAGACTAGCACTGCAGCTGCTGTACTGGCAAGCTTTCGGCTCTTGAATAATTGTTGGCCTCCCCTCCTGTTGTAAATGCTATTTTATTGCTGATGTTTTAATATGATGGTACGATTTTAATGTGATGTTTTAATTGTTTGTTACAATTGGTATGTGAGCTGCCCTGAGCCACTTGGGAGTGGCGGCAAACAAGTTCAAATAAATAAATAAATAAGAGAAGGGCATGCCTTGCCCCCTCACCGATATCAGCCTGAATCTTATTACTAGAACAGACCCTTTAAATCCATCATATTAAGGCAAGTGTTGAATGACCATCCTGCAACTGATTCAATACCGTAGATCAGTGTTTCTCAACCAGTGTGCCGTGGCACACTAGTGTACCGTGAGCGATCATCAGGTGTGCCGTGAGAAAAGCTCTCTGCCCCCCTTCCTTCCCCCCCTCCTCCAGCCGAACTCCTGCTGCTTGGGAGAGGAGAAAGAAGGCCTAGTGGCGGCGAAGAAAAAGAAGAAGGGGCCGGGGCGCCGCCTCCTTCAGCCGTTTCCCCAGCCAGCCTCCAATCCGCCATGGCTCCCTCCACGACCCTCACCCCTCACTCGCTGAAGCCGCGCGGAGGAGCCCCGCCTACTGAAGCCCGTCCACCGCTCATGCTTCTCCTCTGTGGGAGAACTGAAGCCGGGGGAGGGGGCGGGGCATGGTGCGGCCTGACTCTGCCCCCTCCCCGGCTTCAGCTCTCCAACAGCTTCTCCAGCCTTGAGGGGACAGTGCCAGGCTAGCATTGTGCTGGCTCTGCCACTGCTGTGTTGGCATTGCCCCCTCAAGGCTGGAGAAGCTGTGGGAGAGCTGAAGCCGGGGGGAGGGGGTGGGGCATGGCATGGCCTGGCTCCGCCCCCTCCCCGGCTTCGGCACTCCCAGCAGCTGCTCCCAGCAGGCCACCATCCCCCAGCCGTTCTTTACTGTGTTAGAGTGTCATTTTGTGTCATTTTGGTTGGTGGTGTGCCCCCGGATATTTTTAATGTTGAAAGTGTGCCGCGGCTCAAAAAAGGTTGGGAAACACTGCCGTAGATTGTTTTTCATGTCAGGAGCGACTTGAGAAACTTCAAGTCGCTTCTGGTGTGAGAGAATTGGCCCGCTGCAGGGACGTTACCCAGGGAACATCTTGAAGTTTTACCATCCTGCGAGAGGCTTCTCTCATGTCCCCGCATGGGAAGCTGTAGCTTGACAGATGGTAGCTTACACCGTCTCGTGGATTTGAACCTCTGACCTCCAGGCCAGCACTTTAGCCAACACAACGGTTTAACCCATTTCGCCACCGTGGCTCTATACTACTGTAGATTATAACTAGCCAATACAATCTCATGTATCTGGAACATTGTCATAATATTATGTCAATATTATTTATTTGTTTTTAATTACATACTGGTATTCATATTATTATTTTAAAAATCAATCAGTCCATCCTGTGTTGCAATGAATGTAAATGTGTCCATCTAGCTGACAGCCTTAACTGGGGCTTATTTTGGGGGAAACAGTGATGCTTTCCAGTTGCTTCTGAGTTTTTGCCTCTGCCTTATTTGTTAGATTTAGATTTATTTATTTATTTGTTAGATTTATTGGCCGCCACTCCCAACCGGCTCGGGGCGGCTTACATCAAGCACCACAATAAAACAACAAATCTACAACAGCAATAAAACCACAAGGATAAAACAATTCCTAAGAGATAACACAAATCCTAGGGAAAGCACATTACAACTTAATGTTTATTTCCATTATTTTCACAGTGGCTGCATGCCACAAATACCAAAAATATACATCATGGCGATTCAATTATTAGCACAACTAAAAGGCACCAAACTGATTGCAATAACTTTCAAAATTGACTGGGGTTTTTTGTGTGTGTTTTGTTTTGTTTTGGGTTCTTTTTGGTCAGGGAAGGATGCTAATAATCGTTGTGTGTCTTCAAGTCATTTCTTACTTATAATAATCTTAAATTGAACCTATCACAGTTTTTTCTTACCAAAGATTTGTTCAGTGGGGCTTTGCTTTTTCCGTCCTCTGACGCTGAGAGGATATAACTTGCCAAAGGTCACTTAGCACATTTTCATGGCCAAGCAAAGATTTGAATCCTGGTCTCCGGAATCCTAGCTCAAATCGCTCCACTAAACTGGTTCATTTTTAATTGATGCACAGAATACATTGAAGAAGATCAGAATAACCGTTTAATCAGAGTTAGCTTATACTCAAGTCAATACATTTCCCCAGGTATTTAGCCACTCTGAGTCCCCCTACGGGGGTGAGAAGAGCGGGGTAAAAATGATGTAAATAAAGAATAATAAATTTTGTGGTAAAATTAAGTGCTTGGTCTTATATTTGGGTCGGCTTATAGCCGAGTATATATGGTAGTTGTTTTTTTCTTAAGCAACAATAGCATTTCACTCCCAAGACAAACTTTCTGATATACTTACCATAATAGGTTTGTGAGTAGAGGATTAAAATCTTGGGCATTTTCTCTCTTTCTCGCAGGGCTACACAGAAAAAGGAATGAAGATTGGCTGCACCCAGCCCAGGCGAGTAGCGGCTATGAGCGTGGCTGCCCGGGTTTCCCAGGAAATGGGCGTTAAGCTTGGAAATGAGGTATGTGCTTGGAGGATTAATGTATTATTTCTAGTCCTATCAACCTCCCATTCTTCCTTGAACTGATTTCACAACATCCAATAACACTATGTAACAACATTTGTAAAAAAAAAAAAATCTGTTCCTGGTTTGAAGGAGTTATTTCCTGTTAAATTGTGCGGTACATGCTTTGACAGTAATTGTTATATTCCAGAAACTTCATTTTTGTGGCTGCCACAAACTATGTTGCATTTATTGAAACTGAGATAATTATTGAAAAACTAGGGCAAAATGTGCTGCAGGATGTCCCTAAAAAACAAAGTTTTTGCAGTTTAATAAGTGTTTCCTATATTTTTATGATAGAACCAATTAGGAAATGACATTTATAATCTAGGAACAAAAATTGTGTTGCATAGTGATAATCCCTGTAGCAGAAGCCTACCCAAATAGTGTCAAAGATATTTTGTTGGCGTGTAAATGTGTGTGCTCACATACACAGGAAGGTCCCAATCTTCCCTAGGAATCAACTTCAGAGAGATAATAAGTAACATTAACGTAACTACATAGGAGGCAAATGTTGTGCTTGAAGTCTGCTCTCCATATATCTGTTCTCACTTCTCTCTGTCTTTAGCCTGGTTTTAGTTGGCTATTCCACCCTTGGTGGGCCAGACCAGATGTTTCCTTATGCCATCCTTCCGTTGATTTGAGGCAGGGGCAAAAATATGTCAAATGCTCCTCTCTTGCTCCTTTTATCCCATTGGGAACATGCTGATTTGAGGCAAATAGGCCTCTTGGCCAAAAACTTCTCAGGGTATAAGGGCTTTGTTGTAACTTGCATCTAAAATTCCCCAGGTGGGCTATAGCATCCGGTTTGAGGACTGCACCTCAGAGCGGACAGTGCTGAAGTACATGACGGATGGGATGCTACTAAGAGAATTCCTCACTGAACCTGACCTCAGCAGCTACAGGTGAGCAGCAACACTGGGCTTCTCTGCATAGCTGTGAGGAGGTAGGGAAGGTCTGTCTCCTCTCTGCTCCACCCACCATGGCATTATCCTCGTGTGCACATTTTCTCCTTCAGGTTCGTCCAGTCAGCTTTCATTGCTTCAGACAGGGCTGAGCTGTTCCAGATCTGAATCTGGTCAATCCATCTCCACTTTGGACCTAATATGAATTGGTGTGATTCACCCTGGTTCATTTTGATTTACTTTGGGTATAGAATCACGGTTCCAAATGTACTCACTTGCGTAGAACTCCTGTACTGAATTTCACGGCAGACTCTGGCCAAAAGGAGTGCACGGCTCCACCGGCACTGTTTCCTTTTCCTTTGCTATCCCAACAACTGTCAATCCCTGCAACACCTGAGGTTCCAGCTGTTGTTTACCATAGGAAGGGGCTGGAGGGAGAAAACAGTTGAAGGCGTAGTTGAAGACGTAGTTGCTCTGGGAGACCCCCGAGGCCTAGAGGTTAAACCGCTGAGCTGTTGAACTTGCTGACCAAAAGGTCAGCAGTCTGAATCCAGGGAGTGGGGTGAGCTCCAACTGTTAGCCCCAGCTTCTGCCAGCCTAGCAGTTCAAAAACATGCAAATGTGGGTAGATCAGTAGGTACAGTTCCGGCGGGAAGGTAACTGCGCTCCATGCAGTCATGCTGGCCACATGACCTTGGAGCATCTACGGACAATGCTGGCTCTTTGGCTTAGAAATGGAGATGAGCACCCCCCCCAGATTCGGACACGACTAGAGTTAACGTCAAGGGGAAACCTTTACCTAGTTGCTGTGGGCTCAGAAGGGAAAAAAATGAGGACATGGTCACAGATGAAGTGCGCCTTCTTCCTTCTCCCTGAAGCCCAGACAGCTGAATTTCCCTCCTCCCTCTTTTCCTCACAAGTAAGCAAAAACAGCAGTGATACTTCATGGACACCTGACAGAACTTTTGGTGGGACCCCAAGACCTAGAGCAGGCTTGTCCAACCTGCAGTACGGGATGTCTATTAATGTGATGCATCACAAAAGGGTAAACTTACTTAAAATATTAAGGAATTTGTGTAACTCAATTGTGAGTTCTCAAGCATGAACTTTGTAGATAATAATGGAACAGAATGGAATAATTGGAGTATGATACATCTACTTTTTTTTGGCTCATCCATTATTGTTAGTCTTCGCGTATTCAATGAGGGGCTCAAGACAATTCTTTTTTTTCCATTGTGGCCCAGTTAAGCCAAAACGGAATACTCTGCACCTCTTCCAAAAAGAAATTTATTTATTTACAGTTACATTCCACCTTTCTCACCCCGAAGGGGACTCAGGGCTGATCACAGAACATACAAATGTGGCAAACATTCAATGTCATTTATACACTGACAAAATAATAATAATAATAATAATAATAATACTTTATTATTTGTGAGTCGCCCTCCACCCCTGGTGCTCCGGGCGACTTACAATGATTAAAAACCCCAAATACAACAGTAAAGAACATAGGTATAAAGCGCCAGAGAGGCTGCGCCAGACAGACAATTGTACGTAGATAGAGGTACATATAGGCTTTTCCCATCTTTGGCATTTTGGAGGCTTTGAGCTCCATTCCGTCCTTATGCTGTCACTCCATCTCCCTGCCAAATAGCTTGGCTCATAAACGTCCTCCTTTGATCAAATTGCCAGCATTCCTTATTGGTGCCTTAGAATACATCCCCGCTTTTAAGCAGTTCCTATTTATCTACTCACATTTTGTTTTCGAACCGCTAGGTAGTCGGAAGCTGAGCTAAAGGCTAGAAGCTCACCCTGATCTGGGCTTCGAACTGTCAGCCTCTGGACTGACAAGATTTGCTGCAGCTGGCGGTTTAACCCGCTGTGCTAAAGCCCGGCCCAATATATATCTAATATATATCTATGCCCACATATACATATGTATGCCCTGTAACAAGATGCTTCCCTCTGTGCCCAGCGTTGAGCAAGTCAGAGTCTATTTGCCTGAATAGAATAGATTCATTGTTAGACAACCTCCATATGAACACAATAATGTTTGCAAAGTGACACTGCAGATGACAGGCACTGTTGCAGTGCTGTCTATTCAGGGGTATCACCTTCTTGGCCTTTTTCCTAGTGTCGTCATCATCGATGAGGCTCATGAGCGCACTTTGCACACAGACATCCTCTTTGGGCTGATCAAGGACATTGCTCGCTTCCGGCCGGAGCTGAAGGTGCTGATTGCCAGCGCCACCCTGGACACGGAGCGCTTCTCTACTTTCTTTGATGACGCTCCCATCTTCCGCATCCCTGGGCGCAGGTTCCCTGTCGACATCTTCTACACCAAGGTGAGCAGGGAGGGAGGAGAGAGCATCGAAATTAATGTGCATGAGAAAGACAGAAAGTGGGAGAGTCACGTGAGAAATCTGAGTGGAATAACGTAAGAATAACGTTATAAGAATAATCTGAGAGGAATAACGTAAGAATAATGTTATAAGAATAATGTGGTTCTTAACATGCTTGAAGTCCCAGGTTTGAAGCTCTATAGGCTTTACAGCACATGGCAGAGAGTGTTCTCGGTGGCTGCTCCGGTCCTGTGGAACTCGCTACCGGCCCTGCGGGACCTGATGGCCTTCCGTAGGTCGTGTAAGACCTGGCTGTTCAGGCAAGCATTTGGTGACTGACCGGTGCTTGAATTGATAATCTCCCGCCTAGCCGTGCTGCTACTGTCTCTATCACGAATCAGCCTTGTTCTGATTCGTGTGATTTTATGTGATTTTATGTGAATGTAATTGGTTAGGATTGTTTTATGGTATTTTATGATGTTTTAAATCTTGATGTGTTTTTATAGATAGATAGATAGATATTTATTTACGGTCAAGGACCAACGTCACATTGTACAGAAAATAAAACAATATAAATGTTAAAACTCCGTTCAACTCTACAGTTTAACACCAACAGTATCTAGCCTATTGTGTTTCTGCGTTCAATTTAATATGCTGGTTCCTCGTAGCTAGAACGGCCATGAGATATTTGGCCACCAGGTTGGTTGTCTCCTTGTGTTTGTCGTCGAGCAGCCAGTATAGGTAGAATTCCTCAGATCTGCCAGGTAAGCGGGACAGTAGTGGCGAGATTAAGGAGAGGCGGGCATCCACATACAGAGGGCAGTGAAAGAACACATGCTCTATAGATTCAACCACCCCTGCGTCGCAGGGGCATATACGTTCATGATAGGGTGTTTTTGTGTACCTGCCCAGTAGCACAGCTGTTGGCAGAGCATTAACTCGGGCCAGAGTGAACACTTTCCTGTGTTTCGGGTTTGTTAGATTTGTTAAATAATTTTGTGTAGCAAAGGGTACATTAGTACTGCATTTAAATAGTGGCTGGTATCTGGCACAGGCTAGGTGTTTTTGGTAATCTATATCCATTGTTCTGCGCCTTACTGCTACTCTAACATTGAAATCGCCCACTACTGATGTGTTTTTATATGTTTGGAAACCGCCCTGAGCCTCGGGAAGGGCGGTTTAGTAAATCGAAACAATAAATAATTTTTTTTTAAAAAAAGTAAAGCAATAGCTTGATAACAATGAATATAATGGCACTGAATATTGAAACTGACCTTGTGATTGTTAAAATTGAAAAGGCTTTTTGGATTGTGTAGATAATGTTGTAACTAATGTTTTAATCTGCACTATGTGCATGTTTTTATCTTTTTATTATATTGTATTTCCTACGGCATTGAATCATTGCTATGTTAGCTGCTCTGAGTCTCCCTACGGGGGTGAGAAGAGCGGGGTAGAAATGACGTAAATAAATAATAACTAATAAATAACACAGATTTTCAGGAATGTATATGTCTATGTGAATGTATGTGTCAATGGTCAGAAGTGTCAACATAATGGGATGTTGATACTTCTAACTTTCCGTATTGTGTACTCCAGGCATGGACAAACTTTGGCCCTCCTGGTGTTTTGGACTTCAAGTCCCACAATTCCGTACAGCCTCAGGCCTTTTCCTTAAGCAGCCAGGGGGGGAAAGGAAGGGGCCTGAGGCTTTTAGGAATTGTGGGACTTGAAGTCCAAAACACCAGGAGGGCCAAAGCTTGCCCATTCCTGGTTTACTCCGCACCAAAAGGGATCTGATGAAGAACAAAATGAAGCCATGATATAAGGAGAAGATGCCAGTTATTTTAGTCCAGAGCAGGGAATGAGTTGTATGTTGGGAAGTTACTTGATCCCTTACTGTCCCTGACTACCACCCCAAAAGGTACCTTTTTCATGTTCTGTGAAGAAATGCTGTAAGCCTGAAAGAGTGGAAAGCCATTGGAAGGCCTGCATGAACTTGTGTGCGTCAATAAGAGATCCCTTGATGGTTCTCCCTCCCTCTGATCCTTGTCTCCTAGGCCCCGGAGGCTGACTACCTGGAGGCCTGCGTAGTGTCAGTGCTGCAGATTCATGTCACTCAGCCTCGAGGAGATATCCTTGTCTTCCTCACTGGACAGGTAAGCCACCCTGTGTGCTCCTGTGCCCCACTTTTAGACTTTTGTTCCTTTTGGCGCGTGCAGCAGAGCTTAACTTCTCTTCTTGGTAGGAAGAAATCGAGGCCTGCTGCGAGATGCTGCAGGATCGCTGCCGCCGCCTGGGGTCCAAAATCGCAGAACTGTTGGTTCTCCCGATCTATGCCAACCTCCCCTCTGACATGCAGGCCAAGATCTTTGAACCAACCCCACCAGGAGCCAGGAAGGTAAGAACTGTTTGTATGGGATCAAGGAATAAAGATGCAGCTGATTTGGGGTGGATCCATATTACATAACTCCAGGATTGGGGGAAAGGGGGGAGGGGAGCATTTTTGGTCCCAGGATCATACAGAACCATATATGCTCGAGTATAAGCCAAGTTTTTCAGCCCTTTTTTTAGCCCGAAGAAGCCCCCCTTGGCTTATTCTCAAGTCAATGTTATTTATTATTTTACTCTCTTATTATTTTACTCTATTTATTATTATTACATTTATTACTATTACATTTATTATTGTACTCATTTATTCCTATTATTACATTTATTATTTTATTCTAATTATTATGATTATATTTATTATTTTACTCTATTATTACAATTATTATTACATTTCCATTATTTTACTCTAGTATTATTTTTATTACATCTATTATTTTACTCTATTATTATTATTGGAAAGATACATAAGCACATTTACATTAAAGGTTAGAATAATGGTTTAATCAGAGTTGGACAGTCTTATCTTAAGTTACAGTTTCATGTAAATATTCAAAAACATTGAACCTATTGGCTGTTAAGAATTGTGGGAGTTGAAGTCCAAAACACCTGGAGGGAGGGCCCAAGTTTGCCCACGCCTGGTTTACCCTGCTCTGGCAAGATTACAGACAGAGGGTTTCCCCAGGCATGTTGTCTAAGATGACTACAGGGTCCATGGTTAAGGTAGCACTATCTTCCATCAGATCATGTGCTCTGTCCTTCAGCTCTTCTTTGTATATAGGTTTCAGTGGTGGCAGATGAATTGCATTCTGTCCCCGTCCCATTTCACAGATGTATTTCCCTTCCCCTCTCTTTCTCCAGGTGGTCGTCGCCACAAACATTGCAGAGACCTCTCTGACCATTGACGGCATCATCTATGTGATCGATCCTGGCTTTTGCAAGCAGAAGAGCTACAATGCTCGCACAGGCATGGAGTCACTCATTGTCACTCCCTGCTCTCGGGTACCCAGCTTCTGTACTACTCCCCACTCCCCGCATGACCTGGTTTTATGTTTTTTTGTGTATTTCAGTGTTCACCGTCCACTGACGTTCATTGAATTTTTGTTAAATTGTGACTTCCTTTTATTCCTGTTGGCTTTTGTATTTTTTGAGTGATCTGTTTAATGAGCTGAGAATGAAATCTAGCCTGTGAAATATAAAATGTATTTATTTACTAGCTGTACCTGCCACACAACCTTCTCTCCCTTTTTCTCTCCTTTCTTTCTCTCCTTCTGTCTTTCCCTCCTTCCCTTTTTTCCATTCTCTCCTTCCTTCTCTTCCTTTTCCCTCCCCCCTTTTCTTTCCCTTCCTCTTTCTTCCTTCTCTACATATTCTTGGACTGCAACTCCCAGCAATCCTCCTGAACAATCTAGCTACCTACCTATCTCTATCTAATCTATCTATCTTATCTATCTGGAGGATTGCTGGGAGTTGCAGTCCAGGAATGGGAAATTGGAAATATTCAGGGATTGAGATGCTCTCAAAGAAATCCAAGGAGAAGAAAGCATCTTGGAAGCAGTGAATTTAGATCTTTCCTCCTCTCCTGAAGGACCTGGTCTAAGGGATGCTGGGATCTGTAGTCCGGAAGAGAGTGTGGATATGCTCTCTTTGTTTGCCAGGGGGAGTTGTTTTGTGCATGCATTGTAGCATCTTTTTCCTTTTTTGGCTTTTTAAGTCCCTTCTGCTGTGTTTTTCAGTGTTTTTATGAGTGATTGTCACTTTTTGAACTGATAGGTGTATTGAGTCCAAATTCCGTGCCAATTCATGCAGTGGTTTTTGAGTTATGTTAATCCCACAAACGAACGTTACATTTTTATTTATATAGATTTGTTTGTTTGTTTGTTTGTTTTATTCAAGTTCAAAGGCAACTCAAGCCAGCTTACAAAAATACCAAGAAGGGGTGAAACATTGCATGTTAGCTGTACTAACGTGCCTTACAGTACAAACTGGGTTATGAGGAAAAAGATATAAAGGAATCTTGTCGCACATTTGACGCTGAGAAAATGGAATAATTTTTTTTCATGTCAGGAGTGACTTGAGAAACTACAAGTCGATTCTGGTGTGAGAGATTTGGCCATCTGTAAGGATGTTGCCCAAGGGATGCCTGGCTGTTTTGATGTTTTACCATCCTTGTGGAAGGCTCTCTCATGTCCCGGCATGGCGAACTGGAGCTGACAGAGGGAGCTCATCCATACTCTCCTGGATTCGAACCTCCAACCGGCACAAGAGTTTAAGCCATTGCGCCACTGCGGGCTCCCTAGCATAAGCTTTCAGGAAGCTCCAATCCATAGAATCATTAAGGGCTATCCAACCCAACCCTATTCTACCGTGCAGGAGAAGCACAATTAAAGCACTCCCAACAGATGGCCATCCAGCATCTACTTAAAACCTCCCGAGAGGGACACTACCACAATTTGATGCAGCGTATACTACTTCATCAGATGTGTGGAGTTATGAAAGCTCTATAGAGTTGCAGAACTGTTACTCTGTTTTCTGTAACTCAGACAAGTAGCTGAGTTGAGTACAGTTTAGCTCCAAGCAAAAACAGAATTCCCCTTAGGTAATAGTGTGTGGAACCTTTTGGTAAAACTAACTTAGAAGATCTAAAGTAGTGCTCGGAAAGGGTAGGTTTTCCCAATTTTGCTATCAATCAATCAAAACTTTAATACGGTCACAGACCAGCACATGCCCAATTTTGCTAGGTTTTGTTCGTATTATTATTTAAGTTTAATATTTATTTATTACAATAGACATACATTTGTAAGTGTTTGTTGTGTACAGTTGCAGTATTTTCCAGCTATTTGTGTTCCATAATCATTTCCCAGATGATATATTTTCTTTAAGGTGCAAGCCTTGCTGTTTTGAGGAAGGTGTAGTTCGCTTTTCAAGATAATAATCCAGTCCTCCTGAATATGATAATATTCCTAAAGACTTACAGATAGTTTAGAGCAAGGGGTTTATTCACATAGGTGTTATTTCACATTTATAAGGTTTCAATAGGCACTGCATACACTTATCAACCCCGACTTTTCTACAGTAATGCTTTATTAAATGAAATCAGGTATTTTCTGCCCTGGCATGCTACATAACAGCATGGAATTCTTGGGCATCAATTAGGAACTGGCATATATCATTATTTGCTAGTTTAAAAAAAGTAATGCCTACATAAAAAAGTAAAGACAAAGTCTAGTCGGGGGTGGTGCTCATCTCCATTTCTGAGCTGAAGAGGTGGCGTTATCCATAGACACCTCCAAGGTCATGTGGCCAGCATGAATGCATGGAGTGCTGTTACCTTTTCTGCAGAAGCAATACCTATTTATTTATTCACATTTGCATGTTTTCGAACTGTTAGGTTGACAAAAGCTGGGGCTAACAGCAGGAGCTCATCCTGCTCCCTGGATTCAAACCAACAACCTTTTAGTCAGCAGCTAGTTGTGGGCTGTGGTGCAGCTCATTAGTAGCCGGCTGCATTAAATCACTACTGACCGAGAGGTCATGAGTTTGAAGCCAGCCCGGATCAGAGTGAGCTCTTGACCATTAATAGTCTAGCTTGCTGTTGACCTATGCTGTCCAAAAGACAATTGCATCTGTCAAGTAGGAAATTTAGGTACCGCTTTATGTGGAGAGGCTAACTAATTTACGACACCATAAAACCTTCCAGCAGCATGCGTAAGAATGAGGAAGTATTCCATCAAGGACTCGGTCTCACAAGTGGATGGTGAAGCGACACCTCCCCTTGTGGCTGGAAGCAAGCGTACCCTCATGAAACCGGAAAGCTGGAATAATAAATTGCCTCTGTGTCTGTCTATATATGTTGTATGTCTAATAGCATTGAATGTTTGCCATGTATGCACTGTAATCTGCCCTGAGTTCCCTGCGGGGTGAGAAGGGCAGAATACAAATACTGTAAATAAATAAATAAATAAATAAAATAAGTTCAACAGTTGAACCTGCTGTGCCACCGGGAGCTACTAAATTTGAATGCTTACATATATTATTCAAAATTGGTGGGATAAGATCCCCAGTTATCAAAGCTATCTCTCCCCCTATTCTTCCAAATGCAACTGTTTCTTTTTCTTTCTCTTTGCCCCTCAGGCTTCTGCCAACCAGCGAGCGGGAAGGGCTGGCCGGGTGGCTGCGGGGAAGTGCTTTCGCCTCTACACAGCTTGGGCCTACAAGAACGAGATGGAAGAAACCACGGTGCCAGAGATCCAGCGGACCAACTTGGGCAATGTGGTGCTGCTTCTGAAAAGCTTGGGTATGTGGCTGGGGAAATCTAGGGTAGAGAATGATTTGTGTATCATACAAGGCAGACCTGGGCAATTGCCTGCCCTCCAGGTGTTTTGGACTTCAAATCCCAGAAATCCTAACAGCTGGTAAACTGGCTAGGATTTCTAGGAGTTGAAGTTCAAAACACCTGGAGGGCCGGCAATTGCCCAGGTCTGATACAAGGCCTACTCAGCCTTTCCTGGATGAGAATAGGAATACTGTAATGACAGGGAGATTACAGTATAGTCAGAATAGGAAGGATGCCATGCCTGGGGTGGGGAAATGCTAACCGTCAGCTTTCATGTCTCACTCTCTTAGGCATTAATGACTTGATCCACTTTGACTTCATGGACCCACCGCCACATGAGACTCTGGTCCTGGCACTGGAGCAGCTCTATGCCTTGGGGGCCCTCAACCATCTTGGTGAGCTGACCAAGGTACATCTTAAGTTCCAGGCTGTATTCATGAACAGAGTTTATTTCACAGAAAGCACGTTGTATTCTCTAACTGGCCAACATACCCCGTTGAAAATAGTGCTGCAAACTGGAAATAAAGTTAAGGCCTCAGGTTCATGAAACCTTCCAGTTACCTCCTAGTTTTTAACTTTTCTTATACTGTGTGTTTACTAATTGTATTTTGGAGTCATTTGACTATGTTACCTATTTTCTGTGTTGTAAGCCGCTCCGAGCCCTCGGGGAGTGGCGGCATATAAGACTGAATAATAAATAAATAAACAAACAAAAAAATAAATAATAGTTCCAGGCTCTGAGGAGAAATAGGATTTTTGTTGGGTGAGTGGGCTTATTAACAAAAGACCCTCCTCATAAATATATAGCAGAGTAACTTATTAGCAGCAGCATGACCCAGCACCAGTAGCTACAAGTGATAAAAAGAACAAAAAACACACAGACGAATGTTATCTCTTCCTTAGGAGGCTTTTCTTTGTAGTAAAATAATATGGTTGCACTATTTACAAGAACAAGGTTTCCACAACACAAATAAAGTCCTTTATACTTCCTTCTTTGCTTCCACGCTGGGCTTCGTTCTCATGCAGATAAACAGCTTCACTCTCACAGAGCCTCTTCTACCACCGAACTTACACAAGAGCTTCACACAGTAGCTTTACACACAGCAGCCTTCACACTGGAGCTTCACACAGTAGTAGTAATAATAATAATAATAATAATAATAATAATAATACTTTATTTCTAACCCGCATCCATCTCCCCGAAGGGGACTCGGAGCAGCTTACATGGGGCCATGCCCCAGCAACAAATCACAGAAAATATCAAAAACAATAAACACAATAAAAATTCATCTTTGAAAATACAACAACACAGATGAATCTACAGTAGCTTTACACACAGCAGCCTTCACACATGAGGCCTTCAACCCAGGGCTTCTCTCACACAGAAGCTTCACATAACAGGCCTTCTCAAACTGAGGGCTACTAGCACTGAGGCCTACCTCACACTGAGGCCTTCTCACACTCAGGGCTCTCTCAGACTGAGGCGCTCTAACACCGAGGCCTACTAAGCTACAGGCACACCTGCTTATATTGAACTGCAGCTTTTCCTGAGTCATTGTATCCATTTAACCCTTTCAGTGCTTGACTCACATTTTTGTAATTAAAAACACCTAGTTAATTTTTAATATTACTGTCAGTTTTCACATTTTGTCATGATTTATTATTTATTATTTATTTATTTATTATTTGCATTTGTATTCCGCCTCTTCCCGAGGGCTCGTGGCGGGTTACAAGACATACATAGTGATCGGCAGGCAACACTCATGCCGACTCACGAACAAAATAAAACAATGCTATAACCATAAAAATAACAAAAATGATACTAAAAACATCATTAAAACATTGTTAAAATTACACTAAGTGACAAAAAACGGTAACACAGAGTCATAAATCGATTGAAAGCAAGAGGCGTTATATGTCAACCGAAGGCCTGCTTGAAAAGGAAGGTCTTACAGGCCCTGCGGAAGGGGGCGAGCTCCCGTATGGCTCTAGCCTCCTCCGGCAGGGCATTCCAGGCCGTTGGAGCTGCTACTGAGAAGGAGCGCTGCCTAGTTGATGATAGGCGGCAGAGGCGGATCGGTGGAATCTCCAGCAGGGTTTGCTCTGCTGAGCGGAGTGATCTCGGGGATCGTATGGGGCAAGGCGGTCCAAGAGGTACGCAGGCCCTAGACCGCGTACAAGGCCTTAAAGGTCAACACCAGCACCTTGAAGGTGATTCGGTACTCAATTGGCAGCCAGTGCAGTTGCTGGAGGATGGGCGTAATGTGCTGCCTCACCGGCACTCCTGCCAGCAGGCGAGCAGCGGCATTCTGCACTAGCTTGAGTTTCCGAATCGTCGCCAAGGGAAGGCCAACGTGAGGGCGTTACAGTAGTCTAGTCTCGAGATGACCGTCGCTTGGATCACCGTAGCCAGGTCATTCCTGGACAGGTAGGGGGCCAGTCGCCTAGCCTGACGTAGGTGGTAGAACGCCACCCTGCTGACCGCGGAGACCTGGGTCTCCATGGTCAGCAGGAGTCGAACTGAACACCCAAGCTCTTAACAATTGACGACGTGCTTAGTTGCTCGCTAAGCGAGCAACTAAGCTCGCAATTGACGACGTGCTTAGATTCATCCAGAGTTTGGAAAACTTATTTTTTTGAACTATTTTTGAATTGTTACTGACCATGCTGACTGGGGGACTCTTCTGAGCAATAGTCCAAAAACATTACCTACCATCTATCAGTGCTTCCTGTAGACCAGTAGTTCTCAACCTGTGGGTCTCCAGGTGTTTTGTCCTATAACTCCCAGAAATCCCAGCCAGTTTACCAGCTGTTAGGATTTCTGGGAGTTGAAGGCCAAAACACCTGGGGACCCACAGGTTGAGAACCACTACTGTAGACAACTTTGTGGAACTGTCCTGAGGGAGCCTTTAGAAACTACACTGCTGGAATGCCATGGGGGATTCAGCACTGGCTGAATGGTCCTCTATCAGAACTGCTTTTTTGTGTGTTCTGCAGGACAGGAGGTTGGTCTAGAGCAGGACTGCCCAGGAAGTTGATCGCGATCGACCAGTCGATCCCGGGATCGAAGGAGGTCGATCCCAGCCGGATCGCTTCTCAGAGGGGGACGAAGCCAGGCCAAGCCCCGCCCCCTCCCCGGCTTCAGCACTCCCAGCAGCTGCTCCAGGTTTGAGGGGGGCAGAACCAAGCCAGCCTTGTGCTAGCTATGCCACCACTGGCTTGGCATTGCCATCCTCAAGCCTGGAGAAGCTGCTGGGAGCTCCAAAGCCAGAGAGGAAGGGGCGGGGCTTGGCACAGCCTGGCTCCGCCCCCTATGGATTCCGCCCTACCAGCAGCTTCTCCAGGCTTGAGGATGGCAGTGCCAAGCCAGCCTTGTGCTAGCTATGCCACCACTGGCTTGGCATTGTCATCATCAAGCCTGGAGAAGCTGCTGGGAGCTCCAAAGCCAGAGGGGAGGGGGCAGGGCTTGGCACAGCCTGGCTCCGCCCCCCTCTGGCCGAGCCCCGACCCACCCCCTCCCCTCTCCAGCCTTGAGGAGGTAGGTAAATCTTTCTGACTTGGTTTTAATATAAGTAGCTTGCATGCTGAAAAAGTGTGGGCACCCCTGGTCTAGAGCAGGCATGGGCAAACTTCAGCCTTCCAGGTATTTTGGACTTCAACTCCCACAATTCCTAACACCTGGAGGGTCCAAGTTTGCCCAGGCCTGGTCTAGATGTCTCTTAGAATCTCTCCCAGTTCTATGATCCCCTGAAGACCTTACAAAGCAGACACGCCCATATGAGAAGATATGGCCCTTTATATATCTCCTAGAAACAGTCACATATCATCTGCCAGCCACTATTACTCATTGCTATTATCAGAAAGAATATTGTAATATTCTGTAAGTCTATATACGTTTAAATCAGGAAACCTATAATGAAGAAAATTAAAACTGAAGGGTGCACTTCTGTGCAAGGGGAAGGGATTTGCCATCCTCAGTGGAGGCCATTGAGATCACTTGTCTCTGGATGAGGATAAAGTGCCTGGTTGCAGCTGCCACCCACACACTAAGACCGACACACAGTGAAGCCAGCTGTTGTGCCCTGTGTTTCATCCAGCATGATCTTCCTGTCTTCCTTATTTAGCTGGGCCGGAAAATGGCAGAGCTCCCTGTGGATCCTATGCTCTCCAAGATGATCCTGGCTTCTGAACAGTGAGTCCCAGTTCTCCGTCTTCCTGGACAGTTAATTATGCGCTTAGCCTTGTTAAGTTCAGTAATCACAAGTGAGGCATGTGACCTCTATCTCCTTCCTCCTTGCTTAGTTCAGTCTCTTGTGTATTTTATTTAAAGCTTCCCAAAAAATCTGGAAAGGCTCAAAAGTCCCAGAGATGATTTTGTAAATCATCTAGATCTACTTGCATAATATATGCTTTTTTTATTATGTTGTAAACCACCTTGAGTTCCCTCAGGGGTGAGAAAGGTGGTTTATAAATATACTATATATAAAAAATTATATAAATAAAAATGTAATGTTTGTTTGTGAGATTAACATAACTCAAAAACCACTGGACGACGAATTGACACCAAATTTGGACACAATACACCTATCAGGCCAATGAGGGACCATAACTCCAAACAACACTGAAAAACACAGAAGAGACTTTAAAAGCTAAAAAGCAAAAATTACAATACAACGCATGCTCAAAACCACACACATATATACAGTGTTCCTTCACTTATTGCTGAGGTTAGGTTCCAAGGACCTCCCACAATAAGTGAAAAACCGCGATGTAGGGATGCTCTGTTTCTTTTAATATTTATACACTATTTTAAGTCTTTATAAACTTAAAATAAAGTAAAGGAAAGGCCCTTCAAGGCTGGAGAGAGGGAGGGAGGACCGAGGAAGGAAAGTGCCTTGGAGAGCAGCGGCAGCAAAACCCCACAAAACAGCAAAAATCCCATGATATATATTTTAAATTAATATTTTTTGAAATCCACAAAACAGCGAGTCCGCAATAAGTAGCGAGGGAACACTGTATATACACACGCAAACACACATATACACATATACACAAATATAAACACACAAAACACATATACACAGATTGGGCCATAACAACGCATGGCAAGGGATGGCTAGGACTAAATAAATTACTATATTTTATTTATTTATTTATTATTTGGTTTTATATTCCGCCCCTCCCTGCAGGCTCGGGGCGGGTTACAACATATAAAACGGGCAGCATGGAACAGCCATGCGGCCCTACAATAAAACATTAAAACATTTAAAACTACATGTCACAACACCATATAGAGGAAGTACAGAAAGTGCCTTAGGTCCGGGAGGGGCAAAGTTTGCTCATGCCTTTGCCATACAGTTACAAGATCCTAAGATGCTGGGGGTTCATATTTGTGATGTTAAAAGAGCAGATGTGGTCCCCACAACCTGCCACGTGAGCCTGGCAACATCTCATCCAAAGGGTTAATGAGATCAGGCTATTGAGAAATGATGTTTGCAACATTCTCCTGGTTACAGGCAACATTGAGACAAGCAATTGTGGCAGCACCTCAAGAGGTCTCTCCTGTAACCAGGAGAATGTCCCTGTTGCCAGAAGAGCCCTATAAGGGCATCACCTTTCAGCTCTTCTGTTCTGCAGCTCCTCAGAAACCCTGCAGTCGGGGTGCTGCCAAACTCAAAAGATAGCGTTCTTTTGGAGGTTCTCACCATTAGATGGAATACAAGAACAGAAGTCCATTGTTGCACAGATGTCTGGCAGTGCAGGATCTCTTGTAAGGGTTAAATTTTAAATATTTTCCAAAAAAAAAAGATTATATAAAGTAATAACAATGTTATTTATGTATGACCTAAGGCTTTCACAGCCAGAATCACTGGGTTGCTGGGTTGCTACATAGCCATGTTCCAGAAGCATTCTCTCACGATGTTTCGCCCACATCTATGGCAGGCATCCTCAGAGGTTGAGAGATCTGTTGGAAACTAGGCAACTGGGGTTTATCTATCTGTGGAATTATGTCCAGGATGAGAGAAAGCACTCTTGTCTATTTGAGGCAAGTGTAAATGCTGCAATTGATCACCTTGATTAGCATTGAATAGGCTTCAAGGCTTGGATGCTGCCTGTCTGGGGGAATCCTTTGTTGGGAGGTGATTAGCTTGCCCTGATTGTTTCTTGTGTGAATTTCCCCTCTTTTGAGTGTTATTCTTTCTTTACTGTACTGATTTTACAGTTTTTAAAATACTGGTATCAAGGTCATGTTCACTCCCTGGTTTTTCAGTGCTAGGCTCTTGGTTTGGATCCAGGCAGTTCTGCTGCTGCTCCTTTGCCAAGGTTAACCCAGCCCTCCTTGCTTCCTTTTGGGGGGGATTCTCCAGGTACAAGTGTTCAGAGCAGATTCTCACCATCGCCGCCATGCTTTCAGTCAACAATGCCATCTTCTACCGGCCCAAGGACAAAGTGGTCCATGCCGACAACGCCCGCATGAATTTCTTCCTTCCCGGTGGAGACCACCTTGTTCTTCTCAATGTTTACAGTCAGGTATGGAAGGAACTTCCTGATCTGGGGAGTTTGGAAATGGGGCCTAGAGAAGATAGCTCGAACCTTTTAGCCATCAAGTGCTGGTGTTGACCTTTAAAGCTCTATACGGTTCTGGCCCAGCTTACTTGTCCGAACGCATCTGCCGCTACGTCCCACCTCGTACTTTAAGATCATCCGGGGAGGCCCTGCTCTCGCTCCCGCCGGCTTCCCAGGTGCGGCTGGTGGGGACGAGGGAGAGGGCCTTCTCGGTGGTGGCTCCCCGTCTGTGGAATGCGCTCCCTAGCGACATACGATCAATTGCATCCCTCCTGACATTTAGGAAAAAAGTGAAAGCCTGGATGTGGGACCAGGCGTTCGCATAGTAGCACAGGACAGCACTTTAGTAGTTTAATGGAAAGTTGGTGAATAGGGCTCAATGCTTTTATGGACGGAACACTGTTTTTAACATAGGTGAATGCATAGGATGTGTGAATATAATTGTATCTTTAATGTATTTTAGTGTCGAATGCTGGAGGGTTTTATATTGTGTTTTATACTGCGATTGTGATGTAGGCATCAAATTATGCCTTTTGGAAGCCGCTCTGAGTCCCCCCTCGGGGGTTGAGAAGAGCGGGGTAAAATGCCATAAATAAATAAATAAATAAATAAATAAATTTCTGTTAAACTTCAGGCTAGCTTAAGAAGACTGTCTCACCAACAAATGTAAGGGTGATGCTAAAATTCATGGTGGATTTTTTTACATCAAGATGCTTAATTGTGTGGTGACTTTCTCCATTACTGGAACATCATATCACCAATTAGACAAATATTCAATTGGAATTTTCAGGGATGGACTTAATCCTCGAGGCAGGGTTGATTAGACAGCATTTTGAGACTGCTATCCAGACATAACTGTTAAAACCAGTTTGACACAATCCTACTGAGATAAACATTATATAGGATTCCTGCTTTCAGATTTTGAGGGCATTGCTGATGTGGCTCGTGAAAGGATGAGAATATAGATGTTAATAGTCCCTTAGGAACTTTGGCTCTCTATATGCATTTACTTAAATAACTGTATACCAGTGGTTCCCAATAGCCTCAGCATTTCTACACTGTTGCCTCGAAACCACGCAGCAACGAGAGCGACTGGTCTCGCAAAACCCTCTTACAGTGCCGAGGCAACAAGGATGTTGGGAGGGGAGAGGCTGACTACCCGTGCAAGATTACTACTACACCACATCAGCTCTAGATTATTAAATATGGTTTTCTGTGGGTGAGCAGATGGTGACTTCTGGATGGCAAATGTTCTGTATCAGAAACTAGAGCTGATGTGGTCTATCCAATGCAATTTTCTGAATCAGCACCCCAAATAACCAAACCGAATCTAAAGTTGAACCAAAATTGATTCATAACCCTTTTGCTACTAATGTTGGAGAGTGGTTCCTGATCAAGTAATCCCTGGTCAAAAAAAAGTTGGGAACCACTGCTATATATGTTTGGAACCAAGGGAGAGTTCATTTTATTCTTCCACCTTGATCGACTGCTTTTTAATGTGTCACTAAAGGAAGCCAGTCTGATCTTGCTCTCAGTAGAATCATAGAGTTGGAAGAGACCTTGTGGGCCATCCAATCCAACCCCCTGCCAAGAAGCAGGAAGATCGCATTCAAAGCACCCCCAACAGATGGTCACCTAGCCTCTGTTTAAAAGCCTCCAAAGAAGGAGCCTTCACCACACACTCCTATGTACATTTACATAGGTTAGGACAGGCATGGGCAAACATCCACCCCCAGGTGTTAGAAATGGTGGGAATTGAAGTCCAAAACACCTGGAGGCTGAAGTTTGCTCATGTCTGGATTAGGCTATTGTTGCTGGGTGGCTCCAGATGATGAGATTGCACTCGGTTGATGACAGAAGGTGACTGCAATATATTTTCTCGATTAGGACAATGGTGCTGTTGGCAGGACATTAATGGTACTCTGCTGGAATTTTTCAGCTGTTACAAAAAAAGGTGAACCTGCCCCTCTCTTTTCTCTCAGTGGGTGGAGTGTGGCTACTCCATGCAGTGGTGCTATGAGAACTTCATCCAGTTCCGCTCCATGAGGCGAGCCAGGGATGTGCGAGAACAGCTGGAAGGACTGATGGAACGCATTGAAGTGGAGATCACTTCCAGTGAGGGAGACTACATCCCAGTCCGTAAGGTGCCAGCATCCCTTTCTCTTGTTGCTCTTTTGGGTCTAATGGGAAAGTATGTTAGAAGCTGTGTATATTCATCCCAGTGTGGAATCTTCCACTCTTGAGCATTCTTATGAACCATGTCGCCTGCCTCATAATTGTTGATGGAAACATTTAAATAGTTATGTTTATCCTGTGTTGGCTTTTCTGCCATAAAAATGGCTCCGTAGTAGAGTCTAGATCAGGGGTGGGCAATTATTTTTTCCAAGGGGCCACACGAGAGCCAAAAAATATTATGGAGGGCCGCACCTGAAGGCTGAACTACATTCTAATCTACATTATTTATTTATTTACTATATATTACACATCATTAATATTAACATATTAATATATCAAGAAATATTCATATATTATTATTAATATCATAATTATATTATAGTATATATAGACATTATAATATATTGAAATTATAATATAACATTATATTATTTATTATATTATTTATTATATTATTATAAAATTATTATAAAATAATAATAATAACCACTAAAATAAAATGAAATGAAATTCAAGAAGACAAGGTGTGAACCAAGATGGAGGCTGACATCCTCAAGAGAGGAAGGATCCCAAGATGGAATGGCCCAATGGACCCAGCCCAGAGGATGACAAGCGGACCCAGCCGCAGCAGAGCGGCAGACGATCGGAGGCTGCAGGCCTCTGCCCGCTCTCTCCCCAGCCGTTCTGTCAGAGGCGTTCCCAATTAGCTGATCGCACTACCATGGAGTGCCTGCCATCCCAGCTTTGGAGTGCCTGCCATCCCGGGAGGTGATCCGGGCCTGCAGCGGGAGCAGTCGGCGACCTGCAGCGGCTGATTGCCCTGGCGACATGATCGTCTTCCAGGTCGCCAGGGCGATCACCCGCCGCAGCTTGCCAACTGCTCCCGCTGCAGGCCCGGATCACCTCCCGGGATGGCAGGCACTCCAAAGCTGGGATGGCAGGCACTCCATGGTAGTGCGATCAGCCAATTGGGAACGCCTCTGACAGAACGGCTGTTCTCCGGAGCGGCGGGCTGTCTGCCAATGCAGGCCCCACAGCCCATGATGGGATGGCGGCAGTGGCAGCCCTTTCTCTTGCAGAAATGGCCCCGCCCCCGACGCCCTTCTCCCCGGGCTGGTCAGAATCGGGCGACAGGCCGTAAGATGCCCAGGTCTGGTCTAGATTAAGAACATGCATGAATGTAAAACAAAAAAGCATGCGATGGGTTGGAGCCAGACTTAGTCATGCTTGGAGCAGAATCATTAAAACAAATAGAGCAGATCAGTAATGGCTAAGATGCTATTGATACAAAAATAGTAGTGTATTGTTTCCATAATCCCACCTTCACTAGAAGAATGGGAAAACACTTGAGAGTATAACTGGTCCTGGTCACTGATCGGCTCAAAGAAGCAACAACCCTCTTGACTCTGCGGCCTTCACTGTTCTGTCTACAGGCCATCACTGCTGGTTTCTTCTATCACAACAGTTCCAATTGTCAGATAACTGACCACAGTAATACCATAAAGATGGAATTACAAGACAGTTGAAGCACCAGCAGCTACGGTGCTATTTTAGCACCCAAAACAGTTCCCTGTTTGAAGAACAGCCGCGGTGGCTTATCTATCATGAACTGGTCTTCACAACTAAAGAATTCATGAGACAGGTTAGTATTGCGGGCTTTTGAGGGTCTTTTGGGCAAACATTCATATCCATATAGCCAAACCCTGAGGGGATTGTCAGATATAACTAGATATTTTGAAGATGGCATGGTAGCAAAGAAACGTTGTGTGGGATAGCTATGGTTCAGTCATATTTGGCACTAAGAGATCCAATAGCTGAGTTTCTCATTCAAGCAAAATATAAGGGACAGCAAGTTGCATCTCCAATGGGGGAGCACTGATGAAATTTTAAAAATTTAATTTCTTTTTCACCTTTTTTATCAAATAGACTCTAGCTCGGACATGGGCAAACTTTGCCCTCATGGTGTTTTGGACTTCAACTCCCACAATTCCTAACAGCCTACTGACTGTTAGGAATTGTGGGAGTTGGAAGTCCAAAACACCTGGAAGGCCAAAGTTTGCCCTGCCTGCTCTAGCTGTTTTTTAATCTGATAGCCACTTCCGTTCCCCCAGAAGAAATGTGGGCTATTAAATTTAATGCATCCTTCTTATTGTTGGAATTCAACCCCACACTGCCTAAGTCTCAAGTCCTCAGTGAGGAACAGTTTAGTTAGCTTAGAATAGTCTGAGGGTTTCCCTTCCCCCATGCCTCCTGTATGACAGTTGCAATGTATCTATTTTGTTCACCCTGTTTCTACTCTCCTTCTGATAGATTGTGCAGAGTGGATAATTTTCTACTGCAAGCCTCTACTTTGAGATTTGGTGGGTGTTAAGATCTCTTCCTGTGTGCTCAGAGATGTAGTGATTCCCCCTTTTGAAATTGATTGTTATAGCTCAGAATTATTAAGAAATGCAGTTATTTCTTGTTGCTGTAAATAAACTTTTTGTGAATTTTAAGATTGGACTCTGTATCTTTGTATCTGTGTAATCTCTGAATTCTTTACAGCCACATCACACGGCATTTCACACTCTGCTCACTAATGAGCTAATGCTCAACTTTAAGTATCCTGTTTGATTTTTGGATGCTCTGCTGTATATTTTTCTGTTTTCCCTAATACTTGTTAAGCTCATTATACAGTCCCTTTTCTTCCTTGTAGGTCATAGAGATTGACAGCACGTGGTTGCTGGAGGTGGCTCCTCACTACTACAAGTCCAAGGAACTGGAAGACGCCTCTACCAAGAAGTTGCCCAAGAAATTAGGAAAGACGCGAGAGGAACTTGGATAAGTCTTGAGCTGATCACTTACCACCCACCCACTCTGTTATATTGCCCCAGGACTTTTTTTCATACATCTGTACAGTTTTGATGTCACTTCGGACACCAAATAAAACTTTTTTTACAAACTCTTCTGAATCATTTCGTCTCATTCTACACGTGTCTTTGCCTAGTTGAAAGAGGAATAGCAGTTGTCTTTTTAAATATATATATATGAATGGAGCTACTTGCCTTTGACACTTTTTATTTATTTATTTATTTATTTGTTCCATCTTATATTCTGCTCCTCCCTGCAGGCTCGGGGCGGATAACAATATAAAATTCGGCTGGCATGTTACATACATGTCGCCGTACAATAAAAGTTTTTAAGTTGTTATAGTTTTTACTTACTTGTGACTGGCTGTATTAATATTATTAAAGCTTATGCTTGTTATCAGAAACGTAAAGTGTAGATGCTGTTAGCTGCTGAGTACTAGAAGATTCAATATAGGTTCTGCACAGACCCATATCCAAGTCACAGACGCAACAAAGAGTATCTTAAAATGCTGTGATCCATTGCTCTGTTCTGTATCAGAACAAACACTAAGATAATACATGGCCGTATGACAACACCGCACACTCTTCGTACATGCATTAGGAGTGTTTGCATCACCTTTTTATGCCTGCAGAATGGACTACAAGGGTGCATACATTGGGTTGTTGTAGGTTTTTCAGGCTATATGGCCATGTTCTAGAAGCATTCTCTCCTGTAGCTTCGCCTGCATCTATGGCAGGCATCCTCAGTGGTTGTGAGGTCTGTTGGAAACTAGGAAAATTTATATTGGGTTTCCACAGATATATAAACCCAATGTTCCTAGTTTCCAACAGACCTCACAATGTCTGAGGATGCCTGCCATAGATGCAGGCGAAACATCAGGAAAGAATGCGTCTAGAACATGGCCATATAGCCTGAAAAACCTTCAGCAACCCAGTGATTCCGGCCATGAAAGCCTTCAACAATACGTTGGTGCATACATTCTTACATATTAAGGCACAATCTCAAATCTACGAGAGTGCAGTTAAAGGATTACAGGTTATTCCAGATCTCCCCTACTTCTTACTTGCAGATGTAGCAAGGAGCATACCTAGTGTATATGTCTAGAAGACTGACCCCCAACACCTGAGAAGACACGAAAGAGGTAAGAGGCTGGCCCCATATAATCCATATTCACTCCATTCTTAACATGCTTCCAGAAAGAAAGCAGCATACACACAGTCCTCGAGTTACAAAAACCCGACTTACAACTCATACATAGTTTACAACGGGGGTAAGACCACAAGAAGTGGGAAAAATCTACCCCAGGAAAGGAAAATCGCTCCTAGAAGAGTTATCATGGGGGAAAGGTGTCTCCACTGAAAGCTTTCTCACCAATCCTTGTTTTCACAACAAGCTAAATTTGTCAAAATCCAATTATCACAAGGACAGAAAGTGAGGGGGAAATCTCCTAAACAGGGACTCAGAGAGCAAAACAAACACCACGGGTGTAAATCCAAAACCTGCCTGTACAGTATATATACAGGACGGGGGCTTTGGATAGCATATATCTGGTTGGAGTTACACTTAGAAAATGTACCTGTTCCAATTTACAAACAAACAACTTCAGAACAAATCTATAGAACCAATCTTGTTCATAACTTAGGGGCTGCTGAGAGGGGTGGTATATAAATGTAGTAAATAAATAATATCCCATGCAATTGCCGTATACCTGTTCCGACGCGATCTGGCCACGGTGATCCAAGCGATGGTCATCTCAAAATTAGACTACTGTAAAGCTCTCTACATTGGCCTACTTCTGTCGGTGACCCGGAAACTGCAGCCCGTGTGCTCACAGGCACCCCTGTGGGCCACCGTATTACACCTGTATTGCAGGAACTGCACTGGCTGCCTATTGATCACCTCACCTTCAAAGTGTTGGTTGTGACCTTCAAGGCCTTGTATGGTCTGGGGCCAGTGTACCTGAGGGACTGCCTTACCCCATGCTGTCCCACGAGATCACTGAGATCAGAGGATCAAGATCTCATCCTGAGCGCCAAAGCCTATCCTCTTACGTCAACGAGAAGGGCATTCTCCATCATTGCCCCTACACTTTGGAATTCCTTGCCGCTGGAGGTCAGGTCACTCCGCGACCTTCTGACCTTCCGGAAAGCATGTAAAACCTGACTATTTCGGCAAGCCTTTAATGTTGAGTCAGTCTAGCCACATATGTTAGTTTAGTTAACACTGCTGTTTTTTAATGTAATATTTGAATGTCTACCACTATTGTGTTTTTAGTGCTTAACGCTTACTGTTGTTTACTTCTCCTGGATTGTAAGCCGCCCTGAGCCACCCAGGAGTGGCGGCTAAGAAGTCGAACAAATAAATGAATATTTCCCTTCCATTTTTAGCACTCCTAAAATAAAGTGAGGTTTTTTAAATCATAAAAGTCACAACTTCTGTGCATTGCCCAGGAAAAAGTGGCTTCTTGTTCACCAAGACTGCTTGATTCCTGTGGTGTAAACTAGACATGGTGAAGAATAGGAAACTGCAGAAGCCACTGCTCCATTCCAAGCATCTTTGTAACAGTTACATGAAGCGACCTTGAGAGTTAAGCGGAAAGGCTGATGTTCTTAGAAAAATTGCACACAACACCTTCTGTGCTCCCTCATAGTTAACACCAGGCTGACATAAGTTTTCCATAATTCGGTATGAGCTGCTAGGGAACCTTTTCTTGCTAATTCTATTGTGTCCAAGTTGTACAAGGTAGAATTCTTATGTTTTACCCACAGAGCAAAATGAAAGTCTGTTGCAGACAATTCAGAAATTGGTTTATCTAAAATCAGCTAGCTAATTTTCAGGATTACTGGAAGTAGCTCAATTTTCTTTAAAATGGGGTGGAGGGGGGAGTAATCCAAATGTTTAACATATTACAATGTTTGACATATCGCAACAATATTCTGCTTCTTCCGTCTCTGTTTCTAAAGTCCCAGACTGCAATGTTTCACTAATTGCTGTGCTGCTTGGGGATGATGGAATGATAGTTCACTTCAAAAGTATTTCAGAAAGAGGTGAAAGATGTGGTGGCACAGCAGGTTAAACCACTGAGCTGCTGAAGTTGCTGACCTTTTTCAAATCTGGGGAGCGGGATGTTCAACTATTTGCCCCAGCTTCTGCCAACCTGCCAGTTCGAAAACATGCAAATGTGAGTAGATCAATAAAGACTGCTCCAGCAAGAAGGTAATGGCACTCCATGCTGTCATGCTAGCCACATGACCTTGGAGGTGTCTATGGACAACGCCAGCTCTTTGGAGATGAGCACCACCTCCCACAGTTGAACACGAGACTTAATGTCAAGTAGAAACTTTTGCCATTATTATATGTGCCCTTGATAGTCAAAGCTATAATTCAGAAAGCAGAAACCATTATCTCCCTTCTTCTCAACACAAACGATTTTTAATATGTTCTGAAAGACTGCCAAAATGTTATCTATCACTTTCTGGCAGGTGAAAGGTTTTATAAGACCGAGACCTTTCCTCTTGAGCAGCAGCAGTGTGTTAGCTGAGAGTTAACCTAGTCCTTCCTTACACTGGTTGTAATCCAATATATCTTTTGAGAAGGCTGTGAGTTCACTCAAGACTACATTCAACATAAACCTCTCTTTATTATATACAGATTAAATTACAACCATCTTTACAGCGCTTCCTGGTGCGATTAACAGCAGCAACATGAGGCAAAGCCCACACTATTTGTACAAAGGCAACATGGATGCACAACGGACTGCTAGTGGCGTTCTCCTTGTCACACCCAGCGATGTGACAGATAGCTGTGAAAGATACGAGCAAGAGGAAAGCACAACCAAGGGGCTTCAGCTCTCCCTACAGCCAACCGGTGCCCCTGGCTCTTTGCCTGCCAGAGCTGAGAAAAACAGCAGAAGCGACGGCCTCTGATCTGAGAGACCGAGGCCCAATAAGGACGCAAGGACAACCTTCTTCAGCTTGTTCATCAGAGGCTGGGACGGCATGAGCTGAAAGGAAAGAAAGCCCATCATTAGCCTGGTAGAGGGGGGGGGGGCAGTTCTGAAAAGACCCAATTTAAATTTGGGCAGGTTTTTCAGGGAAGGAAGTGTTACCGCCTTCCCTGAACTAGTATGCATACACCAAAACTTACCTTGCTTACCCTGTGACACTTAATTAACCCTTCTGAATTGAGGAAGAATGTGGAATAGGCATCGTAGGTTCTGGAAGGAGAATTTTAAAAGACAACGAATCAGACACCCATTTTGGTTACTTCTTCAAACAATTGCAATTATCCAATATAAAAGCTGAATATGTCCAATATAAAAGTTGAGCCATGGAGCAATGGATTGAAAGTACAGTAAAAGACTCCACCTAAACATTAGGAAGAACTTCTTGATGCTAAAGACTGCTTGACAGTGAAATATTCTGCCTCAGATGATGGTGCAGACTCATCCCCTGGAGGTTTTTAAGCAGAAGCTGGAGATCTATCATTCGGAAGTGTTTTTGCTATTCCTGCGTGACAATACGGGGCTGGACTGGATTATCCTTGTGGTCTTATCCAAATCTCTATAGAATCCTATAGTTAGAAGAGACCGCGTGGGCCATCCAGTCCAACCCCCTGCCAAAAACCAGGAAAATTGCAATCAAAGCACCGCCAACAGATGGCCATCCAGACCTCAGAACCTCTGAGGGTGCCTGCCATAGATGCAGGAGAAACGTCAGGAGAGAATGCTTCTGGAACGTGACCATACAGCCCGGAAGACTCACAAGAACCCAGTGATTCCAGCCATGAAAGCCTTCAACAATACATCCAGCCTCTGTCCAAAGAAGCCGCCTCCACAGTCCAGGGCAGAGAGTTCCACTGCTGAACAGCTCTCACAGTCAGGAAGTTCTTCCTCTTTTCTTTTTTTTTTAGAAAATAAGATTTTATTTACATACAATAACAACTTACAATGTAAACAAAACACAAAACAGTGAACATTTTACATACACATAGCCTGCCACCAAGGCCTGAACAGGTATCCTTTCCTTCGCCATATATTTATAAATCAACCGTTAATCAAATGTCATATCCAAAATTCCTAACCAACAGGGTTATATTGCATTCCATTTTCGCTCTCTAAAGTGTATTTAATAAAGACCAACCAGTATGCCTCAAAATCTGATCTATTAGTTTTCCCCCTGAATACCTTCATTTCCATTGTTAGTTTATCATTTAAGGCTACGTTCCATACCTCCCTATACCAAGCTTCCAGTGTAAGATTAGTTATTATTTTCCAGTTCCTTGCTATTATAATTCTTGCCACAGTGAATAAAATAATCATCAATTCTTTTCCGTTTCTAAATTCAACATTGTGGCGTCCATTAGTAATGCTAACCTAGCATCCGGAATAATATTTAGCCCTATAATATTGCTTATTTTGATAAATATATCATTGTCAGGAAGTTCTTCCTAAGGTTCAGGTGGAATCTCCTTTCTTGTAAGTTTGAAGCCATTGTTCTACGTTCTAGTCTCCAGGGCAGCGAAACCAAAAAACCAAAAAACAAGCCGGCTTTCTCCTCCCTCACATCATTATACATGGCCATTGTGTCTCCTCTCAGCCTTCTCTTCTGAAGGCGAAATATGCCCAGCTCTTTAAGCTGCTCCTCATAGGGCTTGTTCTCCAGACCCTTGATCATTTTAGTCGCTCTCCTCTGGACACATTCCAGCTTCTCAACATCTCCCTTAAATTGCAGTGCCTATATGTCTACTGACACAACAACCCATTAACTGAATTACACTAATTTTCTTAGAATTGTATATGGCTGCATAACTAGTCCAAGAATAGTATTTATTTATTATTAACTTCGATTTAGTATACCGCTCACTCCGGACAGAATGCTGGTTGGCCTAATTTAAAATGAGGAGACCTTTGCACTCTTCTACAAAGGAGGAGTGGCAGCCAAAAACCAGCTCAACTTTAGTTCCATTTCAGTGTAAGACAGAAGCACCACTTCCTAGAGCAGGGCTTCTTACATCTTTTCCACTCGCAACTCCTTCTGCCTGATAATTTCTTTGCAATCCTGAATATATAAAATAGGTGGAAAATCACACATTTACAGATAGGTAATCAGCATTTGCTGATTTTGCTAAACAGGCCCATTTCCCCTTTTTATGAAGAACAACTGAAACATCTGCTGTAGAGTTCAATGTAAACACTGCAAGTTGTTGCTACCAGATTAAAGCAAATATCTAGGTCGCATTCAAAAACCTTTTCTTTGCTGCTAATTTTTTCACGATCCCAACATTGAGTTAACAGGACCCCATTTGGAGTCAGGGCCCACAATTGTTCAAGAGGGCAGGAGAGCAGTGAATCCATTTACCTGGCCCTGCTCAGATTAAGAACGAACACAAACTCCTGAGAGAAGCCCTTACCTGTAAAGTTCATACTTGTCCTTCTTGTAGAAGCGAAAAAGGAGAACATGGAACGGAAGCCCTGTAATTCGCCACCGGGCCTGGATACTCCAGTTCTCTGGGTGCTGTGTCACATTGAGCACATCCATGCGCAAATCAGCAAAATAGTTCCAGGCCACAAAGCGGCAGAACGTCAGCGCCAGTTGGTACATGGGTCGGCCACTGGCAATGGAGGCGGACAGATGATGAATTGTTAGCTACAGGTGGGAAATTCATGTGCACCATCAACATGGCAGACTCTTCTCTTACTAAAATATATTTAGATTTACATGTACACACACACCACAACCTACACTACAGTATAACAATCTTCGCAATGGATTTCCAAAACACTCTTCCAATGCACACATCTATTGCTGCGGTTCATTTTTTCCCCTCAAACAACATCACTCTAGCAAGCTGTTATAACTCATTTTAAAATCATTCTTAAATCATTTCTATATTTTTTCATGCATTTTTGTTGTTCTGGTTTTTATGATAATTCATGTTTTTGACTAGATAATGAAGTTTATTTAATTATCAATTCTTTACTTTTCTAGTTTTCTGATGTTAGTTGTACTGTTTGATTTATGTGGTTTGTGTTTCATCATGGCATTGAATGTGTCAGCGCCGCTTGATCCGTTTGTTGCCCTAACGGACCAAACCTCGCGCGCCATCAGATAAGAGCAGCATCTGGCGGGCTTTGAACTGGAACCGCCCTTTGAAGTGCCAGGCACCTTTCCTGAACTTTGATATGCGGAGGGCCGGATGGTCATCCCTGAGGAAGGAGGGGCCCAGCAGGGAGGCGGGCCGGGGAGGGCTTTTGAAGAGACTCTTGCGCGGGAAAAAGTTAGTCTATCTTTGCTTGCCCTGGATTAAGGACCTATTAAACTACTTATCCTTCAGCATCGTTTGGAGTGAGCGTGGTTCATTAGACCCCCCTTACCGGAGCTGACAGAATGTTTGCCTTTTTTGTTTGGAAGGTGCCCTGAGTCCCCTCAGGGAAGTAGGTAAAGGTAAAGGCTTCCCCTGACATTAAATCTAGTTGAATCTGACTCTGGGGGTGGTGCTCATCTCAATTTCTAAGCCGAAGAGCCGCCGTTGTTCATAGACACCTCCAAGGTCATGTGGCTGGCATGACTGCATGGAACGCCATTACCTTCCTGCAGAAGCTGTACCTATTGATCTACTGATATTTGCATGTTTTCGAACTGCTAGGTTGGCAGAAGCTGGAGCTATCACCAGGAGCTCACCCCACTCCATGAATTTTAACTGCCAATATTTCATTCAGAAAGTTCAGCAGCTCAGCAGTTTAACCCGCTGTGTCACCGGGGAGATAGAGCGGCCTATAAATTAAGAATTATTATTATTTGACACACAAGAAGATTAGTACACAGCATACAAGATCACTATGCTGGCTGTTGCACTGGATCATACATTGGACACTTCCCAAGTGTCTAGGACTATGTGAAGTATCGGTGAATAATGCGTGCAGATCAGAGTAGGGTGGCCTTTTGTACCTGACAGACGGTCATTATTATTATTTGTTATGCATACACACATGCACTCTTCCATTCCAAGTAGGACAAGTGGTTTATAATGCTATCTCAAGTAGAATGAAAAAAGTCTCTTTTCCTGAGTTAGCAGCAGTCCCACTGTCTGTATTGCCTATCTCAAGTAGAATATCATAGCCTCAGCTCCCTTCTTTCAAAAGATAGCTTCTATTCCCATCCAACCACAGTAGGTTTGTCTTGTCTAGGACTTGTCAGGATAACCAGTAGTATTTATTACTCAAAATATTTATGTGCCACCTTCCATGTCAAGCCTTGTGATGCCACTGGCAACAAGTAATTTACCCTATCTATCTATCTATTTCTCAAGCTAGACAAGTGCAGAAGGTTTATTTATTTGTTCGGTTTCTTGGCCGCCACTCCCGGATGACTCGGGGTGGCTCACAAATACAAACAACATACAGCAGTAGTAGGTTGGGGGGGGGGGTAATTTTCACCCCATGTCCTTCTGGAAGGTGGCTCTTTATGCCTTACAAATCAGGCCAATATGTGGATGAAAACCAAATCGGGGCACCTGATATCTATTTCTGACATATCTTGGTGCTAACAGGATGTTTTCTGTGTTCATTTTACTCTAAATCTGTAAAGAGGTTTTCCTACTCTAAATGATAGATGAATGCCATACTTGCCCATGATAGTCAATAGCTAGGGGCAGCACAACTCTTCATTCGCATCACTAAGTAGATGACAAAGGACTAAATCCAACTACTAATTTCAATTAGAGTAGGTCTAGCCACTTTATACTCTGGAAAGATAAGGCAGAGTATAAATTAATATAATAATAGGTCCATTTGAATAAAGTGCTGAATGGTTAAGACAAGGCTGCTCTAGTCAAGACTAGCAACATGATTCAGGCCAAACTGTCTTATTAAATATTCAGAGGGTTTCCATCAAACCAAGCACCCTCAAATTGTGGCCCTTCAGCTGTCTGGGCATCTAATTCCCACAATCCCTCATCATTGAACAAGCTGGCTAGAACTTCTGGGAGTTGTAGGGCCAAACAGCTGGAGAATCGAAGTTTGAGGAGGAATGCCCTAAAACCTCAGAAACCAAACAAACTCTTAGCCCTGGAACTACACAAAAATTTAGCATAGAACACAAGGTACTGCCTTTTGCTAATTCCCAAAACTTACCGTGTTCTCAGATGTAGTATTTCATTGATAAACTCTACATCCTTGGAATAGATTGCATAGTCGTGTGACCTTAGGAAGAAGACTGGTAACTGGAAGGATAGAGAGGAGGGAAAACAAGAATCCATGAACAGAGTCAAATTCCTGAACAAAGCTCCCCTATATATTTGGGCGCCTTTTACCTTGTAAGTCTGAAAGCAATTCAAACTCTCAGCTTTGTGTATGTAAAGTGAAGCTTCAGAATCTGGTATTTTGATTTGATTTTAGGGATAGGCTATCAACATCAGGGCTGTAGATATAGCCCTCGGTGGTGCAATAGCACTGAGCTGCTGAACTTGCTGACTGAAAGATTACAGGTTCGAATCTGGGGAGCGGCGTGAGCTCCTGCTGTCCAGTCCAGATTCTGCCAACCTAGCAGTTCGAAAACACTTGGGGTCTACAAATATCAGTAGATCAATAGGTACCACTTCTGTGGAAAAGTAACAGCACTCCATGCAGTCATGCTGGCCACATGACCTTGGAGGTGTCTACAAATAATGCTGGCATTCATAATGATTGCATTATTATTAATGCAAGTATAATAATAATAAAAATAGAATAACATAATAAATGTAATAATAATAATACAGAAAAATGATAAATAACTTTTGACTCAAGTATTAGCCGAAGGGGGCTTTTTCAGACTAAAAAACTTGACTTATACTCGAGTATATATGGTACTTTTAGATTCTAACTCCTTGGTGTACCTTTCCTCCTTAACATCCTAAATCCCACAGATATACACACTGCACAATCTGTGCTCTAACACCTCACTCCTTTAAAAACCCTTTGAAACATGATCTCATTTCACATCCTTCACCAGAATAAATGAGCCTACCTCCAGGAAGCCTTCTAGCCCTAGCCTTTGTCAGAGGAAAATTATTAAGGTCCAAGATCACAAGATCTACTCAAGTACCTCATTCCGCAATTTCTCGTGCATGACTGCGAGATGCTCTTCCATTCCGGGGTCATCTCTGTCTGGAGAACTGACTGGAGATGGGGCTCCAGTAGTGGCTCTGAAGGGTGCAAGGGGACCCAGGGCAACCTCAGGGGCCTGGTAAGGAGACCGGTATTGCCAGCCATGAAAAAGGTTGTGCAGAGAGTCCAAAGAGGCACCGTCCAGCCCTTCACTGTCTTTCACCACAATGTCATCCTCCTGCCTCCCGTTCACTAAGGTGATGACATCCCCCAGGCCCTCAGGAGGGGACAGCAAAGGGGGACGGGAAAGGCTTTGGGTTTCCAAACTGTGCGTCGATGGGCCAAGGCTGGTCTTGACTTCAGGAGAGTTGACAATGGCAAAGTTGTTGGCAGACGGCATGGACAGAACCGGAAATGTGCTGGGAGACTTTGATGGTTTCTTCTTGATCGACAGTGAGGGAAATGCCGGCCGTACAGAACTGGGAGGAACAAGCCCTGGAGGTAGTTTATCCCAAGAGGCATCCAGCTCCTAGAAAGGAACAAAGAAAGGAGGCATTTGAGGACAGTGAATCCAAGACTCCCACGCAGAGTTGAATCTGCCCTTGGCACTCCAGAGAAAGGGGTGAGTCAGCCTGTACAAATGCTCATCTTATCCTTAAAAGACAAAAAGTTACTTAGCTTGTGTAATACATATCAATGAAACAATTATCTCTTTAGTTGGAGCAGGATTTCAATTTTTACTACTGTTCACATTTGTTCGGAGTTAGCCACAGAACTACATTGGAGGACCTAGATTTATCAGTATCTCAGGGCAAGAATATATGCTTCAGAATTAGAGTTGGCCCAAATCACTGTTAACGAAAATATCTTCAGTTTTTGGAGGGTCAAAGTTATCTCCTCCTCCAGAGAGGGCCCTTAGAACTTGCTGTGACACTAGCATAGGGTGACCACAGAGCATGATGGGAGTTGCAGTTTCTCTCTGTGTGTGACTCTCAGCCAATAAAATGCCTGGTGATGTCCATGCTCAGACTGGCTGAGAATGGACACAACCGGCAACTACAATTCCCAGGACTCACTCTTGCGGTTTGTCTTATTTTTTAAAAAAACATGTGATGTCTAAAACTAAAAAGAATCCTAAAAAATCAGTAGATTGTTGAATTATTTTGAAACTTGGCAGACCTGCAGTTGTAAATGGGGTCTACAACTGAAGTAGATTTCATTCAGCTAGGGCTAGGCATTAAAATGGCTGAGGATTGAGACTTTAAAATTTCCTATTGTAGCCAATGGGCCGAATCTCTGCCCAAAAAAAGGGAAAACACCCCTCCCCTTTGATATAACTTTCTAGTAATCAAAATAAGGGGTCAGACGAAAACAGACATGAAAACAGCATGCTTTTTGGCCTGAATGCACATGAGTATTAAGCATAGCATGGATTTTTATGCTACACCGAGAGACTGCAAGTCTGAGGCCAAAACCAAGAAATCTGATTCATTTAGATCATATATGCCATCTCAAAACACAAAGTTCCAAGAAATTACTCCATTACTACAGTCCGCTCTTCACATCTGCTAGGTTTGAAAAACTGCAAATAAATAAATTGCTATTCTTTTACCCGAGAGAACAGGTAATTCTAGGAATTTCTGGGTATTCCAACGTCATGAAGCCGGACAGAGAATTGCATTGGAGGATCTAAAGAGATTCCTAAAGAGATGTTCTCTCTTGAAATCTGCTCCAGCATGACTGAAGGAAATTGATCAGAGTCACACCAGAGAGAGAACCTAGAGATTTCTAGAGATAACCTTTTAATCAAATCCACAAATAATCAAATCTAATGAAGTCAAAACTGCAAATGTGATGACTGACTTAAGTTTTTTTAAAATGGGTTATTAAGCATTTCCAAATTAATAGATCTAGACACAGATCTAATTAATAGATCTGACATATCTCTCATTCCCTATACAGAGTATGGTCTTGTTTCTATCCCTGAGACTAGATTGGTATTTCGTGAAGGAACAGCTGTTGCATATATTGTGCATACCCCAGTGCCCTATTAGTTAGCATCAGAGCTTATGAAAGGAGAGTAAGCCATTGGCAACTTTCTCAGCCTTCAATTGATGCAAAGCAGACATTTGGCAACAATATTTGGGGCAGAACCCAAGCATCCTGATACTGGAAGATGTATCGTTCTCATAGATGCATGGCCACTCTTGAAAAGGCATGGAGATAATTTAATAAAAATTGACTAATGAGAAAGAATTTCCTGTTGTCAAAGAAGGGCTTTTCATACTACTCAACCGCAATGCTTTCCTATTGCCATAGCTGCATCCTATGAAATCCTGACATTTGTAGCTTCATGAACAATTGAGATTCTTCTACCAGGAGCTCTAAGAACCATCTTAGCGGACAGGTCTATGAATCACTGCTAGAACTATAATTCACAATTGCTGGATATTGACTATAGGAATTGGCTTTTTACTTTTTACTGCTTTTAAAAATGCTTTTAGAGGGGAAAATAGTTTTTAAATTCATCTTTATTAATGTTTATGCTATTGAGTTATTTGTTGTAATAAGTGACTCACCCCACACTGTCCCCCGAGATCACTACGCTCCGAGGATGCTAATTTGTTAGAGATACCCTCGGCGAAATCGGCTAAACTGACATCTACTCGCCGGAGGGCGTTCTCCGTTATAGCTCCTACGCTGTGGAACGCCCTCCCGGCTGGAACGGGCTATAAAGGACCTGCTCCCGTTTAGACGCGCCTGCAAACTTATTTGTTTAAGCAGGCCTTCGGTGAGTAGGTCCTGCCCATGTTCCGCTTTAGCCGCTGTCCTGGGGTGTCACGCTATCTAATTTCTGAACTGTACCTGGGGTTTTGTATTTTGCTGTTTTAACTGTTTAATTGTCTTAGAGGTTTTATCGCATTGCTTGTGTGTAGTTGTACCTTCGGTTCCTGTGAGCCGCCGCGAGCCTCAGGGAGTCGGCGGCATAGAAACCCGAATAATAAATAAATAATAAATAAATAAATAAATATGTGATTATTGTCTGTATTACATTATTACTATATGTATTTGTTTGCTGTAAAACACCCCGATTCCCTTCAGAGACAGAATACAAATAAAGATGAGGATTATTATTATTGTCAAACTATAAATCCCTGGATTGCTTAGGATAGGGTTATGGCAGTTAAAGTATTACCTAAATGCCTATAACTGCAGAGTGAAAGGGCCTTAAGTTCTCGAGTTCACATGCAGCAGCTCTCTTTCTACTATTATTATTTCCTAATTTTGTAGTTAAAAGAGTGGTTGGGTGTTTTGAGGGCTGAACTAAACTCTGGAGAACAGGATTCAACTCTCCTCTCAGCCATGGAAACCCACTGGGTGATCTTAGGCAAGTAATACACTGCTACATAAAATCCAGATTATCTGTTTTGAACTGGATTATTTGGCAGTTTAGACTCATATAATCCAGTTCAATGCAGATAATGTGGATTATCTGCTTTGATAATCTGGATTATATGGCAGTGTAGAAGGGGCATCTCTAGCCTTTAAGAAATACAATGCCAAACCCTCTTGCCAAGGAAAATCTGTGATAGGCACTTTGGCACTTTTGTTGTGATCTGGAGGCAGCTAGTTTTAACTACAGATGGTCTGTGTTTTTATTTTATGTTATGTGTTAATAGTGATTGTTTTTAAAACTTTTATGTGATATTTTTATAATCATGTACCATCTATGTTATATACTACACTTGTAGTGCCTTGAAAGCTGACCTGAGTCCCTTTTATGAAATGGTGGCGGGATATAAAGTTTATTATTTATTTATTTGTTTATTTTACTATTTATTTACTATACTTGTATACTGCCTTTCTCAGCCTTATCGGCAACTCAAGGCGGTTTACAACAAGTCAGTACACATAACAACAAAATACAAATTAAACATTAAAACAGTATAAAATCACAGTAGACGCAATAAAAACAATAAAAACCAACATCATTATCATCAGCGTCTCCAAGTGTCATTGTCGTTGTTCAAGTGTCATTGTCGAGTGATTCCATTTCCTATGTCAGTTACTCTGCATTTGTGAACGCTTGCTCATATAACCATGTTTTAACTTGTCTCCGAAATGTTAAGAGTGAAGGAGCCGATCTAATCTCCTTAGGGAGGGCATTCCATAGCCGGGGGGCCACCACAGAGAAGGTTTATTTATTTAGGTTTGCCTTAGGGCAGGCCTGGGCAAACTTCGGCCCTCCAGGTGTTTTGGACTCCAACTCCCACAATTCCTAACAGTCGCTCTCCGCCATGACTCCCAACCCTCGCTCGCTGAAGCCGCGTGGAGGAGGAGGAACATGAGCAGTGGACGGGCTTCAGTGGGCGGAGCTGAATCCCGTCCACCGCTCATGCTCCTCTTCCACGCGGCCTCAGTGAGCGAGGGGCGAGAGTCATGGCGGAGAGTGACGCCGGGGACGGGAGACATGACTCCCACCCCTTGCTCGCACTGTCCCCTCAAGGCTGGTGAAGCAGTGGGAGAGCTGAAGCCGGGGGGAGGGGGCGGGGCTTGGCACGGCCTGGCTCCTCCCCCAGCTTTGGCATTCCCAGCAGCTGCTCCCAGCAGGCCACCATCCCTTAGCCGTTCTTTACTGTGTTAGAGTGTCATTTTGTGTCATTTTGGTTGGTGGTGTGACCCCGGATTTTTTTAATGTTAAAAGTGTGCCATGGCCGGGGACAGGGGCTATCGGCGCCAAGGGCTCCCAGCGCCGCTCTCCAACATGACTCCTGCCCCTCGCTCGCTGAAGCCGCGCAGAGGAGGAGAAGCATGAGAGGTGGACGGGCTTCAGTGGGCGGGGCTCCTTCTCTGTGCGGTTTCAGCGAGCGAGGGGCAGGAGTCATGGTGGGAGTCATGGCGGATTGGAGGGTGGCTGGGGAAACGGCCGAAGGAGGCAGCACCCCGACCCCTTCTTTTTCTTCGCCACCGCCCAGCCCTTCCTCCTCCTCCTCCAAGCAGCAGGAGTTCGGCAGGACAGGGAGGAAGGAAGGGGGGCAGAGAGCTTTTCTCGCGGCACAGCAGGAGGTCCGTCACGGCACACTACAGTGGTTGGGAAACACTGGGCTAGATGGCCCTTGGGGATCTCTTCCAAGTCTATGATTTTTTTTAAATAAAGTTTATTGGTTTAAAAACAGAGACATGTTATACAGTTTAACAATACATTGACATGAGAGCGGGTGGGTAGGTTGGGGAAGGGGTGGGGGGTTGGGTGAGGGAGAGGTTGGGTAGGGAATGAACATATCGGATAAAAACAACCATTAAAAGAAAACAAATACACAGGTTGACTTCACCCCTAGGAATATCCATATAGTAATAAGTCTTTGAGTCCCTTTCTATATTGTATCTTCTTCATAACCAAAATCCCTTTAAATTAATATTTTCTTTCTTGTTAATATAGTCTATAAAGGGTTTCCACACTTTCGAGAAGTGAGCAATTGAATTTCCTCTCATCATTTGTGTTAATCGGTCCATTTCTGCAATTTCTAATAATTTATATAATATTTCCTTTTCCTCCAGGACTTCTCTTTTCTTCCAATATCTGGCTGCCACAATTCTGGCCAAGTCTATGATACTATGCACAGAGCTGTTAAATAAATAAAAAAAATTTTTTTTAAAGAAAATAATTCAATAAATACAAATTTGAGCAAAGACAGCTGGGTGACATCTTTATGAGATGCCGCTTTCCCTGCCTGGCAGACTTCTCTTCCAAGTCTATGATTCTATCCACAGAGCTGTTAAATAAATAAAAATATATTTTTTAAAAGAAAATAATTCAGGCTAATATGATTAAATACAGAGCTGTTAAATAAATAAAAATATATATTTTTAAAAGAAAATATTTCAATAAATACAAATTTGAGCAAAGACAGCTGGGTGACATCTTTATGAGATGCCGCTTTCCCTGCCTGGCAGACTGGGGTCAGGCTAGATGGCCCTTGGGGGTCTCTTCCAAGTCTATGATTCTATCCACAGAGCTGTTAAATAAATAAAAATATATTTTTTTAAAAGAAAATAATTCAATAAATACAAATTTGAGCAAAGACAGCTGGGTGACATCTTTATGAGATGCCGCTTTCCCTGCCTGGCAGACTGGGGTCAGGCTAGATGGCCCTTGGGGGTCTCTTCCAAGTCTATGATTCTATCCACAGAGCTGTTAAATAAATAAAAATATATATTTTTAAAAGAAAATAATTCAATAAATACAAATTTGAGCAAAGACAGCTGGGTGACATCTTTATGAGATGTCGCTTTCCCTGCCTGGCAGACTGGGGTCAGGCTAGATGGCCCTTGGGGGTCTCTTCCAAGTCTATGATACTATGCACAGAGACAGCTGGGTGACTGTTAAATAAATAAAAATATATTTTTTAAAAGAAAATAATTCAATAAATACAAATTTGAGCAAAGACAGCTGGGTGACATCTTTATGAGATGTCGCTTTCCCTGCCTGGCAGACTGGGGTCAGGCTAGATGGCCCTTGGGGGTCTCTTCCAAGTCTATGATACTATGCACAGAGCTGTTAAATAAATAAAAATATATATTTTTAAAAGAAAATAATTCAATAAATACAAATTTGAGCAAAGACAGCTGGGCGACATCTTTATGAGATGTCGCTTTCCCTGCCTGGCAGACTGGGGTCAGGCTAGATGGCCCTTGGGGGTCTCTTCCAAGTCTATGATTCTATCCACAGAGCTGTTAAATAAATAAAAATATATTTTTTAAAAGAAAATAATTCAATAAATACAAATTTGTGCAAAGACAGCTGGGTGACATCTTTATGAGATGCCGCTTTCCCTGCCTGGCAGACTGGGGTCAGGCTAGATGGCCCTTGGGGGTCTCTTCCAAGTCTATGATTCTATGCACAGAGCTGTTAAATAAATAAAAATATATTTTTAAAAAGAAAATAATTCAATAAATACAAATTTGAGCAAAGACAGCTGGGTGACATCTTTATGAGATGTCGCTTTCCCTGCCTGGCAGACTGGGGTCAGGCTAGATGGCCCTTGGGGGTCTCTTCCAAGTCTCTGATTCTATCCACAGAGCTGTTAAATAAATAAAAATATATATTTTTAAAAGAAAATAATTCAATAAATACAAATTTGTGCAGAGACAGCTGGGCCACATCTTTATGAGATGCCGCTTTCCCTGCCTGGCAGACTGGGGTCAGGCTAGATGGCCCTTGGGGGTCTCTTCCAAGTCTGTGATTCTATCCACAGGTCAAAAACAAGTCCCCAAACTATTAAGATACTATTATTATTACAGCCCACTCCCGCGCCTTGTATTATTCTTCAAATATATCATTCCCACGTTACTCGAGAACACGTGTCTACCAGACTTCTCCCTTTGTGATCAAAAGGAGACCTGGCAGCCTGGCCCCGCCCCCATCGAGTAAGGCCACGCCCCCTGGCGCTGGGCCACGCCCTCTTCGGCCGCCCCTCAGCGGTTTCTCCCCTTCGCCCTCTCTCTTCTCTCTCTCTCGCTCACCCGCGGCCGCGCTCGGTGGCAGCAGCGCGGCGTGTCGCCCTGGCCTTGCCGAAGCCTCTCGCCGCCGCCTCTTCCTTCCCACCTCCAAGGGCAGCGGGGCCCGAGGCGCCCGGCCGCCGCCCGGCTCCCCTGATACATGAGGCAGCGGGCTCCCCTCGTCGCCTCCTTCTTCCTCCGCCTCCAGCCTCAGAATCCGCCCGCTTCAGCCGGCGGCGCCACTGCGCCTGCGCGAGGGAAGGCTCCCAGACGGCGCATGCGCGTTTGTGGTGTCTCCTTGACTGAAAGAGGAAAGACTCGAGCATGCGCTCTCTCCGCTGCGGCGTCCCTCACTTGAACTTGGGCCATTTGCTTTAACGTACTGCGCGTGCGCACTGGGGCAATCGAGGCCCGAGAGGTCAGCCTTCAAGACGTTCCAATCAAACTTCCGGATTCCGAATGCAGCTGCGGGGCGCCTCCATGTGCGGGTGGAAAAATCCATACCCCAGTAGCAGCGCTGGAGCCTTCAGCAGCCCTGCTATGGCTCAGAGCTGTGCAATAGTGGAAGTTTTGTTATATAATATAATAATTTTATACAATAAAATAATATATAGAAATAATAGCATTGTAATGTAATAATACTAATTATATATATGTGTGTGTGTATTTTATATAATAATTTGTATACAATATTTATTATTACATATATATATATATATATATAATGTTGTAATAGAATATATTATATATACTACCACTTGTGATATAGTACATTATACAATACTATAATGGTATAATAATAATAATATAAAAATAATGACATTGTAATGTAATACTAAAATATTATATACATTAATCTATATATATAAAGGAAGAGCCGTCATGTGAAGACTACCTCAAACAGAGAAACCTTACAACGCAGAAACACAAAACTTGCCAACAGAAATAGGCCTCAAGCAAGGTACGTTTGTATCAAAGAAACTTTCCCCCCCAAAACCTAAAAGGCCCCCAAAACAACGAGTAAAAATAAAACTACATTTCCCAGCATCCTCCGGGGCTGCCAACGACTCTCCCAGCCTCTACATTCTGACAACATGATTGGCTGCCAATAAGGGCGGATTTGCATAACTGCTGTACTGGCCAGCCAACATGAACATTCCAACCCATAACAAACTGTCAGAGGAGTGCCAGAGCCTCCTCCAACACTTTCAAATCAGAAGACCATGATGGAGATCAACACCATTCAAGGGGAGCTCTTCTTCCTTTCCCAAATGATCTCCAGTGGCTTGGAATTCCACATTAATAAGAGGACCATCCAGCAACAATGGGGTTTGCCAAGGAGGGTGCTCCAGCCCCTCTATATGCTGGCTCCAAGGGATGGAGGTCATCACCAAGTACCTTGATGAAGAGCTCCCTTAGATGGCCTGTCCATGAGGAAAGCCTCATCGGACATCGGCCAATGGGTGCAAAACACACAGAGCAGGACATCTTGAAAAAGAGAGGAGCAGAAAGTAAGCTAGACATGAAGATCTTGAGAAAGGTGGCTAAAAAGGATACGGAAAGGATTTTTAACAGTCCCCCAACAGACACTGAAGATAGAGATCCCCTGACAGGACAAGCCCTCCCCAAGCTGATCTGTCCTGGCCATGGTACAAGTCAAACCCGAAGGACTGCAGGCAAAGAGCTGAGGCACAAACATAAAACACCCAATTCACTAACAACAATGCCAACCCTTACATACTCAGACTTTCTCGCATCTCCTAAATAGGGCACAGCAACGCGTGCCGGGTACAGCTAGTAATGTAATATAATATATTGTGTATTATATATACTACCACTTATGATATAGTGCAATATAGCAGTGTTTCCCAACCAATGTGCCAGGGCACACTAGTGTGCCGTGAGCGATCATCAGGTGTGCCTTGGGAAATTGGAACCTCCAGGAAGGAGGTTGGGAAACACTGCAATATAGTATATAATACTAATAGTATAATATACTGGTAGTGTACTATATATTATGGTATAATAATATAGCACAATATAATAATATAATATATTATATATTTCATATATTACTTGTAGTTACTTGTAATATTGCAGTATGTGTTATTATTTTTTATTTATATGTGGATTTGTTTTTGGGATTTAGCGGGTGGGTTATTTTTGTCTTTATTCAGCTTCTCATGGCATTCAATATTTGCTGATATCTGTTGTAAAGCTCCCTGAGTCCCCTCAGAGAGAAAGGGCAAGATATAAATTAATATTATTGTTGTTATTATTATTGGTGAGGCATGGGCCAACTTGGGCCCTCCAGGTGTTTTGGACTTCAATTCCCACAAGGCTGTTAGGCTGTTAGGAATTGTGGGAGTTGGAGTCCAAAACACCTGGAGGGCCAAAGTTGGCCCAGACCTGCTATAGATGCACAATTTTTTAATTCTTGCAATCTTAGGTCCCTTCTACACTACCATATGATCCAAATTATCAAATCAGATAATCCACATTATCTGGTTTGAACTGAGTTATATGAGTCTACATTGAATGAATGAAGCTTTATTTATATCCCACCCCATCTCCCAAAGGGACTCGAAACTGCTTACAACAAAACATAAATAATAAAACACAGAACAAGTTGAACAATTTAAATCACCAGAAATAAAACGAGTCATAATAAATAAGACGGAATATAACTTAAGGATGCCACACTGCCATATAATCCAGTTCAAAGCAGATAATCTGGATTTGATATGGCATCTTAGAATAAACCTTAGTCTAAAATCCATAATATCTATACCTTGGTGTATGAGATACTCCTAAAAAAATTTCTGCTGGTGTTTAAAGCCTGTATCTAATGGCACATTCACAGTCGTGTACAATATACAAAGTGCTCCAAAATGAATTTTAAAAGTCTTATAAAATATGTATCAGTAAGTGGTGCAGTATGACTTTAAATGTCTAGAAGAAAGTCAGAGGACCAGAACCCCTTAGACATCCCCAGCTTAAGATCCTTCTGTCTGACGACAACTCGGCGAAGGGCTTTCTCCATCATTGCCCTGGTGTTATGGAACGCTTTGCCGCCTGAGACTCGGGCTCTGCGTAACTTGGACACCTTCCGCAGAGCATGCAAGACCCATCTATTCAGACAGGCCTTTGAGTGATGTTGTAATTTTTAATTTCTTTGTTTTATCAAGTATCGTTTTATTCAAATTCTTTCTGTAAACCACCCCGAGCCTCCAGGAGTGGCGGTGTAGAAATTGAATAAATAAATAAATACAATCCATTGTAAGCCCTACTCAAATGTTTGCATCCTTCCTTTCAGGATCAACAAGCTGTTTTGACACCAATGAACAGTTCAACCAAGATCTTTTAAATTAGCAATGGTTATGGAACAGTTGCATTAAAGATGGGGAGCAGGTGGCCTTCCAGATGTTGTTTGAATGCAACCCCATTACCCAATCAACACTCACATCTGTCCAGCAACATCTGAAGGGTCACATGGCCCCAAACCAATATTGAAGGCAGACCTCTATATTTGAAGGTTTGTGAATAAATTTGATTAAAATGTTCTCTATAGAAATCTCTTCCAACGCAATTTTGTGCTCAACGTTTAACAGAAGTTGACAGCAGCCAGGTTGATAACAGGAGCGGCATTCAGAGAGCGTACAACTCCTCTGTTGCGCCAGTTCCACTGGCTGCCAGTTTACTACTGGGCACAATTCAAAGTGCTGGCTTTAGCCTCTAAAGCCCTAAACAGTTCTGGCCCAGCTTACCTGTCGGAACGCCTCTCTCCCTATGAACCATCCAGGTGTTTAATATCGTCTGGAGAGGCCCTGCTCTCGGTCCCGCCTTCTTCGCAGACCCGACTAGCGGGGATGAGAGACAGGGCCTTCTCAGCGGTGGCTCCTCGGATATGGAACGCCCTACCTAGGGACATTAGATCGGCCTCCTCCCTCCTAACATTTCGAAAGAAAGTTAAGACCTGGCTGTTCAAACAGGCTTTTACAGATGAAATATAACTATTTAATTGTGATCACAGAATGATATGACGAAGTGATGGAAAATTATTTTAATAATTAGACGCTGGGAATTGTATTTTTTAAATTTTAATTGCTAATTTTTATTGTTTTTATCTGTTAGTATATAACTGTTTTTAATTGTATTTTATATTGTGGGCACTGGTTACCATGTGTAAACCACCTCAAGTCGCCTTTGGGCTGAAATATAGTAAATAAATACAGTACAATACAATACAATTTTATTACTTGCTTAGTCCCCCTCCACCAACGGTGCTCTAGGGGACTTACAGAATAAATAAATAAAACACTTAAATTATCATTAAAATCACTAATCAAATAAATACATTCATGCTGGAGGACCTAGAGATTCTTAACATAGGTTAAAAAAATAGCATTTTAAATTTGTGGATTATTACTTTTGCAGGAGCCCTATGCCCTTGACCCCAGAAAATGTGAAGGGCTGACTGTAATCTGAAAAGTGATACACTTAGCTGTAATGACAGGAAGGCAAACTTTTATTGAGTCGTGCTAATGTTTACCATCTGTCTTGTTGAGTCGCCTGCAATAATTGTATTAGACACATGTTTTATTTCTTATTGAAAATTTGTTTTATAGGTTATTGTTTTACATAGGCATATTGTTTTTTTATGATATTTTATATAATGTAAGCCACTTTGGGTCCCATTTAGGGAGAAAAGCGGGATATACTGTAAATAAATATTTTATTATTATATTAGTAAATTTGGCATATGTCGCCTATTACCATTGGCTATGTCTGATCTGGTGTGGCTTTCATATCATCTGAGCATGCCTTTCCAACCTGCAGAAAACTGTGACAAGTAGCTGTAGCCCATCTGTTTGAATGCCCCATTGTTTAAACAGGTCTAATTAAATAGGCTGTGGCTTCTTTGGCTAAAAATCCATTTATAAATATTGTTTCTTCGGTTTCAAAGTGCATTGAGTACCAAGTGGACTGGGTCCATGTGTATTTGGGGGGGGGAGGATTGAGGGGTGATCCATGCAGTGGTATTTTGTGGTATTTTTGAAACCACTCCACCCTTTGTCATACATTGCCCCTCTTCTAGCTTCAGATAATAACATCTAAGGGAAGGAGTAGAATAGAGATATAGATGTGATTGGAAATTAGATTTAAAACCTTTTCTCTTTGTCTCTGCCACAAACACACAGCCTTCCTAACTCTGGCCAGTTAGGAACTTTGCCTTTCAGGTATAACAAATGTTATATTTGTTATTGGGCTTATGCCAGGCAGGAAACATAAAAGATAAAAGAAATACATGTTGGCCCTTTGGCTTAAGTGCAGGAAAGGGAGAAGAAATCCATGTTTGACCTAAGACAATGACTGTTGGCAAGAAGTAAGACTATGCAAATTTAGCACTCTTGTTCATGTTGGCAAGACTGTTGTTGACTTAATAGTATAGCTGCGATTTCTGAAGCATTCCTCTCACCAAGGCCTAGTGTTGCTAAACAAATACTTCTGCTGGACCCATTTAGCTTCATAGGGCCCCCCTGCAGGGCCCCTGCCATGAGTTCTTGACAGGATTGTACCATCTCATGTGCAGAAGGGCTTTCATCTGGCCATGAGTTCTTGAAGAGCTGGAGGATTGTACCATCTTTGGATGTTCTGCTGCATCCCCATTTGCCTGGGCAGGGCTGTCCTGGTAGGGGGGAGTCTCTTCCGACTTACTGGTGAAAAAGGCTGTCACTGTGGGTCAATTCATCTCTATACATGCTTTCCAGGCACTGTTTTGAAAAATACTTCAAATGTTCTTACTGTCTTTAATAATAATAATCTAGAATAAAGAGCTGGAGAAGCAGGAGTTTGGGGGTCCATCTTTGGATGGAGAGGTTCCTCAGGAGGATGAGCTGCATCCCCCATTTGCCTGGGGAGGGCTGGTCCTGGTGGGTGGGGAGACAAATAGGGCACCAGGGAAACAGGCACCACTCAAACACATACCCCCAGAATAACTTACTGGAACAAAGAAGACACAATTCAGAGAAATCCTTCCTTCCACTGAAATCACCATGCCTCCTAAAAAGGTCTTATCATTCATCTCTATACATGCCTTTTGCCATCAGGCACTGTTTTGAAAAGAATACAGACAACTCTACGTAGCGTGCTCCAATGTTTCATCATTGTATATCCACAAGCTCTGCAAAACGCCAGGAACACACACAGAAATAACCAGAACAACCCAATAATAATAATCTCAATTCCATATATACTCAGACTTTCTCGCATCTCTAAATAGGGCAAAGTTTGTATGTTTGTTTGTATGTTTGTTTTGTAAGTTTATTTCTATGTTTGTATGTATGGCAGCTTTCGGATTGGCTGCCACTTTCATAGGCCACAGCGACCAGCGCGGGTGATGGACCTGCACCAAACTTGGTACACATAACCCCCTAACCCCCTTTTACATCCTGGTGCAGTTCGGGGACATGACCCACGGATTATGGGATTTGTAGTACTTTCAAACACTTTGGTTCCCACAGACCACTGAGGCCACCAAAAAGGACCAATACAGACCACACTTGCCACACACAGCCCCCATGACCCACTCTACGTCTTGGTGCAGTTTGGAGGAGGGTGGACCATGGATGATGGGACTTGAAGTACCTCCACTCACTTCCCAAGTCTGCTGCAACCCTCATCCAATTACTGATCAAAACCAAACTTGGCATACATAACCCTCATGACTGCCTTCACGTCCTGGTGAGGTTCGGGGACGACTGACAATGGATGATGGGATTTGTAGTACTTTCACACCCCTGTTCCCACAGACCACTGCGGCCCCCAACAAACACCGATAAAGACCACATTTGGCACACAGCCCCAGTGACCCACTCTACATCCTACTGAAGTTTAGAGGGGGGCAGAACATGGATGATGGGAATTGCAGTACCTTCCCTCACTTTCCAAGACTGCTACAAACCTAATCCAATGACTGATCAACACCAAACCTGGCACACAGAGCCCTCATGACCCACTCTACATCCTGGTACAGATCGGAGGAGGGTGGACCATGGATGATGGGACTTGAAGTACCTCTACTCACTCCCCAAGTCCACTGTGACCCTCATCCAATTACTGATTGAGACCTAACTTGGCACACATAACCCCCAAGACTGCCTTCACGTCGTGGTGAGGTTCGGGGGAGGACTGACACGGGATGATGGAATTTGTAGTACTTTCACACCCCTCTTCCCACAGACCACTGCGGCCCCCAACAAACACCGAGAAAGACCACACTTGGCACACAGAGCCCCAGTGACCCACTCTACATCCTACTGAAGTTTGGAGGGGGGCAGAACATGGATGATGGGACTTGCAGTACCTTCCCTCACTTTCCAAGTCTGCTACAAACCTAATCCAATGACTGATCAACACCAAATCTGGCACACAGAGCCCTCATGACCCACTCTACATCCTAGTGCAGTTTGGTGTGAAATGGACCATGGATGATGGGACTTGAAGTACCTTCACTCACTTCCTAAAAACAATGCAACCCTCATCCATTCACCGATACAGACCAAACTTTGCACACAGAGCCCCCATGACCCAATCTACATCCTACTACACTTTGGGGGAGAGTGGACTACAGATGATGGGACTTGCACTACCTTCAGTAATTTCATGATACCACTGCAACTCCCAATACTGAAGGATCAAGACCAAACTTGGCACACAGAGCCCCCATGACCCACTCTACATCCTGCTGCATTTCTCAAATGACCCGGGCACCGCTGGGTCCCCAAGCTAGTAAATAAATAAAAGTGAATATGTATGTGTGTATGCAGCTGGGGTGCCCACTTCCACAGACAGGCTTCCACTTCCAGAAATAGCTTTAATCCACAGTGCTGAGGAGCCACCAAAAGTCCTCCCTTCAATGACATTTCAGGCTATAGTGAACGCTATGAACATGTAGCCCAACCCCTGCCAATGTCCTCTACAAACACCATTCTGCCCACTACCCAAGAAATCCTTTCATTCGGAGACAATTTAATTCTAGATTTTATGTGTTTCCTCCACCACAGACATCCCAATGTTTCTTACTCTCTCCATTGAGGTGGAATTTGCCTCTCCATTAACCCTTTCCTACTCGTTTCAGCTCTCTCTGCACAACAAACAGAACTGAACAAGTCTTCAACTGAAGATTCTGGAGGAGTTTGGAGGATTGACTCCACATGATGGAAGTTTTAGTTCACCCTGCATCAAGTTAGAGCACTGTGATCCCCACTGACAGTGGACCTGGACCACATTTGGCACACACAGAATCCCCATGACCAAAGAAATATATTGGAGAGGTTTTGGGGGGGAAGTCACCTTAATTTATAGCCGTTGTAGGTACTGGAATTTATAATTCACCTGCAATCTGTACTACACCAACGATGGCTCTGGACCTAACTTGGCACACAGAACTACCATGACCAACTGAAAATACTGGAGAGGTTTAGTGGGGGAACTGACTTTCATCCAGAGACACTATGACCACCACCAATGACAGGTCTGGACCAAATTGGGCAAATATAACCGCTATGACCGACTAAATCTACTGGAAGGATTTGAGAGGACTGACCCACCATGGTGGGAGCTGTAATTTATCCTGCAGCCAGAGATCACACTGAACACCAACAATGATGCATCTAGAACAAACCTGCCCGACATGACAAAGTACTGATGGAGTTTCAGGGGGTTAACCTGGTATAATTTGAGTTGTAGCTATTTACTTCATTTCTATTCCGCCCTTCTCACCCCCAGGGGACTCAGGGCGGATTATAATGTAAACATTACATTTAGACATACAAGCACACAAGACAGAAGACAGACAGAGGCAATTTTTTTTAACATCTGGCCACCAGGGGGAGCTGTCGCACTCCTTCATTCCTCAGCGTGTTTCCTGGAGATCTTTTTATGGCCTCATAAATCAGTTAAATTTGCCTCCCCACTAAGTGGTACCTTTAATTTCCTACTTGACAGATGCAACTGTCTTTCGGGTTGCAAAGGTTGACAACAGGCTACACAATAGGTCGAGAGCCCGCCTTGACCCGGGCAGGCCTCGAACTCATTATTTTCTGGTCAGTAGAGATCTTATGCAGCTGACACCCAGCCAGCTGCGCCACATTCCCGGTGTTCACCCACATACCTTATGCATTTTGTACAATTTTTAAAAATGACTTTTTCAAATAACCTGGGCAACGCCGGATACCCAAGCTAGTAAATAAATAAAAATAACAATTTCTAGTTTCAAGTTTGTACCACCTTCTGCAGAGACTGAATCACAGGTGTATACCAGTACTTAATTTTATAATTATTTATAATTATAAACATGGAGGAGCAGGAAAAAATGTCTCATGCAGGAACTGGAGAAGAAACAAATTATTAATAATAATACTAATAATAAACTTTGTAACAAACTTCTTTGCATGGCTCGAGGCAGGGCACAACACTGTTGAAGCACATAAACAGAAGACACATACAATAAAAATACCAACCCCAGAGGTCACTTGAACCTCCTTGAAGTACCAACCTTCAAAGCAATCCGTCTTACATCGACCCGGCACAGAGCCTTTTCTGTAGTGGCGCCGTCAATATGGAACACTCTTCCTAGCGATGTACGGGCCATACAAGACCTTCTCTCCTTCCGCAAGACTCATCTTTTCCGGCTAGCCTTTGATTGCTAGGCCAGAAATCTTTTTTTAAACTAGTTTAATATGTATGCTTTTTCCACTGTGTGTTTTACCTGATTGTAAGCCGCTCCGAGCCCTCGGGGAGTGGCGGCGAACAAGTCCAAATAATAAATAAATAATAAATATATTGCAACATATTACCTCATGATACAAAGATTAGGTGGAAAGATCATCATGCCACATGGTATATCAACTATTTTAGGGGTGACCTAAAGCAATAGAAGCTCCTGTGTATATTTTACTTTTATCATCACTGCAGAATGATTTGTTTAGTATATTTTGGCGAGATTGAGATGGACAAGATAGGGTGGGCTGTTTCAGAGGCACCGGGCCCCTCAAAATTGCCTTAAAATTCACTTAAATCCCCCCCCCAGACACCACCTATAAGGTACAAAGGATGTTCTGCTATGTTTTCGGGGCTGTTTCTTCCTTTCTCTGAATGTTTTATGTTTGCTTTGTGGAAACCGCCCTGAGTCCCTTACGGTTGGTTGGGAACCACTGGATTAGATGGTTCAGTTCTTCTTTGTGATTATACTAAAACAGTACCTGTATTGGGAGAAAGACTAGATGCATATTAAGCAAATCAATCCATAGCTAACTAGTTTTCTGACTTCTGAAACCGGACTGGAATTGTGTGATAGATATCGTACCAGCTCTCTGATTCATGAGGCATTTTAGGTTCTTCTGGGTTGTCTTTCAAATCACCTAGAGAAACAGGACATAAACACGTAATCATTTCACCAGTACAAAAACTACATAGTTTCATAGCTTTCCATATCTTGAAAGGCAGGTTATTATGATCAAATGAAAAGTGGGAAGATAGGGGAAAATACAAAACAACATTTTGATGGTTTAATTTCTGTTTTTTTTTGTTTGTGTGCTTTATTGTTTTCCTGCATTCTTTGTTTAGTTTAATGCTTTTCATTTGAGATGTAACATTTATTGTTTGCTAGAATCACATAAAATGAACTTTAAGTTTAATTTTAAAACTTACTAATGGGCGTTCATTGTTGGGGAAAACTAATATACAAGTAACAAGCCAAGCTTAGCTCTCAGTGAGTCCAATTAATCTGTCTTGCATGGTAGCTTTTGCTTTGTTCAAGCTCAGTGTTTGGTCTTGATAGTGACACAGTATTACAAAAATCAACCTTTGGGCAAAGGGAGTCCCCAAGGCTCATGTTTTCTAAATAAGAAACTAAGAATGCTGCCTGACAACCAGTGTACAAAATAACCTTTGAGACAAAGAAACCCGTTTGTAGATAAGCTTTTATAGACTCATTTTATCTCAGCAGATCGCTCTGTAAAAAGTGGGTGCTAAAAACAATATCGTACGAAAGCTGACTGGCACAACCTGGGGATCACAACCAGATACAGTGAAGACATTGGCCCTTGCGCTTTGCTACTCTGCTGCTGAGTACACATGCCCAGTGTAGACCACCTCAATAAGCAAAAAAAGTGGATGTGGCTCTTAATGAGACATGCCACATTATCAGGGGGTGTCTGCATCACCGGAGAAATTTAACTGTTTAGCCGGTATTGCACCACCTGACATCTGCTAGGAAGTAGCAACCAATAGTGAAAGGACCAAGGCAGTGACATCTCCGGCCCATCCCGTTTGGATATCAGCCAGCACGCCAACAACTTAAATCAAGAAATAGTTTTCTAAGATCTACAGAGACACTCGCTGGAACACCTCAGCAAGCGAGAGTCCAAAAGTGGCAGGCTCAAACCCAGAACCTTAATCAATGGCTGATACCAAATGAGAGACTTCCTTCTGTGTACACAAAAGACTGGGTGACTTGGAAGGCGCTTAACAGACAGCCCTGTGGCACCACGAGATGCAAAGCTAACCTAAGAACATAAGAACATAAGAGCCATGCTGAATCGGGCCTCAGCCCATCTAGTCCAGCATTCTGTGTCACACAGTGGCCCCCAGTTGTACACGGGGATCTTGAGCAGAAGGGAGGGCAAAACCCTCACCTGCTCCCGACCCCCACAACCAGTACCCAGGGAAATCCTGCCTACCTCAACCAACTCCGAGGTGGCACTTGAATGTCCTTTTCAGTAACTACCGATACACTTGGTATCCATGAATCTGTCTAATCCTGCCTTGAAGTTGTTCAGGCTGACAGCTGTCACAACCTCTTCTGGAAGTAAATTCCATAACCCAATGACCCTCTGAGTGAAGAAATATTTCCCTTTATTAGTCCTAATTTTGCTACCTTGGAGCTTCAGGGAGTGCCCTCTAGTCCTAGTGTTTTGTGACAAAGAAAATAAATTTTCTTTATTCACCTTTTCTATCCCATGCATGATTTTATACACTTCGATCAAGTCACCTCTTAGACGCCGTCTTTCAAGGCTGAAAAGACCAAGGCGTTGCAACCTGATTTCATAAGGGAGCCGCTCCATCCCTTGGATCATTTTTGTTGCCCTTTTCTGTACCTTTTCCAGTTCCGTTATATCCTTCTTAAGGTGCGGAGACCAGAATTGTACACAGTACTCCAAATGTGGCCTTACCATAGATTTGTAGAGAGGTAATACAACATTTGCTGACCTATTTTCGATTCCCTTCCTGATCATGCCAAGCATAGAATTTGCTTTTTTCACTGCTGCTGCGCACTGGGTTGACATCTACATTGAGCTGTCCACCAAGACCCCAAGATCCCTTTCCTGGTTTGTCTCGGAAAGCTTTGACCCCATCAATTGGTAGGTGTAGTTGGGGTTCTTTGCCCCGATGTGCATGACTTTACACTTGTTTAGGTTAAAATGCATTTGCCACTTTGTTGCCCATTCACTCAATTTCGAGAGATCTTTCTGGAGCTCTTTACAATCAGTTTCATTTTTAACTACCCTGAACAATTTCGTGTCGTCTGCAAACTTTGCTACCTCAGAATTCACTCCAGATCATTAATGAATAAATTAAAAAGTAACGGACCTAAAACTGAACCTTGGGGGACGCTACTTCTCACCTCTTTCCACCCAGAGAAATGTCCGTTTATTACCACCCTTTGTTTCCTACAGTTTAGCCAGGTTCCAATCCAGGACAAGATCTGTCCTCTGATTCCATGGCTGAAGAGCTTATTTAGGAGCCTTTGGTGAGGGACTTTGTCAAAAGCCTTTTGAAAGTCAAGGTAAACAATATCGACTGGGTCCCCTTTATCTATGTGTTTATTTACACCCTCAAAGAATTCTAACAAGTTAGTAAGACATGATTTGCCTTTGCAGAAACCATGTTGATTTTCCTTCAGCAATGCCTGTTCTTCTATGTGCCTAGTAATATTTTCTTTAATAATGGTTTCCATCACTTTGCCTGGAACTGAGGTTAAACTGACTGGTCTATAATTTCCTAGATCACCTCTGGATCCTTTCTTGAAGATCGGTGTTACATTTGCCTCCCTCCAGTCCTCGGGTACAGTGCCTGATCTTAGAGAAAGGTTATATATCTTAGCTAGAAGTTCAGCAATTTCACACTTGAGTTCCTTAAGAACTCTGGGGTGGATGTCGTCTGGACCTGGTGATTTGTTGACATTTAGTTTAGTAAGGCATGTGAGAACATCCTCCTTGTTTATCTCTATCTGTTTTAATTCTTTTAATTCCCTCCCTGAAAAAACTGACTCAGCTGCAGGCATATGTTGTCTGTCCTCCTGTGTGAAAACGGAGGCAAAGAAGTCATTTAGCCGCTCAGCAATCTCCTTGTCTTCGCTGATTTTCCCTTTCTGACCATTGTCGTCGAGTGGCCCAACTGCTTTTCTAGTTGGGTTCCTGCTTCTGATGTACTTAAAGAAGTTTTTGTTATTTTTTTTAATATTCTTTGCTATATGTGCCTCAAAATCTCTCTTGGCTTTCCTGACTGTTGCTTTGCATTTAGTTTGCCAGAGCTTGTGTTCCTTTCTGTTCTCCTCGGTAGGAAGAGCCTTCCATTTCTTAAATGAGTTTTTCTTCTTTCCAATCACATCTTTTACTTCATTTGTAAGCCATACTGGTGTCCTTTTGGACTTTCCATGCCTCTTTCTTTTTATTGGAATGCATTTTAGTTCGGCCTGTTTTAAGGTATTTTTAAACCTTAAGAAACAAGGCTACCAAGTGGAGTCCACAACATGCAAGCGCAGAGAAGAGCAAACCACAGACCACCTATTACAATGAGGTCTGAGCCCTGCCACATGCACAATGGAGGACCTTCTTATAGCAACACCAAAGGCACTCCAAGTGGCTACTGGTCAAAGGACATTTAATAGAATGCCAAGTTTGCAAACTTTGTGTGTGTGTGTGTGTGTGTGTTTTAATACACTACAACTGTTTGGTTCACTCCTGATATGATAAATAAATATCAACAAATGCATGGATTGAAGTCCCTATGGGAGCTTTACCAGTTGATGGTTGGGTGAGAGGAATACAAAAGCGATGGGTGACAAGTCCAGGTCTAGTAATAGTCATAAAAAAGTAATCGGAAGACAGGTGGGGGGCAGGATTTACATAGAACCAAGATGAGTAGATAAACATGAACAGCAGAGGAGTTTTTGAAATGGCATATTGGTATGGGCTCAAAACCAGAAAATATTTATGTACAGTGATAAAGTGGACATGAGAACCTACTTATAGCTGGTATGTCAGCTAGTGTTGTAAGATATGTAATGTGCCAGGAAGACACTGTCTCTGTTCAACTCATTGTCAAGATATATCCTAATTTATTCATTTCTTTTTCTAAACTACCTTTGAAGTTTTTTTAATTAAAGGACTGCCATTCTGAGTTTTTGACAAGGAATACTCAAGAATGCTGGAGTGTTTACCAGGCACAGGTAGACTTTTGTTGTTGATGTGTGCCTTCAAGTCATTTCTGACATGCTGGCCCTAAGGTGAATTTACTAACTAACTAACTAACTAACTTTATTTCTTATGAGTCGCCCTCCACCAAAGGTGCTCTGGGCGACTTACACAATTAAAATAAACAGGTTACATAGTCACCGCTTGTTACTAACAATCATAGGCTCTTCTGAAAAGCCATGTCTTGAGTGCCCCTAAAAATTTAGCACAGGCTTTTCTCAGCAAAATTTGTTCAGCGGGGATTTGTCATTGCCTTCCTTTGTGGCAGAAAGAGGGCAACTTTCCCAAGGTCACTCAATGAGCTTCCATGGCCAAGTGAGGAGTCAAACCCTGATTTTCAGACTTGTAGCTCAATGCTCTCAAAGTCTCTCAGTTTATTACATTTCTTTTCAAGTTCTAAACCCCCGTAGCAATATACCATTTTAGGAACTCCCTCTGCCATTCATATATTTATCTACTTATCTTGCCTTTATATATGAGGGTTATCCAGAAAGGTTACATTTTTAATACAAAGAATTAATAAATATATTTTAATAAAACTTACATGGATTGTAGCATAGGCATTACATTATTTTTCCACATAATCACCCTTCAGTTCAATACATTTTGTCATCCGTGGGATGAGTTTTTGATGCCTGTGTCATAGAAGTTTCCCTCTGCCTTTTTCAGCCAGTTCATCATTTCAATTTCCACCTTGTTGCCGTTGGAAAAGTGTTTTCCACCCAGGTGTTCCCTCAATTTAGTGAACAGATTTTATTTTTTATTTATTATTCGAATTTGTGAGTCACCACTTCCGGCGTGGCTCGGGGCGACTTACAACAATGGATTAAAAGATTAAAAGGCACAATATAAAACACTAAAAAAAACCACAGTAAAACACAGTAAAATACATGAACAAGTAGATGACTTCATCAGGAGTCAGATACAACAAGAAGACGGGTCGTCACCCCACTACCCAAAAGCCTGCCAATAGTCTCTAAGTGCAATATCAGGGCTGTGAGAGGGGTGGCTTAAAATATCTCAACCAAATGAAGTCAACAACTCTTGTGTTGCATGAGCGGTGTGTGGACACACATTGTCATGAAGGAGACAGAGTTCTGCCATCAGCAGCCCACGACATTTGTTCTGGATGGCTCTGTGAAGTTTCTTCCTGGTCTCACAATATATTCCGTACACATTTTGTCACATGCTGTCTTGACATTATGTCTTCTCCATAAACTGAAATGATTTCACAATGAATTGCAGTGGCATTCATGCCCTTAGCATGTAAGTAGCGTAGTACAGCGCACTGGGAGGGAAATGGAATGAGGAGGCTCATCTCTAACCTTTACAACACCAGTTGATGAGCTACTGATGACTGGACTGCTCCTTTGCTTCCACTGGCTTCTCACTACTTGGGAGTGATACCAACTTCCCTCGTGAAATTTCCCTGCTAGAATTACATGCCTTGTAACCTTACTTTCTGGATAACCCTTGTAGTTCTATTCTTCCAACTACTCTTTCAGACAACCATCGAAACTGAATCACCATATTCACAAATTTTGCATTTCTATATTCACATGTAAACATCCCTTCCCAATTTGCGTAAACATCTTCCCATAAGTATTTTATTCCATACGCCTGAAGAAATAGAAACTACTTTCCCTCAGTTAAGGTGCATCCACACCATATAATTAATTCAATTTGGCACCACTTCAATTACCATGGCTCAATGCTATAGAATCATGTGAGTTGTAGTTTTTCAAGGTCTTTAGCCTTCTTTGCCAAAGCGTGCTGTTAGCTCACTACACAACAAATCCAAGGATCCATAGCACTGAGCCAGAGTAGTTAAAGTGGTGTCCAGCTGCATTAAGTCCACAGTGTAGATCAGTGTTTCCCAACCACTGTGCCGTGGCACACTAGGGGGGAGCCACCTTCTTTGGCCGTTTTTGTGTTTATGTGTACCAACTATTACTACATTTGGCATTGGCTGGACGTGATAGCCTTTCTAGTGACTGTGTAACAACTCTCCTGTTCACCAGTTATACATGAGGGACTCGTCTAATGCCCACCTGGAATGAAACAGGAGCATATATATTGAAGGTGGAAGCCTCATTATTGTTCCATGAGGTGTATTGATGCATAAGAACAGTACTAGTAGACTGCTTTGAAGCTATATGGACACATTTTTTCTAAACACAGAGAGAGACCTTTGTGTGTGTCTTTCTGCCATTCCTGCCAGGATATCTATGTTGTTCATCGAAACAGGCTCAGGTTTTGCACTGAATGTATAAATACATTAAAAAAATATTAACTATATGTATTACTGTGTTAGAGTGTCATTTTGTGTCATTTTGGTTGGTGGTGTGCCCCAGGATTTTGTAAATGTAAAAAGTGTGCCGCGGCTCAAAAAGGTTGGGAAACACTGGTGTAGATACATCTTTAGTCTCCAAGGTGCTACAAGATCCCTTTGTAAACTGACTAACAGATATGTCTTTGAATCTTATAAACAGGGCAGGCTTGTTTGTTTACCTAAGTATTGTTTACTCAGTGATGGAGCACACTTTTTTGCACACAAAGTCCCAAGTTCAATCCCTGGCACTTACAGTTAAAATGTCCAGGTAAAGGCTGGAAAGACAACCCTCCCAAGAAAGAACGAGTAAAGAGTCCCTGCCAATCCAAGAACACAATTTGAAGCTAGATTAAATAATACACTGATTCTGAATGCAGAAAGTTCAGATCATTTGAATATGTAAATTAAACAAATCATGTATGTGAAAATGTCCTAAAGAAATCCTAAATACCATGTGCTACTGTCGGGTAATGTTTCTAAACCTATGGCCTTAGAGATATTTTGAATTTCAACTCTCGGGAGTATCAGCTGGCATGGCCAATGGCTGGGAGTCCTAGGAACACTTGGAGAGTAAAATATTAACAAATAATTGTTCAGAGCAGGGCAGAATATAGATAGCATGCATCTCTGCAAAATTTGTGGTTTGTAGTACATCAGTGGGGGTTCTCTTAAAAACCTAAAAACTGTATCTTCCTAAATTGTAGTGTCTTCTTCTCTGGAGGTTATTAAACTGACACTGAATGGCCATCAGTTGGGAGTGCTTCGTGTTCCTGCATGACAGAATGGGGCTGGATTGGAAGGTCCTAGTGGTCTCTTCCAACACTAGGTTGCTGAAAAGAAGAATAGGGAAGAAAACTAAGAGTAGACTTCTCTGTATAGGACATTTAAACTTGATTATAATGGCAATCCTAGGCAAGAGGTTTGTTCATGTTTGCCCTGTATCTTGATTTTTATTTATTTATTTATTTATTCACACTTGTTAGTCGCCACTCCCGGTGTGGCTCGGGGCGACTTACAAAAGCGAGAGCACAGAACAAACACAATCATAAAACAGTATAATCACAGTAAAACACAATAAAAATACAATAAAATAGTGCAAAAGGTATTACTAGTTGGTATACAACCCAACACAAGCTGTGTGCAAGAATAGCAGAGGCAATTAGCAGAGGGTCAGCAGCTTTAGTCCCCAAAAGCCTGCCGAAACAGGAGCGTTTTGCACACCTTCTGGAATGCCAGGAGATCTGAGATGGCCCAGACAGTGGAGGCAGTGCATTCCACAGAATGGGGGCAACTACCTAGAAGGCCCTCCTTCTTGCGGTCATGGGACAGTACCATTTAAAACCGGGAACCTCCAAGAGTAGTTCAGACTCTGAACGTGGTGGCCTAGTGGGACAGTATGGGATGAGGTGGTCCCGGAGGTACACTGGCCCCAGACCGTTCAAGGCCTTAAAGGTCAGTACCAACACCTTGAAAGTGATCCGGCATTCCATCAGTAGTCAGTGCAGCTCGCGAAGGACAGGTGTAATATGGCTGGACATAGATACACCAGCCAGCAGCTGAGCTGCCGCATTCTGGACCAGTTTCAGTTTCCGGATCACCAGCAAAGGAAGGCCAATGTAGAGAGCATTACAGTAGTCCAGTCTTGAGATGACCGTGGCTTGGACCACTGCGGCTAGGTCGCGACGGGAAAGGTAGGGAGCCAACTTCCTCGCCTGACAGAGATGGAAAAAAGCCACTCTACTGACCATGGAGATGTGCGACTCCATCATCAGTTGAGAGTCCAGAGTGACGCCAAGACTCTTTTAACTGTTGACAACGGACATAGTGTCGCACCGTCCAGGGTAGGAAGTTGGATCTCCACCCCACCTGAGATCCCCGTGGCAACTGGTGGGCAGCCACAGAATGCTGGACTAGGGGCTGAGGCTCCAGCATGGCTCTTCTTATGTTCTTATGTTCTTATTCACCTTCACCTTCAACCTACTGGCTTGCAGCCATCCAGTGACGGCTTCAAGGCACTGATGGAAATTATCGGGTACGAATTCGGGCCAGCCCTCCATCCCCAGGACGAGCTGGGTGTCATCCGCATATTGGTGACACTCCAGCCCAAAGCTACGAACCAGCCGAGCAAGTGGTCGGACATAGATGATAAATAATAATTCTTAGCATATCTTCCTGCCTCTGCTTGAGAGATTAAGACTACAGGACATTTTTCATATAATCAGAGAACTGGAAGAGACCACAAGAACTATCAAATTCAACCTCATTCTGCCTCACAGAAAATGCACAATTTAGTAAGAGTTATGACTCCTGATACCATGGTTTGAATCTTCACTCAACCATGGAAAATCCGTGGGTGACCTTATGCAAGTCTTATTTTTTCAGCTTCAGAGGAAGACAATGACAAACCCCATTTGAGGTTTGCTCTTTAGATTTTTAAACAGTAAATATTTCAAAGCAGTGGATGGAGGAATCGTGGGTGCAGAATCCATGAGTATGGAGAGCCAATTGTACAGTCTTTTTGCGCCAGAATCCCAAAGACTGTACTCACTTCCCCTTCTCTCAGGATCTTCTGACACTGCAGCGGTGTTCTCAAAGCGGCTGTAGAAACACTTCTGAGCCAAAAGGATGTCCTTTGAAGGGCTGTTCCTAAAAAGATGGGAAGGGGAAGACAAGCGGGAGGATGGAAATGATGAGGAAGCAGGAAGCAATGGGTAGGATTTGAGCTCCAAGTAAGAATGCAGTGGGACAAGGAGGGGCTTTGGGGAAAAGATGGGTGGAATGAGATCAAGGTGGTTGCCTCTGCTCAAAGGGATATTTATTTATTTACAACACATTTATGCATCAAACCAAATTCAATTTGACTTTAACTGCCATGCTTCATTGCTATGGAATCATGGGAATTGTAGTTTGGTGAGACAACAGCACTCTTCGGCTAAAAACCTAAAAACCTTGTAAACCTGCAGCTCCCAGGATTCCATATCATTGAGCTGTAACAGTTAAAGTGGTATCAAACTGCATTGATTCTGTAGTAGTCTGTGGCCTCATTACTGTTGAACTTCATTTTGTCAGATTAGAGAGATGATTGGCCAAAACTAACAAAATGAAGTTCAACAATGACAAATGCAAGATACTCCACTTAGGCAGAAAAAATGAAATCAAAGATACAGAATGGGGGACACCTGGCTCGAGAGCAGTACGTGTGAAAAAGATATTGGGAGTCCTCGTGGACAACAAATTAAACATGAGCCAACAATATAATGTGGCAGAAAAAAAAACCCAATGGGATTTTGGCCTGCATAACTAGGAGTATAGTGTCTAGATCCAGGGAAGTCATGCTACCCCTCTATTCTGCCTTGGTTAGATCACACCTGGAATCACACTGTGTCCAATTCTGGGCACCACAATTGAAGAGAGATATTGACAAGCTGGAATGTGTTTAAAGGAGGGTGACTAAAATGCTCAAGGGTCCGGAGAACAAGCCCTATGAGGAGCGTCTTAAAGAGATGGGTATGTTTAGCCTGAAGAAGAGAGTAAGTCATAGGGAGGAGGGAGCAAGCTTGTTTTCTGCTGCCCTGGGGACTAGGATGCAGAGTTATGGCTTCAAACTACAAGAAAGAAGATTCCATCTGAACATTAGGAAGAACTTCCTGACAGTGTGAGCTGTTCAGCAGTGGAACTCTCTGCCCCAGAGTGTGGTGGAGGCTCCTTCTTTGGAGGCTTTTAAACAGAGGCTGTATGGCCATCTGTTGGGGTGCTTTGAATGCAATTTTCCTGCTTCTTGGCAGGGGATTGGACTGGATGGCTCACAAGGTCTCTTCTAACTCTATGATTCTTTGACTACATTGTTGCCTCGAAACCACAGACCAATGACAGCAACTGGTCTTGCAAAACCCTCTTATATTACTGAGGACCAGGGATGTTGGGAGGGGAGAGACTGATTATCCACTACCTCATCATCTCTAGATTATTAAATATGGGTTTCTGTGGGCGAGGAGATGGCGACTACTGGATGGCATATGTTCTGTATCCGAAACTAGAGCTGATGTGATCTATCCAATGCAATTTTCTGACTCAACGTCCAAAATAACCAAACAAAATCTAAAGTTGATCAAAAACTGATTCGTAACACTTTTGGTACTAATGTTGGGCAGTGCTCCCTGTTCAAGAGGTCCCTGGTCCAAAAAAAAAAGGTTGGGAACCACTGATTTAAACACATTACCTACAACAAAACTGGATCTGAACCTAACCCTGTGGCTAGGTTTCTGAGATTGGGTCTTTTTGGACAGAAAGGGCTCTTTTACAGTGTCGCATACAATGTTTTCATACAATGTTTACAATGTTTTCCAACAGTTGTGTCATTTTTAAAAATCTTTTTAAGCATTAAATCTTCTATGTATTGCTAGCTCTCAAAATTCCTATATTTTACTGCTTTGATAATTGAGTTACTTGTGTTGCTTTGGTTGGGATTTGACTTTTGTAATTTTTATGTTGGTGAACTGTCCAGTAAGACAATTGCTTGTCAGCTGGCATATAAATAGAAATATTGATTTATATATTTTTTACAAACGACAGCACAACCAGGGCAAGAAAAATTGCTTTGTATCTAGAAGGTTCAATCCACAGCATTAAAGTTAAAGGCATGACGTTACCAAATTTGGAAAGACATAAAAAGTCAACCAGTTTTTCCAAACATTTTATCAATCATGTGAGCTAAACAATAAATTTAATCATTCCCAACTAAGACACAACTGTTTGTCATGAATGAGCAGCCCAAAATATTGAGCACATGAGGTTGGGATAGGGAACCAGTATTTTCTGGCTCTACTGGACTGATAAGAAGGGCCATAATATAGACATATTCATTTAGATTACCACAGCAGCGTTGAAGGTTTTCATGGCCGGAATCACTGTGTTGCTGTGAGTTTTTTGGGTTGTATGGCAATGTTAAATACTGAAAAACTCACAGCAACATACCACAGTAGCCTTTTTTTCTACCAATGATTCTGAGATGGTTTTGCAGTTAGGCCGTTACCCCAAAAGTCCCACATCAAATGACTGTATTTCAAAAGAAGGAAAAATGGAAAACCTTCTTGACCTGATGTTCAAAAGGAAGACTATGCTTTTGCCCTGTTATTTACTGGGCCACACATGCGTATTTTATATTAAATAAAGATTTCATTTAGAAAGAGAAGCTATCAGTTGTGTAACTGCCAGAAAAGACAAGACCACTCGATGAAATTTAAAAAAATTCAAACTTTATTGAAATGTAAACAAAAGTTAACATATTTCCATGCCATACATCAACAGCTGAAGTCAGTTCAGGCTCTGGGAGCTTGAATAAGAAAGGGTGGTATAGAAAGGGATCAAGAAGGGCAAACCTCACAGAGGGATGCTGTAGAGTTGCAAGAACAAAGATACAGAGTGACCACTGGATGGTGTCGATCTTAAAGTCTAGTAATATATGCTATCAAATGGTGATGTTTCCTTCAGCAAACCTCACAAGCTCAAGAAAACTGTTCTTATGCTACTCAACAGAGTTGTAACTTGTGCACCAAGATCTCCTGCGACATTTGGTTTCACTTTTACATTAGAAACCTCAGTGTTATAACTGGGGCCATAACATAAAAAATGTCTATTGTTGAAACCCAAACAAAGAAAGAGGAGTAGAATGCTTCCAGTAAACCTGATGAAAAGCCAACCTGTTTGTCCTCAGCATCAGGGAAGATCAGGGACATGCTGCCAGGAACTTGGGAGGAACTATTGTTATTAAGTTGTCATTTACAGGCCTATGTTTTACCATATGCGTCCTTTAAATATTTAGATTCCAATAGGATCCAGGCCCGGATTAACACCTTTTTGTGCCCTAGGCCACACTTTGGAATTACGCCCCCAGCCAACCTCTACACACACCCCCCCACACACACACATCACTCAGACCCACACTTGGCTGGCTTTCGCCATGGTGCCTCCGGAGCAGAAGAGAAAGGCGAGTAGGCACCATTCCGCCATCTCCAAGGTCCCGATTCCCACCGGCTGGAAAGCTCCGCTGTGCTCTGAAGGTCTTCTCAGGAGTCGGGAGGCTTGGGGAGAGCGCAGCGGGTGCAAACTCGCTCCAAAGGCGCGCACGAGAGAGAGCGCACAAGAGAGAGAGAGAGAGCGCATGAGAGAGAGAGAGAAAGAGTGAAAGAGAGCGTGCGAGAAAGAGAGAGATGTCCACAGAAAAACCACTTCAAATCTACTTGTAATTGGATTGAGAAGTAAAGTATCTGTATGCTGAATACATGAAGTTTGTGAGTAAACCAACTATGTTACTTTTAAAGAAGTTTGCTTATTTTTGTCTCTTGAGAGCATGATTTAAAGGCAAATATATTTTAAGGGAGAGTAGATGTTTTTGAGGCAACAAAGAAACTGCTGTATATCTGTGTATTTTGTCAATTGGCATATCTTTGTCCCTAACACTTCAAAGAAATATCAGTTTAACAGCTGAGAAACCTAAGTCATGACACTAACAGGTCATGCTTTTTACCAAGAGGTTATGGCATTATTTTTTTCAAAAGGTTTTGACTTTTACAAGGTTATGTTTTTCCAAAGATCATAAAATCACCAAAAGGTCAATTTTCCACCCACCCACCCCCCAAAAAAAACCCCACCACCACTAACATAAAGGCAGAAAAAGGGTTTTGGGGGGGGGGATTTACATTTTAATCCTGGGTGTAATCTCCCTTTCCAATTTTGTCTTTTCATGTACTGCATATACTCACATATAAGTAGACATGTAAAAATCAAGGCTAGTTTGGGGGCCAAAATGAAGGAATTTGTGATGACCCATGGTTGAGTCAAGGGATATTCCATAAAGAAGGGAAAACACCAGTGCCACCTCAGGGGTATCCACCCCTTGTCCCAACCACTGTTTCCTTACCTAGGCATTCAAAAAGGCCAGAAGCAGTGCCATGGTAGAAGGACTACAGTGTTTTTACCTGGATGGGTGAAGCTCTTGCTTTTTTCTACTCTATTCAGAGAACGGATGTGCTGTACTTTAAAGTACTGTATTTTAAGTTGACAAGTTTTTTGTGTTGATTTTTAACGAATATTTCTAGACTTATACATGAGACTATAAGGTAATTTCATATCCTGATGGTCTGAATTATTTAATTATTCTATATTCACACAATATTTGTGAAATTTAATGCCTGGTCTGATAAAAGTAGGTCTGTGAGTAGCATGGAGCGGCAAAAACAAATAAATGAGTTTTAAAGTGAGTCAAGCTTGAACTCTACTTACAAGCCAAACTGACTGAACTGATATTATCACACTTTGGACATACGTGATAGAATGATTTACTGGTAAATATGCTAAATTTTCACCAAAACAGAAGGCAGTAGCCAAAGAGGAAGACCACTTTTTAGAACAATTGATTCAATAAAGGAAGCTATGGACCTGAGTTTGCAATACAGACTTTTAAAGGAGACTGTTTTAAAGAACTTTGAGCAATCTTAACTGATTTGAAAGTTTTATTCTATTTTAATATATTTATGTTGTAGATTTTAAATTGTATTTGCTTTTCATGTTGTGAGCTGCTTTAGGTCTCAATCAAAGGATAGAAAAAATATATACACACATATATATAATTATTATAATAACAACAACAACAATAACAAGAAGAATGTGATCTGTAATGACAACTGAACACTTAAGACTGCTGCAAGCATATCTTCTGACTTCCAGGTACAGAGGACAAACAGGAGCTGGAAACTGGATTGTTGTGAGTTCCAGAAGCATTATCTCCTGACATTTCGCCCATTTCTATGGCAGGCATCCTCACAACCTCTGAAGATGCCTGCCATAGATGTAGGCGAAACATCAGGAGAGGATGCTTCTGGAACATGCAGCCCAGAAAATTCACAGCAACCCAGTGATTCTGGCCATGAAAGCTTTCGACAACACAAGGAACTGGAAAATCCAATCCACCCTCTTCATGTGATTGTGGACTTTCTGGGGGCAGCAAGGCAGCTGCTGTTCAACAGTTTATGGGGACAGAACTAGCAAATTTATTTATTTTATTTATTTACTTCATTTATACTCCGCCCTTCTCACCCCGCAGGGGACTCAGGGCGGATTACAATGCAACATATAGACATACAACATTTAGACAGAGACACAGAGGCTATTGACATTCCAGCTTTTCTGATCACCAGGAGGAGCTGTCGCATTCCTTCACATATTTCCTGGAGATATTTATGGCCTCATAAATCAGTTAAAATTAGCCTCCCCACAACGTGGTACCTTAATTTCCTACATGACAGATGCAACTGTCTTTCGGGTTGCAAAGGTCGAAAACAAGCTACACTTAATTGGTCGAGAGCTCACCCCAACCCGGGCAGGCCTTGAACTCATGGCCTTCTGATCAGTAGAGATCTTATGCAGCTGACACCCAGCCAGCTGCGCCACATTCCCGGTGCAAAGACAGTTCCTAGGAAGCCAAGTGGTTACTGTTAAAGCATTCAGTTGCCTGAGGGCACAATCAGGCAAATGCCCAGCTGTATTTGTGAGTCATAGAGGAATGACCTACTATGTAATCACACAAAACATTTGGCATTTGCTAGCGGAAGCAGATCCTATATTGGCACATGAAATGGATAATGCCTCAGTCATGACTGCTTTCAGTGCCTCTGCTCTTCAGATGCCTCTTAATATAGTGGTACCAGTTATAGCTGGAAACAAAATAAATAAGGTGTACCCATGACTTATACATAGTGGTGCATGTTCCAGTCATGCAACCCAAGCAGATAACATGGGTTTTGAAATTAGCAGCCTAAGACTCTGAACTTTCATCAAGTAATGAGAAAATGTTTTGGCCTTTAACAAGATAGCAGAGAGAGGATATAATAATTTACAGGTATACCTTGACTATCAAAGCCACCAAAAGAAGTTCCCTTTTAATACCTCTTTACATCTCCACATCTCCCTTTTCTTCTTCATCTGACTAGTGGATTTTTTAACAGTATCATGATGGTAAAAAAGTGATGAAGAAATACAGATGTGGGTGTCAGACTGCATCAGTATTAAACCAATGCAGGAAAGAGAGATTGGAATTTCACTGTAGCCAGTCGATTGCACCTATAGTTACTGTATATATGTCTGATTTCCCATGTGCATGGTATTAATTTGGAATATTTACTTATAGTTACTTAAACTATTTTTGTAGAGTAGGAATCTGTCTCTATTATTTCCATGTGCCAAATGTTCTGTTAAAAAGTAATGCTCAGTAACATGTCTACAGGCAGCCCCAAGTTACGAATAAGATAGATTCTGTAGGTTTGTTCTTAAATTGAATCTGTATGTAAGTCTAAACAGGTGCATTTCTAAAGTGTAACTCCATCCGTGTGTGTGTGTGTGTGTGTGTGTGTGCGCGCATGTGTATACATACACACACACATATATTAGCTTGGGTACTCAGCGGTGCCCCGGGTTATTTGAGAAAGGCATTGTTTGTTTGGGGGTGTAGATAATATCATTTAGTGGGTAGGAGGAAAGGGTTAAGGGAAAGGCAGTGGACGGAGTCATCAAATTGCACACCAAAAGAGAGAAAGGAACCCTGGGGTGTCCATTCTGGAGGAAAAACAGAACATCTAGGATGAAATTATCCCTGAATGAAAGCCTTCACTTGGGTGTGCAGTGTGGTGTTTGGGGAGGACATTGGAAGGGGTTGAGAAACATGTTCATGGTGCTCGTTCTAACCTGCAATGTCAGTTGAAGGAGTGCCTTTGGAGGCTTCTCAGCACTTGGAACTATAGCCTGTTTGTGGAGGCTAGAGGCTGTCTACGTGGACACCTCCACCACATACACACATTTTCAGTTTTATTATGTGTATAGATAATAGATATAGATATGAGAGAGAGATGGGGAAGGGTGAACTGCTGTGGTGTTTGTTTTGCTGTCTGTACTTTTTGTTGTTCAGAGGATTTCACCTCCTTGTGGAATCAAGAATTGGTGAAAAAGTTTCAGTGGAGACCCCTTTTCCCCATGATAACTCTTTCAGGAGTGAATTTCCCTTCCTAGGGGTAAATTCCCTCACTTCCTGTTGTCTCACCCCCGTTCTTATTCGAGTCATTTGAAAGTTGGATGTTTGTAACTTGGGGAGTGCCTAGATTTGTTAACCAAGATATACCTGTATTTCTGTGTAGCCACAGGCAATCAAAATAACCATTTCAAGTCAAATATGAATAAGCTTAGCACTTATTCTTCAGGCTTCAGATTCAACTATTGTTTGCTCAGGTTTCAAGCCAGACTTTCCTAGTTTCAAAAACCAGAATCTGTATAGTGCTCCTGAATAAGAGTCATTACAACATTTTCATCCTGACTTTTATCCAGAAATTCCTAAAGGAAAATAAGATCGCTACTACCACATCATGTGGTCCTCCACTCTTTTTTCCTCACAACAACCCTGTGAGGTAGGTCAACTGAGAGCGTGATTGGAGCAAAGTCATTCCAAGAACATTATTGGCTAAGTGGAGATCTGAACAGAGGTCCCATTCCAACAGCCTACTTCACCACATTGCCTTCCTGGTCCTTATTTGAATACAATTACCAATTAATAAATATCTAAATGAAAAAAGCTAAGCAACTCCATATGCTCATCGTTAGGGAAGTTGCTGGTTTTCCTGGCACAGAGTCTGGCTATCTTGGCACACAATTTAGTCTTCCTCCTTCCCAGTTCTCACTTTACATACATTTACAGTACTTATCTAGTAGGCTTGTCATGATGCATACCCAACTCATTTTTCTTCTTGCAACCAATTCCAGCTTCAAGGCACACGAGTCTCCCATCTTCCGGTTTCCTCCTCTCTCATCCTCTGAAAGCATCAATTGTTCTATTGTCCCAGGGAAAAAGGCCCTGCTTCTCAAGTTGAGGTAACCATTTCATCAGAGCTTGGAAACGTTACTTCTTTCTATTCTAGAAAAAGCTTTTTTGGATAACAGCAGCCACACAGACCAGGGCAATTATGGGAGACAGCCCCAAAAAGTGACTTGTCCAAGCTCCGTCATTTACACAGCCTTATAAAGACTTCCCCTGTTTGGCAAGCATAGAGGCCACTGCTGTGTATTTTAGAAATTATCAGAACCACGTATGTTGAAAGAATAACGGAAAACACACAAAACATCCTTTATAGGCTACGAGTGCCCCACTCCAAAACAAAACACCACCTCAAAAAAACCCCCTACAGACCACACAACTGACATCCCATACAGCAGAGAAAGACGGGGTAATTGAACAGGGCTAGATTTGCAGAGAAGAGGGCCATGCTTGAATGCCCTTGAATGATTTCTATTCATTTTGGGGAGCTTAATAACAGTGGGCTTTATTAGTTCCCTCTTTCACTCTGGATGCTTGGCCTGAGCTCCATAGCCACTGGCAAGATATTTTTTAAAAAAATATGGACATTGAGCAAATCAAACTGCTATTAGTGTTCTCTGTGGCTGCTTGGAGAGAACAAACCCACACCACTGCAAAATGGAAAACCTAAGCCACAGAGACCTGGATGTTTACTTCAGCTCAACACCTCCCCCCCCCCTTTGCAAATGCAAATGTAATGTAAGGTACAAAAAGCCCTAAAATCCAGTAGATGGAGCAATTGCTGAGCTTATTGGATGTTTCTCCTTTTGCTCTGTATTTGTAAGCAGGGCCGTAGTCTGGGGGGGGGGGGTGTTATAAGTTTAACCCTACCCTGAAATGTGCCAGGTTAAAAAAGAAACCTGGTTTACGCATAACTTGCTTAACCAGTTAAACCAGGTTTCAAGGGGGTTAGAACCCTTAACACCCCCCACCCCCCCGGCTAAGGCCCTGTTTGTAGGGATGTGTGTTTTATAATTCCATCTTCCAGAAATGCTTACTTTGAGAATGCAAAGCACATCCACTGTGCTCCAACATACATGTTGCATGCAGAAAACCTTGGGCACATTCTATGGCATCTCTACCTATGGCATCTCAGATGCCAAGGCTGTCAAGCTCCCCATTTCTGTCCAAGGCTCTGGAGAGATTTGGCCAAAGTCAACAGCAATATTATGCTTCAACTATTTAATCATCTGGCCCAGTATGAAGCACCCCTATTCCTTCCACTACATTTATATTACCCCACATTTATATTCCACTACATTTATATTGGGTTTTGTTGTGGGCAATTGATAAGTTGGTCATTTTGCAAAGGGGGGAAAGTGTGATTGCTGTCTTGGGGTCAGCTGCCCTATCTGCCACCACCATCTTTTTCCAATGCAGACATTCAAAAGATCTTTTGCCACTTTCTTTAGAGAAGGGGATCGTTCTTTTTTAATATTTAAGTTAAGGTACAGTATGAACTCTTATATAAAAAAATAGAACAATCCCCTTCTCTGAGTATAACAACTAAAGGCAAGAGTTTAATCAATCCTAGGGGGAACCTGAAAGAAACACCAACACCTTCTACAGTCTTGGCACTACTTTAAGCATAAGCACCAAAGAGTGCCACCATAACCCCTCATTTTCCTTGCCAGGCATTCAGAAAGGTCAGAAGCAGCACCAGGCAAAGAGGAGAGAGACCAATGTGTTGTCGAAGGCTTTCATGGCCAGAATCACTGGGCTGCTGTGAGTTTTCTGGGCTGTATGGCCATGTTCCAGAAGCTTTCTCTCCTGACAACCACCATGTCAGATAACACAGAGAAGCCATTGAAATACACAAGCATGTGGACAATTTCAACAGAAAGGAGGAAACCATGAAAATGAACAAAATCTGGCTACATCTAAAATTAGGACAGTAAGTAAAGAACAGCACTCTGAAAACAGAGGAATTCCAGAAAGGAAGTCATCAGGGCCAGCTAGCACCTCCCAACAAAGCATTTCCCCAGGCAGGAATCAGCCAGGTCTTGAAGCTGCAAGGCTTTTCAATGCTAATAATAATACACTATATTCCATTCTTCTCACCCCGAAGGGGACTCAGAGCGGATTACAGGTACACATACTTAGCAGACAATCCCTGCCGTTTTCCACAATACACACACATAGACGGACAGAGGCAAACTCTGGCCACCAGGGGGAGCTGACGCTAATCAAGGTGATTAATTGCAATATTCACACTTGCCTTCAACAGACAAAGAGTTCTTTCTCCCACCCTAGACCTTTTACAGATATATAAACCTCCCTTTTCTAGTTTCCAATATACCTGACATTTTCTGAGGATGCCTGCCATAGATGTAGGCGAAACGTCAGGAGAGAATGCTTCTGGAACATGGCCATACAGCCCAGAAAACTCACAGCAACCCAGGAGAGAAGATCTGTGCTTCTTTTAGGTTTTAAAGTTGAACTAAGCTTTTGCCTTTCACCATTTGCTCAAAGAAGGGGATGGTTCTATTTTTTATAAGAGTCAACATCCTATACTTTATACTTACTCATGGCTAAGTTGATCCAGATTTTTGGGATTGATTTGTTTGATCCCCTTATAGCTTCCCATCCTTTGTCAAGCTTTTCAAATAAGTCCACAAAGGTTGGTAGCCTAGCCACATATCCATATTACTCATTCTTGCAGTTTGCCCCATATTTTGAAGTCAGTGAATCATCACAAACTAACAGCCTGAAAGAGAACAAACCAAGTGTGTTTCCATTCCATAAAAGCTTTGCATGGCTGCCTGAAGGCAATTATTTCAGATGGAGTCATCGACAAAACGCACCAAACATAATAAGGACTCTTGTGGCGCTTTAAAGGCTAAATAAATATATGTAGGGCCACAAATACCCATGGATGAGAATCCTTTTGATCAGAAAAATGATGAAAAATGGAAAGGACTTCTGCTGACTAAACAAACATTGACATCATGATCTTTTATGACATGCTCCCAAGCAGCTGCTCTGACTTAGGGGATCACTAAAGTGGTAAATTCACTACAAAATCTATTTACCAGATAAACAGCACAAACCATACGCACCAAAGGCATCAACATCTCTTCCCTATTGCCTCCAATTCATGAAATAAAAGCAACCATCGACCTCCAATCTAAGGAAAAATCATAGATGGCCAAAGGGCAAAATTATGCCTCCCTTAAAGAGCAGTAGAACATTCACTTAAATAACTTGATGGTTTCTTTTAACAGTACTGTAAAATTTGCCATCCGAGGCAGATTGCTTAACCTTGCTGAAAAGCAGACCCTGCTCTTACCAGACCTTTAAAAAGAGATGTCTTCTAAAATTGTAGTAATTTATAGGAGTCCTCTGTCCATTTTCTTCTTTGGATCCATGGCTAACAGTCACCACGAAGCACTGACAAGAGCTCAAGGCAGGTCTGTTTGGCAAAAGGCTGCAGTTCTGAGTATGTGTAATACATGCTTGGAAAATTTTGTCTCAAACGCCTACATTTTCCACCTGTAAACTTTGTTAGCTTTGGAACTGAAGCACAACATAATAAATACTCCGAAAGACCTTTTTAAGCCAAGCAAAAGGATCTGCTCTTGTAAAATGCAGCTAAGTTCCCTTTCTTAAGGGCTTTTGGGAATTATGGCATAAAAAGTAAAGAGGGACCCCACCCCACCTTACCCCTCAAAGAACTCTCACAGTCCCACACCATGTAAATAAGTCCACATCCTTAGATATCCTACCCATAAAATATTATAAAAAGAAGGGGATGAGGAAACTGGATGTAAAACCAAATCTCACTTCTAGAAAGAACTCAAGACACAATTGGAGGCCCAAGAGTTGGAGAGACACAGCAAAGGCTGGCGATCAATGACTGTTTTCAGCACGATTCAGAGAGCTGGTGGTGAAAAGTAGGGGGAAGAGAAGAACAGAAAGGGAGGGTAGATAGTAAAAAAGGAAAAAAGGAAGAAAGAGACAGGTTAGATTCCAGATGGACTGAGGGAGAATCACCATCAAATTTCTAAAGATAATAGTCAATCCTCCATATTTTCAGGTTTGACTTTTGCAGATTTGGTTGTTTACGGATTTGATTAAAATGTTTTCTCAAGGAATTGCTATGTCTGGTCTATGGGCAGTTTCCACTGGAAATGAACCAGAGAGTCGGGACCCCCGGGGGGTCGTGAGGGGGTTTCAGAGGGGTCGCCAAAGACCATCAGAAAACACATATTTCTGATGGTCTTAGGAAACCTTTGGCAGAGAAGGCTGAAAATCTCTCTACCTGTCCTTCTCTTCCTTTTTGGAAGCAGACTGTGAATCCTCCCACCAAAAGCCCTCCTCCGGTTTGATTGGCCAGCCTCTCAGCCGGCCTCTCAATCAAGGGGAGGGCTGTTTCTGAGACTCCAAGCAGGGAGGGGAGAGAAGACGTGCTCAGCTAATGGCAGGGTGGTGCACATGTGAGAGAGAGCGTGTGAGGCTGGAGGGATGCTTGCGCCTTCAAGGCATGGGGGTCCTGTGTGGGAAGTTTGGCTCTATTCTATCAGTGGGGTTCAGAATATTCTTTGATTGTAGGTGAACTATAAATCCCAACAACTACAACTCCCAAATGTCAAGGTCTATTTATCCCAAACCACTAGTGTTCACATTTGGGCATATTGAGTATTTGTGCCAAGTTTGGTCCAGATCCATCATGGTTTGAGTACACAGTGCTCTCTGGATGTAGGTGAACAACACCAAAACTCAAGGTCAATGACTAAACCCTTCCAGTATTTTCTGTTGGTCATGGGAATTCTGTGTGCCAAGTTTGGTTCAATTTCTTCATTGGTGGAGTTCAGAATGTTCTTTGATTGTAGTTTAACTATAAATGACAGTAACTACAACTCCCAAATGATAAAATCAATCCCCCTCCAACCCCAGCAGTATTCAAATGTGGGCATATCTGATATTTCTGCCAAATTTGGTCCAGTGAATGAAAATACACCCTACATATCAGATATTTACATTACGATTCACAACATTAGCAAAATTACAGCTATAAAGTAGCAAGAAAAATAATTCTATGGTTGGGGGTCACTACAACATGAGGAACTGTATTAAGGGGTTGTGGCATTATGAAGGTTGAGAAACACTGTACAAGAGGATCTAGAAATTCCTAGAGAGGTAGTCCCTTAGATTAAAAAAAACAGTATTTTTTATTTGCAGTTCTTCACTTTTATGGGAGCTCTGTGCCACTAACTCCAGTGAAATGTGGAGGATGGACTCTAATACATATTATCTCTTCTCAGTTGATCTGTATTTATTTATTTTATTTATTTATTTCTTCGGTTTTATATTCCGCTCCTCCCTGCAGGCTCGGGGCGGATCACAATTACAACATACAATAAAACATACAGTAAAACAGCAGTAAAAACATGGTACATGTATAAGAAAGGTACTCTGAGTTCACAATACTTTTGATACCAATCATCACAAATAGATCCCATTTTTGAGTGACAGAAAATAGAAAGGGGGCGTCTCAAAGCCAAATGACTGAGGACTAAAGCTAACACTGCTAAAGAAGAAACCAGAGATGCTGGTGCAAAGTTAAGGAAATGCTATGTTGGAGTGAATAATTATTTGGTGGATTTTGGAACAGCACTTTCATGGCTCTCCTATGATTTCTATTAATTGTCACATGGCAGATTCAGAAAGAAGGTTTATGTTTCTAAATGGATAAACCATCTAAGGAAAGTGGGCTCATGTATGGCTCTGTTTGGTGACACATTCATGCAGCAGAAAAAGGCCCGACCTATGTGCTGTATTTGCCTCACATGAGAATTGCCCACCAAATGTAGATGGTGAAAGGCGAAGTCATCCATGGATGCCTTTTGGAAGAAACTTTCAAGTGATCTACAGAAGTGAGATCAAAAGATGTTGCCCTTCTCTTAGAACATGCTTTCTTGGGGCTGTTGGCTAGCATAAGCAAAAGAGATACATTTGTCTTTAACCAAGAGCTGAAAATCTTTATTATGACCGACAACACAAAGAAGAACACATGCAAACAAAAGCTGAGTCAGAGCAGATGAAATTTAGGACTGAGATAAGCAGCCAAAAGGTTACGGGGAGAAGGAAAAAAAGGTGATGCATGGGAATATTTTTGAAAACAAATACCAGATATTAGGATACAAAATTAAAGAGAGTAGGAATGTAATGGGGAAATCCAAAATCATGCTGCAGGGATATTAGATGTCTAAGATAGACTTATCAAGAATATGCCCATTGGCCCAAGAGGCTACTTGGTTTTCATGTCCGTGTGTGTGTACTAAACACCCTCAACATCAGTGTATGTTATCTCTGTGATTCATGGTCAGCATTCGCTCTGAGTGCGGGGTCAATATGTATTATTCACCCTTGTCTGGAACTACATTGGGGTTAAAGAGACTAGCAACTAAATTATCCTCTGTTTACGATGGGCTGCACACTATCACCATCCAACCATGTAGGTTCTGGAATGCTAAGCAGATTCTACCTAGCATCCCAGACACTCAGGTGGTCTTCAAAAATGATACGAACAGAGGCCAGCTTTCTTTAAAAAAAAAAGTTACTTTGATTTTTCTTATGTTATGTCATCTATTTTAAGTAAGATTCTAGATCTTTACGTGTGAAGATATGCTTAACAATGCCTCTTGAAATTTCAGAAGACAGAAGTCAACTCCTGGATATCATCTTGAGTGATTTATCGGGATGGAGAACTGAATGACGGATGCAGCTCAACCTCCACAGGAGATACATTCCCAGCCATACTGCAGTTACGTGAACACTTAAATTACCTCACTTCCGGTCCCAATATAACATTGAAATGCAAGACTCAGAGATTGTGTTACTGGTTACTGGTTTTTGTTGAGCATTGTTTTGATTGAGTTTTAACGCTGCTGTTTTATATTCTTATGTTTTATTTCATTCTGTTTTATCTGGATTGTTATATTTTACCATGCTCTTATTTTAATTGTGTTTTTGCGTTAATGAATTGTTTTGCATTTATGTCTTGTAAGCATGTTGTCCCATATGTAAGCCGCTCCGAGTCCCTTCAGGGAGATGGTGGCAGGGTATCAGAATAAAATTGTTATTATTATTTCTAAAGAAATATTGTCTTATAGAAATGTGCTGGACCCTTCAAAGCTGGTCTATGATAACTTCCATAGAAAGTAAAATGAGCTCCCCACACTTGAAGATTTGACTTTTTCAAATGTTATTATTTGTGGGTTTAATTAGTATGTTCTCTCTAGGACAATTTATAGAGGCTGCAGAATCCAGCATTTCTTGTGCAGGATCTGGATTGCCTGGATGCCGAAGTAAGCACCCAGTACATTCATAATAATAATAATAATAATCATAATAATAATAATAATAATAATAACTTTATTCTTATATCCTGCCACCATCTCCCCGAGGGGGCTTGGGGCGGCTAACAGATGGCACAAAGTGCCTAAAAACAAACATAAAAGTGAAAACAATACAAAATACAATAAAATAAGACACATGCATATATAAAAACATCAATTCAGACTCAATCAAGCTGCGATTCTCTAACCGCATCGGTAAATTACTGGCACCATGGCTGGGCTGTAAACATTAGAATAAAGTGAGTGTCAACTGCAGTAACGGTGATCCAAGCCACGGTCATCTCCAGGTTGGACTACTGCAATGCACTCTATGTTGGCCTTCCTCTGTCGGTGACCCGGAAGCTCAGGCTGGTGCAGAACACTGCCGCCCGGCTCCTGTCTGGCTTGCCAGCAGGCTGCCACATAACACCTACCTTGCAGGATCTGCACTGGCTGCCAATCGAGCACCGGATCACCTTCAAAGTGTTGGTTTTCACCTTTAAGACCTTGTATGTCCTGGGGCCAGCGTATCTGAGGGACTATCTCTCCCCATATTGCCCTATGAGACCACTCCGCTCTGAGGACACCAATCTCCTGACTGTCCCCTCTGTAAAAGTGGCCAAACTAATGGCCACCCGTCGAAGGGCGTTCTCAGTGATCGCACCGACACTCTGGAACGCTCTTCCTGCAGATGTGCGTGCCATCCGCGACCTGCTCCCCTTCAGGTGGGCGTGCAAGACCCACCTCTTCCAACTTGCCTTCCACTTGTAGGCCCTGGGATGCACCCCCCTACGGGAAGCTACATCCGCCCTGTCGTTTTGAGCTCTACTATTGTAATTTTTAATAATGTTTTTATGATGTTTTTAGCTTTGTTTTTCCTATGCTGCTGTTTTTTACCTTGTGATGTTTTATTATTGTGAGCCGCCCCGAGCCCGCCGGCAGTGGCGGCATAGAAGCCGAGCGAAATAAATAAATAAATAAATAAATAAATAATGGCGAGATGGCATGGGATAAAGTGCAGGATATGTGACTATGACTACTATGTTGGACAACTAGGGGCTAAATATTCTAAAAGGCTTGATTGAAGAGCCATGTCTTCAAATCCTTACGGAAGGAAATGGCATATTCTGGAGTTCCTTGGGTATCAACTCCCTACTTAGTGTTTCGGTTCTGTGGTTCTTAAAGAAATAAATGCTTTCCAAAGTGTACAAATACAGTATTCTTTCCCAGCTAGCACAGGGTTCCACACACGCTTTTCCATACCTGGTTCTCCGCCTCTGTGAAACTGAATCACAGGGCTCCCCATTCATCAGATGCTGGGCAGTTGAGTGTGGAGGGCAGAGGCGCAGGTTCTTCAGCAACTCCTGTTCATTGAGAAAAGGCTTGAGGCATCCCCGGACCGGGGAGTTCCCTACACTGCTGGAGCGGATCATTGAGTGAGACTGGTTGAAGGGCCATGGTGGTTCAACCTCTTCCTTCAGGACTACAAGGGAGTGGAGATAAAGCAATTACAAAAAACACAGAGAAAAAGCAATAAAAAGATAAGCCCTTCCAGCTTTCTCCAGGTAATCAGGACTGATTGGGTATTATGGGCCTGATAGTCCAACACATCTATAAGACATGAGATTATAGTAAGCTTGTCACATTTAAGAAAAGCTATAGAGAGAAACTGGTTATATTTCTTTCTTCCACTTTAGGTCTTTTAAAATCCAAAGCGGGATCATTACATAGGAGTGGATCTACATTGCAATGGAGCCCCTGGTGTTGCAATGGGTTAAACCTTTGTGCTGGCAGGACTGCTGACCAATAGGTCAGCAGTTCGAATCCAGGGAGAGGGGGGGTTGAGCTCCCTCTGCCAGCTCCAGCTCCCCATGCGGAGACATGAGAAAAACCTCCCACAAGGATAGTAAACCATCAAACATCTGGGTGTCTTCTGAGCAATGGCCAATTCTCTCACACCAGAAGCTACTTGAAGTTTCTCAAGTCACGCCAGATATGAAAAAAAACTACATTGCAGAAATATGCAGTCTGACACCAATTTAACTGCTATGGCTCAACACTACTAAATCCTGGGAGCAATAGTTTTACAAGGTGTTTAGTCTTCCCTGCCAAAGAGCTTGGGTGCAACGTTCCCTGGTCGCTTCCCAGTGTTTGCCTCCTTTGAGTGGCTTGAGTTCCGCTAGTCTGCAATTCGCGGTTTGAACTACTATTTTCACCCATTTGGGATTATCTATTGTTTTGATTAGCGACTATATTTACCTTTGGCTGTTCGTCGAGATCAACCATCGTTGTTACTTATTGTTTGACTTTAAATATCCCTATTCAGGGCTACTACAGTTTCAGTGCACTTCGCTGAATATTATTGTGTATATGCTCTGTATTTGTGCACTTGCTATACCATGCCTATTGTGTTTTGAAAATTGATGGTTATATATCTACAAATTACCCAGAATTATATTCTACTTTATTGAGATTATATAAATTTGATACAGTGATACCATTCCTGTTTCTTTGTTGTTGTTGCATGTTTGACACGGTTTCTACCCACTGCTTTGCTCGCAAAGGGCTTGGGTGCCTCACCAAATGATCCCATGATTCCACAAGCAATGAGCAAGGGCAGTTAAGGTCATGTCATGTCCCATCAAGAAAACTGCACTATTTCTCCAACTCTGCAACAGCATCTACTCCATCTAGAGATTAATTCCGCAATTTCTCTAAGAGAATTATTGAAACTCGTTTCACAATATAGCAGAAGTATCACTTATAAATCTCTTACATTCTCGGTCTGATAGGGAGTATGGTTTGATATCCCCCTCATGACGTTTTGGAGGCATCTTTCTCATTGGAGCTGTGGGGAGAAAGTAAGGTACATTATTCAACAAACAAAGGAACGCCTCCTGAGATGTTAGCCATTTTCATAGAGCAAATATATTATTAGATAGAGAAGCTTCACTATTCAATCATGTTTAACTAGCATAATGCCACACCTTTTCCATATACCTACCCCAAACATAGCCATTTTAGGTGTGGAGTGTCAACTCTACTTAGTACTTGAACATTTAAACATTTTCCACTCACATTTTCCACTCACGATCCCTTTCCACTCTAGAAATTTTTACACAATCCCAAGTATATATTGCCAGAAATATTAAAAAATTAACTAGGTATTGTTAATTACAAAAATGTGAGCCAAGCACTGAAAAGGTTAAATTGATGCAATAAGTTAGCAAAAGGTGCAGGTGTGCTGTAGCAACTCAGCCCTCACTGGACCGGGGGGGGGGCAGGAGGCTAATCTGCCCCCACCCCCGCCTGGGGGGCCGGCAGCGGCCCCGGGGGTTCCTTTGGTTTTAGACCCCGATGACGAGGATGGCAGGAATGAAGGGCCCTCATCACCAACAGACAGTTTGCTATGGGATGACACCTGGCCGGAGGCCTATTCTGATGACGAGGCTGCTTATGATTCCGGATCAGATACGGAATATGAGAGACCGGGAGGATTTGGGTCTCAGGAAAGGGAGTTTACGCCAGATGTTGAGGAGGCTATGGAAGCCGAGGTCGATTCAGCTTCCCAGGAAGATAACGTCGCAGATGGGGCCATTCCTGAGCGGAGATTCGACCGACGGGGGAGTATCGAGGCTAACCGAAGAGATTGGAAACGAGGCTTGGAAAAGCGCTGGTCTCACAAAGGAGGGAATTAAATATGCATTTAGTGGGAAACTTCTTCAGATTGCTGGCCACGTCTGAACTGAAAGGACGTAGCAGTTTGCGGTCTCCTTGGAAGCCTTGGCCTGGCTTGCCTTGAACCTTGTTGATTCCATGAAGTTTGGATTATTCTTGCTAACCACGGATTCTATTGCCTTGCTTGATTCGCTTTGTTTTTATGGACCTTGTTTTGATCCTTACTTTTGAACATTGATTGCTTTTTACCTTGGGACTATTTGATCTCTACTTTTTGGACATTTTACCTTTTTCACCTGCTTTGATTAATAAATAGTTAATTAACAACGTCTCTGTGTGTGTGGTTACGGGGTGAAGACAGGGCCCACGTTGTGACATGTGCTGTAGTTTAGTAGCCGTCAGTCTGAGATAGACCTCAGTGGGAGAAAGGTCTCAGTCTGTGAGAAAAGGTCTCACAGTGAGAGGCAGGCCTTAGTCTATGAGAAGGCTGAGTGTGAAAAGGCCTGGTGTGAGAAGCCCCAAGTTGAAGGCCTCATGTGTGAAGTTTCTGTGTAAGTTTGCTGTGAGAGGAAGTTCTGTGAGAGTGAAGCTGTTTATCTGCATAAGAAAGAAGCCCAGCGTGGAAGCAAAGAAGGAAGTATAAAGAACTTTATTCGTGTTATGGAAACCTTGTTCTTGTAACTAGTTCAACCATAGAGTTATTATTAGTAAATTATTAGTCGGAAGAGACCTTGTGGGCCATCCAGTGCAACCCCCTGCCAAGAACCATATTATTTCACTGCAAAGAAAAGCCTCCTATGGAAGAGATGACATTGCTCTCTGTGTTTTTGTTCTTTTTATCACTTTGAGCTACTGGTGCTGGGACACGCTGCTGCAAATAAGTTGCTCTGCTATATGTTTATGGGGAGGGTCTTTTGTTAATAAGCCCACTCACCCAACATATATGTACATAAATAAAATTGGTATAATAAAATCAAACATTTACTAATAATAATTCAGCATTTGCTAGGCTTGGTAAACAGTCTAATTTTTCTTTTCATGAAATACAGCAGAAGCAATTTCTGCAAAGCTTGTTGTTACTAACAGATTTGTGTGAATTAAGTGGCGTTCAGAAAATATTTACTGAATGTTGCCAAATTTTTGTGACTCCAACATTAAACCAAGAGGACCCCATCTGGAGTTGAGACCCACAGTTTAAGAATCAGTGCTGCAGGTTACATTTCAGAAAAAAGGAAAATAAGGAAGTCCAAGGTGGTGGGGATAATTTTTATTATAATGACACAAAATAAGAATAGAAGTCTATGAAAAATGAGCACCTATCTATACTTGTTTCTATGTTCTTATTTATTTATTTATTTATTTATTTATTTATTTATTATTTGGACTTGTACGCTGCCACTCCCCGAGGGCTCGGAGCGGCTTACAATCAGGTAAAACACACAGAGGTAAAAGCATACATATGGCTTAGGGCCAGTGTACCTGAGGGACTGCCTCACCCCATATGTTCCCCCGAGATCACTACGCTCAGAAGAACAAAATCTCTTAGCTGTCCCATTGATCCACTCCTGTAGGCTATCATCAACGAGATCGAGAGCCTTCTATGCGGCTGCACCTTCCCTCTGGAACACCATGCCGGATGAGGTTCGTGCCATCACTGACCTAGCCCCGTTTCGGAGAGCTTGTAAGACTTTCTTGTTCAAACAAGCTTTTAACCTCACCGGCCCATGAAGTCTGACATAAGTTTAGAATTAATCTGCGATTATTGTAGATGTTGTTTTAGGATAGTTGTATTTTATGCTTCTATGTTTTATGCTTTTAGTAGGATGTATTAAATTGTTATTGTGATATTGTATGTGAATCATGTAAACCGCCCCGAGCCTGCCAGAAGGAGCAGTATATAAGAGTGAATAATAAATAAATAAATAAATAAAATATTAAACTAGCTTTAAAAATATTTCTGGCCTAGCAATCAAAGGCTAGCCGGAAAAGATGATGTTCTTAGACATCTAACATGACACACAAACCCTGATTTCTATGTTTGTGCACTATGAGCGTGTCTTTAAGATTTAAAACAAAAAAAGGTGATGCTGTGCTGTTCCATGAGACAATAGTTCACTTATTAAATCTCAACTTGATGTCTTATCCCAGCAAGATGGGTCAACTGCAGTCCTTAAGGTGTTCTCGGACTTCATCTCCCAGAATTCAGTTGACTAGGAAGATGGTGTCCAATACAGAATTACATAAATGGGTACAATCAGGCAGGGAGTATTTATAGCATTGACTCACCACGCTGGTAGTTGAAGAAGCCCTGGAAAACCACAAAGTTATTCACCTGGAAAAAAAGAGAACGTACCTTTCAATAAAACAAACTCAAGCAGACATGTTCTATACCACTAAACATGTTTAGAGTCTGGTTTGCTGTAAGTTTTCTGCACTGTATGGCCATGTTCCAGAAGCATTCTCTCCTGATGTTTCACCCATATTTTTGCGAGGCATCCTCAGAGGTTGTGGGCTCTGTTGGAAACTAGGCAAGTGGGGTTTATATATCTATGGAATGTCCAGGGTGGGAGAAAGAACTCTTGTCTGTTTGAGGCAGGTGTGAATGTTGCAATTCATCACATTGATTAGCCCTGCAGTATCAAAGCTTGGCTGCTTCCTGCCTGGAGGAATTCTTTGTTGGGAGATCATTAGCTGGCCCTTATTGTTTCTTGTCTGGAATTCACCTGCTTTTTGAGTGTTGTACTTTATTTACTGTCCTGTTTTTAGAGGTTTTTTTTAATATGAGAAGACTCAGGTCGCCATGGCCTGTCTACGACTGTTCCCTCCTTGAGGAACAGCCCTTGTTGTAGTAGTAAATAGTACATGTCTTGTTTGTGTATGTTATAATTGTGTATTTGTTGTCATGTTTACTTCTATTTTGTTGTAAACCGCTCCGAGCCCTCGAGGAGTGGTGGTCTAGAAATTCGAAGTAAATAAATAAAATAAATAAAATATGGCTATCCAGATTTTGTTCATTTTAATGGTTTCCTCCTTTTTGTTTAAATTGTCCACATGCTTGTGGATTTCAATGGCTTCTCTGTGTAGTTTGACATGGTGGTTGTTAGAATGGTTCAGCATTTCTGTGTTCTCAAATAGTAAGTTGTGTCCAGGTTGGTTCATCAGCTGCTCTGCTATGGCTGACTTTTTTGGTTGAAGTAGTCTGCAGTGCCTTTCATGTTCTTTGACTTGTGTTTGGACAGTGCTGCATTTAGTGGTCCCTATGTAGACTTGCCCACAGCTGCATGGTATATGGTAGACTCCTGTAGAAGTGGGAGGATCCATCTTGTCCTTTGCTGAACGTAGTATTTGTTGGATTTTCTTAGTGGGTTTGTAGATAGTTTGTATATTGTGTTTCTTCATCAGCTTCCCTATGTGCTCAGTGGTTCCCTTGATGTGTGGTAAGAACACTTTTCCTCTGGGTCTATCTTTGTCTTTACTCTCATGGCTAGTTTTGGTCTTGCAGCTTTTCTGCAAACCCCACCTCCTCCAACGTGAGCCAAGCCACCTATACTGGGTTCTACAGGCCAATGGGAACTCCAACACAGGCATCAGAAGAGCTGCAAGACCAAGAACATTCCACACATATATAAACTCCACTTGCCTAGTTTCCAACAAACCTCACAACCTCTGAGGATACCTGCCATAGATGTGGGCGAATGCTTCTGAAACATGGCCATGCATACTGAAAAACTCACAGCAAACCCCCACCCCCGGGGAGATCAGACCTTTCCATAGAAGATGCCAGGTTTGATACATATGAAGCATTTCTTTGGCTTTCAGAAGGAAGAGGTACTGCTGGGTTTCCCTCAGCCCTGAGAGCAATTCCTTGGAGGCTACCTTAAATGATAAAACAATATGGCGAAGAGAAGCCTACTGGTTGTAGGGAGGACTCACTTGAGGGATTGTGTCACTGAGACAATAGTGTTTCCGGAGGAAGGACAGCAGTTTCTCTGAGGGACGGTCGATTGCCAACTGATGGGGTTCTACCCGTTCCCGCTGGGGAGAAGAAAAAACGGGGAGAAGTTCATATACACCAGTTTCAACCCAGGAATGAAATACAGAAGTTCCTTTTACAGTTAGACATTTTAGAAAGGAAAAGAGTAGGAAATTTTCATCCAGGTAGCAAGGCATGAGAATTTAAACTGAGGCAGGAGAGAGAGGAGTCAACAGAGATAATGATTCAGAGGTTTTGGATTCCTGACTCAATAAACTGGCATTAGGGAATAACCAACTGGTTCTAGGTTGCTCCATCCACTATCCTGAAAATTTGGAAGTTCAATGTTGAACTCAAGAGAGAATGAAATACAGATTCTCTCTTGAAAATCATTCATTCCACAGCTCATGGCATCCTTTCTATGAGCCCTCTTCATGAGAGAAGAAAGTTGCTCGGACTGAAATGAGTGTTCCAGTTGCCCAAAATCACCTTTCTGCCCTCGTGACCTTCAAGGGGGTTGTGCATTCATAAGTGTCAAAAAGCAGTTCTGTCCGTCAAAGGTGAACTTAGTAGCTGTCTAGGTATTGCTAGCAGGCTATTGAACCCAGAAAATCATCAAGCAGCCCTTTCAAACCACTTGAAAAGCTGATAATATGTAAACCGCCGGAGCCATTTGGGAGTGGCGGTTCATAAATCTAATAAATAAATAAATAAATAATGCTTGATAAGGTAAAAGACAATAGGAAAACAAGAAACCTGCATTCCAGATGGAGAGATTCAGTCAAGGAAGTCAAGGCCATGAGTCTGCAGGAGTTGGGCAGGGCAGTTGAGAACAGGGTGACTTTGAGGCACTTTATTCATTCATTCATTTACAGTATTTATATTCTGCCCTTCTCACCCCGAAGGGGACTCAGGGTGTATCACAGAACATATACTTGGCAAATATTCAATGCCATTAGACAGACACGACAGACAACAGATAGAGGTCTTTTTTTCCCCAACTTCGGTGTCCTGAAGGTTGTGCTCGATTCCGGCCACAAGGGGGTGCTGTCACTCCATCCTCTATGACTTCCTCCATTCTTTGATTGTTGGCATTTTCTGGTACTTGCCTTTTATGGTGCCATAAAATATTCCCCACTTAAGCTGTGCCTAATGTCTCTACTGCCCTGCCCAACTGTTTTCAAACAGCTTTCAAACTGCTTAGGTTTAGTGAGCTGGGCTGAACGTCAGGTGCTCACCCCAACCCAAGCTTTGAACTGCCAACCTTTTGATTGGTGTGATCTTATTGCTGCTGGTGACTAACCAGCTGTGCTAAAGCTTGAAAGCAGTAAACAGCACAGGCCCAACTAGAGTAAACCTGTTCAATCAGTTGCTGAAAAGTGAGTCAATACATAATTAAATACAATCAATTTGATCACTCTACTTGCATCAAGACCAAAATAGGGTTTAGGTCCTGGTAACTCTGAGGGATTTGTTTATTGAAATGTGTCTATCTCTTTGTTCTATTCATAGAGCAAAAAAGGAGTTTGTTAGAGAAAAATTGACAATCAATAAAACAAAAAGCAATCAGAGCAATCAGAATTTAGGTGGAAGTAGAGACACAGTTAGCCTATGACACAATCCATAGTGCAAAGGCACCTCAGCAATGCAAGCTTCCACCAACATCATTAGTTTCAGGCAACCTAACTTGAATAAACAAGTGACTGCTAAAGAACAACCATGCCAACTGCATACACCTTCAGTGTGCCCAAAGTAGTTAGAATAGCTGTGGAGCCATGAGAAACATTACCACAGCTACATTACATGAGAGCTTTCGCTTCAGTTTAAGAACAAGATCTCAATACAACTAACATTGAATAATGAATTCCCTAAGAGATAACATCTGACCCAGAACATACTCTGTGGAGAGACTTTATTTCAAGCCCAGCATCTAACTCAAGCATGGTCCTCCAGATGTTGCTGAATTGCAACTCCCAGTAGTCCTAGCAAGCATAAACAATGATGGGGTATGTGAAGAACTGAACTATCATCACACCTGGAAGGCCAAATGATCTCTACCACTGATCTAACCTATCATATTACTTGGGTTCAAGAAAGAAGTCTCCCCACAAATATGGTTAGCTGTTGAGGGATGTTTATTTTCCTTGGGGTAAGATTTAATTGCAGTAGCTCAACCAGGCCAGGATATCACACAGAGGACTTCATGCTGTACCTGTAACATGTAATGGAAGAGCTCCTTGCCATAGCCATGCCTCTGGAGCGACTCGTGTATGTAAAAGTCCAGGATACACAGGGGCTCTACTTCATTATGAGCTCCATTGCGATCCTAAAAGAAAACAGTAAAAAAAATTAAAACTAAACCTGTAACTTAAAAGCCAGGTGCTATGCTGACTACAAGGTAACTGTAGTTCAAAGAGGTAACCATTCCAAACTTTGCATAACAAGCTACAGAGTGAGCCAAAAGTTCAAATTTGTGAGTCACTTAATAATTTGCATGTTAAGTTCTATTTCCATTTTGGAGATGATCCAGACCCTCAGGCCTCTTTGCTGGAGGGAAGAGTAGACCCACTAACATTAATGGGATTTGTTAGTCACCACTTACTAAAATAGACCTAAACCAAGTTCATATACTTGTTGCACTTCCTTGAGATACATTCGAGCCCCAGTTTACCTAGAACAGGGCTGTCCAACCAGGAGCTGGGGGCGGAGCTGGGGGCGGAGCTGGGGGCGGAGCTGGGGAGGGGGCCCCCAGGTCATCAGTGACTGGGAATCAGGCCGCTGGGCCGGGAGAAGTTGGACAGCCCTGACCTAGAACATGGAATCAACAACCGAAACAACTCCTCCATCCTATCAAACCACTACAGCCTGAATATTCAAAATGTTCCAAAATCCAAAATAGCCAACAAAGATGGCTGAGAGAGTGACACCTCTTCTTTCTGATGATTCAATGTAGACTAAACTTTGTTTCAAAAGTATTAAAAGTTTTGCGTGAAAAACTACAGTACCTTCAGAATATGCGTATAAGGTGTATATGAAACAAATTAACCTCCTGTTTAGACTTGGGTCCCATCTCTAAGATCTTTCATTACATATATATATAAATATTTCAAAATATCCCCAAAATCCAAGACACTTTGGGTAACAAGTATTTCAGATAAAAGATACTGAACCTATATTATAAGAGATCTGCTTTCTTTTTACCCATTCCACGTGTACCGCTCAGACGCCTGCAGAATTGTCACAGAAAAGTCAGGAGTTGTTTCTGTCAGTGTGTTACTAACTAGTATGGTTTTTGCTATATTGAGTGTTCTGTTCAGATAGGTTACTGTCTACAGCAGGAATGGGCAACTATCGGCCCCAAGACAACTATAATTTCTCATTGGCTATTTCAGCTAGAGCAGAAAGAAGTTGCAGGCCAGCAGCACAAAGAAATCCACAACTGCCAATTTCTGGTCTACAATGACCTTATTCATTTTCAAGTCCTTACATACATTGGCAGAGGGTGATAGGAATTACAGTCCAACACATAAAGAGGGCACAAGTAAAGGGAAGGCTGGTCCAACACTTTTGATTAGATTCTTTTTAAAAGAAATTACACATTTTTTTCTCATGAAAATACTTTGGCTAGGTGGCAAGAGAAATTGCAAAATTGAACTTTTCGAAATCCCTGCTGATCCCCAAATAAGATCTTCTGGGGAGGCCCTGCTCTCGTTCCCGCCTTCCTCATAGATGCGTCTGGTGGGGACAAGAGACAGGGCCTTCTCAGCTGTGGCCCCTCGACTGTGGAACGCCCTGTTTAGAGAGATAAGATCGACCCCCTCCCTCCTGACCTTTTGAAGAAAGGTGAAAACCTGGCTTTTCGAGCAGGCCTCCCCAAATATGGCATAGTTATATGATATTATGGACCACTGACGACACAACTGGACAATGATTTGATATGGAGATGCTTTGATAATGTTTTTAATGCTTTGTATGGTTTTTATATTTTTATATTGCTGTTAAGTGTTTTAATAGTAATTTATTATTGTTTTAATTTTTTTAATTGTTGTAACTGTTCTGGCATCAAATTGTTGCCTATTGTTAACTGCTCCGAGTCGCCCCTAGGCTGAGAGGGACGGTACACAAATGTAGTAAATAAATATATAATAAATACCAACAGACATCCACAGTCTTGTTTAAAAAAACAAGCACCACAGGTATAAGCTCTTAAAAGTTAATTGTTCAATAAAACTTACCAGTACAAAGAGTTTTTTGTATCCAACCTTGAGGAAGCCAATGATAACTCCTTTTCCTGCCCTGGGAGGGGTGAAAGGAGAGAAAAATATAACACATTAATAAGGGTGCAAAATTGATCTAAACTACTTCACACACACAGAGAGAGATTAAATATATATATATATATATATGCATGTCTGATTGTTTTAGAAAAATGGATTAAAATTACTAGTGAGTAGAACTGAGACAGGGGAGGGGCTCAAGAGAAACAGATTACAAACTAAAGCTGGAGCAGGCAATTGGTCAAAGTTGTTTGGACTGGAACTCCCATAAGATTTAGGCTGCTTGGTTGGTGTTAAGAGTTCCAATACAGTAACACTGACGTTGTCCATTGTTGAACTGTTATGTGACTTCCGAGTTGCTCGGAGTTATTAAGGTGAAACTATCACTGGGTTTTCCTGACATAACTTCTTCAGAGAAGTTTATTTTCCTTCAAGGTTGAAAAAGTGTGACTAGCTGAAGGTTATCCAGTAGGTTTCCATAGCTGAGTGGGGATCTCAATGCTAGACTCCCAAAATCCTAGTTCAATACCCAAACCCTAACACCATGCTGGCTCTGAAGGTTAGGCAAGTGGAATTACATCAAAACAATTTCTTTTTCACCAGAGTGGAGACCATTATCTCTTTTAAATCATGCATATAAGTTCCTATGCCCTATTCATTTCTTCATAGAAACATTGAGTTTGGGATGTCACACTAAAAATAGAAAAACTAACTGAAAGAGTAAAACAATTAGACATACCATATATACTTTAATATAAGCGGAGTTTTTTAGCCCTTTTTTAGACTGAAAAAGCCTCCCATAGCTTATACTCAAGGTTATTTGTTATTTTACTCTAGTATTATTATTTATTTTACTCTATTATTATTTTATTACATTTACATTATTTTACTCTATTATCATTTTATTACATTTATTATTTTACTCTCTTTATTATTAAATTTATTATTTTACTCTATTACTGTTATTATTACATTTTCATTATTTTGCTGTTCAACATCTATGTTCGACCACTTGCTAGTTTGGTACGGAGTTTCGGCCTGGAATGCTATCAATATGCTGATGATACCCAGCTCCTTCTACATCTTGAACTCGGGGCAACTTCAGTACCTGACAGTTTCACCCTGTGTCTCGAGACCGTGACGAGATGGCTATGTGCGAGCAGACTGAAGGTGAACCCGGCGAAGACTGAGATCCTATGGCCCGGTTGCCTGTTAGAACTGATACGGCCATTGCCCACTTTTGATGGTGAACCTCTAATCCCATCTATCATTAAGAGCCTTCGGTTGTACTGGACTCACTGCTGACAATGGAGGTACATGTCATCGCCATCAGTAAACAAGCCTTCTTCCACCTTCGCCAGGCGAGGCAATTAGCACCCTACCTCCCGGTAGAGGCTCTAGCAACGGTGATCCATGCTACGGTCACCTCGAGGTTTACTAACATAAAGTTAGTAAAGCACTTTACGTCAGCCTCCCTCTGTCGGTGACCTGGAAGATTCGAGTTGTTCAAAATGCGGCTGCCAGATTACTCTCGAGAACACCTATGTGATGCCATATAACAGTGCTGTCCAACTTCTGGCGGGTCCAGGGCCGGATAAGAGGTCACTGATGACCGGCGGGCCGCCGCCCCGCCCCAGCCCCCGCCCCCAGCCCCCAGCCCAGGCCCCGCCCTCCTAAAGCCGCCGAAAAAGGAGGAGGCGGCGCCAAAGAGCTGCGCGTCGCCAGGCCTGTGGCGCTGCTCTTGGCGCCGCCTCGCTGCCCCCCGGCTCCCTAGGAAGGAGGGGGGCGCCAAAGGAGGAGTAGGCGGTGCCAAGGGGCAGCGTGTCACGCCAGGCCTGTGACGCGCTGCCGTTGGCGCCGCCTTCTCCACTTTTCGGCCCCTCCCTTCCTAGGTAGGGGAGGGGGGCACCGAAAGGAGGAGCTAGCTCTCTTCCTCCTCCCTGCCCCGCCCCCTCCCCCCCCAGCCGCCATTTTTTTAAATCGATTTTTTAAAATTTAAAAATGGCGGCTGAGGGCATAGGTGGGGCCGTGTCCAACAGGCTACGGGGCCGGATCCGGCCCCGGGGCCGCCAGTTGGACAGCCCTGCCATATAACATCGACCTTGCAGCGTCTACATTGGTTGCCAATTGAACATCGGGTGTCTTATAAGATACTAGCTGTACCCGGCACACGTTGCTGTGCACTATTTAGGAGATGCTGTGGCATAGTCTTCTTTCCTTCCATCCATCCTCCTTCCTTCCTTCTATCCTTCCTTCCTTTTCTCTTCCCTCTTTCCTGGTATTCTTCCTTTTCCTCCCAGCCTTCCTTGCTTTCTTCCATCCTTCATGCCTTCTACCTTTACTTTCCCCTGACCTCATCTTCTTCCAAAGGCCTGGGCACACTTGGGCCTTTTTGGGATTGTAGACCTCAACTCCCACATTTCCTCACAGCCCCAGGCCCCTTCCACAGGCCTCACAGGGGTTTTGGACTTCATAACTGGGAAACTTTGGCCTGTGGGAGTTGAAGGGGCCTTTGGAAGGGGGTTGGGTTTGTGAGGAATTGTGGGAGTTGTAGTCCAAAACCGCTAAGAGGCTCAAGTTTTGCTTGGGCAAACTTGGGCCTTTCAGGGGTTTTTCAGTGGAACTCCGACAACTGGGGAAACGTGGGCCTGTGGGAGTTGAAGTCCAAAACCCTTGTTAGGCCCAAGTTTGGCCAGGCCTTTGGAAGGGGACTGGGGTGAAGGAAAGATTTAGGGGGGGGGGGTGAAGTGGCTGCCCAGGGAGCACTGGCAGCCCCAAATCGTCCAAAGGGGGGTGTGGGAGAGCAGCAGCGGCCTCTCAGTAGGCGGCGGCTGGCGAGGGATGGAGGAGGAGAGGATGGCGCTGGGCACCTTCTTCCGCCGGTGCCGCCGCTGCGGAGGAGGCGGGCCTAAGGAAGGGAGAAGTAGGCACCTCCTTCCCCCTTCCTTAGACCCACCCCCCTCCGTCCCTGGCTCCCTGGGCTCACGATCTGGGCGGCGCCGCGGGAGCCGGGACAGAGGAGGCGGGCCTAAGGAAGGGGGAAGCAGGCGCCTGCTTCCCCCTTCCTTAGGCCCACCCCCCTCCTTCCCTGGGCAGGGGGCCTGCATCCCCTTCCTTAGGCCCACCCCCTCCCGATTGGAGCGGCGAGAGGGAGGCGGAAGGAGGAGGAGGAGGCGAGGGGGAGTGTTGGCTGCCATGTGCCAACGTTCCAAACGCGCGCTGGCAGCAAGAGGCCGGGCTGGCAGGTTTAGTTGGCCGTTTTGGGCTCTTGTGTTTGGGGGTGTAGCGAGGTACCTAGGGCCGGGTTTTTTGGCCGTCTAGGTACCTCGTGGTATGTTGGCATGTGTTGCCAAGTTTCGTGCTTCTGGGGCTTATAGAGTTGTCTATGTCTCCCCTTGCACGACGTGAAGATTTTTATATATATAGTTTGGTCTTGACCTTTAAGGCCCTTTACGGTCAAGGTCCTTCATACCTTAGGGACCGCCTTTCCCCCTTTCATCATCAGCGGTCGCCACGTCCCGCCCAAGAAAACCTTCTCTACATACCGGCTCCCAGAAAGGTACGCCTAGAATCTACAAGGCGTTGGGCTTTTTCAATCTCTGCCCTAACCCTATGGAGTTTGCTGCCACTATATTAAGAACCATGCCTGACATATGGTCCTTTATGCAAGCACTCAAGACTTGGCTCTTTGGTAGAGCATTTAAACTGTAATTCATTTTAATGTTATTGCTGTATAAATTCGTTTATTCTGTCTTATGTAAGTCGCCCAGAGCACTCCGGTGGAAGGGGACTAATGAAATAATAAAGTGAATGAATGAATGAATTTTACTCTATTATTATTATTACTACATTTATTATTTTACTTTCTTGATTATTATTGGAAGGATACGTAAGTACATTTACATTGAAGAAGGTTAGAATACTGGTTTAATCAGAATTGGACACTCTTATCATACATTACAGTTTTATGTAAATATTCAAAAACATTTAACGTACTAATGCCTCAATTAATGTAATTTTATTAATATCTATTTTTATTTTGAAATTCACCAGTAGTTGCTGCATTTTCCCACCCTTGGCTTATCCTTGAATCAATATGTTTTCCCAGTTTTTTGTGGTAAAATTAGATGCCTCAATTTATATTTGGGTCAGCTTATACTCAAATATAAACATAACAAAGACAGTTCTAAATTGTGTATAGCATAGTAGCGGATTATTAGTTATGAACATAAAATTGCCAGTCTTTTCTCTCCTCCATTCTGACATGTCCATATTTTGAGAGATACTTTATTATAGTCATTGTTATAGTGTGGACTAGAAACTATTTTAGATAAATAGTTATGAATCATAAACTGAATATTGTCATATTGGAAATTGGATACATTGTTTGTTTGTTGGTTATGTTTGCTTCTCTAAAATGCTTAAAATGAAACAGAGTAGGTGAGTATTATTACAGGAAAATACAATGTCCACACCAGAATTGTGAGAACTCTGTTTTAATATTATGAAGCCAACATAGCAAAGTGATTTGAGCATTGGACTACAACTCTGGAAATTAGTTTCGAATCTCTGTTTGGCCATGAAACAGACTGGGTAACCTTGGGTAAATCACACACCCTCTCAGCCTCAGAAAAAATATGATAGGGTTGCCATAAGTCAGAAATAATTTGAAGGAACATAACAATGTATAATGGCATAAGTTTTCTTCCTACTTAGAAGACCCTTGTTTTCTGTTGGTGAAAGGAGCCAAGCTAGAATGACTGGTTTGCAACCTTCAAATCTTTGAAATCTTACGGGGTTCCCAGAAAAACACTGTGGTCAACCAGACTGTCTAGGAGTACACTGTCACAAAGAAGGCTAAAAAACCTTGTAAAACCACAACTCCCAAGATTGAATAGCATTGTGCTATGAAAGTTAAAGTGATGTCAAACTGCATTAATTCTACTGTGTAGATGCACCCTAGATGTGCTCTGTTTATGTTATGACACCAGGGCTTTAAAGCAATCTGTTCCACATTTCTGCTGCCTGCAGATTTCTGGGAAATGTATTTTGGTAAGGCTAGGACCTCTCTAGCTGAGAATTCAAAAGGCCCTGCCCTAAACTACATTTCCCAGTATTCTGCAGTTGGCAGAAATGCAAGGCTGCCCACTTTATAGCCCTGGTGTGATAACATCAATAATGTGATATAGAACAGGAAAGCTCTTCCCAACTGCATGTCAAGATGCTTCCTACTGAAAGAATTTAAGCTGCAATCCTATACAGGCAGCCCCTGGGTTACAAATGAATCATAATTAAGAATGAGACAACAGGAAGCAAGAGAAATCTACTCCTCAGAAGGGAAATCCACTCCTGGAAGAGTTCTCATGGGGAAAAGGTGTCCCACCTGATACTTTCTCATAAATCATTGTTTCCACAACAAGCCACATTCTCCAAATCCAATTATTACAGGGACAGAAAGTGAGGTGACATCTGAACAGGGCCACAGATAGCAAAACAAATAACATAGCAGCGTTAACCCTTCCCTATGCTATCCAAAGCTCTTATATTGGCTGGAGTTACACTTTAAAAATGTACCTGTTCCGACTTACAAACAAATCCAACTTAAGAACAAACTTACAGACCCTATCTTGTTTGTAACTCGCATGTACATGGTTTTCTAAAACTTAATATGACCTGAATAGGGATGCACAGGGCTCTACCAAAAAGTGCCCAGTCTCTCTTGCACTCACACTCACGTTTTGGCTTCACTGTCCTTCAGGATGTAGAGAACATGGCGGTTGGTTTGCATTCGGGAGGTGCTGGTGATTGGAGTTGCCAGATTCTGGGCCTGAAATCAGAAGATCCCACTTTTAGACAAAACAATTATTTATTATTTATTTATTTCCACCATTTCTACCCCGCTTCTTCTCAACCCCCGAGGGGGGACTCAGAGCGACCTAACAACGGCAACTATTTGATGCCAAAAACACAGTATACATATAATAAAAACCCAAAAACAGTCAAAGTTAAAATACATTAAAATACAGTTAGCATTAAAATACATCATACATTCACATAAGTTAAAAACAGTATTCCGTCCATAATAGAAGCTTAGGGTCATGTCCACCAGTTTGCCATTTCAGTCCAATCTAAAGTGCTGTATCGTGCTAATGTGCAAACGCCTGGTCCCATAACCAGGATTTCACTTTTTTCCTGAATGCCAGGAGGGATGGGGTTGATCGTATATCAATAGGGAGTGCGTTCCACAGACGGGGAACCACCACCGAGAAGGCCCTATTTCTCGTCCCCACCAACCGCATTTGAGAAGTAGGCGGGAGCGAGAGCAGGGCCTCCCTGGATGATCTTAAATTACAAGGTGGGACGTAGCGGTTTATGCGTTTGGACAAGTAAGCTGAGACAGAACCGTATAGAGCTTTAAAGGTCAAAACCAGCACTTTGAATTGAGCTCGGAATTAGACAGGCAGCCAGTGGAGCTGAAACAGCAGGGGGGTGGTATGCTCCCTGTATGTAACATCGTCTGGCTGCCGCCTGTTGGACTAATTGCAGTTTCCAAACTGTCTTCAAAGGCAGCCCCATGTAGAGTGCATTGCAGTAATCTATTCAGGATGTGACCAGAGCGTGGACGACCGTAGCCAGATCAGACTTCCCAAGGTACGGGCGCAGCTGGCGCACGAGTCTTAACACAATCATGGAAATTGAGACTTAGGGGAAACCTACGATGTAGAATTAATGCAGCTTGACCCCATTTTAGCTGCTATGTGTCAATGCAATGGAATCCTGGGATTGTAGTTTGGTGGGGCACCAACCCTCTTTGGCAGAGAAGATTACAGAGCTCTTAAAACTAGGAGTCCTATGATTCCACAGGCTTCAGCCATGGCAGTGAAACTGGGAGTCAAACTGCATTAGCTAATTCTACAGTGTGGAGATATACCCCTGGAAGGGTATTTGGGCAAACTGATACCTGAACAGGACCATACATTACTTGGAAAATTCCGTCACTTTTTTTTTTTTGCCCCTCTGGAGAAAAAGCATCACTATACTCAACTCCCAGGCCAAACATAGTCTATCCAATACATGGCACCCTGCTATGGGTTCAAAGAGAACTGTTTCTTCAGGCTGAATAGGACCTTAAACATAAGGAAACTGTGCAGAACCTGGTAAGTGGAATGAAATTTTGTAGGGCACCAATGGACCAGAGCAGCATTTCTCAACCCGAGAGTCGGGATCCCTGGGGAGGGTCGTGAGGGGGTTTCAGAGGGGTCGCCAAAGACCATAAAAAACACATATTTCTGATGGTCTTAGGAATCCCTTTGGCAGAGAAGGCTGAAGATTTATCAGCCTCTCCTTCTCTTCCTTTATGGAAACAGACAACGAATCCTCCCACCAAAAGCTCGCCTCTGCTGTGATTGGCCAGCTTATCAGCCAAGGAGAGGGAGGTTTCTGAGACTCCAAGCAGGGAGAGGAAAGCAGGCATGCTCAGCGGATGGCAATGTGATGCGCATGCACAAGTAAGGGAGAGCATGTGAGGTTGGAGGGAGGCTCATGCCAGCGAGTCCCTTCACGGTATGGGGGTTCTATGTGGGACATTTGGCCCAATTCTATCACTTGAGGAGTTCAGAATGTTCTTTGATTACTGGTGAACTATAAATCCCAGCAACTACAGCTCCCAAATGTCAAGGTCTATTTTCCCCAAACTCTACCAGTGTTCACATTTGGGCATATTGAGTATTTGTGCCAAATTTGGTCCAGATCGATCCTTAAGTCCAGAGTACTCTCTGGATGTAGGTGAATTACAACTCCAAAACTCAAGGTCAAGGTTATAAAATAGCAACAAAAAATTATGGTTGGGGGTCACCACAACATGAGGAACTGTATTAAGGGGTTGCAGCATTAGGAAGGTTGAGAACCACTGGACTAGGGCATCATTATCAGAAGCTTGATGTACCTTTATTGAGTATCCTGTGATATTAGACCAAGCTATCGCGAAAGTTCATGTATCTCCTTTGTTTTCTCAAGATACCAGAGATGGGTCTTACTCTCTTATTTTATAATTGGCAAACGGAGGTAGAGAGCTGAGTTGGAGAGTTTGACTTATTTACACAGAATGTCAGGTGTTAAGAGTGTAAATCCAGGACTGCAGAGTGCTGTTGGATAGAATGATACTAATCCCCTGCCAACTGTCCCTCTTAAATTTCCTTGAGGATGACCAAGACCTTTTCAGAAGAAGAAAACTGGTTTTCTTAGATCTCCAAAATGCCCCCCATTTACAAAGATGCACCATCTATTTCCTGGCCTTCTGGATATAAACACTGATTTACCTTGGCAGAGGCTTTGCCCATCTCATCTATAACTGTCTTCAGCTGCTGCTGCAGGTCCATCCTGCCAACAAAGTAAACCAAATGGTTAAGAGCTGGAAGTAGACATTAGAATAGTACCACATAAGTTGTTTGAATTTCCAGAGAAGGAAAAACTTTGGCATAACGGATGCATCATCTATATATATAAAATCCTCCATGTCATGGGTCCTGTCTTATTGACAAAGAAACCACACAAGGCAGAAACACAAAAACAGCCCACATACCCAGAAAACCCTATGAGGTATGTTTATTTTATTTATTTATTTATTATTCGGGCTTCTATGCCGCCGACTCCCTGAGGCTCGCGGCAGCTTACAGGAGCCGAAGGGCACAGTAAAATACAGGCAATAAGCAGTTAAAAACAATTAAAAACAGCAGTACAGTAATTAATAACACAGTTAAAACAATGAACAGCACATCATCCTCAGAAGAACGAATAGATGGCGGGGCATGGGCAGGACTTACTCACCAAAGGCCTGCTTAAACAGGTATGTTTTACAGGCCCGTCTAAACGGGAGCAAGTCCTTCATAGCCCGAGTTCCGGCCGGGAGGGCGTTCCACAGCGTAGGTGCTATGACAGAGAACGCCCTCCGGCGGGTAGCAGTCAGCCTTGCGAGTTTAGCTGAAGGTATCTCCAGGAGATTGGAGTCCTCAGACCGAAGTGATCTCGGAGGGCAATATGGGGTGAGACGGTCCCTCAAATACGCTGGCCCCAGGCCGTGTAAGGCCTTAAAGGTGAGGACCAACACTTTGAAGGTGATCCGGTGCTTAATTGGCAGCCAGTGCAGATCCTGCAAAACAGGTGTTATGTGGGCGCCAGCTGGCGTGCCAGACAGGAGCCGGGCGGCAGTGTTCTGCACTAGCCTGAGCTTCCGGGTCACCGACAGAGGAAGGCCAACGTAGAGCAGTAATCTAGCCTTGAGATGACTGTGGCTTGGATCACCGTGGCCAGATCGTTCGGGAGAGATAGGGGGGCCAGCCTCCTTGCCTGTCGCAGATGAAAAAGTGATCTTGCTGACCGCAGAGACCTGGGCCTCCATGGTCAGCTGGGAGTCCAAATGGACCCCCAGGCTCTTTACGGAAGGCGATGGGCATAACACCGCACCGTCCAGGCTCGGAAGCTGGACATTAACATCACCCGGGCGACCCAGCCACAAGATCTCCATCTTCGCCGGATTCACCCTCAACCTACTGGCTCGCAGCCATCCAGTAACGGCTTCGAGGCAGTGTTGGAAATTATCGGGGACAGAACCCGGCCTGCCCTCCATCCTCAGAATGAGCTGGGTGTCGTCAGCGTACTGGTGACACTCCAGCCCATAACTCCGCACCAGCTGTGCAAGCGGCTGCATGTAGATGTTAAATAACAGAGGGGAGAGAATGGCCCCCTGGGGGACCCCACAGAGTAGTGGGGAGCCCTCGGAGACCACCTCGCCCCTCCTCACACGCTGAGACCGCTGGTGGAGGAAGGAGGTCAGCCATTTAATGGCTGTCCCCTCACTCCAGCCACGGCCCGGCGGTTGATCCATAGCTTGTGGTTTACCAAAACATCCCCCGCCCAAAAAGAGCCAACAGCCGCAAATCCAAAAAAACCATTATGGACTACAACTCCCATGATCCCCCACACCACCTCCCTCTGGCAGTTTACAGGGTCGGAACGTTAGTGGAGCTGACCAATTAGAGGCATTATGCAAATACTCCCTCAGTTAGAATGTAGGCTGGGAGACACCCCCACCTCCCTGGCAGTTTAGAGAGTCGGAATGTTGGTGGTGGCAGGGAAAGGTATGGAGGGACTGAGACAAGGGGGGCAAGGACTGATACAGAAAGGGGAGGAATGGCAGGAAGGTGGGAAAGGAAAGAAGGAAGGGAGGGAAGGAAGGAAGGAGAGGAGAAGGAAGGAAAGGAAGGATAGAAGGAAGAATGGATGGAAGGAAGGAGGAGAGAAGAAAGGAAGGAAAAAGGAAGGATAGCAGGAAGGAGGGGAGGGAAAAGGAAGGAAAGGATAGATGGATGGAGTGAAAGAAGGAAGGAAAGAGGGGAGAAGAAAGGAAGTGTAGCACCCCAGCCTCCATTCCAGCCGGGTGGGGGGGGGTCCCGCCCCGGGGGTCCCGATTGCTTTGGATCAAGATGGAAGTGACGGAGGGCCCGATGGGTATGTTTCCCCAACAGACAGTTTCCAATGGGAAGACACCTGGCCTTCTGCTTACTCGGTTGACGAAGGCCAACCAGATTCGGGCTCAGATTGTGAATATGAGAGACCGGGAGGTTTCGGTTCACAAGAGCGCTTGTGTTTGCCAGCTGCCGAGGAGAGCATGGAAGCTGAGGCGGTGCCGAGTTCTCAGGATGATAACGGGCCAGATAGTGTTGAGACCGAGAGTTGTTTCGACCGTAGGAGGAATATTGTGGCTAGCCGCAAAGATTGGAAGCAGGGAATGGAGACGCGCTGGACTCACAAGGGTGGGACTTAACTATACACCCGGTGGGAAAGTTCCTCAGTTTGGCGGCCACATCTTTGCTGGAGAGATGCATCGGTGGTCTCCTGCTCCCTGGAAGCCATGGTCTGCCTCACCTTGCCAAGTTCAGCCAAGAGACCTAGTTCCTGTTCATGGACTTTGGATTGCCTTGCCTTGTTCCATGGACCAAGTTTGTTTGAGTAGCCTCAGAACTTTTGGATTACCTTGCTTTGCTTTTGGACTTTGCTTTTGAAGAGATTCCCTGATTTTTGAGATTGCCTGATGAACATTGCTAATTGATTCTTTATTGGACTTATTATCCTTTTCACCTGCATTCCTTCCTGCTTAATAAACAGTTAATTGACATTGTCTGTGTGTGTGTGATTAAGGGGCAGGGCCAGGTCCCGCGTTGTGACAGGAACACAGAAACACATACACACACACATATATACATGCACAGAAATATACAAATATACACATACACACATACATAAACACACCTGTACTTACACACATCAACACATATACACGCATATCGTTCTCCGTTGTGGCCCCCGTTCTTTGGAACTCGATGCCACCGGACCAGAGAGCCTCCCTCGACCTGCCCCAGTTCCTGACCGCTCTGAAGACCTGGCTATTTAGGAAAGCTCATGGTTAATGCAGAACCAGGAACTCAAATACCGAGCCTGGCCCCTGCATTTAACCACTGAATATTTTAATCTAGTTTTAAATACTCCATTTTAATTGTGGAATTGTTGTGTGTAAGTCGCCCGGAGCACTAACGTGGAGGGCGACTCAGAAATAATAAAGTCAGTCAGTCAGTCAGTCATATACATATACAAACACACATATACATAAGTACACACATATATACGCATACACATATACATAACTACACACACAGTCCCCAAGTTAAAAAAATGCCACAGCAATGCGTGGCCGGGTCAGCTAGTATATATATACTTGGAAAAGCATGTGTATGTTTGCCTTTAGAATATATATATATATATATATATATATTCTAATGGCAAACATACACATGCTTTTCCAAGTATCAAGGCCATTTCACCACAGTTTAGTGAAATGAATATATGCGAAATGTGCTCAAATGATCCCTAATTGAGCAGCAGTAGAAACATACAGCATCACCCTATAAATATTTAACTAAGGATAGCATCAGAATGCTATTATATTTATAGGCAGTCCCCAAGTTATGAACAATATAGGTTAGGTAGGTTTGTTCTTAAGCTGAATTTGTATGTAAGTCAAAACAGGTACATTTTTAAGTGTAACTTCATCCAAAGATAGATACAAGGTTCATGACTTTTTGAATGACACACAAGTTTTTGGATAAAAAAATCATTTTATTTTTCAACATAGTCTCCTCTAAGCTCTATTTATTTATTTATTTATTTATTTAATTATTTATTTATGCAGGCTCGAGGCGGATCACAACACACAATAAAAACACAGAGTGTAACAATGATAAAATAACAGAGTTACAATTTCCTAAAACTCATAGGCATAAGCATAAGCATGCCTCTGCATTTTAGATTTAACTAAAAACTTTAACTAAAAGCAAGCCTAAAAAGAGCGGTCTTGCACGCCCTCCGAAAGGGGACGAGTTCTGAAATCGCACGAGTATGGTCCGGGAGTGAGTTCCATAGCACGGGGGCCGCAACAGAGAAGGCTCGCTGTCTCGTAGTGGACAGATGGCAGGAGCGGATCGATGGAATGGCCAACAGGTTGCGCTCTTCCGAGCGTAGAGATCTCGGGGGAACATACGGGGTAAGGCGGTCCCTCAGGTACACAGGCCCTAGACCGTGTAAGGCCTTAAAGCAGTGTTTCTCAACCAGTGTGCTATGGCACACTAGTGTGCCGTGAGCGATCATCAGGTGTGCCGCAAGAAAAGCTCTCTGCCCCCCTTCCTTCCCCCCCTCCTCCAGCCGAACTGCTGCTTGGGAGAGGAGGAGGAAGGCCGAGTGGCGCGAAGAAAAAAGAAGAAGGGGCCGGGCGCCACCTCCTTCAGCCGTTTCCCCAGCCAGCCTCCAATCCGCCATGGCTCCCGCCACGACCCTCACCCCTCACTCGCTGAAGCCGCGCGGAGGAGCCCCGCCTACTGAAGCCCGTCCACCGCTCATGCTTCTCCTCTGTGGGAGAACTGCAGCCGGGGAGGGCGGGCATGGTGCGGCCTGGCTCTGCCCCTCCCGGCTTCAGCTCTCCAACAGCTTCTTCAGCCTTGAGGGGACAGTGCCAGGCCAGCATTGTGCTGGCTCTGCCACTTCTGTGTTGGCATTACCCCCTCAAGGCTGGAGAAGCTGTGGGAGAGCTGAAGCCGGGGGGAGGGGTGGGGCATGGCATGGCCTGGCTCCCCCCTCCCGGCTTCGGCACTCCCAGCAGCTGCTCCCAGCAGGCCACCATCCCCAGCCATTCTTTACTGTGTTAGAGTGTCATTTTGTGTCATTTTGGTTGGTGGTGTGCCCCCGCATATTTTTAATGTTAAAAGTGTGCCGCGGCTCAAAAAAGGTTGGGAAGCACTGCCTTCAAGGTTAAAACCAGCACCTTGAAGGCAATTCGGTACTCGATAGGGAGCCAGTGCAGTTGCCGTAAGGTGGGTGTCGTAGATGGAAAAACGACGTCTCCATGGATAGCAAATGGTCCAATTGGACACCCAAGCTCTTTACAAGGCAGGCATGTAGCCAGGGGGCTAAGGGGCTTCAGCCCCCGAAATTCTCAGGGTGGTCCGCAAGAAGGCCTTACTGGTACATTATTTAAACTGTTATGTTTATTCATATCATGATCTGATCACCATGCTCATTATATCCCACATTAATGGGGTTATTGGGATAACAATACAAAAGGTTTGCTAGGGTAGACCCTCTTCCACCCAGTCTCAGCCCCCCCCCGAACCAAACTCAGCCCCCGAATCAAAATCCTGGCTACGGCCCTGTTACAAGGGATGACTTTCTCCAACGTTTCTCCAATTTTTTTTATCCCTTCCAAAAAAATATGTATGGCCATGGTCCAGAAGCATTCTCTCCTGACGTTTCGCCCACAACTATGGCCGGCATCCTCAGAGGTTGTGAGGTCTGCTGGGAATAGGCAAGTGAGGTGTATGTATCCGTGGAACGTCCAAGGTGAGAGGAAGAACTCTCGTCTGCGTGAGGCAAGTGTGGATGTTGCAATTGGCCACCTTGATTAGCACTGAACAGCCTTGCAGCTTCAAAGCCTGGCTGCTTCCTGCCTGGGGGAAATCCTTTGTTGGGGTGTTAGCCGGCCCTGATAGTTTCCTGTCTGGAATTCCCTACTCTCTTGAGGGCGGGGCTCTTAAGCAACCCTTTATTGGTTGGTTAAGAGCCCACTACCCGTCATGCCCTGGGGCAGCCAAGGGCCAAAGAGACAGGCCCGTTACCCAGCACGCCTTGCGCGCCCTGGCCTGGGGACAATGGGGACAATAGGTGGGCGTGTCCCCAATGAGGACAAAGGCCTGGCTGGGGCTGCGGCGCGAGCCCCCTGGAGGGAAAGGGTTCGATTTCCCAGGGGCTCATTTGCCTACCTCGCTTTGATTTGGAGGAGCGCTGCCAATCAAAGGCGAATCAAGGGAGGCGGCCCCTCCGTTGCCATGGTTACCTGTGGGCGGCGGCCAGGCCGGCTCCCCTTCGCCCCGAGGCCTGCATGCGCTGGTCCACCGTCGTGATCCGCTCCCCAAAGAGGACGTCCACGTCGAAAGGGAACTCCATGTTCCCGGCATCCGGGTCCTTCTCTTGTCCCCTCTCTCCTCGGTCGCGAGGACTTCTTCTTCAGCCTATCAACGCTAGACTAGAGCAAGGCGAGCCTGGCAGCCTTCTAGGCTGGCTCTACGGCAGCGGCGACCATGGCGATGACGGAGCACGCACGGCCACGCCCTTAGCAACGCGGCCTGCTCTCGGCGCTGGCCTTTGGCGCCTTGGCAACGAGCACTGTTACACAGCCCACTTTACAATAGGGCAGGCCTGGGCAAACTTCGGCCCTCCAGGTGTTTTGGACTACAACTCCCAGAATTCCTAACAGCCGGTAGGCTGTTAGGAATTGTGGGAGTTGTAGTTCAAAACACCTGGAGGGCCGAAGTTTGCCCAGGCCTGCAATAGGGTGTGGAACTGTGGGAGTTGTGGTTTGTCTCCAAAGTTCCCTGGCCCCAAATTCCTTAGCCATTAAAGTGCAATGTAGCACCACAACAAAGTGTGTGTGTACTAGCACACTAGAGCAGTGTTTCCCAACCTTTTTTGAGCCGCGGCACACTTTTTACATTTGCAAAATCCTGGGGCAGACCACCAACCAAAATGACACAAAATGACACTCTAACACAGTAATAGATATAGTTAATATGTTTTTAAAATGTATTTATACACTCAGTGTGAAACCCGGGCCTGTTTCGATGAACTCAACATAGATATCCTGGCAGGAGTGGCAGAAAGACACTAACTTCCCACACAGAACTCCCATCACCAAGAGAAAATGCTATAAGAGTTTGGTGACATTGACCCTGGGTTTTGGAGTTGTAGTTCACCTATATCCAGAGAGCACTGTGGACTTCAAACAAAGACAGATCATAACCAAACTTGGCATGAATACTCAATATGCCCAAATATGAACGCAGATGGAGTTCAGGGGAAATAGACCTTGACATTTGGGAGTTGTAGTTGCTGGGATTTATAGTTTCCCTACAATCAAAGAGCATTCTGAACCCCACCAATGATAGAACTGGGCCAAACTTCCCACACAGAACCCCCAGGAGGCAAGAGGAGGTGTCTACTTGGGGAAAGGGAGGCGGGCCTTCCCAATGCATGGAGCGGGGAGAGACCAAGTAGACAACGGGTGGGGAGGGGGGTGTTGTAATTTTGTGCCTTTATCGAGGTAGGTTTCTTAGGGTTTTTATACTTCAACACACTAGACTCCCCCCCCCCCCTTGGAGGTTCCAATTTCCCACAGCACACCTGATGATCGCTCACGGCACACTAATGTGCCCCGGCACACTGGTTGAGAAACACTGCACTAGAGAATCAAAGCAGTTTGATACCACTTTGAATGCCATGACTCAATGCCATGTAGTCATGGAAATAGAAGTTTCACAAGCTTTCTCTGCCAAAGAGTGTGGGTGCCATACCAAATAATAACTCCCAGGATGGCAGTTAAAATGGTATAAAACTGTATTGATTCTAAAATGTAGCTCAGGCCTGGGCAAACTTGTGCCCTCCAGGTGTTTTGGACTTCAGCTCCCGTAATTCCTAACAGCCGATGAACCCGTAAGCACAAAAAGCTAGACCAGTGGTTCTCTAGCTGTGGTGTTGTTGTTTATTCGTTCCGTTGCTTCCTACTCTTCAGACCTCATGAACCAGCCCACGCCAGAGCTCCCTGTCGGCCGTCACCACCCCCAGCTCCTTCAAGGTCAAGCCAGTCACTTCAAGGATACCATCCATCCATCTTGCCCTTGGTCAGCCCCTCTTCCCTTTTCCTTCCATTTTCCCCAGCATCATTGTCTTCTCCAAGCTTTCCTGTCTTCTCATGATGTGGCCAAAGTACTTCATCTTTGTCTCTAATATCCTTTCCTCCAATGAGCAGTCGGTGTCGCCCTCTAGGCCCTTGGTCAAGAACTCCCTTGATAAACCACGCAATCAGCTGAGGTACAACAGGTTTATTTAGAATATCTATATATAGATAAAGGAAGAGTCGTCATGGAAAGACCGTCCCAAACAGAGAAACCTTACAACGCAGAGATACCAAACTTGCCAACAGAAATAGGCCTCAAGCAAGGTATGTTTGTAGCAAAGAAACTTTCCCACCCAAAACCTAAAAGGCCCCCAAAACAACGAGTAAAAAAAACTACATTTCCCAGCATCCTCTGGGGCTGCCAACGACTCTCCCAGCCTCTACATTCTGACAACATGATTGGCTGCCAATAAGGGCGGATTTGCATAACTCCTGTACTGGCCAGCCAACATGAACATTCCGACCCATAATAAACTGTCAGAGGAGGATAAGGCAAAGGGCTGAGGCGCAAACACAAACACCCAATTCACTTCCCACAGAAAATTTACACCCCTACAAATCACAGACCACGCCCAAAATTGACAGTAAGGCTTCATTAACTTAATTTCCCTGACTAGGCCTCACTTAATGGAATGCTGTTTACGCTCTGAATTGACAGTAAGGCTTCATTAACTTGATTCTCCCGACTACGCCTCAGCTCATTGCACATTGTGTATGGCCTGAATTGACAATAAGGTTTCATTAACTTGCTGTTCCTGACTAGGCCTCAGCTCATGGGACATTGTGTATGGCCTGAATTTACAGTAACCTACCTTGGCACACAGAGCCCCTATGACCCACGCTACATTCTACTACTGTTTGGAGGAGGGTGGACCATGGATTATGGGACTTGAAGTACCTCCATGGATAATGGGATTTGTACTTCACAACCCATCATTCCCCACAGACCACTGTGGCCCAGAACCAAGACCAATAAAGACCAAACTTGGCACACAATGTCCCCCATGACCCACACTCCATCCGACACAGCCCCAACGACACAGCCAGGGCCCCAACAACACCATAACTAACAACAATTCCAACCCTTACATACTCAGACTTTCTCGCATCTCCTAAATAGGGCACAGCAACGCGTGACGGATACAGCTAGTAATTATAGGAAAGAGGTCGAAAGCAATCTTATAGTGCTTTCAATATCAGCAAATCTCAGGAGCAAAGCAATGAGTAAATAGTCCCGTATCAATCAGGATTCAGCAATCAGGAACAAAGCTGGATTCAAAAGCAAGGAAAAGTCTTTTCAGGAACAAACAGGAACGTAGCAAGGGAACAAGGCTTTTGGCCAAGCGGGCCAGATCCAATGTAGGAAGGCAGTGTCCTTAGTAAGGCCCAGCGGCCTCCTTCAGAGATCCATTGTCCTGGATGCGTCGTTGGCATGAGATAAAGCTCCGGGCCAACTCCACACGGATATACTGTCCAAACCCTTTGATCTAGCCACGTAACTTTGCGTCGAGTGTCAAAGTGGGCATGATGAATGGTGGCTGTTGTTTTAGCTACCTCAGCTCCTTAAGAATGTAAACCCAATTAGGCGGGTCTGCGCTGCTCGTGTTATTGGACCTCACGGCAGCGTTTGACACGGTCGACCACAATCTTTTGATCCACCGCCTGGCCATGGCCGGAGTGAGGGGGACAGCCCTTAAATGGCTGGCCTCCTTCCTCCGCCAGCGGTCTCAGCGTGTGAGGAGGGGCGGGGTGGTCTCTGAGGGCTCCCCACTGATTTGTGGGGTCCCTCAAGGGGCCATCCTCTCCCCTCTGTTATTTAACATCTACATGCAGCCGCTTGCACAGCTGGTGCGGAGTTATGGGCTGACCTGCCACCAATATGCCGATGACACTCAGCTCATTCTGAGGATGGGGGGGCAGGCCGGAGTCCGTCCGCGATAATTTCCAACATTGCCTTGAAGCCGTCACTGGATGGCTGCGAGCCAGTAGGTTGAGGGTGAATCCGGCGAAGACGGAGATCTTGTGGCTGGGCCGCCCGGGCGGGATGGGTGCCCGGCTTCCGACCCTGGACGGTGCGGCACTACATCCAGCGCCGTCAGTGAAGAGCCTTGGCGTCCATCTGGACTCCCAGCTGACCATGGAGGCCCAGGTCTCCATGGCCAGCAAGGCTGCCTTTTTTCACCTCCGTCAGGCAAGGAGGCTGGCCCCTATCTCTCCCGGAACGACCTAGCCACGGTGATCCAAGCCACGGTCATCTCGAGGCTAGATTACTGTAACGCGCTCTACGTTGGCCTGCCTATGTCGTCGATCCGGAAGCTCAAGCTGGTGCAGAACACCGCCGCCCGGCTCCTGTCTGGGGCCCCAGCAGGTTGCCGAATAACTCCAATCTTGCGGGATCTGCACTGGCTGCCTATTGAGCACCGGGTCGCCTTCAAAGTGTTGGTTCTTACCTTTAAGGCCATTCACGGCCTGGGGCCAGCGTATCTGAGGGACCGTCTCGCCCTATATTGCCCACCGAGATCACTACGGTCTGTAGAGGCCAACCTGTTGGCAGTTCCATCTGCTAAGCTAGCTCGCTTAACATCCACTCGCCGGAGGGCGTTCTCCGTGATAGCTCCTACGCTATGGAACGCCCTCCCGGCTGAGGCCAGAGCCCTGAGGGACCTACTCCCCTTCAGACGGGCCTGCAAAACCTATCTGTTTAGGCAGGCCTTTGGGGAGTAGGCCCTTACTCATGCCCGGCCCGATCTATCGGGTACCGCTGCTGTTTTAATTGCTGTTCTAATTGTTTTAATTGTTTTAATTGTATTGCTTGTTTTTAATTTTGAGCTACATCCTTTGGGCTCTATGTTTTATGCTGTACCTCTGGCACTGAGCCATTAGCATGTGAGCCGCCGCGAGCCCTCGGGAGTCGGCGGCGCAGAAATCGCAATAATAAATAAATAAATAAATAAATTAGTCTCCCCAGCTGCAACAGGGAGTCAGGCTCTTCTCAGGCCTGGGCCTCTCCGCTTATCAGCCTGGATAGCTTTGGTAACCTTGAACGATTCACCCTGCCTGCCTGGTACCAGCTTCTCATGAGAAAGGCAAGCAGGCCTGGAAAGGAGCTGAAAGCCATCATGGCCACAGTATTGTTCATGGGAAGCAGAGGCTTGTGGGTCTTGGGGCCTGACAGTCGGGCATTATTTCCTGGAGTATGGACTAGTTGAATCTTGTGGTCCAAGGAACTCTCAGAATTTTCCTCCAGCACCACAGTTCAAAATAATCTATCTTCCTTCACTCAGCCTTCCTTATGGTTCAGCTCTCACATCTGTAGGTTACTACGGGGAATACCATTGTTTTAACTATGTCTATCTCCTTTGCCAGTGTGATGTCTCTACTCCTCACTATTTTATCGAAATTGGTAATTGCTCTCCTCCCAAGAAGTAAACGTTTTCTGATTTCCTGGCTGCAGTCTGCGTCTGCAGTAATCTTTGCACCTAGAAATAAAGTCTGTCACGGCCTCCATGCTTTCTCCCTCTGTTTGCCAGTTATCAATCAGTCCAGTTGCCATAATTTTGTTTGTTTTTTTGGATGTTTAACTGCAACGCAGCTTTTGCACATTCTTCTTTCAGCTTGATTAGAAGGCTCCTCAGCTCCTCACTTTCGGGCATCTAAGTGGTATTGAAGGAAGCATATTGGGAAAAGGAATCATTTAGATTACATTAGAACATTTATTAAGAAACTGACCTTCTGTAGAAAAAGCAATTGTCAGAAGAGAGATAAGCATCCAAGTAGAAAATAATGCTTTAGAGGCTAAGGGGTCATGTGTGGGTCCTCTTTCCTTTCCGGAACCTCAGACACTTAAATTAGATTTCGCAGTTAAGCATAAATAGAACAGATTGGGGTTTCGACAACATGACGCTTGTTGCAGGTGTACAAAGGGGGTGCTTTCCATGTAAAAGGTCAAATGACAGAACAGAGACAAAGGGAATTTCCATCCTCTGTTTGCTTATCTGTATATAAAGTTTTGCTTTGGTCAAGGAAGGGGTAGTCAGTCCTAAGGTGTGTCTTTCACGACTGTCCAACTTCCTTCATGCCATGAATGAATAAACCTTGCTTTTGATCTCCAATGAGACTGCTTCATTCTATTGTGGCCTGGCCTTTAATAAGACCCAAAACCAGGGTCTATAACAGTATCATCTGCATATAATAATAATAATCTTTATTTATAAGCCGCTTCCCTCTCCCCAAAGGGGACTCGGAGCAGCTTACATGGGGCCATGCCCAAACCACAAATCTAAGGTTATTAATGTTTCTACCAGCAATTTTAACTCCAGCCTTGGATTCTTTACCTATGGGTCCTCAGATGTTTTGGCCTTCAAGTCCCAGAAATCCTAACAGCTAGTAAACTGGCTGGGATTTCTGGGAGTTGTAGGCCAAAACACCTGGGGACCCAAAGGTTAAGATCCACTGAACTAGACTTTCTGGAACATCATCAGGATGCTTATGGAGGTGAATTGGGGTATCCATAGCACACTAGTATTTGAACCCATTTGTTCTTAACGGATGTCAACAAAGGCAAAGAGTTGAGGATGCGTCTTGAGATTTTGTTTCTGTAGAAGTGAGTCACAATTTCTTCTGAGACACTGTCATAAACAGGATGGTCCTAAATATATAGTAAACACAATTATAAGCTCTATAAACATGACTGGCGACTGATGAGTAATGGAATATTACTCTTAATTACATGATGCCTCGATATTTCTTGCCTCCTCTGGCATCATATTATTTGATATGACAGGAAATGTAATGAGCAAGTAAATTTGCCAGGTCATTCACAAATTCATAATGTCGCTAGTTTGGTTTAGTTTCCTTATTCTTAACTATTTCTAACATGTTCTTGATTAGCATTGAATAGCCTTGCAGTTTCAAACAAAGGATTCCCCTAGGCAGGAAGCAGCCAAGCCTTGATGCTGCAAGGCTATTCAATGCTAATTAAGGTGATTTGTTTAGCATTGAATTGTTTAGAAACATTCACACTTGCCTCAGACAAGAGTTCAGTGCTTTCTCCCACCCTGGACATTCCACAGATATATAAACCCCAATTGCCTATTTCCAGCAGACCTCACGACCTCTGAGAATGCCTTCCATAGATGTGGATGAAACATCAGGAGAGAATGTTTCTGGAACATGGCCATACAGCCTGTAAAACTCACAGCAACCCACTGTTCTCACAGAATTAAAATTACCCAAATGTAGCTGTAAACAATTTATTTAAAAAAATTAAAGAAATGTATTTGTATATTACTGTTTTATTATTTTAATGCACAATGTATTTTGTATGATTGTATGTCTTAATGCGGAATTGAATTATTGCCAATTTGGAAGCTTCTCTGAGTCCCCTTTAGGACCGAGATAAAAAAAAATACTGTAAAAATACAGTAAATAATTTAAGAAATGATTCACAAATATGTAGCGGCTAAAAACTTTGGCAATAGGCCCTTCCACACAACCATATAACTCAGAATATCAAGGCAGCACAACCCACAATATTTGATTTGAACTGGGTCACCCGAGTCCACACTGCCATATAACCCAGTTCAAAGCAGATAAGGTGGCATTTTATACAGCTATGTGGAAGAGGTCTCAGTCTCTCCAGAAGTAGGAAGTAACTTTTTCAAAGCTCTGAAAGAAACCCAAGCTCTATTCCACTAACGCTTATAATGCAGATCTTTGGATGAATCTATACTATAGAATAAGCATAGTTTGCCACCACTCTGACTGCCATGGCTCAATGCTATGGAGTCCTGGGAGTTGTAATTTCGTGAGACACCATCACTGTTTAGAAGGGAAGGCTAGAGTGGACCTTGTAAACTACAGCTGTCATAATTCCACAACATTCAGCCCTGACAGTTAAACTGGTGGCAAACTGCATTAATTCTATAGTGTAGTAAGGCATGGGCAAACTTTTACCCTCCAGGTGTGTTTTGGACTTCAACTCCCACAATTCCTAACAGCGTCTACACTAGATATGGGCCAGTTTGCTCATGCCTGGAGTAGATGTATCCATCTCAACAGAGGCTGGCTTGCTCCACTTTGTCCCACTTTAGACATTTATTCTTACAACTGATCTGTCCCCTCTCCATTGGCTCCCCCTTGCAGTGGGGGAGAGGCTTGCTTACCCTAATGAAGTTGTGAGCCATGCTGGCAGTGGCATAATAGCCACTGGTAGGGCCTCCCATGCCAGACAAGTCACAACCGAAGGGTCTGACAAAGAGCATCAAAGGGCAGGATGGGCTCTCTAGCCTTTTGGCAATCATCCTAGGAGAAGGAAAACTCTAATTTCAAACCTGGGCAGATGGTGCTAGTCTAACCCTGTAAGGTCAACCATCTAAGACAGGGCTGTCCAACAGGCGGCCCGTGGGCCGTACACGGCCCCTCAGCCTGTTGGACACGGCCCCCGCTACCCTCCTGAAAGAATTTTTTTTAAAGGCAGCCGGGGTTGAAGGGGGAGGAGGTGAGGCAGGGAGGAGGAAGGGAGCCAGCTCCTCCCTGCACCGCCCCTCCGTCCCTCTCTCCGCGCCGCTGCTGTGAGATCGCAGTGGCGGGGGAGGAGGGAGGGGAGGCGGGGCAGGGAGAAGGGAGCCAGCTCCTCCTCGCCTCACCCCCTTCGTCCCTCTCTCCGCCCCGCTGCTGCGATCCGGTTCGCAGCGGCGGGGGGAGGGAGGAATCATCCCTTCCTCCTCCTCCTCCCCCCGCTGCCACGGTGATCGGGACACCGGCTGCGCTGGGAAGGGCGGGAGTGAGGGGGCGGGCCTCCTCCTTCCCGGCGCAGCCGGTGTCCCGATCGCCGCGGCGCCGGGGGAAAGAGGAGGAATCCTCCCTTCCTCCTCCTCTTTTCTCCCTGGTGCCATGGTAATCGGGACACCGGCTGCGCCGGGAAGGGCGGGAGCGAGGAGGCGGGCCTGCTCCTCCTTCCTGGCGCAGCCGGTGTCCCGATCGCCGTGGCGCCGGGGGGAAAGAGGAGGAGGAATCTTTAGCAGGAAGAGCGAAGCCATGGAGGGCTCCCCTTGGCTTCACCCTTCCTGCTAAAGTGTCACGCCAGCCTCAGAAACGGGCGAAATCGCCCGCTTCTGCCGCCCAGCATGACACTTTAGGAGGGGCCGGGGCCGTGGGCGGCCCCCCCAGGTCATCAGTGACCTGAATTCCGGCCCGTGGTCGGTTAGAAGTTGGACAGCCCTGATCTAAGAGAAGGAAACTCGAACCAAACCTACGACCTGAGGACCTCGCTGCCACCGTCCAAGCTTGCTAGGCCCTGGCAGATGAACCTTTGGTTTAAAGGATGAGGCCAGTTCTGTGCACACTGCGCTCCACCAGAAAGGTCCATTGCACAGGCTCGAAGGACACATCCAACTTCCAACGCAGAAAGAACCGCAACTTGGAAACATCACTCAAGGAGACTTTCTGCTGTGCTTTCTGCAACCGAACTTGCCTATCTCAGATTGGCCTTTTTAGTCATCAACGCCCTTGTAAAAAGTGTGGGATGAGTCCTTCCTAAGAATCTTTGTTTGCGAAGTAATGCCGATTGATCTGGCTACGCTTTATCAGTGTCTCCTGGAAATATGTTACATTTACTGTAACTGAAGTTGTCCATAATAATCTGATAGTATAGAATGTTATGTCTTACTATTCTCTCTCAATGCTTGGCTCTTTGGCCTCAATATTTCACAAAAGAATAATTCCCCAATACTTATATTTGTTTATTAGTCCATCATTGGGCCTTTTATTATATAGTACACAGTAACATAAATATTATCGATATCTGCATGATTCAGTCTGAAGCCCAAGAGAGAATACTATTTCAGGTAGCAAATACAGTAATTTATTTCTCTGATCTTACTCTCTCCAAGTCACCTGTTTTCTGAAGGCTGTGCATTATGTGTTTAATTGTAGAAATTCACCAGGAAGCACAGTAGGAATGGGAGGTGTGGAAATAGCAATAAATTATGAAAAATGAGAGAGACTTACAGCCTCATCACACTAGAGAATGGATCCACTTTAAATCTAGTTTCTACCTCCTGCAGAATTCTGGGGTTTGTAGTTTAGAGAGGCCTGGGACCTCTCTGGCTGAACAGTTGAAAGGCCCCCTCCAAAATTAAGCCCAGAATTCTGCAGATGGCAGAAACTGGATTTTAAGTGGATCCATGCTCTAGTGGAATGAGGTCCTAACATAGGATGCCTTATAATTTTGTTTTGTTCTGCTGAATACTTTAATATATCATGACTGGCAGTTGACACGTACTCATCTCTTTATATAAAAGTCAAATTATGGCTGTCCAACCAAGGCTGTTGCTAGGTGAAGTGGCCCTTTGTGATGTCACTGGATTAGCTGTTAAGTGGATTGGTTGTTTCCATATGAAGTGGCCCACTATGATGTCACTAGGAAAGAAAGGTGAGGGGAAGGGAGGAAGGAAAACCACAAAGTTAGGCATGTGTCTCCTTCGGGGCGAGAACGGCGGTATACAAATGAAGTAAGTAAATAAATAAATAAATGGTGATGTTGTGAGGTAGAACTTCTCAAAACTGGAGAAGGGGAGGGAAGGAATGAAAAAGAAGGGAATGAAAAGCAAAGGAGAAGAAACGGAGGAGGGAGGGAAAGAAGAGAAAGGAAAAGTGAAAAGGTATGTAGGGAAAGGAAAGAGAGCAAAAGGAGGAAAACAGGAGGACAGTAGCCCCTTCTGAGAATGAAGTGCGAAAAACCAATATCACTTGAGTCTGTCACTTTATTGACTCAGAAAGCACAAGACATAAGACAACAAAAGGCAGCTACAATTACAGCTGAATTGCCCTTCAGGGTTTTTTTAACTGTGAACTTCATATTCCTGAAGGAGTGTTTATTTGTGTCCATTATCATCTGAGAGATTCAAGGTGAGCCACTCTCCTCCTTTAGATAGTCCTTGTAAATTTTCCTGATTAGTTTCATTTCCTTTTCTGGAGGCTGCTGCCATTCATACCACTCATACCAGGCAGTTTTGTTCTGAAGAGCTGGAGATGGGGCAGTCTTAGTGACAGCTGGATGTTGATTGCTGAAATCATCATGCTGGAAGTCCTTGAATGGGATGGAGAAGAACAGAAGGCCTAAAGTGGAAGAAGGGATAATGTATTAGAAAGAAAACCGGGTACTGGTTGTGGGGGGTCGGGAGCAGGTGAGGGTTTTGCCCTCCTTTCTGCTAGAGATCCCTGTGTACAACTAGTGGGCCACTGTGTGACACAGAATGCTGGACTAGATGGGCTGAGGCCCGATTCAGCATGGCTCTTCTTATGTTCTTATGTACTTATGTAAAACAACTCTCCTAATGTTGTCAAAGCCTTTCAAGACCTCACAACCTCTGACGATGCCTGCCATAGATGTGGGCGAAACATCAGGAGAGAATGCTTCTGGAACACGGCCATATAGCCCAGAAAACTCACAGCAGCCCAACTTTCCTACTATTTCAAGAGAGGGAAGATCACCCCTTATCTTTAGAGCGATGAGGGAAAGCAAAGGTGGTATGTAAGTGTGAAGAAAGAGGAGAAGGAACCCGGCTGGCCCATCCAGGTGCTTAATGCCCTTCTCCTCAAACGCATCCCCTTGCTTGAAGGAAATCAGATTTTCTTATTATTTTAAGGATTACACCTTAATCTTCCAATAGAGTTTGGCTCACACTGGAATGAGCTCTTTATATCCACAAATTCAACCATCTACAGTTTGAATATCTACATCTCAAACCTTGACTATGCCATTTTACATAAGGGACATCCAGAAAAGGAAATTTCCTAGGCAGAAAGGGGTCACAAGTTGAAGAGGTTTAAGAAGCCCTTTCCTGAAGCAACAACTGATCAGGATGGCTATGTATTATATGCACATGTGTGTATTTAGGCACATCTATATGCACATGTGTGTATTTAGGCACATCTATGTATGCCTCTTGATTAAAAGATCTGAAAAGTTTTTCCAGTCCAGTCCTACAATCAGCATCCTCTCCCAAACCCTGCTACACTACAATATCTACCATTTCTTGATTAAACTATTAAATGAGATTGTCTCTCTCCCAGGATGTCACTCTGCAGTTGAGGGCCCTTGCAAACAGCCCTATATCCCAGAATATCAAGGCAGAAAATCTCACAATATCTGATTTGGACTGGGCTATATAAGTCCACAATCTGATAATGTGGGATTTTCTGCCTTGATATTCTGCAATATAGGGCTGTGTGGAAGGGCCCTGAGAAATATATTACAGATGGGAAATAAGACTGAGGAAAAAAGGTCACCTTTGGGGCAAAGGTGACAATGCTTTTGTGATGGGAACTTTTCTAACTTTTGTTAAACCAAGTATAGGGTATGGTTTCTCAGGAAGCCCAAATTTATGCCCTTTTAAAAAAATAAGCTCCTTTGTGGGTTCTTGTGAGTTTTCCGGGCTGTATGGCCATGTTCCAGAAGCACTCTCCTGACGTTTCACCCACATCTATGGCAGGTACCTTCAGAAGTTGTGAGGTCTGTTGGAAATGAGGCACGTGGGGTTTATATATCTGTGGAATGTCCAGGGTGGGAGAAATTCCAGACAAGGGGAATTCCATACAAGAATCAAGGCCAGTTAATACAAAGGATCTCCCAGGCTGTGACCAGCCAGGCTTTAAAGCTGCAAGGCCATTACATGCTAATCAAGGTGGCTAATTGCAACATTCACACTTGCCTCAAACAGACAAGAGTTCTTTCTCCCACCCTAGACATTCTAGATCTATAAACCCCATTTGCCTAATTTCCAAGAAACCTCACAACCTCTGAGGATGCCTGCCATAGATGTAGGCAAAACATAAGGAGAGAAGGTTTTTGGAACATGGCCATACAGTCCAGAAAACTCACAGCAACCTAGTGATTCCGGCCATGGAAGCCTTTGACAACACAAGCTTCTCTCTGTTGGGGAGCTTGCTGAGGTCATTCTTATTTTTCCCACCTGAGATGCTTTCAAAAGAAATTCAAAGATAGCAGGTGCTGGAGCCGCCTGTCTCCTCCTTCTGGAGGCCCCTTGATGAAATTACTTCTAATCCTTCTAGTTTAAATCACTCTTACAGATTGCAAGAATTCAGGGGTTTGGTCACAAAATCTTGTTAGCACATTCTCCCCCTCAAAGCTCACATTACTGCTCTGCCAAATCTTTTTTCCTCTAGTGTGTGTGTTAGAGAAAGAAGTATATTGCTCTAACTTTTGAATCTTTCTCTCTTTCATCCCTTCCTCTTAGCAACCCTTTCAGCTTCAAACTGCTTTACATTCAAACCCTAGCAGCCTTGTAAGTTTACTGATTTTGCATTAGTATCTCCCCATCCTAAAGCAGCTGTGTATTATTCTGCATAGTGTTAAATATTTGCTATTCCTCAAGGCAAATATTGTGTATATCTTTTTTGCAATATGCTAAAAAATGTCCTTTTACAGAATTCTGCGTGAATGTGGAGTTTTGAGTCCATTTTGGCAAAAATGCAATATTGCCAAAGTCACAAGCTCCCTGATAAACATAAATAATTCAGAACATGTATGAATTCATTCACATGTTCTACATCCATAGCTGGTACATTAAACTCCACACAGCTCTGTGTATCCCAGAATATCAAGGCAGAAAATCCCACATTATCTGAGTTTGGACATAGAAAACACAGTTCAAAGCCGATATTGTGGGATTTTCTGTATTAATATTCTGGGATATAGGGCTGTGTGGAAGGGCCTTTAGAATGTTGGGCAACCTTGTTCTCACACACTCTACAGCTTCCATCCAAAAGAGCCCCAATCTCATGCTACTCACCATTTTCTTGAGACTGCTCAATGGCTTTGGTTAGTTGCTTGTACTTCTTCATGCAGACACCTGCAATAGAAAAAAAAAGTTTCAATGCACAGCAGTGTCTGTTACGGTATGTAAAATCACTTGTTCTCAATAATAAAGATGAGTTTTAAAGTCCATGTTCCTGTAGGAAAGTCTAATCAACTTTCTCTTCACCATAGGACCATGTTTGAGGACTGAACAGTTTTCCCAAATATACTTTCCATCATTTTCACTGAGTTTTCCCATTATGGGAAAAGCTTCCCATAGTGGGAAAACTATAATTATAAATAGCTATAACAATAATGTTGCTACAACATTTACGATGATCTACACCTTAACCATTTCATGCCCCTCCCATCAAAAAGTACTGCAAGACTTCTGCAAATCCTTCATTTTCTAAAAAGGCCAGAACCTCAGAAGATAAATGACATAAGGATAGGGAGTTAAACAGATCAGGAAAGGGTAATACGAAGCTTACCTGTGTGTGTTGGGTGATAGATGATACCTGTGTGGGGACAGACAAACTGTTCCAGGAGCTTAACATTCTGTGAGATGAAAAGGGAGACCAGATTTTTACATTTCACAAATCAAAGGAGAACTCATGAGACACTCAACCAATTTCAGACAACCCAATTTTATGCCTTCAACAGGTCAGGAAATTACAAAATAGGAGTCCCCTTAGGGAGATAGGGTGGGCTACAAATAAAGCATTATTATGTCTACTATACTACTACTACTACTTTGTGATAGTCACGAAGTATGGGACCTCCTCCCTAGAGAATTTTACCGTTTCTTCCTGAATAGCTCTTTATTTCCTAGCCAGATATCTTCCCAAAGACTTTAGTTTGCCCTAACCACTTTCTTTTCCTCATCTTCCTGCTGTTGCCCTGGACTAACAGAACTGCTTATTAATTTCAACGCAGCATTTCCAAAATTCAGCTGGCTTTCATACAGTCTTTAATATGTTTCTTCTAGTTGCAAGGATTCAATACCTAAATAAGAAAATCTTGTTAGTCTTACCCTATAATCCAGAAAAAGGTTTTGGTCTCTGCAGATGGGACAGGGGTTCCCACACACTTGGTTCCCTCTCTAAAGGAATAAAGTGTTGTTGAATGTCAGTTTCTCTGCTTAACATCGTTAAACAAATACATAAGACTTGTCGTAAATGTTTCAAAAGGCAGGAATTGCAGGGGTTTTTTTCTTTACATAAACAACATCATCATCACTGTGTATAGAAACTCCATTATTTTGATTTTCATCAGGCCAAGTCAAAACACAGATGTTTCCCTCTACCAATTTAAAGCAGACTGGAAATAGTAAAAATCAACAAAAAGGTACCAAGTATGACTGACAATGCTAGACCAATCAACTAGTAATATAGCTTTCTGGGCCACACTTGCTTGTTCAAGTATAATGTTTGTAAGCCGCTCCGAGCCCTCGGGGAGTGGCGACGTACAAGTCCAAATAATAATAAATAATAATAAATAAATAAAACGCAGGAGAATCTTCAGCATTCTTCCCAATTGCCCCTCCCAGCTCTATTGTGTCTCACTTCCACATTTCCGAAACAACTTGAGGACAGATTGTCATGTTAAGTTTGAATTAAACAAAGACAAAGAAAAATAATTATGCCATCTTGACTTCTTGGGATGAGGCAAACTAAAGAAAAAATTAACATTTATTTCACAATCCCATAACTTCTGGCACTCACAATGCAAGTCTTCCGTGTCTTCTGTGGAGGAATTGGGCCCTTGTGATTACGTCTGTAGCCAAACCAGACAGGATTGCTGCCATATCGTTCTATGTATTCTATATAGGCAAAAGAGAAAGAAGAGAGGCAGTCATTCACAGTAATAGTTTACCAGTGATATTCAAAACATATCATTGCCTTCATTCCAACTCACTCAAACCTAGGATGTTGTAAATCACATGCTAATTTGACAGAAGCAAAATTTAATCCAAGTCACACTTGCATGGAAAAAAGACAGATTGATCCCAACAGGATCTGCTCTTTAGTAGGTATGCCTAGCCCAAGTATCTCCAAAGGTGTCAGATCCTATCTGATCTTGGGAGGTAAGCAGGGTCAGAGCTGGTTAGTACTTGGATGGGAGACAGCCAATGAATACCAGGCAATGTTACACCAGGTCCGCTGGCTGTCGATTAGCTTCTGAGCACAATTCAAAGTGCTGGCTTTTAACCTATAAATCTCTATATGGTTCCAGCCCAGTTTACCTGTCAGAACGTGTTCTCCCCTACAAACCATCAAGGACGCTAAGATCTTCCGGAGAGGTCCTTCTCTCGGTCCCAACTTCACAATCGTGTTTGGTGGGAATGAGAGACAGGGTCTTCTCTGTGGTGGCCCCTCGGCTATGGAACTCTCTCCTGAGTGAGATTAGATCTGCCCCCTCCCTCCTGTCCTTTAGGAGGCTGGTAAAATCCTGGCTCTGGAAGGAAGCATTCCCAGAATAAGGACCAAGATTGTTTCTGGATAAAGGGAATGACTATATTTATTGGACTGAGTTGAACTGATTTTATCTGGCGATTTGGGCTTGAATGTATTTTATCTATTTGTATTTTACTTATATGTATTTTAACTTGTATGGTAGTTGATGTTTTAATTTTATGAGCTGCTGTAAGGCTGGTCTGAGTCCCTCCCCGGAGGTAAGAAGATAGGAATATAAAAGTTTTAAATAAATAAATAAATGCTATATTTTGGAGGAAAGAACTGGCAAAACCAACTTTCCTAAGAAAATCCTATAAAATCATGGTGTCTCTGTAAATCAACAAGTGACTTATTTATTTATTTAGGGATTTATTAATCGCCCATTGCAGATGGCTCTGTGCGATTTACAGTAAAAACACGCAGCTAAATACCTGAAACATCTAAAAACATCTAAAGGTATCTAACAACAAAAACAATTAGAATCTAAAACATCAAAAAACAGTTAACAATCTAACCAGTTTCTCTTAAAGGCAGTATGTCCATAAGTGCCCTGCTAGTTTACCAGTTGTTGGAAAAAAGAATCTGGATTTACTGTTAGATCTCTGGGTGCTTTGTGATCAATCAGCAAAGAAATTTATAATTTTTCCAAGAGCAAGAACAAAGAACTTCTTACCCGATTTCAGCTGCTAGAATGAAGACAAGTTCAGTCGAGTTGTAAGAATAAAAACAAAATCCTGTGTCTGAAATTAACATGATTTAATTCTAAGTATATATCCTTTGCGTTTCTGTGTCTCCTGGACTTGGTGGGTGCTGGGGTTGGTTCTTTTAAAAGAACAACTGTGAAATGTAGTTGCTCTGTAAATCTGTCCACCCCTGGCTTATTCAGAGAGGATGGGGGAAGTTTTTTCTTCCCCGGAGTGACTTGAGAAACTGCAAGTTATTTCTGGTGTGAGAGAATTGGCCATCTGCAAGGACATTGCCCAGGGGGTGTCCGGATGTTTGATGTTTTACCATCCTTGTGGGAGGCTTCACACAAAAATTGCATAACATTACAGTATTTATCTTTAAAGCTCCTCAGGGCTTATACCTTCTCCTAATTCTTATCAGTTCCTCTCTGTAATCTTGTCTGCTTCAATCCTAACTGTCCCACTTTTCACATTTTTCCTGCTATTCCTATGCCTTGAGCTCTCATCCCAGTGCATATTTCTACCAAATCTACCAATAAAACCTGTAGGCACTAGAGATTATAATTTCAGTTAAATTCTGCCTCCAACAGACTCAACTGCAGACCATGTACATTATAACACCATTTGTTCATCTTTAGCCTACGTTGTCCTTGCCTAACCCCTACTCCTCTCCACTCCCACCATTATCTCCTTCACTGTTTAAATTTAGACAGTAAGCTCTCACGAGGGCAGGGATTCAAATCTCAAATACTCTTTTGCATGCCTGTGCTTGTGTAAAGCCTCATCTAAACTAGCCTTCCTCACCAGAATTATACCTAGCTATGTTAGATCACACCTCCCATTATCCTCAGTGTGCATGGGAATTTTTTATACCAAAAACAAATTAAACAAAAACACATACAAGATATATATTTCTCTTTCACAAACACACATGTGCCTAGCTGTGCTCCAGGTACCTTCACTCTCCAAGTACTCCCATGGCTTGTCTTTAAAACGTGATTCTGTGTCAAAACCAACTGGTTCTGTGGGTTCATCTTGGCTTACTTCTGTGCTATAAAGGTGAACAGGCAATCGCTTGGGTAGCAGGAGACAGGAGCTAGGTATCTTCTAAGGGAAGACAAAGCAAAGCAAGACAAACATGAAGCAGGTATTAGAAATGTAGAACTGGAGCACACTTTGGATTGCAAGAAGGACAAATAAATAAGTTGTAAAGCAAATCAAGTTTGAAACTCTCCCTAGTAACCATGATGACTAAATTGTCATACTTTGGACATGTTTTGAGAAGGAAAGACTTATTAGAAAAGACAATAGTGCTTGGTAAAGTAGACGGCAGTAGGAAAAGAGGAAGACTGCATTCCAGGTGGAAAAACTCCATAAAGGATGCTATGGCTCTGAATCTGCAAAACCTGAACAAGTGTTGACTTGCAGATCTCTCATACAGGTTCACCATATGTCAGAGTTCAATTGAAGGTAATTAACAACAACAATCAAAATGAACAGCAAAGAACTGCCAGAACTCTAGCCAATTATAACATTTTTAAAAAAAAATTAACTACATTAAATTTTTAATTAATTAAATTTTAATTAAATTTAAAAAATAATTAAAAATTAACTTCATTAAAGTCATGTTATAAGTGTTGCATGGCCAATAATTCTCTCTGACTTTTCAAAATGACAAAAAGGCAACAAAAGTATATTTTATCCTCTAATGGAAAAACATTTTAAGTTTACCTGTTTTACTAACAGCAAGCCACATCTATATATATAAAGGAAGAGTCGTCATGGAACGACCGTCCCAAACAGAGAAACCTTACAACGCAGAGACACCAAACTTGCCAACAGAAATAGGCCTCAGACAAGATATGTTTGTAGCAAAGAAACTTTCCCCCCCAAAACCTAAAAGGCCCCCAAAACAACGAGTACAAAAAACTACATTTCCCAGCATCCTCCAGGGCTGCCAACGACTCTCCCAGCCTCTACATTCTGACAACATGATTGGCTGCCAATAAGGGCGGATTTGCATAACTCCTGTACTGGCCAGCCAACATGAACATTCCAACCCATAATAAACTGTCAGAGGAGGATAAGGCAAAGGGCTGAGGCGCAAACACAAACACCCAATTCACTTCCCACAGAAAATTTACACCCCTACAAATCACAGACCACGCCCAAATTTGACAGCAAGGCTTCATTAACTTAATTTCCCTGACTAGGCCTCACTTAATGGAATGTTGTTTACGCTCTGAAATGACAGTAAGGCTTCATTAACTTGATTCTCCCGACTAGCCCTCAGCTCATGGGACATTGTGTATGGCCTGAATTGACAGTAAGGCTTCATTAAGTTGCTGTTCCTGACTAGGCCTCAGCTCATGCGACATTGTGTATGGCCTGAATTTACAGTAACCTACCTTGGCACACAGAGCCCCTATGACCCATGCTACATTCTACTACAGTTTGGAGGAGGGTGGACCATGGATTATGGGACTTGAAGTACCTCAATGGATAATGGGATTTGTAGTACTTCAAAACCCATCATTCCTCACAGACCACTGTGTCCAAAGAACCAAGACCGATAAAGACCAAACTTGGCAAACACTGCCCCCCATGACCCACACTCCACCTGACTGCAGATTAGAGGAGGACACACCATGGATAATGGGATTTCAAGTACCTCCACTCACTTCCAAAGTACCCCACCCACACATGCATCAACCTCTACATCAACACAGCAGACGGAAAGACAAAAAACATTGTATATCCAAAAGCTATGCAGAACGCCAGCAACACCACACAACAACAACTCTACAGGACTCCAACATCCCACCCACCAAAACAACCCACAACAACACAGCCATGACCCCAACAACACCATAACTAAGAACAACTCCAACCCTTACATACTCAGACTTCCTCGCATCTCCAAAATAGGGCACAGCAACGCGTGCCGGGTACAGCTAGTATATAATTAAATAGTTAAGTTGCTTTTGGATTGCACACATTCCACTTGAGCCCTCCATCTTATTGTCGGCATTAATTTCACTAAACCTGACCTGACATTAACTATGGCTGGCTTTCAACTAAGGGCTTAGGCTTCTTTGCAAAATGTGATCAGCTTTAGTGCAGACTTCCCACTTAAAACCATAGTAACACAGGGAAGAGGAAGAATGAATAACTCTGACTGTATGTAAGCTCACATTAGTCTAAAGAAGCACTTTTGCTTCCATTTGCTTTATTACCACTCAGAATGGAAGTAACTGATGTGAACCGGAGCCCAACAAAATCTGAAGGGCCGTAGATACTACAGCCTGCAATTATTGATTTCTTTCTTTGCCACTGCTTCATGCTTTTTTGGCCCTGATATTTTCTCTCCTTAGAAAACTTAACGACCTGAGTGGGAAAGGAAGAAGCACTGCCCATTTAAATTGTCAACTTTTTTAAAATGGCAAATGTCAGTTTTTACTGACTTTATGTAAACTTATCTCTATTTGCTGGAGGTTCTATTTGTCTATTTATCAGATTAGTGGCTTATTATTTACCTCATGCTTTATGAAAAAATGGGCTTTCAAGCCTTTTAAGATCTCAGAATCAAGCGTAAACAAGACATAAAAACAACAGCTCGACTTGTAGAATGCTGCTAGTCTGTTGGTGTTTTACTTGTAACAGCTGGTAATGCTGCTGGGGTGGAAGTCCAAAACACCTGGAGGGCCGGTAATTGCCCACCCCTGTGCTAGGGTATCTGTCACTCTCCCTATGTTGCAGGACAGAGGGTGAATCCATACTATCAGAATAATGCAGTTTGACACCACTTTAACATACAGGACTCAAAGCTGGAAGTTGTGGTCTGGTGAGGTACCAGCATTTTTTAGCAGAGAAGGCTAAAGGCTTTGTAAACCTACAATTCCTAGAATGCATTGCCATTGAGCCGTGACAGTAACGTGGTATCACACTGCATTAATACTGTAGTATAGAGCAGCAGTTCTGAAAGTGTGCCTCACATACTAAGGGGTTCCTCCTCCTCCTCCAAGCTTTTCCTTCTCTCTCCTGCTCCTTCCCCTCGCTCCACTTCCCATACTGCCAAAGCCTTTTTCCCTCCCAGCACTCAGGGGCTATGATTGTGCTTTTCCTGCATGGCAGATGGAAGTTGAACTGGTTGACCCCTTGGGTTTCTGCTATTATCATCATTAAGGCTGGATGGCCATCTGTTGGGGGTGCTTTGATTGTGCTTTTCCTGCATAGTAGAAGTGGTTGGATTGGATGGTCCCTAGGGTCTTCCACTAAAATATTGCAAAGCTTATGTAGCTTAAAATTGTTCTTCATTTTAAATATTGTATTGTTCTTTCTTTTCTTTTTTGCACTACAAATGAGGTTTGTGCAGTGTGCATAAGGAATTTATTCATTTCCCCCCCAATTTGTTCATACAAACATCCTCCATCCATCTGCCACTGACCCAGTCCACCAAACAAAATACTTCAAGAGGTTTGCTGGTGTCTGATACACACACATACATTACATGTAATATATAATATATACACATTTATTGGGACTCCATGATAAACCTTTGCTTCAAAAGAGTCTCTGCGGCTGAAAAAAATTGAGAACCCCTGGTATAGATGAACCCAGAGAACTGCATCCTGGAAGGAATCACAGTACAGAACAGCTGGGATGCCGGGCTTCCCTGAATCGCCCACCCAGCTCAGTTTAACAGTTTCATCTCTGTTACATACTATTTAAGGCAGTGTTTCCCTAACTCTGCTCCTCCAGATATTTCAAACTTCAGCTTCCAGATATCTCTGCCAGCATCAGCTGTTAGGAATTGTGGGAGCTGAAGTCTAAAACAATGGAAGAGCAGAGTTTGAGAAACAGTTATTGCACCAGGAATGTGGCGCAGCTAGCTAAGTGTCAGCTGCATAAGATCTCTCTGACCAGTAGGTCATGAGTTCAAGGCCTGCCTGGGTCGAGGTGGGTGCTCGACCTTTAAGTGCAGGTTGCTGTCGACCTTTGCAGCCCGAAAGACAGTTGCATCTGTCAAGTAGGAGATAAAGGTACCACATGAAGTGGGGAGGCAAATTTTGACTGAATTATGAGGCCATTAAAGAACTCCAGGAATGCTGAGGAATGCAGAAAGAACAACAAGGGACGCTGGGAACGCTGAGAGATGAGGAGTGCGTCAGCTCCCCCTGGTGGCCAGAGTTTGCCTCTGTTCGTCTATATGTGTGTATTGTGGTAACTGCAGGGATTGTCTGCTAAGTATGTGTACCTGTAATGCACTCTGAGTTCCCCCCTTCGGGGTGAGAAGAGTGGAACATAAATAAAGAGTATTATTATTATTTAATTCAGTGGTTCTCAACTTGTGGGTCCCCACATGTTTTGGCCTTCAATTCCCAGAAATCCTAACAGCTGGTAAACTGGCTGGGATTTCTGGGAGTTGTAGGCCAAAACACCCGGGGACCCACAGGTTGAGAACCACTGATTTAATTAAAGAGACCAGTGCATTGTAGTGACTTGGATATTAGACTGGGACACTAAAAAGGCTAGGGATCAAATTCCTGCTTGGTTATGGCAGTGTTTCCCAACCAGTGTGCCGTGGCACACTAGTGTGCCGTGAGCGATCATCAGGTGTGCCGTGGGAAATTGGAACCTCCAATACCCTTTCTTCCCCCTCCTGCCAAACACTTTTTCTTCTCCACTCGGGCTCCCTTATGGGAGTTCTGTGTGGGAAGTTTGATTCCATTCCATCATTGGTAAAGTTCAGAGTGCTCTTTGATTGTGGGTGAACTATAACTCCCAGCTCTTGAGCAAGACCTTCGTGTGTGTCTTTCTGCCATACCTGCCAGGATATCTATGTTGTGTTCACCGAAACAGGCCCAGGTTTCACACTGAGTGTATAAATACATTTAAAAACATATTAACTATATGTATTACTGTGTTAGAGTGTCATTTTGTGTCATTTTGGTTGGTCGTGTGCCCCAGGATTTTGTAAATGTAAAAAATGTGCTGCGGCTCAAAAAAGGTTGAAAAACACTGGGTTATGGAAACCAACTAAGGCCTCTTCCACACAGCTGAATAACATCCCACATTTTCTGCTTTGAACTGGGCTATATGGCAGTGTGGACTCAGATAACCCAGTTCAAAGCAGATATTGTGGGATTTTCTGCCTTGATATTCTGGGTTATATGGCTGTGTGGAAGGGCCCTGGGTGACTTTAGGGAAGTCACACTTTCTCAGCCTCAGGAAAAGGCAGTGACAAAGGAAACATCATGACAGATTGCCTTATGCTTGACATAAATTGGAAAACAGCTTAAATGCACACATAGGGCCCTTGCAGACAGGCACAACGTATGTGGATTATGGCTAAATGCCCGTGGCTGAACCCATTGTGGAGTTGCTGTGAATTTTCCAGACTGTATGGCCATGCCTCAGAAGCATTCTCTCCTGACGTTTCACCCACATCTATGGCAGGCATCCTCAGAGCTTGTGAGGTTTGTCAGAAACTAAACAAAAATGGGAGATGTGTGGCTTGAGAGCAGTACGTGTGAAAAAGATTTTGGAGACCTCGTGGACAAGTTAAATATGAGCCAACAATGTGATGCAGCAGCAAAAAAGCCAATGGGATTTGGCCTGCATAAATAGGAGTGTATTTGATATCGAGCAGGGATTTGGGGGTCTCACTGTGAAGGCAGACCAGTCAGACCCACCAAAGAGGATCCGATATAGCCCTGTCGAGATCGGAAGCAGCCAAACCAGGAAAGGGATCTTGGGGTTTTGGTGGACAGCTCAATGAAGATGTCAACCCAGTGCGCTGCAGCAGTGAAAAAAGCAAATTCTATGCTTGGCATGATCAGGAAGGGAATCAAAAATAGGTCGGCAAATGTTGTATTGCCTCTCTACAAATCTATGGTGAGGCCACATTTGGAGTACTGTGTACAATTCTGGTCTCCGCACCTTAAGAAGGATATAACGGAACTGGAAAAGGTACAGAAAAGGGCAACAAGTATGATCCAAGGGATGGAGCAGCTCCCTTACGAAATCAGGTTGCAACGCCTTGGTCTTTTCAGCCTTGAAAGATGGCGTTTAAGAGGTGACTTGTTCGAAGTGTATAAAATCATGCATGGGATAGAAAAGGTGAATAAAGTAAAATTTATTTCTTCACCCAGAGGGTCATTGGGTTATGGAACTCACTTCCAGAGGAGGTTGTGACAGCTGTCAGCCTGGACAGCTTCAAGGCAGGATTAGACAGATTCATGGATACCAAGGGAATCAGTAGTTACTGAAATGGACATCCAAGTGCCACCTCTGTGTTGATGGAGGCAGGCAGGATTTTCCCTGGGTACTGGTTGTGGGGGGTCGGGAGCAGGTGAGGGTTTTGCCCTCCTTTCTGCTAGAGATCCCTGTGTACAACTAGTGGGCCACTGTGTGACACAGAATGCTGGACTAGATGGGCTGAGGCCCGATTCAGCATGGCTCTTCTTATGTTCTTAGGTTCTAATCCAATTTTCCCTGAATTTCCCAAATGAAGATCTCACGAAGTTGAAGAAACGCCACCAAGTTGTTTATTTTGTTCCAGCAATGTCATGATATGCATCAATATTTGCTTTCTGTTGTGCCTCTGTGGACCCTTCCAGGCAGGCCCTATATCCCAGGTTTTCTGTTTATTCCAGATTATCTGGCAGTGTGGACTCAAATAATCCATGTTAAAGCAGAAAACCAGGGATCAGATCCTGGGATAAAGGGCCTGCCTAGAAGAGCCCAAGAAAACCTGGCTATTAGAAAAGACCGCGAAGGGAGCCAGGCCTGGGCCAACTTGGGCCCTCCTGGTGTTTTGGACTTCAACTCCCACAATTCCTAACAGCCTGCCGGCTGTTAGGAATTGTGGGAGTTGAAGTCCAAAACACCAGGAGGGCCCAAGTTGGCCCAGGCCTGAGATACACACACAGACAAATCTAGAGAAGTGAGTCTTTCTCTCTCTCTCTCTGCTATCACTAACAACTTCCTAAGCGGTAGTTCTGCTGAAGGCCGAGTCCTCCCTCACCTGGACCCCGAAAGGCCTTCGGAGGGCCGCCCGGAGCGCCACGCGGCCTGCCGCCCGACACAGAAGCGAGGCGCCCATGGAGGCTGCCATCTTTGGGCCGCAATGCCCCGCGCATGCGCCCTGAGCCTCAAGGTCCTCGCGCTGACAGCCTTGAGAAGCCAAGCCACGCGCTGTTTGGGGGAAGCTCTTCTCCTTCCCTGCAAAACTGGAAAGTGATCACTGTTATAAAATAAAATAAAATAAAATAAAATAAAATAATAATATCAATAATAAAATAAATAATAAAATAATAATACTCAACTAAAAAAACAAATAATTAAAAAAAATTATAATACTGTTATTACCAACATTACAATAGAAACTTTAAAAGTGGCCACAATAATAACATTTTTTAAAAAAATCAATAAAATAATAATAAAATAGATCAATGCAATAACAAATATAAATAGCAATATAATTTAATATAATTAATTAATCTAATAAATCAAAATCAAAATACAATCAAATACTCATTTTCTTCCTGAAGGGGATCAGTCCATAGCTGCTCAAGGATGTTATTTCAGGTGAAATTCATAGCCAAATTAAAGAATCTTTTTTATCCTTAGCGCCTGCAGCCGGATAGTATTAGCCCGGCACTGGAAGAAAGACACAACTCCGGACTTGGAAGAATGGACAACAAAAGTGCTTGACATTATCCAGATAGACTCTCTCACACAAAATCTGAACAACAAAAAGAACAGAGCGGACTGGTCAGATTTTAGAACCTATTTGCAGAATAAAATTTTTTTGTAATAGATTTAAATGACCCATAGAATTCTGCTATACAAAATCGGTATAGCTTTTGAAGATACACAAAGCTTATGATGGAAAATAACGTAATCCGTTTCTTTCCCGTTTCTCTTTTATTCACAATTTATACAATGAAACCTTGCGATACTCTCGGGAAGTTCTGAACACACCCCACCACTCCCCCACCACTCCCCCAGACCCGGTACCCCGGTATCCCCTACCCTAACCCAGTGTTTCTCAACCTTTTTTGAGCTGCGGCACACTTTTAACATTAAAAAAATCCGGGGGCACACCACCAACCAAAATGACACGAAATGACACTCTAACACAGTAAAGAACGACTAGGGGATGGTGGCCTGCTGGGAGCAGTGGTGGGAGTGCCAAAGCCGGGGGAGGGGAAGGAGCCAAGCCATGCCATGCCCCGCCCCTCCCGGCTTCAGTTCTCCCACAGCTTTGCCAGTCTTGAGGGGCAGTGCCAAGACAGCATTGTGCTGGCTCTGCCACTGCTGGCTTGGCACTGCCCCTCAAGGCTGGCGAAGCTGTGAGAGTGCTGAAGCCAGGGGGAGGGGAAGCCATGCCCCGCCCCCTACCCCAGCTTCAGCTCTCCCACAGAGGAAGAGCATGAGCGGTGGATGGGCTTCAGTGGGTGGGGCTCATCCTCTGTGCAGCTTCAGAGAGCGAGGGCGAGAGTCATGGTGGGAGTCATGGCGGGAGGCTGGTGGGAGTCTGGCTGGAGGCTGGCTGGGGAACGGCCGCAGGAGGCGGCGCCCGGCCCCTTCTTCTTTTTCTTTGCCGCTGCCCAGCCCTTCCTCCTCCTCCCCCAAGCAGCAGGAGTTCAGCAGGAGGAGGGGGGAAGGAAGGGGGGCAGAGAGCTTTTCTCGCGGCACACCTGATGATCGCTCACGGCACACTAGTGTGCCACGGCACACTGGTTGACAAAGACTGCCCTAACCCACCTCAGTCACCTCCAACCCTGAACCTGTTTATATGAAAATGCACAATAAAAATCTATTTAAAAAAGGATGTTATTTCAGGTGAAATTCATAGCCAAATTAAATATTATTGTAACATTCTTCAACATAAATGTATTTATCTCAATTTTGGATTATTATTATTATTATTAAGACAATGTTTATGTCTCTCCGTACAGAGATGGAAAGTGGCTAGGGTTGCCACTTTTTGATATAAGAAATAAGGGACATTTACGGGATTTTTCACAAAAATAAAGGACACTTCATTAAAAACTTGAAACTCAAACATTAGGTAGAAATAGTTTTATTAACAGAATAAGATAATGATTGAAACTCACAAAAGAAACTGACTTACACCCTCTTAACAGGACATGGTATGTTTCTGCATGCTTTGTCATGCAGAAAAAAACATTATTAGAACTACCCTTTTTTCTCCATCTGTATTTAGTACTTGACTTTGCTGACTTTAAAAGTGCACTGTCTAAACATTACAATAAATTTTATAAGACAGTACATCTTCATGATTATTATGTCGATAGTTAATGGTATAGTATAGTATGGGATACACAGCATTGTATAGTATTGGGATGCACAGCTAGGCCTATTTTAAGAGGAACTCTCAAACAACCAGAAACTATCTTTATCCAACATGATCCAACATTCCCCTTGGGTAACGGTTAATTAGTCTACTGTACTTTGAAAAAGTCCTGTATCGCCTCTTCCTTCCAACGGGGACGCAGGCTGCCCTGCGAGTTGGAATCCCCGGGCAGGCATTGCCGTGGAAACCACAGCACACACCTTCCTCTGGTGAACCCCGCCCAGCCCTGTCCTGCTAGTCAAAAATAAGGGACAGGGCCTGAAAATAAGGGACACAAATTTTAGGGCCAAAATAAGGGACGTCCCTTAGAATAAGGGACATATGGGAACCCTAAAAGTGGCTCAAAAAAGCATTATAATGCTACTTATATAGAAATATTTTTTAAATATTAAACGTCACTAATACTAAAAATAATTTAAGTTAAAACCATAATCTCCATAACCTTTGGCTGGGTCGTCCGGGCGATAGGGATATCCAACTGCCGACCCTGGATGTTGAGGCACTACGCCCGTCATCATCTGTAAAAAGCCTGGGTGTCCATTTGGACCTGCTGCTGTCGATGGAGACTCAAATCTCCACTGTCAGCAGAATCGTGTTTTTCCATCTGCGACAGGTGAAGCGTTTGGCCCCCTATCTGTCCCGGAACGATCTAGCCACGGTAATCCAAGCCGCGGTCATCTCAAGACTTGACTACTGTAACACTCTTTACATTGGCCTACCCTTGACTGTGATCCGGAAACTTAAGCTAGTGCAGAATGCTGCAGTCCGGCTACTCGCGGGGGAGCCCGTGACGTGCCGCATAACTCCAATCCTGCAGTATCTGCACTGGCTACCAATTGAATACCGGATCACCTTCAAGGTGTTAGTTCTTACTTTCAAGGCCTTATATTGTCTGGGGCCAGTGTACCTACGGGATCACCTGATTCCATATAACCACCCGAGATCATTGCATTCAGAAGACCAGAATCTTCTAGATATCCCCGAGCCTCTGGGAGTGGCGGTGTACAAATTCAATAAATAAATAAATAAATAACCGTAAGGTGTGCATTTTAAAAGAAACTCTGGATTTATATAAACCACAAGGATTGCCATTGTATATTCATGCCAAAAAAACCCTCCAAAACCTTAATTTGGGTTGCTGCAAATTTTCCATACTCTATTGCCATGCCCCAGAAGCATTCTCTCCTGACGTTTCACCCACATCTATGGCAGGCATCCTCATAGGTTGTGAGGTCTGTTGGAAACTAAACAAGAATGGGAGATGTGTGGCTTGAGAGCAGTACGTGTGAAAAAGATTTTGGAGACCTCGTGGACAAGTTAAATATGAGCCAACAATGTGATGCAGCAGCAAAAAAGCCAATGGGATTTGGCCTGCATAAATAGGAGTGTATTTGATATCGAGCAGGATTTTGGGGGTCTAGCTGTGAAGGCAGACCAGTCAGACCCACCAAAGAGGATCCGATATAGCCCTGTCGAGATAGGAAGCAGCAAATCCAATTTTATTTATTTATTATTTATTTTATTTCTTTCTTGGGACTTCTACACCGCCGACTCCCAGGGGCTCGCGGCGGCTCACAAGAACCAATGGCACAGCGCCAGAGGGTTAAAAACAGAACACTTAAAAACATCATTAAAACATGCAACAACAATAATTAAAACAAGAGCAGCAGCAATATAATGGCCCAGTGGATGTATAGACGAGCCTACTCACCGAAGGCCTGCCTAAACAAGTGTGTTTTGCAGGCCCGTCTAAACGGGAGTAGGTCCCTCAGGGCTCTGGCCCGGCCGGGAGGCGTTCCAGAGCGTGGGAGCTATCACAGAGAACGCCCTCCGGCGGGTAGATGTTAAATGAGCCAGCTTCACCGATGGTATTACCAAGAGGTTGGCCTCCTCAGACCGGAGTGATCTCGATGGGCAATATGGAGTGAGACGGTCCCTCAGATACGCTGGCCCCAGGCCGTGAATGGCCTTGAAGGTAAGAACCAACACTTTGAAGGCGACCCGGTGCTCGATAGGCAGCCAGTGCAGATCCTGCAAGATTGGAGTTATACGGCAACCTGCTGGAGCCCCAGACAGGAGCCGGGCGGCAGTGTTCTGCACTAGCCTGAGCTTCGGATCGGCGACATAGGCAGGCCAACGTAAAGCGCGTTACAGTAATCTAGCCTCGAGATGACCGTGGCTTGGATCACCGTGGCTAGGTCGCTCCGGGAGAGAGTAGGGGCCAGCCTCCTTGCCTGGCGGAGGTGGAAAAAGCAGCCTTACGGGCCCTGGAGACCTGGGTCTCCATTGTCAGATGGGAGGCCAAACGGACACCCAGGCTTCGCCCCTGACGGCGCTGGGTGCAGCGCCGCATCGTCCAGGGTCGGAAGCCGGGCACCCACCTCACCCGGGCGGCCCAGCCACAAGATCTCCGTCTTCGCCGGATTCACCCTCAACCTACTGGCTCGCAGCCATCCAGTTATTTTCCCTGAATTTCCCAAATGAAGATCTCACCAAGTTGAAGAAACGCCACCAAGTTGTTTATTTTGTTCCAGCTAGAGCAGATGTAAAGCTGCAATCATTTGCCCAAAGCTGTTATAAAGCGCAAGGTAATACAACACATTTTTATAGAAATATAGAGCCGTCAACGTTCAAATTTCCCGCCACCCATCCCTCAGCCAGCTTTGTGCTGATTGGTTGGAGTCATCAGCTGGCTGGGAGGCGCAGCCGGCTTTGCCACGCCTCAGCCAATCAGAAAGTCAGCATCGTTTCGGACTCTCAGCCAATTAGAGCACAGGAGGCGGTACAAGCAGGAAACAATGAACCGGAGAGGAGATGATGAGTGGGTTGAATGACTAAATATTTGCCCAAGTGCTAGCAATTACTCAAAGGAGTCCTCAAGCTAGCTTCAGTATTGTCCAGGTTAAGGGAATAAACATTTTGGTCTGGAGTAGAGGCCAGACCCTACTAATCCTTTTATCCTGGATATGGGATCCATTGATGATATCTTGTTTCAGTACCGTGGCCATGATTTTGATTTTGATGTGTGGGATTGTTTGGGGGGGGCTGAGTCTGAGTGAGAGGGATCTACCCTAGCAAACCTTTTGTATCGTTATCCCAATACCCCATGCATATGGGATATATTGAGCATGGTGATCAGATCATGATATGAATACACACAACAGTTTAAATAATGTACCAGTGAGGCCTTGTCGTGGACCACCCTGAGAATTTCGAGGGGTAGGGCTGAGCCCCTGAAGCCCCCCCCCTTTCACCGAGCTACACCCCTGTCTTGTTTTGAGTTTCCCAGGGAATTAAAACAATGAGTGAGTCAGATAGGAAATCCAAAGCTTTCTGGAGGCAGGATGTTCCCCTTTGTGAAGAATGACAGAAAATTACCATGGGGCATGGTTTTCAGATGGTGATGCTCCGAGATCTGAAAGCGCATACCCAAAGGACATAATCCATCAAATGGACCGACTCCGAAGTTTGAAGGAATGTCCCCTTTGTTATTGTCCATGCAAATGGTCATGATAAGATTAACTTGGCCCAGATTCCCTGAGCCTTGGTATGCTGGGGTTACGAAAAGGTGGCATTTAATATTTAATATAGAGATATATGAAAGGGAAAGCATGTAGGGAATACATTAATATAGGAGGGAAGCAGGAACCATCTCATATCAGCCCATTCCACCACCAGAGTCCATTGGAATCCATAACTCATAAAGAGAGTCCATAGATTTTGAAAGGAGAAAAGTTTCCAAAAAGTATCTGAAAGTCCTTAAAAGTGAGCAAAAGTCCATAAAACTTAATGAAAGTCCATAAATATAAGAACGCCCTCCCGGCCGAAACTCGGGCAATGAAGGACCTGCTCCCGTTCAGACGGGCTTGTAAAACCTATTTGTTTAAGCAGGCTTTCGATGGGTAGGCCTGTGCGTTCTTAATTGTGCCACTGCTTCAATTGTGCTTCTGTTTTATTGTGTTGCTCTGTTTTTAACTGCTTTTACCGTTTTGTATTTTATTGTGCCTTCGGCTCTTGTAAGCCGCCGCGAGCCTTCGGGAGTCGGCGGCATAGAAACCTGAATAAACAAAAAAATAAAATAAGAGGAAATGATTTGGTGAGTCCATGTGATCCACACTGGGGTTCCTTACAGACCCGGGAAGCTAAGGCCTGTCCATTTGGGAGAGGAAACTACAAATCCCACCTTACAATGGGGCCAGAGTGGCCTGCTTGTTTCCTGGGTGTCTCAGGGGGGACCACAACAAGCTCCCCTGGTCATGAGCTTCTGGACATCCACAGGACAGCGGCAGGATCAGTCGTTGCGGTGAGGAGCCATGGATGACAATCAGCTGGTCTCCCTTTAAAGTTTATTTCTTTATGATAAAAAAGGTTATAAAAAAGGGAGCCCAAAGAGCAAATGCGAGATAGCAGTTTGTCTTAGAATTAGCTTAGGAAAAATATGGCACCAAAACGGAGTTGATCCGTTGACCCGCGGATACAGGGGCCCAATGGGTTTCCGTATCCACGGTTCAGAGGAAGGCAGTTTTGAAGTCCACCTGTTGGGGGTGCTTTGAATGCGATTGTCCTGCTTTTTGGCAGGGGGTTGGACTGGATGGCCCATGAGGTCTCTTCCAACTCTAGGATTCTATAATTCTAAGACATGACACAAAAGGAAAAGTATATACATCTGTGGAATGTCCAGGGTGGGCGAGAATTCATCCATAGCAAAGCACTTGATGAACCAACCTGGACACAGCATATTATTTGAGAACACAGAAATGCTGGACCACTCTAACAGCCACCATGTCAGACTACACAGAGAAGCCATTGAAATCAACAAGCATGGGGACAATTTCAACAGAAAGGAGGAAACCATGAAAATGAACAAAATCTGGCTACCAGTATTATTATTTTTTTAAAAAAAAATAATCGAAAATCAGGACACTCTAAAATGGGAATTCCTGACAAAATAATAATCTGGGCGAACTAACACCTCCCAAGAAAGGATTCCCCAGACAGGAAGCAGCCAAGCTTTGAAGCTGCAAGGGTATTTAATGCTAATCAAGATGATAAAGTTGCAAAATTAACACGTGCCTCCAACAGATAAGAATTCTTTCTCCCACCCTGGACATTCCACAGACCTTTGAACCCTCACAACCTCTGAGGATGCCTGCCATAGATATGGGGGAAACGTCAAGAGAGAATGCTTCTGGGGCATGGCCTGTATGGCTGTATGTCTGGAAAATTCACAGCAACACAAATTAAGCTTTTGCACTTTGGCATGAGTATACAATGGCAGTTCTTGTGGTTCATATAAATCCAGGGTTTCTTTTAAAATGCACACACATCATGATTTCATCCATGAAAACAATCGCTTAATTTATTTCCTCTCTCTCGGCATTACTTCGCGAACGAAGATTCTTAGGAAGGACTCATCCCACGCTTTTTACAAGCGCGTTGATGACTAAAAAGGCCCATCTGAGAAAGGCAAGTTTGGTTGCAGAAAGTCTCCTTGGGTGATGTTGTTTCCAGGTTGCGGTTCTTTCTGCGTTGTCGTTTCTCTTCGAGACCCATTCGGCGTGTCTTCTCGAAAGAGTCCGCAGCATTGTGGATAGTGCGTCTCCACGCCTCCCGATGTGAGGCCAGGGTGGACCATTGTTGGCGATCCATCTGGCCGAGCTTGAGATGCTGTTTCAGGGAGTCCTTATATCTCTTTTCGGGGGCGCCTCTCTTGCGCTGACCCGTGGTGAGTTCACCGTAGTACTCTCCTGTATCTGTGGGAGGCGGTGGTCCTCCATCCTAGAGACCCTGCTTGCTCCACATTAGCCCTTATTTGCAAAATTGCTGTGTTCAGTCAACCTAGCATGGCCTCAATGCTGGTGATCCCTGCTTGCTCAAGGACACATTAGTCACACTGTGGAACGCCCTCCCAGCCAAAACGCTCGCCATCCAGGATCTCCTGCCTTTCAGGCGGGCTTGCAAGACCTATTTATTCCAACAGGCTTTTGGCCTATAGGTCCTACTATGCATTACCCCGCCATGCTGGTAATTTCTATCTGTTGTGCCTGTATTTTTTGCATCAGGCTTTTAATTCTGTTGTTTAGACTGTGTTGCTTTCGCTGTGTTTAACCTGTTTTTAACCTGTTTTAATAGGTTGTTTTACCTGCGACATGTGAGCCCTCCCCCCTGACCCTCCCGGGAGTGTGTACTATGTATATGTTGTCTGAAGCCCGATAAATAAATAAATAATTTGGTACTGTTTTAAATTGTTGTCAATTGCCTGTTAGTAGTTCGATACACTGTAAACCGCCCTGAGCCATCTGGAAAGGACGGTATACAAATTGAAATAATAAATAAATAAAAAATAAACATAGAGCCGGAGTTGTCCGTAGACACCCCCCAAGGTCATGTGGCCGGCATGACTGCACGGAGACACACATACATAGCATTGTTTTAGGCTCGCGCATGCGCACGGAACTCCTCGGGAGCCAACTGCGCCACCAGCTTCTCCAGCCAAGAGCCGCCTTTGCTGCGCACGCGCACAATTATGCCTATTGTGCTGAATTTCTCCCTTCCTTCCCCTTCCCCTCCCGGGCTCCGCGCATGCTCAGTTCGGGGCGTCTTTGTGCCCTCTCATGCTAGGGCGGTGGCCGCGCGCGTGCACGCAGGCCTCCAACGTCCTCCTTTCCTGGCGGCCACGCATGCGCGCCAGGGGAGGCTTCTAACTGCGTCACAACTTTTTCCAGGGTTAAAATTACTGTTGCCGGGGACCGTTGGGTAGGATTTCAAAAGCCGATTCAGGCGGTATGGTTCGATGTAAGTTTTGAGGCTGATTTCGACGATCGGAGCGATGACGTAGGAGGTGGGCGGCGCTTGAAGGCTTTGTTCTCCAGCCGCAGCGCGCGGCGGAGGGAGCGCGTGACTGGGAGGAGGGAGGGGCCGGGTATAAAAGGCGGTGCGCGCGCACCCACCGGCCATTCTGGGGTCTGTGTACAGGTGAGTGCTGTGTCTCTGCGAGCGTCGTTGGGGGAGCGGTTGGGGAGGGGGCAGGAGGGGATTCGCATTGGATTAAGGCTATTTTTCTTACCCTTTCCCCAGTATTGACATTCCTAATTCCCAAGTAATAATTATTTTTGACGAATGGCTCATTTCAGAGCTAAAGAGTAATAGGCACCACTAAACAGCTGTTAAAATTTGAATTCAGAATTTCTAAAATGGAAATCTGTGATTTGTGTCAACGATTTAAAAAACCAGTTCGGTTTCTGGTCAGTCTTGTTTCGTGTTACATAAGATTATTATTATTGTTCCTTGGGTGTTGTTGTTTTTGTTTACACAACCCAAAAAACTTAACCGTGCTTTGTCTTTTGTTTCCCTTCCTAGGTTTGCTTTGATCTCGAGACATTGTTCAACGTGCGCCGCGAAACAAAGAAAACCCCCCCACAGTTGAGCCTCTGAGACGACACACAAAGCCAGCTTTTGTTTCCGATCGTCTGTATTGCGACCCGGCGAAGAACAACTGCCACTCAAAAAAACATAAAAAATAATCAAATTTATATTTAGGAACAACTTTCCCTGATTTTTTTTTTAATCATGCAACTTTTTGTAACTCGTTGATCATCAAAAAGTTGCTATCTTTTTTTTTAAAAAAACCGAAAATGAGCTATACCAAATTTACTTTTTTTCTTTAAAAAAAAACACAGCTTAATCCAAAACTAAACCTTGAGGTGCTGCCGAAGAGAAAATTAATTGGATAGTAAGTGTCGCATTTTCAACCAACTGACCAAAAACAGTCGTCCGTGTCGAAGTGAGCTAATGGCACGAAGAAAAGACCAATATATATATATATATGAATGAAGGGGAAGTGGGTTTTATTTGAGGCGTTAACCCTTAAGACGCAGGCATTTTGTGCCACCAAAATGCATATTTATAAGGAGTGCGATGGTCTCTTTAGAAAATCCATCTGACTCCAGGATTGTCAAGGGTTAATGAGCTCCCACATAACAGATGGTGGTGACTGAGCTATAAAGTGCTGCTTCTTTGTGTGGGAGACGTGGAAAGCGAGCTAAATAAGCAATCTGTACATAAAGATTGCAGGGTAAGAACAGAAGGAAGGGACAAAAAAAGCCATAACTGGGTAGTGGACAGCGATGAGTCAATTGAATTGGATGAATTGTCATAAGTGATATTTTAAAATTTGTTAAAAATGGGGTTGTGTTTCTTTAAAAAAAATTGACGCTTATATAATGTATGTATAGGTATGTAATACTGGAAAAAAAATAACGCAATCTACAAATAAAGATTGCAAAATGGCTTGGGGAAATCATTTAAAAACTAATCCAGTATGTATTTTTCTTAAAGAACCTTGTTAATAGGGAGCAGGGATCTATAGGGTTCAAAATGAGGTCTAGCGTGCTTATAATGTATCCATCTATATTCCCCACCCCACTGCAAAATGGCGGGTTTTTTCTCTTTTGTCCCTGATTAGTGGCATTGTACCTTTCCTTTACAGGATGTTTTCCCTTTCTATTTTATCCTACCTCCCCCATGTGCGGAGGGAGAAGAAAAGGGTGGGGGTGATGGCATTAACCCTGCAATGATCAATAATGAGGTTTGAATCTGGCTTTCGCCTGAACATAACTTGCCACCCAAACTGTTAAATAGGTTCTAGTTTATAGAACTGACATAAAATGATTCAGGTGGTGTATGTGATGGAGGTTGTATTGCTGTAGTTTCTTCCTATTAGATTCTGAAGCCTCTGCTTTTATCCCCCACCCCCCCAATCGGCTGCTCCTAAAATGGCGTCGCTGCCTCCTTCTCTTCAAGAGCTCACAAGGCTTTCTGGGCAGGGAGCTGATGTAAGCAGCTTGCAACAAACTCCTCCCCCTGAATAGCTTGTGCTTGCCACCCAAGCGGGCAGTCATGGGAAGGAGGGGAAAGGAGTGGTGGTGGTGTGGGAGGGGGGGAAGTGGCTTACCCTTCCGCCTTGCAACCTTTTCCACAAGGATCTAACCAAATTCCACTCCCATTTCCTCTGTAGGAAATCTAGGTTACAGCTTGAGCAGTGCAAAGTATGATCATAAATCCGCCGAGTTTCTTTTTTAGGTTCCAACATAACACAAGAGCTTCGGATTTCAGTGCTTGCTCCATGTTTGCTGTGTCTTTGTTGAGACAAGTGACTTACTATCAGAAAGGCAACTGTTTTGTATCCTCTTCTCTCCCCGCCCCCTACCCTGTTTTCATCTTTTGGGTCTCTGATGGGATGGAGCAGGGAAGCATGTTTCTTAATTTCTTAATCAGATCTAATGGTTGACATGAAATGCTACCACTGGACCCCAGATATTTAGCCAGTGTTGGTGACATTTGCTAAACCTAACAAGGTTCTGGATGGGGGAATCTTTTTCTCGGTCCACATGTACACCAAAGGGGCAATGGGATTGGGTGGCGGGAGTTGTATTAATTTGCCACATTCCACCGTTCCTGTACAATGTACTAGGAAAGAAGTGATCATTAGGAAAAAGGGAATCCAGCACTTGTATTACTTCATCAAAGGGAGGGGAACAGCCACAATTCCACCTGGTAAGCAAAATCTTTCTGGTATTAATTACATCTCACAACCTTCATTTCTGTTCCAGACCACTTTGTTCATTTTTTAAATTATTTTTTTGCTGCTGTTCTCTTCCATTGTCAACACCCTAAACTGACACCTACTGATGCATGCAGGGTGTTAACGGTCTTGGTATGTTTGCCAATCTGGTGAGGACACTAGTGTTTTCCAAGTTGGTTAATTCCTTTAAACAGGATTCTGATTCCTTGAATGGTTCTGCATGAACATCAACTAGCATTTCAGTGATGCTGCCCTTGAGACTTCTGCATTAAGAGCTGATGCTGTGAAGGAAATGTTCCTCAAAGCGAAACTCTATATCCAGTGGTAGCATTTCATATTGTAAGTCCCAAACCCACAACCTGATGACACTGTTCTGCCTTTTTTACCTATTGAATGCACCTGCCATTTCTCACAACATTGCAGGGTGTTCTAGTCAGAACAATGTGTCTGTATTTGGGGTTAAATAGAATGAGAATGTAAACTTGTAAATGTCCATTTAATCCTACACTTGGAATACTTCCTGTTCAGACCATGCACCTGTTGTAGTCAGATTTGCCTCTCAATACCAAAAAGCTGATAAAGTGGAGGTTTTTAAAAAATGCGCAACAGTCACAGGATACCTGGGAATATTTATGCAGCAAAAAAATGGGAACTGCCAAAATAAATATTGATTAGGATAGAGACTCGCGTTTCCATAAATGCACACCAATAATTTCTCTGTTACGTCTATTAGAAAATGCTCAGAAACCTAACCACTAAGATCTTGTCTTTTAGCGGATTCTGTTTTGAGATGGCATGCAACTGCCAAGCTGATAAGCAGGAAAAACCAGTGAATCCTAAGATTCCTTTTGAAACCATTGTTCAAAAGATTCCTTTTAGGAAAAAACAGTGTTAGGAATGTTGGTTTTCATAGGATTCCAAAACAATTCTGGAAGCCTTACAAGAACTACTGCCTAGTTGAAATAGTTTTATGGCTATACTACCGCTGTCTCCAGCACTGGTCTCTCTCTTCATGACTTGACTCCTGCCAGATGTTATAGTTGCATTGTTATGTCAGTCAGTAATTTGATGAGGCAGTGAAATGTCACAAGACTAGGGCAGCTGGTTGAGGTTGTCTTTCTCTATATGCGCAATGTAAAAACATGCAGCTGGAACCGATCCTCCCCTCTTTCCCTTTAGATTTCCCAACAAGACACTAGAAATTCTCATCCTTTAATAGCTGCTGAAGGAAGTGGGTGGATTCTGCTTTGTCCTAAATTTGATTCACGATAGTTCAACCTGCGGTTTCATCCTTTGCATACTGAACACAAGGGGAGAGCTATCCCTGTATCCAAAATAACTTCTCATCATTCTATATTGACAAAGAATAGTCTGCCTTCCTGAACATACTTAACAGGAAAACACTGAGGCCTAATTTTCATGTAAGTGCAACAAAATTTGGTGCAGAACACACCTGAGAAGAGTGGGCTATTTTTCTATTCATTTAATAATTTGAGTTCACAGTTGGGCATTTTTTTTCCAAAAAAAATAATACGGGTGTTGACCCAAGTATGGGTATTGGCCCAAGTGTGAATTGTGGACTTCCCTTCATAGGCCAGAGTGGTTATTTTTAAAAATCTATTTGAAAGTGTTTTGGATAGTCTGACCAACCTTTAGGAGGAGAGTTTTTTTGGCAAGGCAACATGCTGCTATAAAAATGTGTTGATATACAGCTGTTACAGCCTTTATTTTGATAGGAGGTACATAGACATTTGGGGGATTGGTGCTAAATGCAATAAATCTCCAAATGCATCTGTTGGAAGATTGAAACCTAATATGCCTGTTTTTAGGGTCCTCAATTTTTTTTAAAAAAACCTTGTTGCTAAACCATGGACTAACATGAGAACACTCCGCTGGATTCCAGTGCTTAGAAACATTGATAAGAGAAACCAGACACAGAATACTTCAGCGCTACTAATACTTTTTAAAAGTGCTTTTTGGGACTCCTATTTATTGAAATGCTGACTTCAAATGGAATTGCTTATGTGCTGCAGTTCAGTTTCTCCTAGAAGCTCTTTAGCACACTATTAATGCACTGTTTGTCATAGAAAGTGTAACAACTGTACCTTGCTAATTCCCCTGGGAAGATGTTTGAAAAACACTTGCTAACTTATATTAGAATTGTAGGATATGAAGATGTGTGTCTTCATTGGATTAAAAACCCGATTCCATTCCCTAAACTGTAAGTACTAAGCAACTCTCCCTGTGGAGTCCAATCCTGAAGAACTCAGGTGAATTGGAACAATGGGGAAGAGAGAATAATAAGATGGGTAGATGAGTTCAACTTTGTGTTATAGTATTTGTTTTAACACCTCACCCTGCGTAGTTTCTTATCCTGGCCATGACACTGATACAGCAGCTTCCATGTTACTTCTGTAAACCCAGGCTATGTTACATTCTTGGCATTAGAAGCAAAGCAATATAGTGAGATTAAGCTTCTATAGCCAATGGTCTTGCATCTCACACCACCAGTTTGACAAAAGATGAACAATGCATTCCTCTTGGGAATAGGTTTCCTGAATTGCAGGTCTCCCTCCCCAAATGCCCTTTAGCTTTCAAGTAATATGTAAGATTGATTGATTGTAATTATACAATGTATATGGGGGCGAGCTTGAATGCTAATTTAGAAGTATCTGGACTAAATCTCTTATTCTTGCTTTTTAATATACAGTAAGCTGCAGTGTTTGTATGGCAAATTAGATTTCGTTAAATTTCAGAGTTCCACAGTTGACTAACGCGCAGTGTTAATGTTTTATCCTTGTATTTTATGGTGTTTTGTTTTGTACTGTATGAAAATAGCATGTTTGTTTAAATTTGCTAAGCCCGTATATTATCCATGCAGCTGTTAGGCATCTAAATATTTACATTTCTTTTGCTGAACATAGCTCCTAATCCTGCATCTTGAAGGATCTTCCAGAATTGCTTTAATTGGAGAAATTCTAAAATTTCAGTGTGCGATGAAATACCTGGATCCTGATTCTTCTGGCCAAGTAATTTTGGAAGGCCTGTTTTCCGTTTGGCAGTTTTAGAGTACAGATATAGCTAGAATTTAGAGTGACATATGTACTAAAGGCCTCAAAAGTAAAGGCAGTGTGATTGGTTTACTATATTATGTGTGCCCTTTGACTGCATCTGTAGAGTTACATAAGGCAGCAGGTGCAGGGTCTATGGCCTGACACTTTTCAAAACATTAGCAAGAGTTTCTGATTCCCAGTTTTTTTAACAATAGTACATATGAAAAGCATATTCCCTTCCACTCCAAAATTGCCTTGTTGCAACAAAGGACGCTTAGGGTGAAGCGGTGTTTTATGAAAAAGAGAGTTTGATTTAGATATTATTTAGCATGTTCTGTGGCTTAGTTCTTCATATATGTCTATTTTTGATACAACAATTTCATGAGTTTTGAAAACTGCAGGTTTCAGTTTATCACAGGTGTTATTTTTATTCGAGCCCGCAAAGCTAATGTCTACACATCTTGATACTTAAGAATTTTAGGAAATGAAAGCATTGTCCTGTGTTGGTTGTAATTGAAAGGCCAATATTTTAAATGATGAGGATTTTCCCCCAGCTAATAATTGGATGAACAGTAACTAGTGCTCAAAGGTGTGATGTTGTTTATTTCCACATGTGTTACATGTTGAGTTATTTGTCCTAGTTAATTAAAGTCTTGTGCCATTCTCTAATCTAAAAAGGGAATTCCTGTGCACTTGCGGTGAAATTATATTAGATAAGGACTATAGTGCAGATATCTTGCCTGATTGGACTCTTAAGATTGGATTCTTTTCACTTGTGGAATTTCTATCTGTGATGAATTAAAGATGTTTTAGGGTGGATTTTTTGTGATATATATTAAATAGCACTTCTCACCTTTGCCAAATAGATGTAATTGTAGTTCAAGATGTATTTGCTAGAATTAGAAAGATTAGTATAGAAATTGGAAAAAGTTTGTTTTGAGATCAGTTTGGATATCGAATTACAGTACTTCTGTTTCATTTATTGTTTGACCAAATGTGGAAAGATTAGCAAGGCATGTTTGTTACCGTTCGGATGAAAGAAGCATGGGCATAATAAATTAGCTAATTTCATTGCGAATGTTAATCAAGCCTTGGCATTGTAAGAAGTTTGGCTCTAAAGATCTATTGGACAGCTTACGCTGTCAAACTGTTGATGCTATTTTTCAGGGGAAATTGCTTCTTATGTGAAATAGGTGCAACATTACCTATTATATTTCTGGAATATCCAATATTATAAAACACTGAAAATTAATTAAATATGTATTCATGCTGTTCAGCATGGCTTATCTTATTTCTATACATTTTCACTTAGGATCAGTCTTGCTGAACTTAGTGAAATTGAACACGATAATTTTGTAAAGATACTGTTACAATTTGTAATTTACTCTAGTTGATCTAAAGGTCTTTAGCTGGAATTGACATTTGGATTCAGGACCATATATTTACTGTATCCCAACATACTATGCTAGCTGTGTATAGTGGGAATTACAGATTAATACATCAAAAAAGCTTTAAAAATTTGGTTTTCTTCATGGCTTGTAATTAAACAGACAATGCCATTTTCAGTGATTTTCATAAACAAGCTATTGTGAAGAATATTAACAGTTTGAACGTTATAAGCAATTTAAAAGGTTACTACCAACATGCTGGCTTTTAAAGCTCTCTCAGTTTAAAAACAAATATGTGTAACTGTATTAAAAATCACAGTTCTAAACATGCCTACTTGGGAAACCTGTTGAAATCCAAGTAAACATGTATAGAAGTTGGTTATAAAAATAAACTTGTTTATTCAAGTGGGTTAATTGAGCCACATCTGTTTGGGACCATGCCCAAATAATTTAGAAGTACTACGGTATACATGGGTTATTCTCCACTTAAATAGTATTGTGTTAAAAACTACATTTTCTAGTTAGACTTATTTTCTATTTGTTTGGGGGAACTTACATTTTTAGTTTTGGTAGTAATCATGTCTTCTGTTCATATCTGATATATCATCAAGGTTTTGAGAGTTCAGTCTGTAGGGAAAATGATTGCACAGTATTTGAAATACAAACACTGCAGCTTTTTTGCATCTCTGAAAGATAACATGAAAAGAGATCAAAACAACATAAGTGAGTGCATTGTTAGAAGGTGAGAAATTCATCATGAAATACTCTTTAAGAATGTTGTCTTTAAACAATTTTAATTGGGCAGAAAGGATTCTGAACATTTTTCATAAATTGTAGGCTGTTGTAGCAAAAAGCTCTACAAGCTTGAGGCATCTTCAACACTAGTGGGTACAATGGCATAAACTTAATGGAGTCTGCTTCTTTCATGCGCATGTTACTCATAAAAGCTTATGACATAACACAGGTGCTATAGTGACTTGTTCTCTTAGTAACGAAGCTTTATTCTAAAAACCTTGTCTAAAGACATTTACAAGACTTCAAAGTTTGCACCTCGCTTTTTGAGTATTTGTCTCAATGCCCAAGTTTAGAACAGGGCACCTTCCAAATATACCTAAATTTATACAGACCTGAAATTTGAACATAACATAAAGGAAACGTGTAGCCAAATATTGTTTACAGAAACTGAAAACACAAGAGTGGGTCCCAAAATATCTCTAGCGCCATTCATCTTCAGAAATACCAATTTTTCTTGATTCGATGTGCAGCTTTAGATCCACTAGTCCATGTAACAGATGAAATAGGGATGGGGCAAAGTATTCACATCAAGTTTGGAAAATTTAGACTTCAGAATGAGCACAGTGATCTATAGTGGCTTTTGTTTCAGCTAAGAATCAAGATGCTTCCTTTCAGAGATGAGCTTTCTCCAAAGCTTATCTGAACAAAGCAATTCCTTTCCCTTCATAAGTGTGGGGGTGTCCTTGGGGTGCCAAGACTACAGTGTGGGAGGGTATGGGGAGGCAGGGGTAGTTCAAATGGAGCAAAAGTTAACCTTTGTATTTTTTTGACTTTTCCTGGGAATGTAGTGCTGGACAGTGCCAGATAGACCGCTCTGGAGACTGAAGTCCTCTTCACTGCCAAGGCAGGCTGAGCCCAAACATCATCAGTGGAACTCTTCCTTTGATTGTGGAAGGCCTTGTGGGGTGAAAGGGGAGTTCAGTCTCCAAAGCCCACATGGCCATTGGCCTCCACCACAAGGTGAATTTACTAACATGGAGCTTCAGCGGAAATGCTTCAGAACTGGACTGGAACAGAACAGAGATCTCTGCAAGCACCAAGCTGGTAACACCTTTCCATTCTCGAGATGGCACAGGAGGACCAACCCACTTCTTGGATGCTGATTTCATAAGAACAATGTCTGTTGATTCCTTCGAGCAGTGGACTGCTTTAAATTGACTAAATAGAGAAATTAGAAGAACGTGGGACCACACCTGGGTGCAGCCTGGGTGCTTTTAGAGGGAAATGGCTGCTGCACAAAATGTAGTAAACGTGGCTGTGATAATTGCAAGATTTGGACTCAAGGTTCCAATTATATAGCCCCCCCCCTGTATACACACTTGGTGTGAGATTAGATATATAGAAGGCATCTCAACTGTCCATCTGTAGAAGATTCCTGTAGTTACCTGAAATGCCTCCAAAATGAAGCCCATGTGATTGATGGTGTGGACTAGATGCATGGTGCCACTGGCATTACTCCTTATTGGACATCTAACATTGCTTCTTGATGAAAGACAAAACGGACAGTGTTGTTATCCATGTAGGTACACTCGGGCTTCTTTTGGGGGAATCCATGCAGACAACGTTCTATAATAGCCTATTTAACACGTGGGTAGGTCTTCCTGCATCAAAAATGCAAAAATAAGGTATTTCATGAAGTTGTCCATGTAAGCTGTTTCTCCTTCCTATTTATACTAAGTAAACAGAAGCGTGCACTCTTGTAAAGGCCACTCAATATTGTCTGGCCCTTAACCAGTAGGAAGGATATCAAAGATACACACAGGTTATCTTGCAAAACACCAAAGCTAACCCTCATGATTTTAAAATTGTCTGAGGGAGAGAAAAACAACCACTTACGCTTGTGATACTAGCAGACCGCCACCTACAAAAAAAAGTGCAGACAAACAATTTGTAAAGGATCACTCAAAATGGCACATGTCATTTCTTGTAAATATAACTCAAGATGACAAAAGCAACTGCTTTTGATTTATTGCAGTGCTTGTAGCTGGTGCTTGACATTCCAAACAACTGAAACAAGTTGGCTCTAGAACAGGTGTATTCCTGAATATTCACAAATGAGCAAGCCATGCTTGTAAAGAAACGACAGTAGTTGTATTCTTCAGTATATACGTGGCCACAAAGGCAAAGAAACGGCAGTAGATGGAAGTCTTAAATTACCCTGTTGAAAAAAATTGGTCATTATCAAATTACATTTTTCAATGGCAGTGTGTGTATCTACTGACCTAGCCATTGTCAAATGGTTGCAATCTACGGCTTGTATAGCAATCGAGGTTTTAAGTTGCCAAACTTGTGCATAGAATTCATAGATAGTACTATGAACCTTATGAGCACATATATAAGTGAGTTTGAATTTCAGTGTGCTTAAGTTTTAACTTGCAATGAAGCACCCGATTTTCTGCTCACAGCATAAACCATTTGTATGTTGTGATACCTTAAAAGCGGACTATTTTGAGCTGCCTGCATTTGGCACTCAAACTAGTAACTAGATATTCTGGATCCTGCAGAATTTAACATGCTCTTTCATGGTCATACTGGGAAGACCATGTATAATTGAGCTTCAATAATGACAAAGGATATGCCTTTGTTTCCTCACTATCCTGCCAACAAAGCAGTGAGCAACATAAGCTGCTAGCATGAAGGTTTCGGAGGACCCAGTGGAAAAAAAAATACATTGAAGAGATACATTGTTGATATTCATTCCTCAGCATTTTGTCTAGATTCTTCACTCTTCTGTATTTTGGTTAAATAATATAGTTGTGAGTACAAAAATGCAGGGAATAGTGGATTACCAATAACATTGATGTAATACTTTGGCTTTGCACCTTTCTAGTGAGTGCAGAAACTGTTGCCTACTCGCATCTTGCCAAATTATTTCGTATACTTCAAATGTGTAAGCTTCCTATATACAAAATCAAACTTGCTTGGCTTAATAAAGGCCAGGAGAGGAGATGTAAAGCTACAGTCCTATGTATACTTGACTCTTAATTTAATTTTGGACCTTGGTTTGTGGGGTGCGATAGGATATAAAAAACCGAATGAGTTCAGTGAAACTGACAGTACACCTGCATAGACTTGTTCAGTTAAGCTTGTACAGCTCCAGAAAAGCTTCACTCAAAATTAGTATAGCTTAGAATAATAGAGGCAAATCTTTGTTTCAGCTTAAGTGTAGCAATGTGAATTAAATATATATGGGCCTGAAGACATGGGAATTTGACTTGCTGTTGACATCCCAAGATCAAAGGTCATATGAATCTGGAGATTGTATTGATACAAAGGCCAGGACCCCCTTCCCAATATTAGTTTCTTAAGCACTGACATCTTCAACTGGGAGATGCCTCCAACCAAAAGCTTATTTTTCAGCTCGAGGAAATATGATCATACTTTGTTCCTGCTGTGACAACAAGCTGCTGCCAGATGTTTGCATATTATTCTGCAATAGAAACTCTTCACTTTGGGGAAGAGTGGTAGTTGGTAACCTCTCCCCTGTTTTTTAACAGAATCTCCCATCATGGGCTCCCGACCAATAGACCCTAAAGAACTTCTGAAAGGACTGGACTGTTTCCTTGGCAAAGATGGAGAAATCAAAACACACGAAGGGATCACTAAAATTTTCAAGTAGGTTAACCTTTAAGGCCTTGCACGGTCTAGGGCCTGTGTACCTGAGGGACCGCCTTACCCCGTACGTTCCCCCGAGATCGCTACGCTCAGAGGAGCAGAATTTGTTATTTGTCCCATCGATCCACTCCTGCCATTTGTCCGCCACAAGGCAACGAGCCTTCTCTGCTGTGGCTCCTGAATTATGAAACACACTTCCAGCTGATACCCGTTCTATACCAGAGCTTGTTCCCTTCCGGAGGGCATCTAAGACCGCCCTTTTTAGACTTGCTTTTACTTAAACCGGAAATGTATGTTGCCTGATCACTGTCTCTTGAGTTTTAAGGAATCTGTAACTTCTAATATTTTTAACACTGTTGTATCTCTGTTGTTTTTATTGTATGCCTTGTGATCCGCCCCGAGCCTGCAGGGAGGAGCGGAATATAAAATTGAATAAATAAATAAATAATAGTGTAAAAATGCAATCATTTTAGTGCTTATAACTGGAAAGCACTAAAATACTGACATCTTGACTTAATATCAATATTACAAAAGACATTCCCATTGTATCCTGCCAGAGCAGTTTCTGATGGCTGTGAGGTTCCTAAAGAGCTTTACATATAGTGATTTGCACAAGTTGGTGGTAGAACTCCCTGAATCCATGGTTCCCTAAAATTGAGGATCAAGTTACTCAACAGAAAGATTGTCCAGCATTGTCTACCTTTCTGACACAAATGTTTGTGCATTATGTAGCAACCAATATCCATGGTTTATAATGGTTCAGTCAAGCAGTCAAGATTTACTGGGCAAGTGTTAACACTCATTTGGCTCCCCGTCCCACACAGTATCCATCTGGATCTTGGTGTATAAATTTGGGGGGCAAGGACAAGTTACTGGGTCATCTACAACCTGACAAAATTTTGTTTCAACAAAATTTGCATACAAAATGGTGTAGATCGCTATCTGCTCCTCTAGCAGCTATTCACATAATTGACCACTGTATAATCAATGTTCTGATCTTCCCAGAAGACTCTGCAGTAGAAGTAAAGGTCTTTATTTCTTTTCCCCAATATTAGCTTAATGAAAGATGCCCAAAAAATGGTCAGTCGCTGCATCTATCTGAACATCTTGTTGCAGACCCGAGCACAAGATGCACTGTCAAGGTAAGCCCTGCTGAATGTTTCTGGGGAATGAAATGGGGAGGTGGGTTCATTCTGCAAGTGGACAATAGGAAAGAGTAGGCTGGAAGTCTAATCACTGGATTTACTCAGGTCTTTGTATACACAAGTAGTCATTTTATTATGATTCCAGCCATAGTTGATGGTGATGGGAAGGGAGGAGGTAGAAAGAGCTAGATTTTGGGTGCAAAAGTAAAGACTGACCTCTGGAAATCCTGAAAGCAGGATTAGATGACTTAACTAATTTCTGTCTTACTTTTTTTCACTAAAGATGCTACAAGGCAGTTTACAATTTGCAAAGTACAAACTTAACAACATCTGATACTGAATTTAGTTACCAATGGTGTCAACTTCTCCTGCAGATTTATCAAGGTTGGTGGCTACAAGCTTCTCAACACCTGGCTGACCGGCTCCAAAGCATCCAATAACGTGCCCCTTCTCCAGCAGATTCTGCTCACGCTGCAGCATTTGCCTCTTACAGTAGATCATCTGAAACAAGTAAGCCAATGAAAAAGCACTGGATACTACTCCTTTGGCTAATTTCCTGTAGTATTTGTCTTGTTATTTTGCTGCAAAGTACATCGATCAGTAACACTGTATTGATAAAAACCTGCCTTGGTGGTGTTCCATGTCATAAAAGGTGGTAATTGTCTCATCTCTTTCAGAACAATACTGCCAAGCTGGTGAAGCAGCTCAGCAAATCAAGTGAAGATGAAGGTATTAACTTGGCTTTTGGTTATATGTGGAATATAGGAATGCTCCACGAACTTTTTATGGGAGTGGATTTATGATTTTATGTCAGATTATTTAATGGTTATCTCTTTATTCCCCCCCAGAGCTTCGCAGACTGGCCTCTGTACTGGTCAGCGTTTGGATGGGTGTAATCCGCTCCCAGAGTAGCTCACAACCAACAGGTGAGTAGTTTTTGCTGTAAATATACTTCAATTGCAGTTGGTTTGCAATAGAAAACTAGGCTGTGACCTGCTTCATTAGAGAGCATATAGCTCAGTAGTCATTTGTTATTTTTGGCCATATTGGTTGGAAAAATCTGTAAATAAAAGCACAGAAAGGTAACTTTGATAAGCACTGGTCTAGATCCAGCATGGTGTAGTGGTTTGAGTGTTTGACCAGGGTTCCAAAAGATCCAGGTTTGAATCCTGAGGAAATTTTGCAATCCCCCCCCCTCCCAAGAAAAAAAAACTCTTTGATAGGATTGCCGTAAGTCAAATTATTTGAAGCCACACCAAAAAAAATTGTGATTCAAGACAGAAACAAAATAGAAAGATGTATTATTTATATCTCACTTTACTTAATAACAAAGTAAGCTTTGTGGTCTCTGAAATGCGCACATATGGGTATTCTTGTGCATGCGCATACCGTTCAGAACTCTCTCTAGATGTTTGAAATGGAACACTTTGGTTGTAGCTCTGCACAGTCTCCCCTTGTAGTATATAATAGAAAGATCCATTATTTGTAACACCCTTACATAATAACAAAGTATTTCTTTCTCTCACTGAATTAGAAGAGAAATGCATAGAATGGGTTGTTTCTTCTTCGTGGTCTCTGAATCACACAACTGGGTATTCTCTTCACATTCAAATTAGAAGGGTACAGATGTTTGATAGGCTCTATGGGCTAGATTAGGCAAAAACTGTTCATTGATCTATAGAGAGCTGTATTCTCTGATTTCCAAAAGGAACCTCTTTTGATGATGATCTTCCTTGCAGAGCGAGACAAGAAGAAGCGCAAGGAGGAGAATAAAAGCAAGAGCCCTGTTCAGGAGAAGCCTCAGGAGCCCAAGTCAGAAGCCAAACTTGAGGAGACACCCGAGAAAAAGAAAGAAAAGCCGAAATCTCTCCGCACCACAGCACCCAGCCATGCCAAGTTCCGTTCCACTGGTAAGCATTGTGTATCTGAATCTAAATACTTGCCTCTGTTGTAATAAGACTATGTTTGCAGGTGGGGACAATACAGGATACTTGGGCTGATCTTGGTTTGCTCCAAATGAACTCAATGCATTGTATGTAAATTTAGATACTGTCTCCCACATTTGCAATCGACTTACAACCTGGTTTCCTTTGGGGAGGCAATTGCATGAGAGAAGGTTTTAGATAGTCTTGAAGCAGCAATAGAAAATTGTCCTGATTCTGATGTCAACTTTCAGGTTTAGAAATGGAGGCTCCATCACTCCTTCCTATAAAGAAGAACATGGGTCCTGTAGTCACCTCTGATAAATACAACTTGAAGCCAATACCACTGAAGAGACAAAAGTAAGTTCTTAAGTCCCAATAATGCCCTTAGAGCAGACCCGCACAACCTTCAGATGTTTTGGACTTCAGCTCTCAGAATTCCTGACCATTGGACAAGCTGGCTAGGGCTTCTGGGAGTTGGAATCCCAAACACCTGGAGGGCCACAGGTTGAAGAGGCCTGCTTTAGAAGCATCTCTTTTTTAGCTATTATCCCTTATGGTTTTTACTTCATTAGATATAGAAATTGAATATATTTGTGAAATATGTTAATTTTGTTGTGGAGGTTGTGACAGCTGTCAGCCTGGACAGCTTCAAGGCAGGATTGGACAGATTCATGGATACCAAGGGAATCAGTGGTTACTGAAATGGACATCCAAGTGCCACCTCTGTGTTGATGGAGGCAGGCAGGATTTCCCCGGGTACTGGTTGTGGGGGGTCGGGAGCAGGTGAGGGTTTTGCCCTCCTTTCTGCTAGAAATCCCTGTGTACAACTAGTGGGCCACTGTGTGACACAGAATGCTGGACTAGATGGGCTGAGGCCCGATTCAGCATGGCTCTTCTTATGTTCTTATGTTCTAATTATTTCTTAAAAATAAGCACTTTCCAAAATTACACTTAGCTGGGAAGTGAAGGGCAGGAGACATCTTGCTCCATATCTGCTGGAAATTGTGTTGCCTATATACTCGAGTATAAGCTGAGTTTTTCAGCCCTTTTTTGGACTGAAAAAGCCCGCTTTGGCTTATACTCTGGTCAAAGTTATGTATTATTTTACTCTGTTATTATTACATTTATTGTTTTATTGTATTGATTATTATTACTACATTTATATTATTCTATCATTACTTTATTACATTTATTATTCTACTCTATTATTACTGTTATTATTACACTTCCAGTATTTTACACTATTACTGTTATTATTACATTTATTATTTTACTTTCTTTATTATTGGAAGGCTCTATAAAATCAGTGATTTCCTAGAAATGACATGCAGTAAATAAATGACTTTCCCCCTTGAGTCCATGTTCATGCCAGGCGACTGGTTCACATTTGGAAATGGGAAACTCCATCTATTGGGAAGGATTATTGTTTATGAGACTTAGCTAGCCCTTTCTCCTCCTTTGACTGACACTTTGCTCTTTCCTCTTCAGCACATCAGCTCCTGCTGGTGAGAATCCACCAGCTGAGAAGAAGTACAAACCCCTTAACACCACCCCCAATACTACCAAAGAGATTAAAGTGAAGATCATTCCTCCACAACGTAAGATCCTCTGTTTCTGTGTCTATTTTTTGGTCTGCATTCTTCAGAGAGCTCACTCAAATAGAAAATCTGCTCATGTGTAACTTGCAGGAGTGGGAGTGAGGCATCTCGAACTCCAGTGTTCCAACTATCTTTATTTATTTATTTATTTATTGCTTCGACTTATTAGTCGCCCTATCCCACAGGCTCAGGGCGACTTACATATATAAGTCATAAAACAGAACAAAACAGAACATGGTTAAAATTGCTACTACCAGTGCATTGGTTTAGGCACAGCCTAACACACATATATCTCTAAACACCGAACGCCTGAGCAAAGAGGAAGGTTTTGCAGGCCCTGCGGAATGTTAGTTCTGTGTTTAATTGGTCTTAATCATTTTATTAATCTTGTCTGTGGTTGTACACCTTTTACCACTGAGCAAATTGGGTCTCTGGACTGTAATAAAGTTTTGATTGATCTTTTATGAGTAAGGCAGTGATAGACATTCAACTTCAGCCTATGTTGCACATGCATTCACTCTTAACTTAGAAGTAGCTGCCACTGAATACAGTGAAATTTACATCTCCGTTAGTGGGTTTGTGCTGTTAGGAGCCTTTAATTGCAGAATTGTTTTCAACCTTGTTTTCTCAATTTCATCCCCAGCTATGGAAGGTCTGGGTTTCTTGGATGCCCTAAACTCAGCCCCTGTCCCAGGCATCAAAATCAAGAAGAAGAAGAAAGTCCTGTCTCCAACTGCTGCAAAGGTAAGAAAGTTATGCCTTTGACCCAAAACCTTTTGCTTAAGGAGGCAAAAGAGATACCAGTGCTGATGCTAACTTTGCAATGTAACTAATTGGTGGGATTTGTTTCTTAACCATTAGCCAAGTCCTTTTGAGGGGAAGCCAGTCCCAGAAGCCAGTGCTGCCAAGCCGTCTTCACCAGAGGTTGCTCCGGCATCTGAAGCAACGGATGTGGAAAGACCTGGCACCCCGGTGCCAGCTGTGGAGGTCCCTGAGCCAATGGAGACAAGTAAGTAACAAGTAGGGGCATCTCCAGTGTAACAGAAGGATTAGGTGGAGCTCTTTGCCTAGTATGTTCTCCCTTTGACTTGAACAAGAAGCCTTCCTCTGTTTGAGAAAGGAGACCTTGATCATGTGGTCCATGTTCTCCTGACTGTATGTTGAACTAGCATGACAACTTGGTGCAGGAGCTTTCTTGCTCAAATACTTAGCTCAGATCAGGCTTTCAATTTGTCTTATTTTTATTGAGCACATATGGTATGGTATTGCAGGCTCTTCCGAGGGAGGAGTGGTGGAGCCCAATCCAGCCGAGACCCCGGTTGAGTCTGCACAGCTGACCAAGAAAGGCAAGAAGAAAAAGACGGTGAGCTGGCCTGAGGAAAGCAAGCTGCGAGAGTACTTCTACTTTGAACTGGATGAGACAGAACGAGGTGAGTCTCTTCTCGGTGATTCTGTGGTGTTGTGAAACGCTAACAGCCCACAAGGCTGAGTGTGTGTGGTTTTTTAAATACAGTGTTAGTGCAATTTGGAGTTAGGTAATTTTAGGTTTGCAGTGAAAACTACACTGAACATTCCAGTTACAAAAGATTTTTGAGAAGCTTAGTCACAAGACTAAGCCAATGAGATTTTGACCTGTATAAATAGGAGCTTAGTGTCTAGATCCAGTATGTGTGAAAAAGATCTTGGAGTCCTCGTGGACAACAAGTTAAACATGAACCAACAATGTGATGTGGCGGCAAAAAATGCCAACGGGCTTTTGGCCTGCATCACTAGGAGTCTAGTGTCTAGATCCAGGGAAATCATGCTACCCCTCAATTCTGCCTTGGTCAGACCACACCTGGAATCACGTTGTGTCCAATTCTGGGCACAGCAATTGACACCTGTTGACTCTAAGCTGGAATATGTCCAGAAGAGAGCGATTCAAATGATCAAGGATCTAGAGAACAAGCCCTATGAGAAGTGGCTTAAAGAGCTGGGCATGTTTAGCCTACAGAAGAGATGGCTGAGAGGAGACATTATGAAGGCCATGTATTAAGATGTGAGGGGAAGTCATAGGGAGGAAGGAGCAAGCTTGTTTTCTGCTGCCCTAGAGACTAGGATGTGGAACAATAGGTCCAAACTACAAGAAAGGAGATTCCACCTGAACATTAGGAGGAACTTCCTGACTGTAAAAGCTGTTCAGCAGTGGAACTCTCTGCCCCGGACTGTGGTGGAGGCTCCTCCTTTGGATGCTTTTAGGCAGAGGCTGGATGTCCTTCTGTTGGAGGTGTTTTGAATGCGATTTTCCTGCTTCTTGGCAGGGGGTTGGACTGGATGTCCCACAAGGTCACTTCCAACAATACAATTCTATGACTCAAGGCCTTCCCTGTGTTTTTTTTTTGCAAACAATAATAGTGTTGTTGGATTGTTGACATTGGTTTTTTTTAAAAAAAAAATTATAGCAACATTGCCATTTAAGAATTGGAAGAGACTTGAGACCAGCCTGGGACATTCAGAGCCTTTTAGTTTCTGTGGTCCAGATGGGCAGAGATTCAACCTTGCTAGAAAGAAAGGAGGATTTGCCTTCTTTTAAAATTTGTTGCAAGGAGGCCCTGACCCCAGAGTTCTGCAGGGCGCTTGCTTGTTATATTCGATTGATCAGACTTTTCTTATTATGCTGTTTTGGCGCAGCGCTATTGTGTGCTTTTTGTAAGCCACCCTGAGTCCCTTCGGTGAGATGGTGGTGGGGTATAAATAAAGTTTATTATTTCTTTATTCCATCCCACAGTCAATGTAAACAAGATCAAGGACTTTGGGGAGGCTGCCAAGCGGGAAATGTTGAAGGATCGCCATGCCTTTGAAACCGCCCGTCGGCTCAGTTATGATGCCATGGAAGAGAAGGTTCCTTGGAGCTACCCAAAGCCCATTGACTTGCCTACTCCACTGGTTCAACCAGGAAGTGGCAGCCAAGAGAAATTCATCCAAGCTGAGCGCGTGAAGGGCATTTTACAGGAACTCTTTCTCTCAAAAGAAAGGTCAGTGAACTGTTTAATAGATTGGTGTATTTTGTATAGATCCCTGGTGTTACTTATGGATGGGTTCTAGATGCTAAGAAACCTCTGTCTTAAATGTGTGGGTTTGATTCCACACGTGGTCATAGAAACCTAGTGGATAATTTCCCAGTGGGCATGTCACAGTCTTGCAGCCTTGGATTAAGACAGTAGCAAACTCATTTTCAACAAATGTTGTCAAGAAAGCCCCTTGATAGGTTTACTTTAGGGTTGCCAGAAGTCAGAAATGACTTGAATGCCCACAGCAACAAGTGGTCTTCATTCTTTGGTTTTTCAAAATACATTTGGCTATCCTACCTGGGGCTTCAAGTAGTTGGAGCCCAAGACAGACCAAAGAGTGAGCCACTCGATTTCCTTTTTGCAAGATAATAGCAATGGAGAATCTATATTGAGAATTTTGTAAAATGATTAGTTTGGTAAGAGGAAATGAAATGATTATTCCCAATTCGAGAGGACCTGGAAAATGCTTCTTCTGTCTCTTCATTACTCCTACAGTATGTCCATATTGTTTAGGCCAGGCTTCTTAAACCTTTCCAGTCATGATCTCTTTCAGCCCAAGAAATTTTTATGTGTTATATAGGTATATAAAATATATATAAATAAAATGTAATGTTCATTTGTAGGATTAACATAACTCAAAAATCACTGGGTGAATTGACACCAAATTTGGACACTATATACTTTTCAGGCCAACAAGTGGCCATCACTCATAAAAACACTGAAAAACACAGCAGCAGATACTATAAAAGCCAAAAATTTTAAAAAAATACATTACATCATATGCACAAAACCACATATATACACATATACACACACACAAAACACATATACCCAGACTGGGCCACAGCAACGCGTGGCAGGGGATGGCTAGTGGATATTAAAATCTGCATTTGCAAGGCTTTCTAAACAGGCTGGTGTTCCTTTTTGTGAAGTCCACAATAAACGCTGTACAAACAGATTCATGTGGCTGACATTTAGAAATGTTTAATTGCTACCAAATCTTTGGAACCCCTAAAATTGAGCTGAGGGAGGCCCATTTGGAGTCGGGACCCACAGTTTAAGAAGTAGTGGTTTAGACCAGTGTTTCCCAACCTTTTTTGAGCACACTTTTAACATTAAAAAATCTGGGGTCACACCACCAACCAAAATGACACAAAATGACACTCTAATACAGTAAAGAACGGCTGAGGGATGGTGGCCTGCTGGGAGCAGCTGCTGGGAATGCCGAAGCTGTGGGAGGGGGAGGAGCCAGGCTGCACCAAGCCCCGCCCCCTCCCCCCAGCTTCAGCTCTCCCAGAGCTTCTCCAGCCTTGAGGGGACAGTGCGAGCGAGGGGCGGGAGTCATGTCTCCCGTCCCCGCTGTCCTCCATGACTCCCAACCCTCGCTCGCTGAAGCTGCGTGGAAGAGGAGGAGCATGAGCAGTGGACGGGCTTCAGTGGGCGGGGCTGAAGCCCGTCCACCGCTCATGCTCCTCTTCCACGCGGCCTCAGTGAGCGAGGGGCGGGAATCATGGCGGGAGTCATGGCGGAGAGCAGCACCGGGGACGGGGGCTATCGGCGCCGAGGGCTCCCAGCGCCGCTCTCCACCATGACTCCTGCCCCTCGCTCGCTGAGGCCGCGCAGAGGAGGAGAAGAAGCAGGTGGAGGTGGCATCAGTGGGCGGGCTTTCTCTGTGGGCGAGCGGGGGCAGGAGTCATGGTGGGAGTCATGGCGGATTGGAGGCTGGCTGGGGAAACGGCCGAAGGAGGCAGCACCCCGACCCCTTCTTTTTCTTAGCCGCCGCCCAGCCCTTCCTCCTCCTCCTCCCCCAAGCAGCAGGAGTTCGGCAGGAAGGGGGGAAGGAAAGGGGGCAGAGATCTTTTCTCGCGGCACAGCAGGAGGTCCGTCACGGCACACTACTGTGCCGTGTCACAGTGGTTGGGAAACACTGGTTTAGACCATGCTTGTCCTCTCTGTATTTCTGAGAGGCAGGGGAAGGGTCTTTATTTCAGGTCTATAAGGCTTTTAAACTAGTTCTAATGCCTGATCTTGTAATCTTGGTTTAGAGAAGCTAGTTTCTGCCTCTGTTCTATAAGTATCTGTTTCCAAACCATTTTTCATTTTTCTCTCTCACCCTCAGTGTCCCCGAGAGCCCTCATGAACCTGACCCAGAGACCTATGAGCCGGTGCCACCAAAGCTTATTCCTCTGGACGAGGTAGGTTTGTCCCAACCCTCCCCTGCTCTGAGCAGAAATGAAGGACTTGGTGGGTGACAACTAGAGGGGGAGTTTAGTCTGGGCATGTCTTGCAGGTCAGAAGTAGGGGAAGAATTCTGTAGAGCAGGACATTTAAAGACAAGGCTCCCAGTTTCCATTGGAAGGGGATTCCAGCAACCCTGCAGTCCTTGCTTCTTTCCTCCTCTCTGCGCCTTGATTCCCTTTATGTGTAGTGGAAACAAGCTGGAGAAGGGGAAGCTCCTGGGTCACAGCAGCAACAGCTGACCTTCCTTGGGCAGAGCAGGCAGCACTCCCGCATCTGCTCCAAATTCCTTGTTGCTTAGGGTCCTCTGGGTTTGAGCAGCCAGCTCCCCAGCAGCCATCCCCTCCTGATTCCTTATGTCTCCTCTGTCACCTCTCTCAGGAATGCTCCATGGATGAGGCCACCTACGAGGAGAGACTCGACCCGGCCACCGCCTCGCAGTCTCCAGACGGAGCTGGGGGCTCCAAGCTGCCCCCGGTCCTGGCCAACCTCATGGGCAGCATGGGGGCAGGCAAGAACCCACAGGGCCCCAACCCCACCTCCTCCATCAACGTGCAAGAGATTCTCACATCCATCATGGTAATTAGCGCCGCCACAGCATACTCCTCCTCGTAAGGAGCAAAAACATGAACTGCAGCTGACTTGAGAAGAAGGACTGGAGGCTCTTAATGCCACCTAGTCATCTGCTTTGAAGTGTAGATTGGAGTCCTCCATCTCCTTCTTCCATCATTGGATAAGTGGAAGGTCCAGAATTCTCCTCCTTCTGGGACTCGGGTGCAGGAAAAATACCTGCTTTGAACTAGGTTATCTGAGTCCACACTGCCATATAGTCCAGTTCAAAGCAGATAATGTGGGATTTTATTTAGCTGTGTGGAAGGGGTACTAGAAGGAAGTTGACTTTTCTTCAGGGGTGGTGGTAATAATAATAGTAATAATAATAATAAAAACTTTATTTGTATTCCACCCTATTTCCTCAGGGAGGATTCCAACATACAATGGCAAACAGTCAATGCCTCTGTAAAGCAAACAAGTACCAACATTATAACCCCAGAAAAGCCCCATGTATTAAAACAACATTAGAACCTAACATCAATAAATTAAACCAAGCATAATCAAACAAGAATTATGCAATGATATAAAATAATAATAATAATAAAGCTTATGATGATAATTGATGGGATTCTATTCAGAAACCTACATTTTAGTCTTGCCTTGATTTGATGCATTGATGCTTCTCAAACTGAACAGCCCGCCTGTCCTAGCTAAGCAGTTCTAAGCAGTTTGTGTACCGACAACAGCATAGCAAATGGGGAGAGGGCAGGCTGAGGTGCAAGCATTTCCTAATCCCTTGGCTTCTCTTCCGTCTTGTACAGGGTGGCTCAAACAATGCTAAAACAGAGGACTTGATGAAACAACCAGATTATTCAGACAAGATCAAGCACCTGCTGGGCAACTTGCAGGGCCAGCCTGGTCCAGGTCCTTCAGGAGGTAAGAGATGGCCAAATCTGAGTGATCTTAAATTAAGGAAGATCCACTTAATTTGTAAATTATCTTAAGTGTTGCTTTGCCAGAGCCCCCATGACTCCTGGTCTAATAACCAAATGTCTTATTTTGGACATAATCTCTCCACTTCCACTACCTTGAGCCTAGTGGGCAATATGCCTTGTTCCATCAGCTTTTCCCCAACATATACAGAATAGGCTAGAGCTGGGTGTGGACATTTTAAATTTCTTACTTGTTTAAAAAAAATTATCTCACTAGATATCCAAAGATTATATAGACTGACAAGATGGCTTTTGAAAAGGGATTTTGCACTTAAATTCAGTAACTTGTGGTAAAGGACAGGTGTTGGCATGGTTGTAAACAAAGAGGTGTGTTTAATCATATGATAAGGGAATGTGACCGAGTAAAGGAGTATTGGAGAATGATTGAAGGAGAAATTAAATCAAATCATAATAGCCAGTAAAATGCAAGGATATCAGGAGTGTATAATGTGCAAAAGGGAAAGGGTGATTGACCTTTAATAGCGTATGCTCAAATTCTTTTAGTGAGGGGCTGGAAAGATAAAACAAAGTGAACTCTGACAAATTGGTATAACCATATAGTAGATACGTTAAATGTGGAAATAACACATTGTAAATTGAACAATATAGACAAAATAGAAAATGTTACAATAATTAAGAACATGTGGGATCCAGTTAGGAATTATTTAGAGAATGCGTTACAATGTGAAGTGGAAAACGGAGACTAAGACTGATATTTCAAATGTAATTTCTGTAGTTTATTGTATAAATTGTGTGTTCAGATTGGAGGGTGGGAGTGGGGTAAACAATAAAATAAAAGGTTTTTAAAAATTCAGTAACATGTTGATTTTAATCTGCAATTTATCAGTAAATTTTAATCTACATTTTACTTGTGTGCATTTGTCTTTTTTTAAAAAAAAATTTTTATTGGTTTTTTCCCCTCTCCCACCCTCCCCTCCTTGTACATACAGTTTATACATCCAACTACAGAGGTTACATTTGAAATACCAGTCTCAGTCTTAATTTTTCTACTCCACCTCTTAACACATTTTCTAAATAATTTCTAACTGGTTCTCACATCCTCTTTGTTATTATCTTTTCAGTTTTATCTATATTATTCCATTTACAATTTGTTATTTCCACATTTAACATATTAATTATATAGTTATACCAGTTGGTCAATGTCCCATTTTGTTTTATCCTTCCAACCCCTCACTAAAACTATCTGTGCACACGCTATTAATTTATACTTGTGTGCATTTGTCATATGTATTTTAATAGTACTTTGTTCTACCCCATTGTTTTAACTGTGTTGTGCCCTTTCCTGAGCCACAAGGAGAGGCGTATAATAAACCTCGATGATGATTTGGTTCAAAATCACTTTAACAATGTTTTTGCTTTCATTGCAGTTCCTCATGTGCTGCTTGGATCAGGACCTGGTCCAGTGCCCAATGGTTTTCCACCAGGGCCCAAAAATATGCCGCATTTCCCTCCTGGAGGGCCAGGACCCATGCCTGGTAAGTGGAGATGATTTCTTACAAAGGAGATGGTGGCATGTAGGTTTTGTACCTGATTCAGCATGAACCTGAGGCTCTATGCTGTGGTCATGCTCATCCTTTCCCTCCTTTGTCTCCAGCAGGACCTCATGGAGGCCCAGGTGGCCCTACTATGCACCCAGGGCCCGGAGTGCCCAGTGGACCTCGGATGATGGGCCCACCTCCTCCCCAGTGTAATGATGGATACTGGGACCCTCCAGATGGTGGGATGCGTGGCGGGTCCCATGGAGGCATGAGAGGTGGCAGCCCAGGACCTGGTCCTTTCCATCGGGGGCGTGGCGGCCGAGGAGGAGAACCCCCCTTCCGTGGACGAGGCGGCGGTGGACGGAGTGGCGGCCCCCACAATGGTAGGGGCGGCCCTCCCAACAGTGGCATGGGCGGTGGCCACGGAGGGGGACACGGCGGTGGTGGCCACGGAGGTCACGGAGGAGGGGGCCACCCTGGGGACCACGGCAGGGGACACCCAGGCGGCCACCCCGGGGACCACGGCAGGGGACATCCAGGAGGTCATCCCGGGGACCACGGCAGGGGATATCCAGGGGACCACGGCAGGGGACATCCCGGGGACCATGGCAGAGGTCACCCAGGGGACCACGGCTGGGGGCACGGAGGCGGCCACGGTGGAGGTAAATACTGGCAGTACTCATTGATTTGCCTCATGGGATGGGGAGTGGGTGGCATACATCTGGTTCTACATCCTGGCGAAAGTGTTGGGCGAAAAGATCCTCCTCACAAACGCACAGCAGAATAATTTGTTAGCAGTGTGACCCAGCTCCAGTAGCCCAAAGTGATAAAAAGAAGAATAACACAGAGACCAATGTTATCTCTTCCATAGGAGGCTTTACAATAACAAGTTTTCTATAATACAAAGTTCTTTATACTTTCTTCTTTGCTTCCACGCTGAGCTTCTTCCTCATTCAGATAAACAGCTTTGCTCTCACATAACCTCTTCTCACACCAAAGTTACACAGGAGCTTTACACAGTAAATTTTTACATATAGCAGCCTTCACACACTGAAGCTTCACACATGATGGCTTTCAACCTGGGGCTTCTCTCGCCAAAGCCTCTCACACCAGGCCTTCTCAAACTGAGGCCTTTCTTCCACTGAAGCACTCGAACACTGCCTCCTCCCTCACACTGTGGCGAACTAACACTGAGGCTCTTCTTCCACAGAGACCTCTCACAGAAAGTTACTAAGCTACAGACACATCTGCTTATATTGAACTGCAGCTTTTGCTGAGTTATTGCATCAATTTAACCCTTTCAGTGCTTGCCTCACATTTTTGTAATTAAAAATACCTAGTTAATATCTAATATTTCTGACAGAAAGCAAGTTTTAAACCCAAGAAGAGTAGTAAACATTTGAGATGCTGCTTCTGGATACTTTTTTGACTGCTTAAAAACATTAAAAACAACATTCAACGCTAACATTGGTGTCCTGGGCTTTGGAAAGGAAGGAGGTCCTTATCTTCGCTGTACTGTTAATGTCATCACTGTAAGGTAGTAACAGCTGTCAGGCACTTAAGACACTGCTTTGCTTTTGGGGCTCTAGGTAGAGTCTTTGATCAGTTTGCCATCCTCACCCCATGAAAGGGTGCCAGGTGGGTTTACACATAAGGTTCCAACTTGCCATCGAATCTGATGTGCACCTCATTTTTGGTTATGTAATTTAGTGGGTTGCTGTGAGTTTTCTGGTCTGTATGGCCATGTTCCAGAAGCATTCTCTCCTGATGTTTTGCCCACATCTATGCCAGGCATCCTCAGAGGTTGTGAGGTCCGTGGGAAACTAAGCAAGTGAGGTTTATATTTTTGGAATGTCCAGGGTGAGAGAAAGAACTCTTCTCTGCTTGAGGCAAGTGTGAATGTTGCAATTAATCCCCTTGATTAGCATTGAATGGCCTTGCAATTTCAAAGCCTGGCTGATTGCTGCCTGGGGAAATAATTTGTTTGGAGGTGATTAGCTGACTGATTGTTTCTTATGTGGAATTCCTCTGCTTTTTGAGTGTGGCCTTTATTTACTGTCTTGATTTTAGCATTTTTAAAAACCAGTAGCCACATTTTGTTAATTTTCATGGGTTCCTCCTTTCTGTTGAAATTGTCCACATAGTTGTGGGTTTCAATGGCTTCTACACAGAGAAGAGCATCACTCAAAAAGCGGGGAAATTCAAGGCACGAATCAATCAGGGCCAGCTAACTCCTCCAAATGAAGGATTCCCCCAGCAACCAGACAGGCTTTGAAGCTGCAGGGACATTTAGTACTAATCAAGGTGGCCAATTTCAACATTCACACTTGCTGCAAGCAGACTAGAGTTCTTTCTCCCACCCTGGACATTCCCTAAGCCTCACTTGCCTAGTTTCCAACAAGCCTCACAACCTGAGTATACCTGTCATAGATGTGGGTGAAACCAGGCCCGGATTACCCATAAGGCCAACCAAGGCCATGGCCTCGGGCGGCACTTTTGGGGGGGCAGCAGATCCGGACCCCCAATTTTTTTTAAAAAAAACCCAAAAAAAATTCCAAAAAAATTACAAAAAAAAGGGTGCATGTGCGGCCGCCCCCTCCCTTTGCTCTGCTCCCCTCGGCTCTGCTTTAGGAGGGAGGGAGGATCGGCTCCGCCCCTGACTCCATCCCCCCTCGCCTCCGGCTCCGCCCCCGCCTCCTTGTTGGTGCGGAGCAGCCTCCCTTCCTCAGGCCGGCCTGGTGGCTCAGGCCGGCATGGTGACTGAGGGAGGGAGGAGCAGCCGTGGGGAGGCCCCGCATCGGCTCCGGAGGTGGGGCTTTCCTTCCTCCTCACGCCGGCGAGGAGGCGGGGGTGGGGCCGGGGGCAGGGAGGGCCAGGGTACGGGGAGGGGCAAAGCTGGGGGGCGGGGAGGGGCGGAGCCAGGGAGAGGCGGAGGCCTTTGGCCTTGGGTGGCCTGGGTGAAACATCAGGAGAGAATGCTTCTGGAACATGGCCATACAGCCTGGAAAACTCACAGCAACCCAATTATTCCAGCCATGAAATCCTTCGACAACACATGTAATTTATTTTTGATTAAGTATGGTATATGATATTTGGGTGCTTCTTGTTGACACAACTGACGGCCCTGTTCTCTTTCGCTTCACAGACAGGTCGAAGCGTCCCGTGTGTCGTCATTTCACGATGAAAGGCAGCTGCCGGTACGAACACAACTGTGCCTTCTACCACCCGGGTGTGAACGGCCCACCTTTGCCCTAGTCCTTTGGACCTGGCCCCCTCTCCCTGCACCAGTCTCCTCTAACTGTGGTCTCAACGCACATTCCCATGCCATGGACTGTGGGGCCTGAGCCCCAACCTTCAGACTCGTGCTGCATCTGCTCTTTTAATGGCTTCTGTGAGGCCCTTTAAATGCTTCGGGAAAGGGAGGCCACTGCTCCCTCTTGACGCATTTGCTGCTATTTGATGAACTGCCACGTAGTCAAAACAAGGAACCACTTTCTTCTGGAGGCAGGGCGATGGGTCCCCCGGTAACTTGAAAGCACAAGAGACTTGTGGAGGACTCTGCAAACAATCCATTTGTATAATTATCCTTGTGAAGCCAGCAAAGGAAGAGAGAACATCCCAGCTCATCCCATTCTCTGGGCTGTATTCTGCATGTTCTTGGGAACCAAACATGCACTGAAGACTTTTGCTTTGGTTTGGAAGAACATCTGGCATCAGCAAGAAAATACACACCCCCTTTAGGAACATTTATGTGAGGTAGGGGTGAAGCAACAGCCTGTGTGTGCATCTTCCTGTGGGATTGGAATCGCCTGTTCCTATTTGGAGGCCTTTCTGAAGCGAAAAGAGGATTCCAGCAGCTGCCACTTGCACAGTCCTTGACTCACGATGTCCCATCATCCCGTGTGTGTATAAAATACCCCCCCAGCAGTGTTCCCACTGACCACAACGATGTGCTTTCCCTTGGTGCTAAATCCTATCATTGGGGGAAACCTACAACTTGTTTTCTGTGAAAACTGAACCTTGACTCTCTTGATTTAGGGGGTAAAATTTCTTTTTTTCTTTTTTTGTTCTCCTGATTACGTTTGTCGGTTGTGGCTTTTTAAAAAACTTGTCTCACAAGATGTGGACTCCAGAACATCATTCATTTGTCTCCCCCTCCTCTTTTTGCAGTGGGTGCAGCACTTCTCTCCCGAGGAAAAGAAAATGTCTCTATGTTTTGTATATTTTGTACATTAGTAATAAACATGGTGGAAAACAGTGGATTATCTAATTTAACCCATCATAGTCAAGGCTGTTTGTTGAACATGAAAAGTAATTGCATTGTATAAGGGGGCTGTAATAAGGCTTGCAGACCACGCAGTCAATGAGTAACTAGACGTAACGGAATAAGGAATTCTTAGGCATTTCCCACCCAAGGCTGACCTCGGTCTGAAAATGAGAAAGAGGTTTCCCATGTGTCGACTTTTGCCTTGGATCAGTTTTCTGATTATGAATAACCTATTACAAAAGGGTTGTAGGTTTTTCAGGCTATCTGGCCATGTTCTAGAAGCATTCTCTCCTGACGTTTCGCCTGCATCTATGGCAGGCATCCTCAGAGTTTGTGATGTCAGGAGAGAAAGCTTCTACGAGAACATGGCCATATAGACGGAAGAACCTAGAACAGGGTTGCTCACACTTTTTCAGCATGCGAGCTACTTATAAAACAACCAAGTCAAAATGATCTACCTACCCATATTTTGATAGAAAAAATAAGGGACATTTATGTGATTTTTCGCAAAAATAAGGGACACTACATATATACTTATCGTATAGACAATTATATACTTATAGTGGAATATAATCCTGATTTTATAGCTTGATAATCTGGATACTACTAAAAATCAACATATATGGTTTTCTACATGTTAAATGCATTACTATCCATATTAGCATAAATAGAGTACTTTATTTTGACAATTATATACTTATAGTGGAATATAATCCTGATTTTATAGCTGGATAATCTGGATTATACTAAAATCAACATATATGGTTTTCTACATATTAAATACATTATCGATATCAGCATTAGTACTCTATTTTGCAACATAAGTATTGATTGATTTTTGATTGATTGATTGATTTTATTATTTATGAGTCGCCCTCCACGTCAGTGCTCCGGGCGACTTACACATAAAACACATAAAAGAGTTCAATAGTTAAAAGCTAAAAGAATAGGAAGATTAATTAAAATAGTTCCAGTAACTCAGGCCAAGTCTGGAGGGTGTCCTTAGCCGTAAGCCTTTCGGAAGAGCCAGGTCTTCAGTGCGGTCAGGAACTGGGGCATGTCCCGGATGGCTCTCTGATCCGCCGGCATCAAGTTCCAAAGAACAGGGGCCGCGATGGAAAAGGCTCTCCGTCTCGTGGTGTCGAGGCGGGCCTCACACCCTGGGATGCGGAGAAGGTCCCTGTTTCCTGAACGCGCGACCTTAAATGAGCTGGTTCGGACAAGCGGTCTTTTAAATAAGCTGGGCCGGCGCCATGGAGGGCCTTAAAGGTATTGATATCGTACCCTGTTTGTTTTTTGGGATTTACAGTTTACCTATAATCAAAGAGCATTCTGAACTCCACCAATGATGAAATTGAACCAAACATGACACACAGGACTCTCCTGACCTACAGAAAACACTGGAAGGGTTTGGAGGCCATTGACCTTGAGTTTGGGAGTTGTAGTTCTACATCCAGAGAGCACTGTGGACTCAAATAATGGTGGATCTGGACCAAACTCGGCACAAATCCTCAATAAGTCGAAGTCGAAGAAATAAATAAAATATGTCCAAATGTTAACACTGGGGAAATTTGGGGAAAATAGACCAAGACATTTGGGAGCTGGAGAGTTGCTGGTATGTATACTTCACTTACCTTGCAGAGGAGAGTCACGCTGGCGAGGAGGGCGTCCAGGAAGCGCTGCAGGGCGTCCTCACCCAGACAGGGGCTTTGCGGGAGAATGGGCCTCGCAGCGTGCAGTCACCCTTCCTCGCCACGCAGCAGGCTCAATCCTCCCGCCCCCTGGCCGTCGCCGTGGTGAGCAGGCCAGAGGAGTGTTCTCAGCCTGCAAAAAAGGGCAAGGGACTGGGCTCGGCAAGCTGCCCCATGGCAGCGCCCAGGCCATCCAGGGGCTTTCTCCGCTCGCCTCCTGTCCCCTCCGTACTCTGAGGGGGTGAAAGGCAAGGGGGAAGGCTGCATGGTGAGGTTTGAGAGTGCCCTCCTACTTCTCCCCTCACATGCTGCCATTGCTTTCAGGCGAGGGGATTGGGCCAACCTACTTTCTACAAACCTCGCCATGCAGGCAGCCCTCGCCATGCAGGCCTCCTCACCTTTCGCCCCCTCCGAGTATGGAGGGGACAGGAGGGGAGCGGAGAAAGCCCCTGGATGGCCTGGGCGCTGCTGTGGGGCCGCTTGCCGGGTCCAGTCCCTGCGCCCTTTTTGCAGGTTGAGGCAGAGCCTCCGGCTGCAGAACACTCCTGGCCCGCTCACCACAGCGACGGACGGACGGACGGACGGGGGGGGGGGGATTGAGCCTGCTGCACGGCGAGGAAGGTAGGCTGCACGCTGCGAGGCCCATTCTCCCGCAAAGTCCCTGCCTGGGCGAGGACGCCCTGTAGCACTTCCTGGCCGCCCTCCTCGCTGCTAGCCTCCCTGCTTCCTCCTCCAGGCTACGCGATCGACCAGCTTCGCCTTCGCGATGGACTGGTCAATTGCGATGGACCTAATGGGCACCCCTGACCTAGAACAACCCAGTGATTCCGGTCATGAAAGCCTTCGACAATACATATTACGAATGCTTATATTTTAGCCCTCATGACTGAATAGCCAGGGATTTTAATTAATTCATATATACATTTCCTTAACAGAAGCAGCTGTGTGGAAGTACCAGCACTTTCCCCTCTGTAGAAAAGCACGTGCCTTCCAATTTGTCACTTTATAGTGACCACATGAATTCCAAAGGGTTTTCTGTTATTTCCTGGTGCTTACCCTTTTCAGGTGCTAGAAACATAGAATCGTTTGACCCTGTGGGCCATCCAGTCCAACCCCTGCCAACCGCATTCAAAGCACCCCCAACAGATGACCATCAGCCTCTGTTTAAAAGCCTCCAAAGAAGGGACCTCCACCACATACCAGGTCAGAGAGTTCCAGTGCTGAACAGCTCTCACAGGAAGTTCTTCCTCATGGTCAGGTGGAATCTCCTATCCTGTATTTGAATTCATTGTTCCATGTCTTAAGTCTTCAGGGCAGCGGAAAACAAGCTTGCTCCCTCCTCCCTATGACTTTTCTCTCACATACTGATACATGGCCCTCATCATGTCTCCTCTAAGCCTTCTCTTCTTCAGGCTAAACATGCCCAGCTCTTTAACCCACTCCTCATAGGGCTTGTTCTCCAGACCCTTGATCATTTTCGTCACCCTCCTCTGGACACATTCCAGCTTGTCAACATCTCCCTTCAACTGTGGTGCCCAGAGTTGGACACAGTATTCCAGGTGTGGTCTGACCAAGGTAGCATGACTTCCCTGGATCTAGACATTATACTCCCGTTGATGCAGGCCAAAATCCCATTGGCATTTTTTGCCACCACATCACATTGTTGCACAATGTTTTAGAGCTGGAGAGATTTTGAAAGGAAACCCTACCGCTGTCCAATGCTCAGATCCTAAGTGAGAGCTGTACTGCTCAAGGGAGCAACAGAGAGAATCAGGGTGCTTGATTGTAACTCACACTCTTGCTTAGCCCAATGGGCTCCATGGCCACCTGGGGACTTTGCTCCAAAATAACAAGACTTAACTCGCCTGCAGCGAGTGAAGTGGGGAGGGGTGGTCTCCGAGGGATCCCCCTTACATTGTGGAGTCCCTCAGGGGGCCATTCTCTCCCCACTGTTATTTAACATCTACATGCGACCACTTGCCCAATTGGTACGGAGTTTTGGGCTGGAATGTCATCAGTACGCTGATGACACCCAGCTCATTCTGAGGGTGGACTCTGTACCCGATAATTTCCATCTCTGCCTAGAAGCCGTAACTGGATGGCTGCGAGCCAGTAAGTTGAAGGTGAACCTGGCGAAGACGGAGATCTTGTGGCTGGGCCGCCCGGGGGGGGGGGGGTAGAGACCCAGTTGCTGACGTTCGACGGCGTGGCTCTTCGCCCGCAACCATCAGTAAAGGGCCTAGGGGTCCGGCTGGACGCCCAGCTGTCTATGGAGGCGCAGATTGCCTGTACCTGCAAGATAGCTTTCTACCACCTACGACAGGCAAAACGTCTGGCTCCTTACCTCTCCCGCTGCGACCTGGCCACGGTGATCCAAGCCACGGTCATCTCGAGGCTCGATTACTGTAATGCGCTGTACATTGGCCTACCCTTGTCGGTGATCCGGAAACTCAAGCTGGTGCAGAACGCTGCAGCACGTCTGCTCTCAGGAGCATCAAGATCTGCCCACGTGACTCCACTCTTGCGCGAGCTGCACTGGCTTCCTATTGAATTCCGGGTCACCTTCAAGGTGTTAGTTTTAACTTTCAAGGCCTTATATGGTTTGGGGCCAGTGTACCTGAGGGAGCGGCTTACCCCTTATGTGCCCAGGAGATCACTGCGCTCAGAGGGGCTCAATCTATTGGATGTGCCGGGCATTAAGGTCTACAGACTTGCTAGCACACGGCAGAAGGCCTTTGCCGTAGCTGCGCCAACCCTGTGGAACACCCTCCCTGAAGAGCTGCGAGCCATCCGGGACTTAATGCCGTTCCGTAGAGCCGTAAAGACGTGGCTATTCAGACAGGCATTTGGTCCATAACCAATGCCGTGTTATCAGCATCCTGTTGTGTCGCTGTCAGCATATTCCTACTGACATTGCAGTTCTGCTGGAATTTGATTTTAACTGGGGGTTTTATCTGGTTTTATTGCATTTTATGTGGTCATCTGTTTTTAACTCTGTAAACCGCTCTGGGCTCCAGAGAGAGCGGTATATTAAGTCGAACGAATAAAGAAATAAATAAATAAGATGTTGCATGAAAATGTCCTTCACATTTTAATTTAATATGGTTACATGACTCTGCTCCAGCGGTTCAAAAAAAGAATGCTGGGGGCTGGGAGAGGAAGGGGAGACCTGGAAAAGAGTCTCTTGGGGAAAGCAAGCCCTTCGGAGACATGCTCTCAGTTCGTCAGCTCCCTCGATTCATTCCGGTTCTTCCATATGGGATGAGTGAGAAGAGAGGGAGAACAGGGGAGGCATTGTTTTGTTCCCAGCACTTGCTCAATCCCTCCTCCTCCCTCCACCCCCCAGCTATCATAAATAAAGAGTCCTTCGCGTAGAGAGAGTGAGTGTGTGGAACTTGTGCTGAAAAAAATGGAAGGCGGTTGGAAAGGCTTCCTTTGATGTTCACTCTCGGGGTCGGTTGACGAGGACTTCGCCCAAGGCCTCCAGCACTTCGCGCTTGTAGTCTTCAAAGTCCCCATCTATCTGGTTGACCGATTGGTCCTCCACCACCCAGAGGTGGCAGTTGGTCTCTGTGATAAGCCGGGCATCATGGCTGACAACAATCACCGCTGGAAAATGAGGGAAGAGCAACGGTTAGCATGGCACTCCCACCTTGCTCCCCATCTGGAAACTCAACTTTGTATATGCCAGTAGAAAGTAATAGTTCTCCTTGCAGAACTATGCTCCCTCTGGCCATTCAGTGAAACCACCCCAGACCTACTCTACAGTTGCTGAAGTGCCTACTACCCAAACTCATAACCATTTCATGCCTTTTGAGTTGTGGAAGATGGAACCATAACAATGTCTTAAAGGAGGTTAAGATCTTCTGAGGAGGCCCTGCTTCACAAGTACGGTTGGCGGGGACGAGAGACAGAGCCTTCTCAGTGGTGGCTCCTTGGCTCTGGAACTCTCTCCCCAGTGAGATTAGATCAGAGCCGTCCCTCCTGGACTTTAGAAATAAAACAAAAGACATGGTTATGGAACCAAGCTTTTGACTAGTGAAGTAACGCAATACAAGAAGCAAAGATGGAATATGCGCAATTGACATTTGGAATGGCCCAGCCTACATACTTGGATCACATGATTTTAATATTTTTATTAGGTGTTATAGTTCATGTTTTTTAATACATCTTATAATAAATTGTCCCATTGATTTTATGCTTTGTTATGGTGTGGATTGTAATTTGGTATATTTATTTATTTATTTATTATTCGGGCTTCTATGCCGCCGACTCCCTGAGGCTCGCGGCGGCTTACAGGAGCCGAAGGGCACAGTAAAATACAGGCAATAAGCAGTTAAAAACAATTAAAAACAACAGCAGTACAGTAATTAATAACACAGTTAACACAATGAACAGCACATCATCCTCAGAAGAACGAATAGATGGCGGGGCATGGGCAGGACTTACTCACCAAAGGCCTGCTTAAACAGGTATGTTTTACAGGCCCGTCTAAACGGGAGCAAGTCCTTCATAGCCCGAGTTCCGGCTGGGAGGGCGTTCCACAGCGTAGGTGCTATGACAGAGAACGCCCTCCGGCGGGTAGCAGTCAGCCTTGCGAGTTTAGCTGAAGGTATCTCCAGGAGATTGGAGTCCTCGGACCGAAGTGATCTCGGGGGGCAATATGGGGTGAGACGGTCCCTCAAATACGCTGGCCCCAGGCCGTGTAAGGCCTTAAAGGTGAGGACCAACACTTTGAAGGTGATCCGGTGCTCAATTGGCAGCCAGTGCAGATCCTGCAAAACAGGTGTTATGTGGGCGCCAGCTGGCGTGCCAGACAGGAGCCGGGCGGCAGTGTTCTGCACTAGCCTGAGCTTCCGGGTCACCGACAGAGGAAGGCCAACGTAGAGCGCGTTGCAGTAATCCAGCCTTGATATGTTTGTAAGGCATTGAATTTTGCCACTATTTCTGTGTAAACCGCTTTGAGTCCCCCCCAGGGGTCGGAAAAGCAGTATATAAATACTATGAATTAATAAATTAATTTAAACTACACCTGTTGAACGACTCTATAAGCTAGCTGGCATTCCCTACTCCCTATGTGCAACAGGAAGTTGCTGCTGGTTGTGAGAGAAATAAGCAGCGGGAATGTGGCGCAGCTGGCTAAGTGTCAGTTCATACGTTCTCTCTGACCAGTAGGTCATGAGTTCGAGGCCTGCCCGGGTCGAGGTGGGTTCTTGACCTAAAGTGTAGCCTGCTGTCGACCTTTGCAGCCCGAAAAACAGTTACATTTATCAAGTAGGAGATAAAGGTACTACATTAAAGTGGGGAGGCAAATTTTAACTGATTTATGAGGCCATTAAAGAAGAACCCAGGAATCGCTGAGGAATGCGGAAAGAAGAACAAGGGACGCTGGAAAAAACGCTGAGAGATGAGGAGTGCGTCAGCTTCCCCTGGTGGCCAGAAAGTTTGCCTCTGTTCGTCTATATGTGTAATATGTCAAAAATGTATGTACTGTACTGTGATAAATGTCACATGTTTATATGCCATATGTTGAACTGCAGGGATTGTCTGCAAGTATGTGTACTGTAATCCGCTTTGAGTCCCCTTCGGGGTGAGAAGAGCAGAAAACAAATATAAATAAAGTAAATAAATAAATAAATAAGGTTGAACATTGTGAAAGCCATCCACTGCATGGCTATCGGCCTCCTCCCAGTAGACTCAAATCAAAGAAAAGCTTCATGAGAACTACCACTCCTCTAAATGTTTCTCCAGCAACAGCAAGAGTATCCCTCTGGGCAACTAAACCAGGAAATCCTAATTGGATGCCCCCCGACGAGGGTCTTCCTCAAGGGGCAAACCAAGAATGGGCAACTTGGAAGTCCCTGAACAGACTCAGAAGTGGAGTGGGCAAATCAAAAGACAACCTGGCAAAATGGCACTACCTAGGAGAATCCTCCACCTTGTGCAACTGTAGAGCAGAACAAACAACTTGCCCACAATACCCTGTCTCATGCACAGATGAAGAACTCTTTAAAGCTACTGACAATGCAGTCGCTGTTGCCTGTTTTCAGACAAATACTACCTAGCACCTTGTGGACCCTTTATCAGTTTTAAAATATTTTACGCAATGCTTCCGACGTGAAATAAATAGAACTATATCCCCATAATCACCTTCAAGGTGATGGTGTTAACTTTCAAGGCCTTACATGGTCTGGGGCCGCTGTATCTGAGGGACCGTCTCTTCCCCTATCAACCCCAGAGGTCACTTCGTTCCGAACAAATGAACCTCCTTGAAGTACCGACTTTCAAAGCAATCCGTCTTACATTGCCCCAGCGCAGAGCCTTTTCTGTAGTGGCGCCGTCAATCTGGGACACTCTTCCAAGCGATGTACGGGCCATGCAGGACCTTCTCTCCTTCTGCAAGGCCTGCAAGACTCACCTTTTCCAGCTAGCCTCTGATTGCGAGGCCAGAAATAGTTTTTAAGCTAGTTTAATATGTATGCTTTTACCTCTGTGTGTTTTACCTGATTGTAAGCCGCTCCGAGCCCTCAGGGAGTGGCGGCGTACAAGTCCAAATAATAAATAAATAAATAAAAAATAACCAGAAGTGAAATGATGACATCATCTGGGGTCTTTCATGGGTCACAATGGATGGTGTAATCATTTCACATCAGAACATACATATGAAGATGAATAAAAATTAACAGAATGAGCAAACACAATTTATTTATTTATTTACTTATTTATGGCATTTGTAGCCCGCCTTTCTCAGTCTTATGGTGACTCAAGGTAAAGCCTGGCCATTATTTTTAAGGATGTAAGGCAGGAAGAATAAACACAGCTGATATAATTGGCACTGGTAATATTACCATAGAGGAACTTGGTCAGGGAGTGGCAAAAGTCTTGCAATGCACAAAGCATCACCTGCTTGTACCAGGTGACCAATGCATGCAAAAGGAACAAAAGGCCCGCCCACTTCCCACTCGCCACTGCAACTGGCCTGTACTCACCCCCTTTGTATTCATTGATGGCATCTCCCAAGGCATCAATTGACTCAATATCCAGGTTATTTGTAGGCTCATCCTGGGGACAGGGGAGTCAAAAAGAGGGAAAAATTTACTCCAAGAAGAAAAGAACTTTCCCCCCCAATTGTTCGGTCCTGTTACAAGGATACAGTATGGAGATGGCACATGGACCCCTTCATTCGATTCCTAAGACTCAAGAAATTGATGTAGATTTAGGCCAGCATTTCCCAACCTGGGAGTCAGGACCCCTGGAGGGGTCACGAGGGGGTTTCAGAGGGTCGCCAAAGAACATAAGAACATAAGAAGAGCCATGCTGAATCGGGCCTCAGCCCATCTAGTCCAGCATTCTGTGTCACACAGTGGCCCACTAGTTATACACGGGGATCTCTAGCAGAAAGGAGGGCAAAACCCTCACCTGCTCCCCGACCCCCACAACCAGTACCCGGGAAAATCCTGCCTGCCTCCATCAACACAGAGGTGGCACTTGGATGTCCATTTCAGTAACTACTGATTCCCTTGGTATCCATGAATCTGTCTAATCCTGCCTTGAAGCTGTCCAGGCTGACCGCTGTCACAACCTCCTCTGGAAGTGAGTTCCATAACCCAATGACCCTCTGGGTGAAGAAATATTTCCCTTTATTAGTCCTAACTTTCCTACCTTGGAGCTTCAGGGAGTGCCCCCTAGTCCTAGTGTTGGGTGACAGAGAAAATATGTTTTCTTTATTCACCTTTTCTATCCCATGCATGATTTTATACACTTCGATCAAGTCACCTCTTAAACGCCGTCTTTCAAGGCTGAAAGGACCAAGGCGTTGCAACCTGATTTCATAAGGGAGCTGCTCCATCCCTTGGATCATTCTTGTTGCCCTTTTTTGTACCTTTTCCAGTTCCGTTATATCCTTCTTGAGGTGCGGTGACCAGAATTGTACACAGTACTCCAGATGTGGCCTCACCATAGATTTGTAGAGAGGCAATACAACATTTGCCGACCTATTTTCGATTCCCTTCCTGATCATGCCAAGCATAGAATTTGCTTTTTCACTGCTGCAGCGCACTGGGTTGACATCTTCATTGAGCTGTCCACCAAAACCCCAAGATCCCTTTCCTGGTTTGTCTCAGAAAGCTTTGATCCCATCAGTTGATAAGTGTATTTGGGGTTCTTTGCCCCGATGTGCATGACTTTACACTTGTTTAGGTTAAATGCATTTGCCACTTTGTTGCCCATTCACTCAATTTCGAGAGATCTTTCTGGAGCTCTTTACAGTCAGTTTCATTTTTAACTACCCGGAACAGTTTAGTGTCATCTGCAAACTTTGCTACCTCAGAATTTACTTCTACATCAAGATCATTTATGAATAAATTAAAAAGTAACGGTCCTAAAACTGAACCTTGGGGTACGCCACTTCTCACCTCTTTCCACCCAGAGAAATGTCCATTTATTACCATCCTTTGTTTCCTACAGTTTAGCCAGGTTCCAATCCAGGACAAGACCTGTCCCCTGATTCCATGGCTGAAGAGCTTATTTAGGAGCCTTTGGTGAGGGACTTTGTCAAAAGCCTTTTGAAAGTCTAGGTAAACAATATCGATTGGGTTCCCTTTATCTATGTGTTTATTTACACCCTCAAAGAATTCTAACAAGTTAGTAAGACATGATTTGCCTTTGCAGAAACCATGTTGAATTTCCTTCAGCAATGCTTGTTCTTCTATGTGCTTAGTAATTTTTCTTTAATAATGGTTTCCATCACTTTGCCTGGAACTGAGGTTAGACTAACTGGCCTATAATTTCCTGGATCACCCCTGGATCCTTTCTTGAAGATCAGAGTTACATTTGCCTCCCTCCAGTCCTCGGGTACAGTGCCTGATCTTAGAGAAAGGTTATATATTTTGGCTAGAATTTCAGCAATTTCACACTTGAGTTCCTTAAGAACTCTGGGGTGGATGCCGTCTGGCCCTGGTGATTTGTTGTCCGGAAACATATTTCTAGTGGTCTTAGGAACCCCTCTGGCAGAGAAGGCTGAAGATCTCTCTGCCTGTCCTTCTCTTCCTTTTTGGAAACAGATGGCAAATCTTCCCACCAAAAGCCCTCCTCCATTGTGATTGGGCAGCCTCTCAGTCGGCCTCTCAGGCAAGGGGAGAGCTGTTTCTGAGACTCCAAGCAGGGAGGGGAGAACAGGAGTGCTTGGCGCATGGTAGTGTAGTGCACATGCCCGAACGAGGGAGAGCATGCAAGGCTGGGGAGAGACTCGTGCCAGCGAGTAACTTCAAGGCTTGGGGGTTCTGTGTGGGGCATTTGGCCTAATTCTATCATTGGTGCAGTTCAGAATGTTCTTTGATTGTAAGTGAACTATAAATCCCAGCAACTACATCTCCCAAATGTCAAGGTCTGTTTTCCCCAAACTCCATCAGTGTCCATATTTGGGCATACTGAGTATTCGTGCCAAGTTTAGTCCAGATCAATCGTTTGAGTCCACAGTGCTTCTGGATGTAGGTGAACTACAACTCCAAAACTCAATGTCAAGGCCCACCAAACCCAGTATTTTCCGTTGGTCATGGGAGTTCTGTGTGCCAAGATTAGTTCAATTCCATTGTTGGTGGAATTCAGAATGCTCTTTGATTAGAGGTGAACTATAAATCCCAGCAACTTACAACTCCCAAATGACAAAATCAATCCCCCAACCCCACCAGTATTCAAATGTAGGTGGATCGGGTTTTTGTGTCAAATTTGGTCCAGTGAATGAAAATACATCCTGCCTATCAGATATTTACATTACGATTCATAAGAGTAGCAAAATTATAGTCACGAAGTAGCAACAAAAATAATGTTATGGTTGGAAGTCACCACAACATGAAGAACTCTATAAAAGGGTTGCGGCATTGGGAATGCTGAGAAACACTGATTTAGGCTGATGACAGCACTATACGATAGGGTAAATGGCCAGGAAAAAAGAGCAAATAAAACATCTAGATAGAAGCTGCCCCAAAACTATTTAATCCTTTTGGTTTTGTGTTCTTAAAAAAGGTGAATGGCAAAAAGCCGGGGAGGGAGAGACAGAGGAGCAGATTCCTCTGCATTATCGATGAAAAGGGAGAGCAGGACAGATGTGATTCTTCTGGAAAGTCCTTGTTATCCTATGCTACACTTAAATCACTTCATTATGGATGGAAGCAAAAGGAAAGCAACTTCAAGATCCCATCCAGTGGTTGGAGTTGATTGGTTTGAGACCATAGCACATGTCTCCTGGTATGAAACAGGGTGGGAGCATCTCATGACCTGACAGGGAACTGATTCAATAGGACCCCAAGGATGCCAAAAAATAGTTCTCCAGATATTCCTGAGAGTGGGACCTCATTGGTTGCTGTGTTGGTTAGGATTGCTGGAAACAGAACACTGTTTCTGTTTCCAGCAATCCTGGAAGGCCAGGATTCCCACTTCTAATATCCAGATATTGAGACTCACCAAAATGAGCACATCCGGCTCCCTGCAAGCTAGTTCAGCAAATACCACACGGGCTTTCTGTCCCCCTGTGAAAGAATGGAAACAAATAAATAATTAGAGAACTAGGTGAGGTTTTCCCCTTTCTTCTAAATGGTGGCTCCTGCGCCTGCACATTAGTTTTGGAACTGTCTAGAGCAGTGGCTCCCAAACTTTTTTGGCCTACCGCCCCCTTTCCAGAAAAAAATTCATTCACCGCCCCCCTAGAAAATAATTTTTAAATTTTTAATTTTTTTTAATAGCAAACAGAAAGATACAAGTATTAATATTTCTACCTTTTGCGTAAAATATAATAAAGAAAGTTGTAAATTAGAAACATTGAAGTTTGAAATTATGAAACTATTTAAAATAGAAAGGTAATACAAAAAAAGTTAAAACATTCGAAATCATCTCAATGAGAAGGATGAACCTGGCATGCTGCTACCAATCTAGTAATCCTCGGCTCTGTTTTTGTCAGCAGTAATCTCAAATCATCGCCATTGACTATTTTGCAATCGGTTTCTTTTTTTGTTAATAAATCGGTTACCGCACTGAATCCATGTTCCACTAAATATGTTTATTATTTATTTATTTATTATTTCGCATTTGTCTGTCGCCCCCCCCCCCCCAACGGCTCGGGGCGACTTACAACAGTTCGTAAAATACAATTGTCAGATAACTCATAAACCACAGTAATACCATTAAGATGGAATTACAATTAGAACAGTTGAAGCAACAAATGGAGTCGCAGTGGGCTGACAGCTAGGCGGTGTGAGCTAAAGTTTAGCTAACTCCGAAGGCTTGTTGGAACAGCAATGTCTTAACTGCTCTCCTGAACGGGAGGAGGCCCTGGGTGGCACGGATGCCGGCGGGCAGTGCGTTCCACATGGTAGGGGCTGCAACAGAGAAAGCCCAGCGGCGGGTTGCGGACAGATGGTAGGTCCTCACATTTGGGATGACCAGGAGGTTTAGCTCTTCGGAGCGCAGTGATCTGGTGGGATGATATGGGACAAGGCGGTCCCAAGGTACACTGGCCCCAGACCATGTAAGGCCTTAAAAGTCAGGACTAACACTTTGAAGGCAATCCGGCATTCAATTGGGAGCCAGTGCAGTTCGCGTAGGATTGGCGTGATGTGGTGGCCAATCGGGACCCCTGCCAGGAGTCGCGCTGCAGCGTTCTGCACCAGCTTGAGTCTCTGGATTACCGACAGAGGAAGGCCAATGTAAAGAGCGTTACAGTAGTCCAGCCTCAAGATGACCGTGGCTTGGATCACTGTGGCTGTGGGGCCAGCTTCCTCGCCTGGCGAAGATGGAAAAATGCTACCCTGCTGACGCTGGAGACGTGGGCCTCCATCGACAACAGGGGGTCCAAGGTTACTCCTAAGCTCTTAACAGAGGGCGACGGACATAATGTCACGCCGTCCAGGGTTGGAAGCTGAACATCCCTACAGCCTGGAGGACCCAGCCACAGGATCTCCGTCTTTGCCGGATTCACCTTCAACCTACTGGCTCGCAGCCATCCAGTGACGGCCTCAAGGCAACGATGGAAATTATCGGGTACGGATTCGAGGCTGCCCTCCATCTTCAAGATAAGCTGGGTGTCATCAGCGTACTGATGGCACACCAGCCCAAAACTACGCACCAGCTGGGCAAGTGGTCGCATATAGATGTTAAATAAGAGGGGAGAGAGAATAGCCCCCTGAGGAACCCCGCAAAGAAGCGGGAAACCCCCGGAGACATCCTTGCCCCTCCTCACTCGTTGTAGCCGGTTCCGGAGGAAGGAGGTCACCCAATTAATGTTGAAGGACATTATTATTATTATTGTTATAAGACTCAACCAGTTGGAAGGGAACCCCAAAGGTATTATTATTATCCCTTGCTTGGCGAGAGGAGGAGGAGGGAGCAGGAGGAGGGAAGAAGAGCGAGAGAGACACACACAGACGGATGGTAGCCTGTCACCTGGCTCATGCCACCGCCCCCACCGCCACCTTACAGGGGTTCAGCGCCTCCCCCCCAATTCTCCTGGGCCTTCCAGCGCCCCCCTAGATCGCTTCACTGCCCACCAGGGGGTGGTACCGCCCATTTTGGGAACCACTGGTCTAGAGGCTCTCAAAAGATTGTATGAGGGAAGCGTAGAAAGTATGAGGGAAGCGTAGAAGAGAAAAAGACGACGGTCAAAGCTTCTTATCTTCACAATGAACAGCAGGCACCTTTTATTGCCTTCTCATGACTCTGGGAACTTCAAAGGCCACCCTCCTTCTCTCCAGTCTGGACCATAGGCATTCAAGGCCTGCCATTCCCTTTCTCCCCAAGATCCTGCCTTTGTGGGCTGGTTCTACCATTAGGCAGAATGAAATAGCGGACGCAGGCACCACATGCAAAATCTCTTTTCTTGCTATTTGAATCCATTAGTTCACACTCTACAGACTACAACATGAACAAATGGTCAAAAATCACAAGAAAAGAGATTCTACCTAAACATTAGGAACAACTTTGTTACTATAATGTATTCAAAATTCCATAATCTATTGGAAATATGTGCACCATAACCTTACTGAAAAGGTAAAAATGATGTCTAGCAGTTTCAAGGTGTGGCTTCTTACTGCCTGGGGGAATCCTTTGAGAGGTGATTAGCTGCCCCTGATTGTTTCTTGTCTAGAGTTCCGTGTTTTTGAGTATTGTTCTTTATTTACTGTTATGATTCTAGAGGTTATTTTAAATACTGGTAGCCAGATTTGGTTCGTTTTCATGGTTTTCTCCATACTGTTGAAATTGTCCACATGCTTGTGGATTTCAATGGCTTCCCTGTGTAGCTTGACATTACATTCGACAATACATTCAGTTATTCATCAGTCTCCACAGTTGGAATTAGGTATTAGGGCAAGAGATGCTATTTTGTCCACTTTGGGCAACAAAATGTCTTGAACCTTTATGTAACCTATATTGTCCCCCCAGACCAAGAGGCGGAATACAAATGCAAATAATAAATAAACCCATAACCTTGAACCTTTAGTAACCTATCCCCCAGACCACTGTTGAGACCCAGAAACATTTGCTTGACCGCAACAAGGAGGAGAGCATTCCGCGTCATTGCGCCAACTCTCTGGAATGCCCTCCCGCCCGAGGTTCGCGCCTTGACCAGTCTGCTGGCCTTCAGAAAGGCCTGCAAGAGTCTGTTGTTTAAGCAGCCGTTTGACCGTTAGTCCCTCGGGCGTATTATTTACTTGCGCAACTTGCTCCAGTTATATGCTGTGTACGTGATGAGTTATATACGCTATGTTGTATATTCTATTTTTAATGGTTTAGGTTAAATGTGTTGTTTATATATGCGATTTTATCTGTATTTTATCTGCTTTTATTTGTATTCTAGTGTTGTGAGTCGCCCCGAGCCGCATGGGAGTGGCGACAGACAAGTTGAAACAAACAAACAAACAAACAAGCCTAACCTCCCCACAGGGCCTCCCCTCTTCTATTCCCCAACAGACAACCACTTCCACCTCTTCCTCACTCCCCACTTTTCGTACCAGAGAGTTTGCAGATCTGGATGGTGTGAGCGTGGCTCTCCAAGCCAAAGCGTCCCAAGCATTTGCGAGCATCTTGGTAGGGCAGGTTGAAATTTCGCTGCAGGTACTCTGTGGCGGTCTCCTGCATGTTCAGCTGATCGGCGTATTGCTGATTGAAAAAGCCAATTTTCTATGGATCAAAAGAAAAAGAGGAAGAAATTTAGATTCCCCAATGTAAACACATGGCCACTGCACTGAGAGCTTCAAGAGCGACCCTTGCAATTGTGCCTTCCAAACCAAAGCCAGAATCTTGATGGGACACTACACTCGTTTAAAAAGAGTTACACAAGTACAGCTGCACTTCCTTACAAGTTGTATAAGGATATTCTCTAGCAGGCATGGGCAAACTTTGGCCCTCCAGGTGTTTGGACTCCAACTCCCACAATTCCGAACAGCCTACCGGTTGGAGGGCAGTTGGCCCATGCCTAGTCTATAGTGCAATCAATCATTTTGAAAGAAAACTTTTCTCTCAAATTTGTGACTTAACGGATGGGGCACAAATTGACTGCTACACAAGAGGTGACCTCAAATCTCTGCTTCCCACTGCAGAATCCGTCCCAGAAACATGGTATCCAACAAAACTAAGCTAGTGAATAGGACACTAGATAAAACTGGCGGAAAACAACTTATTTGTCCCATGAAGTAAATCTCCTGGTCAAGAGAGCCTTCTAATGTGTGATTCTATCAAGTTAGTTTGCTACCCTCGGCCATATGTCATGCCATGGTCTTGGAAGAAGTTTACAGCCAAAGGGTCTAAAAATCCTTCCAGTCTGACTCTTCTTTACAATCCTGGAGGTGAGCTCTTGCTCCCTCAAATTTGTCCTCCTTTCCCAAGACAGCCCCAACAGAAGGCCAATAATACTTACTAGTCTGTGATTTTTCCTCATTTCCCCTCTTGTCTAAAAAAGATAAGAGAAAAAAAAGATGTGAGAATAGATCCTTCATTGTGGCGCCTGTGAAATTGCACATATGGGTTTACTTTGCGCATGTGCAATGCAGTTCGGAATCTTCTAGATCAGTGTTTCTCAACCTGGGGGTCAGGACCCCCCCGGGGGGAGGGGGTTTGCCAAAGACCATCATAAAACACAGTATTGTTTGCTGGTAATGGGGGTTCTGTGTGGGAAGTTTGGCCCAGAATGCTCTTTGATTGCAGGTGAATTATAAATCCCAGCAACGACAACTCCCAAATGTCAAGTCTATTTTTCCCAAACTCCACCAGTGTTCACATTTGGGCATATTGAGTATTTGTGTCACCTTTGGTCATGGTTTTAGTCCACAATACTCTCTGGATTACAACTCCAAAACTCAAGATCAATGCCCACCAAACCCTTCTAGTATTTTCCGTTGGTCATGGGAGTTCTGTGTGCCAAGTTTGGTTCAATTCTATCGTTGGTGGCATTCAGAATGCTCTTTGATTGTAGGTTAACCATAAATGACAGCAACTACAACTCCCAAATCACTCCCCCAACCAGTATTCAAATTTGGGCGTATTGGTTATTTCTGCCTAATTTGGTCCAGGAAAATGCATCCTGCCTATCAGATATTGACATTACAATTTGTTACAGTAGAAAAATTACAGTTATGAAGTAGCAATGAAAATAATTTTATGGTTGTAGATCACAACATGAGGAACTGTGTTAAAGGGTTCGTGGCACCAGGAAGGTTGAGAAGCACTGCTTTAGATCTTTTCTACGAGTGTTCTTACAACTTGATCCAAGCACTGGGAAAATCCAGGGCCAAAACACAGCCCCCCAGAGTTAGGAAATTAATCTGAAAAATGAAATATTTTATCCCCCATTAAGGTCCAAGGGGAATACCACAGGGTTAGCCCTTCTAGAGCCAGCCCCTCCTGGCGCCCTTCTGGCTTTCCTTTTGTCAACAGGTGAATACACTTTTTTTTTATTTAATCAGCCTTATAATGTATAGCATAAGTGGTATTTAATTTGACGTGGTTTTCTTAGCCATTTTCCATTTATTTTAAAGTGTACTATAGGATTGTAATTGTTTTAAATTGCATAATATATGTTTCATAACATTGTTTTATAAGATGTCACCTTCTGGGGGAAAGCAAATAAACAAATAATAAATATACATAAATAAAATAAATGTTGGAAGGCTCTTAATTATTTTCTCCAATGCAGGAGCCCCTCCACATTCTTGCCACAAGCTCTGGTTTTCTTTTAAAATAGTAATAATAAAGAAGAGAATGTTTCTTTAACTGAAAAATACCTGTATATGTATAACATAACATAACGTAAGGGAGGCTTGATTTGGGAACACGGGTGAAGAATGCTGGATATGCAATATTCCAGGTCATATTGGGAAAGATATCCAACCTTAGAAATGTCTTAGGGACAGAATAAACTGGTCACAAGTGGTAAAAACGGGAAGTCAGACTCAAGATACTTACTGGTGTGAGTTTCCCCGTTAGTAGCAACAGCAGCGTACTCTTCCCTACACCATTGGGACCCACGATACAGACTGAAGGGAGAAGGAAGAGCAGCAATATTAATACTAACATTCTATCACCGAGACAATGATTCCAGAAGATTATCTGTCCTCTCCATTTTTCAAACTGGAGAACTCAGCTAACCTGACGATTTCCATCAAAGAAAAGCTAGGTCTGTTGCACTCCAGGCTGGGAAACACTTCTTTACTTAACCACCACACTCCTGGCCAGGTTAAATCAGCAAAGCAGTTAACTGAATAATAATAATACACTTTATTTATATTCCGCTCTTCTCACCCCGAAGGGGACTCAGAGCAGATTACATTACACATACGGCAGAAAATCCCTGCCGGTTGACATACAATTAAAATACAACAAGTACAATTTAGAAGGATTTTTTCTTCTTCTGACTGTGTTACAGGGTGCGGTTGCTCCATTATGTCATTACGTGACATGTAATATGAAGATCATATAAAAAGTACTTTATCAAAAATAGCAAAAACTTCAAAGTCTATACATATAAAATAGTCCACAAAGTTCAAGGTACAAGAGTAATCAAGAATCTCAAAGCATCAGAACATCAGGAACAGAAATATAAAGAACAGAAAGCACGAGGCTGCATACAATCCAATGCAAAAATCTAGGAATAATCCTTAAAACTTGGCGGCATGAAACATGAACAAAGGCATGAAACTAGAATCCCCTTAACAAGAACTTGGAAAGAGCTGTTGTCTCAATTACCGATGTTGACCAGGCTGGCTGGGAAATGCTCCCGGCCTCTCAAATATAGGTATGAACTCATGCCTTTTCACATGTTTTCTGATGCGGGCTTCCTCTGTAACAGGCACTGTGACCTTTGGAGATTCTGCTGAGCAGCCCAAAGTTTATGAAAACTAAGTCTCCTATCAACTAGCTCATTATAGCACCGGGACTGTGGCGCAGCTGGCTGGGTGTCAGATCACTACTGACCAAAAGGTCATGAGTTCGGAGCCAGCCCGGGTCGGAGTGAGCTTCCGGCCAATTTTGTGTAGCTTGTTGTCGACCTTTGCAGCCCGAAAGACAGTTGCATCCGTCAAGTAGGAAATTTAGGTACCACCTATGTGTGGGGACGCTAACTTAACAAATTTATGAGCCATAAAAGATCTCCAGTAAAAAGCATGCGGAAAGTACTTCATCAGTGTCGCAGATGGACGGTGAAGCGACAGTTCCCCTGGTGGCCAGAAAAAAGTTAAATAGCCTCTGACTGTCTGTCTATATGCTTTGTGTGTCTATGGCATTGAATGTTTGCCATGTAAATGTACATTGCAATCCACCCTGAGTCCCCAATATGGAATCACCCATAAGGATACAAGAGACGAAAATAATAACCACATGCAGGAGGCAGACATACATGTCCATTCGAATAAGAATCCTCCCATTATTATTATTATTTAAAATCACTTACTTCGAGACTCCATGTCGATCCCAAAGTCCAAATTTTTGAAAAGAGGTTTCTGCCCCTGATAAGTGAAGTCTACACCTGCACAAGGAAGGAAAAAGGGGGAGAGACAAAAAAAGAATACAAAGAATTATGACGGTCACATTTCTTTCTACAGTTACTACATACAGGCAAAGAAGATTCCTATTTCTTTCAGGCAGCCCCAACGCTACTTCATGTGTTACTTTCTTCACGTGAAAAGGAACAGGGAGAAAAGAAGTTCTCATTCACAACAGCCCTGATTTTCTAGTATTCTGGCTCACAGGATAGCTTCCAGACAAGCAGGACTAGTTACATGAACAAAATGACAAGAGAAGGGGTCAAGGGTAGGCACTTTATGTGTTGAATCCAGCTGGGTCACACTAAATAAAATTTCAGCCACAAGAGTAGTGTGCATATGCCACCTGTATATGAGAAAGATCAGATTATATGTGTATGTGTAGTGCACAGGTGGAAATGCATATGTATAGCATAGTGTGGAAAAATTGGAATGGGCATGAGTAGGTCAGAAGGAAAGAGAGAGAAAGTGTGTGTGTATGAGAGAGAGAGAGAGAGAGAGAGAGCTCTCTCATACACACACACTTTCTCTCTCTTTCCTTCTGACTTACTCATGCCCATTCCAATTTTTCCACACTATGCTATACATATGCTAGAGAGAGAGAGAGAGAGAAATGGAGCACACATGTGCTACTCTGGATTGGCGCTTCTAGATACATTTTAAAACAAAAGGAATACTATTAATCTCAGAAACTATGGATGGCCAAACACAGAACCTGTGACCCAAGTGTGGAGTCCAAATCCTCCAGGTGATTTGGACTTCAACTCCAACAATTCCTAACAGCCTCAGGCCCTTTCCTTTTCCCCCTCAGCTGCTTAAGCCAACATTTTCAAAATTCAATTATCACAGCAACATAAAGTGAGGTGAAATCTTCTGAACAGGGGCACAGGCAGCAAAAATTACAGAGGTGTCAACCTTCCCCCATGCTATTCAAAAGTGATAAAATGTCTAGAGTTACACTTTAAAGATGTACCTGTTATGACTTACATAGAAATTCAACTTAACAACACATGTACAGAACCTATTTTGTCCATAAACCAGGAACTGCCTGAACACTATTGCAACCCTGCCATCACTACCAAAACAAATTAGCACTTTTCTAAGAGAAGCACAGCTCTTGAGAAATTCTTCCATTCACAGGAGAATGCCCCAAAGCAGCAGCCACGTGTTCTCTATGCAACCACTGATCCGTACAGGGCCGTAGCCAGGATTTTGATTCGGGGCTGAGTTTGGTTCAGGGGGCTGAGACTGGGTGGAAGAGGGTCTACCCTAGCAAACCTTTTGTATTGTTATCCCAATAACCCCCCTTGGCCCCCGGCTACATGCCTGGATCCGTACCATGCAAGCCCAGAATGGGAGGGCTGAGGGGTGGCGGGTTTGGAAAAGTGAACTTCACAGTATATTCCTTTGGCCGCTTCAGGAGCTCAGGAGCCTCGTTGGCCTCTTCATCTGGGTTCTTCTTGCGACATTTCTGCTGCTTGCGAGTCAGGGCTTCCTTGGTCTGCTTTTCCTGGAGACGCCCAGAAGAAAACACAATTTCATTTTTATCAAAATATTTATATCTTGTCCGGCAACACAGAATCTCAGGACAGCATTCGGAAGATCAGTTGAACAAAGGAAGAAATAATTTAAACTGGCTCAAAGCACTTTAACCCTTTGGCCAATTTAAATTAGAGGGTTTAAAACTGGTTTGGGAGACATTAAACCAGGGGTGGACAAACTTTGGCTCTCTAGGAGTTTTGGACTTCAACTCCCACAATTCCTAACAGTTAGGAATTGTGGGAGTTGAAGTCCAAAACAACAGAAGAGTCGAAGTTTGCCCATTTCTGGTTTAAACTCATGCACACAGTTTAAACACATATGCACATACAAAATGCAGGTTTTGATGAAACCAATGAAGAACCTGTAGCATTTAGTTAAGAAAAACACAGTCTTCTTACTTGGCGTCACAATGAGACCACCATTAGGACCAACTAGGCCTTTAAGGGGAAGTTATCTAAAACCCCAGTGTTTCAGCACAGAAAGCTCCTTATCCACCAAGAGTAAATTGGCAACACCAGGAGGATACAGACAACAGATCCTGGGATTACAGAGAATTGAAGCATAGCAATTAAAGCGGTGTCAAACAGCATGAATTCAACACTCAAGATGCAGCCAAAGAACCATCATTACTACACCTTTGCCTCAAAACCATGTGGCAATGAGAGCGACTGGTCTCGCGAAACCCTCTTATAGTACCAAGGCAATGGGGATGCCGGGAGGGGAGAGGCTGACTACCTATGAAAGATTATTACTACCACATCAGCTCTAGATTATTAAATATGCTTTTCTGTGAGCAAGCAGATGGCGACTACGGGATGGCATATGTTCTGTATCAGAAACTAGAGCTGATGTGGTCTATCCAATGCAATTTTCTAAATCAGCACCCGAAATAACCAAATTGAATCTAAATTTGACCAAAACCTGTTTCATAACCCTTTTGGTACTAATGTTGGAGAGTGGTCCCTGGTCAAAACAGGTTGGGAACCACTGACTTAAACCAAGGAGTGACCCATAAACCATCAAGTGATACAACCACACAACACTTTTCCCACTTCCGTAGTGGTGGATCATAAACAGAACATAAAGTGGAAACTTACTGCCTGTTTTGTGGACTTTCCTCCAGCCTTGAGGTCTTTCAGCTTCTTCTCCTGTTTCTCATACTGCTTTAGCAGTTCCTTTTGTTTCTGCTGATACATCTTCTTGAAAGTCACTGAAGACAGAGAAAAGGACAAGTCTTCATACAAAACCTGCCCTCGACTTGTACTTGGTTCTGTCTGGCATTTATTGCGACCCCATGAATTTCACAAGATTTTCTTACGCAAAAACGACTCCGAGGCAGCTTGCCCATGCCTTCCACTGAATCTAGTCTATATCACCTGGTATTCTCTGGTGGTGTCCTATCTAGGTTCTGACCAAATCTGAACTTGCTTAGATTCCAAGGTCCAATAGGATCTGATGCCTTCAAGGTATTTAGCCAGAATATGGTAATATTTTATTTATGTATGTATGTATGTATTTATTTATTATTTGTTCTTATATACCGTTCCTTCCGGCGGGCTCAGAGCTGTTTACATAAAAACATATAGCATGATCAGTTTCATTAATACAACAGTAATAAAAACATAACTACACCTAAAACAGGTGACTACATAGCATCTACAATTTCTAAGAAGCAATAATTCAAGGGCCAGCAAGGCCGAAGGCTTGCCTAAACAGAACTGTCTTGCAAGCTCTCACCCACATTTAAACAGTCTTCAGCATAAACCAATTCTGGACCTGTCAACACATTTAAAAGTTGACAGTTACTGCAGTTTGGCATTTACACACACATACCAACGAAGAGGCTGCAATTTTGAAAAATCCAAATCCAGTGTTTGTGAGGTGAAACAGAAAAATGCCTAAATTTTGCAAAAAGGTGTTTCAATTTGAACACCTAGCAGTGTATGAGCTTCCTAGCTGCTGCATTTTCATGATGTCACTCCGCATCCCAAAAAGCCTTTGAAACTACATTAGTCCTATGCAATGTTTCCTCTGACCTGCATTGAGGAAAACTCACTGTAATTTCCTCGGTAGTAAAAGAGCTTCTGCATGTCCAGGTGGATGATATCTGTGCAGACATCGTCCAAGAAGCCCTGGTCGTGGGAAACAATCAGGAGGGTCTTCTTCCATGTCTGGAGGTAACTGTAACAGAGCAAAGGAAGAAAATGGAGAATCAACGCTGTTCCCTGCCATCCTGCTAATTTGACATTTGGAGTCCATGACATGCGAGTGTGGAGAAGAGCAAACCACAGACCATCTACTACAACGCAGTCTGAGCAAACCACAGACCACCTACTGCAATGCAGCCTGAGCCCTGCCACATGCATAATGGAGGTCCTTCTTATAGCAACATCAGAGGCACTCCAAGTGGCCAGCTACTGGTCAAAGGACATTTAATAGAATGCCAAGTCTGCAAATTCTGTGTTTTTTAAAAATACAATACAACAGTTTGGTTTGCTCCTGATATGATAAATAAATACCATGAATGACCAGAATTTAGATATGTGAATATGAGAGCCTATGAGGAGTAGCAAATTTATTTGCAAAGCCTTTCAAATACACACTGCAAAATAAGAATGGTATAGAGCAGAGAGAGGGGCGAAGTGCAGTCCTCCGGATAAGTGTTCTTGGACTGCAACTCCCATCAACCCTTGGCAGCACAGCCAATCACAAAGAATAAAGCTGGGTGCTCCACTGTGTCAGAGCTGGAAGCCCGCAGCCTTGGTGAGGCCGGCGGGGATCGCAGTCTGACATAGACAAAACAAAGAATGACTGGGCAGCTGTGGATGATGCAACCCTGGGAAGGATTGCTAGTTCATGGAGATGACGTAATCTCCATGAGGCCTGCTGAGTCAGAGGGGATATGATGCAACCCTCCTGGACATTGCTGGTGGAGGGGGAGGGGTTGTTTGTATATAATGAGGTATTACATCCCCTATTATATAAAGGAGTATATGTGTATTTGGATGATATTGTGGTGGTGACTTGGACGAAAGGGGAGCATGTTAAGTTAGTGCGCGAAGTGTTAGAGCGGTTGAGACAAGCCAAATTGTATGTGAAGCTCAGTAAATGTGAGTTTGGGAAGCCTAGAATAGATTTCTTAGGATACCGAATCAGTAGGGAGGGGGTTTCAATGGATCCCACAAAAGTAGAAGATGTGTTGGGGTGGGAACCCCCACAAACTAGAAGACAGTTGCAAGCCTTTCTTGGTCTTGCAAATTTCTATAGAACGTTTATTCCGAAGTTTGCAACTCTTACACTTCCCCTTACAGAGTTATTGAAGACGAAAGGGAAAGGGGAAACGAAGAAGGTGAAATCCCCAGGGGCTAAGTTGGTTTGGACCGAAGATTGTCAGGTGGCTTTTGAAGAAAAGCCTTTTGTTGTTCAGTGTGATGCGTCCACTTGGGCTTATGGAGGGGCGTTGTTACAAAAGGATGATAAGGGAGAACTGAGGCCATGTGCTTTCTTTTCTAAGAAGTTTTGAGATCAGGAGAGGAAGTGGCCGGTGTGGGAAAAAGAGGCGTTTGCTGTGCGTTGCGCATTACAGATGTGGTGCCATTCTCTGGAAGGAGCGGTACATCCTTTTGAAGTTTTGAGTGATCATCAGAATTTACAGTATTTGAGGGCTCCGCAAAAGTTGTCGCCTAAGTTGGTTCGGTGGGCGCAGTATTTTGCTAGATTTGATTTCACACTCAGACATATAAAGGGTAAAGAGTCAATGGGGATTGGGGGTTCAGATGCGAGCTCAGACTAATTATTTGGAGGACGAGCGGAAAGTGAAAGCTGGAAGTTGGCAGGAGAAGCTGCAGAGTCATTATCAGGAGGATGATTGGTTAAACAGTCATAAAGAGGAGTGTAAGTTACAGGAAGGATTGTGGTTTGCTCGATCAAAGTTGTATGTTCCCCGAGGGATGCGGGGGAAGGTATTGGAGCAGGGTCATGATCATAAGACGGCAGGACATTGGGGAGTGACCAAGGCCACTCTGGGATTGCAAAGTCGGTATTGGTGGCCAGGATTAAGAGCTGATGTGCGGAGGTATGTGCTGGGATGCAAGGCGTGTGCCAGAGGGAAGGCTCCCACAGCAAAGCCTCAGGGTTTGATACAGGTAGTGGCAACACCAACCCGGCCTTGGACGCATGTGAGTACCGATTTCGTGGGGGAATTGCCGGTGAGTCGGGACTAGCGGTATATTTGGACGGTGCTGGATTTGTTTTCAAAACAAGCCCATTTTATTCCCTTGGCGAGGTTGCCCTCCGCTGAGAGGTTGGTGAAGTTGTATGTTCAACACGTTTATCGTTTACATGGATGTCCTGAACAGGTGATTAGTGATCGGGGGGTGCAGTTCACTGCTAGGTTTTGGGAGAAGTTTTTGGAAGTGTTGGGGGCTGAACGAGGTTTAACTTCTGCTTATCATCCTATGTGTAACGGAGGAGTAGAACGAACTCAGAAATCGTTAGGGAGTTATCTTCATATTTATACGAACAGGCAACAGAATGATTGGGCTGATCTATTGCCCTATGCTGAGATGGCGTATAATGGTTCTGTGCATTCTTCGACTGGTCGGACTCCATTTTCTATTGTTTATGGGCAAGAGGTAGTGCCGTTGCTTCAGCTCCCTGCAAGCCGGGGTGAGGTTGATGTGAAGGAGTGGGGTTCGAGAGCGAGGGAAGAGTGGAGAGAAGTAACCGAGGCTTTGCGAAGGGCGCAGTGCTCTTATAAGCGGTTTGGAGATAGACGGAGGCAAGAGGGGGAGGTTTATAGAGAAGGCGATTTAGTTTGGCTGTCAACTCAGAATGTGAAGTTGGGACTTCCCTCTCGTAAATTGGGTCCAAAATATTTAGGCCCGTTTCGGGTAGCTCAGGCTGTGAATCAGGTTACTTATGAGCTCATTTTGCCGAAGGGGATGGGCAAGATCCACCCCACGTTTCATTGTAGTCTCTTAAAAAGGTACGTGAGCCCTGTAGAACCAAAGGACTGAATGCTATTTTATCTTCGCAGAGGGAGGACGAGGTGGAGGAGGAGATTCTGTCAGAGCTGGAAGCCCGCAGCCTTGGTGAGGCCGGCGGGGATCGCAGTCTGACATAGACAAAACAAAGAATGACTGGGCAGCTGTGGATGATGCAACCCTGGGAAGGATTGCTAGTTCATGGAGATGACGTAATCTCTGTGAGGACTGTTGAGTCAGAGGGGATATGATGCAACCCTCCTGGACATTGCTGATGGAGGGGGAGGGGTTGTTTGTATATAAGTGGTGTGTGGGTGATGGGAAGTCGCTTTTGACTTCAAAGGTGCTGATCCTTTAATAAAGCTTGTTGGACCTACCGGAGGACTCTGCGTGATTCTTCAAGAAATTAAAGTGGCCTCTCACACTGCATCTTCTTTCTTCTTTACTAAGAAGGAAAAAACCCCATCTCATCCTCTTTCTCATTTTCCCTTTCCCTTTCTCTCTCTCTCTCTCTCTCTCACACACACACACACACACAATTACTGTCTCTCTTCTTCTAGGATTTTGGTAACCTGTGCCTATTCATTTCCTCTTTACGTAAGCCTATATATAACCTTAAATATATTACAGGTGGAAAACATGTGGATTAGTAAACACTGTTGGATTGCAACTCCTAGCAACCACAACCACACAGTCAATGGCAAAGGCTGACAGATTCCCATCTGTGTTTAAAAGAGCCAAACAATAACAGTAACCAGTCCGTTCTTGCCCAAAGATTCCTTACTTGTTAAGCCAGATGACAGCATTGAGATCCAGATGATTGGTAGGCTCATCCAGCATCAGTAATGTAGGCTCCATAAACAGTGCTCTAAAAAGGGACAGCAATTAGTCAAAGACCCTTTGGAATACCGCATAACCCCTGCTAATTTGGATGAATGTGCAAGGAAATAAATTAACTTGCAGTCAAGGATTATACTGGCCAACACACATTTTTGGTGTCTCAAATGTTAGCCCTGCTACTGGGCACATTTCACCTGCTGATTCCAAAAATGGTACCCATTTTCCCCTATCAGCTTTAGTTTTTGGGATAGGAGATATATGACACCCACTAGTCTCACCCATAACAAATCATCATAACCATGTCTAAGAGACTAGAGCTGATGCGGTCTATTGAATGCAATTCTCTGAATGAGCACCCCAAATAAACCTAGGAACAGGCCTTTTAAAAAGACCATTTTTTTTTTGTTTGGGCTGTGTTATCAGATTATTAGAAACATCTGGGCATTCCTTCATTTAAATCAGGCATGGACAAACTTTGGCCCCCAACTCCCACAAGGCAACTTTCTATTAATAACTTTCCACCACATACCATTCTGAATACTAAAGATCTCTATCTGTAATCTCATAAAGCTACCTGGCCAGGGACACTCTCATGCGCCAGCCTCCAGAGAATTTCTTGGTCTGTCGATTCTGCATCTCAGGATTGAAGCCCAAACCAGCCAGGATCCTCCGAGCTTTGGCCTCCGCTGCTGCTGCTCCTGTGGCCCGCAGTTCTTCATAGACCTGGTGGCAAAGCAGAGATAATGTCTATAGGAAAAGACTATAAACAAAACTTGGTTACCATATATATAAAACACTGCGAGATCCACTATTCCAGATGAAAATATACATAGGATAAATGTGATAATAAGACAAGGGGATTCGTAGAACAGCAACAACCATGGCTAAACAAAAACAGTTCTCCTGACTGTTGAATACCCTGCAGCAACTTTTGTCTCATAGAGAAGGAAATCAGCTCTAAAATGTCTTGCTAATTGACCAGAACTTGTGCTCCATGCCTCCAAGCAATTTTGCAAATTGTGCACTTCACTCTTAGCCTTCTATGTCCTTTTTGTCATTCCCCGTTCTTTCCTTGACATTTCCTAAACATGAAAGACATTCAACATTAATCTACCTGTGCCCTCAACAATAGTTATACTCCAGAAGGAAGAGAGTGTTTCAATTTGGTGTTCCTGCATGGCAGGGGGTTGGATTGGATGGTGCTTGTGGTTTCGTCCAACTCTATGATTCTATGACTAGAGCAGGCCAAGTGAACTTGGGGCTCACCAGGTACCATTCAGCTCCCATTTGCACTTGACCAATGGTGAGAAATAAATGCAATACTGGCTGTTTGGGATCTGAAGAGCTAGGGGCAGCAAACAGAGCTTTGCTCAACCTCTTAGAAGAGAGACAGACACATACATAAATTGTAATAATGCAATGGTTCTCAACCTGTAGTTGCCCAGGTGATTTGGCTTACAACTCCCAGAAATCACTGCCAGTTTACCAGTTGTTAGGATTTCTGGGAGTTGAAGGCCAAAACATCTGGGGACCCACAGGTTGAGGACCTCTGTTATAATGAAATATAATAATAAATATAATCTGGAGACACAATCTATCTCATTGAAGTCTTTCATTTATATTTTCTAAAAATATATGCTGTATTGCTTATTTCACATAGACTCAGAGGTTTCTCATTACGTTCAAGCGACACACCTATGCACTGTGGCCAGCACACAAATGTGTCATGACACATTTTGGAAAGCTCTGTTCTGGAACAACCACAGACTAACAAAACCACGCACCTTCTCCAGCCGTTCTGCAGCACCGTCGTCCCCTTTCTCCAGCAGGGTCTGTAGTCGCTTCTCCTCAGCCAGCAGCTTTAGACGCTTGGTGTCGGCCTTTAGGACGGCTTGCACGGCAGGGGTCTCGTCCGCAATCACCTCTGTGAGGACGAAGAGAAATCACACTGAGAGGCAAGTCTTGGAATCAAATGGCAGGGTCTTATGGTATTTTGTGGTGAAGAACTTTAAAGACAATTTCATAGTGATATGTTTTTCAATCTTCAGTTCTGGAACTGAGTGTCCAAAGGTACTGTTTCACAGGTAACACAGTGAATTATAATCTTGTTCCTAAGACAGCAGGTGCACCTAAGGGCCCTTCCATACAGTCAAAGCTTTTAATTTGTGATTTATCGTTGATATGTTTGCTGTTTTATTGCTGTGTAAGTTGCTCAGAGCACTCCGGTGGAGAGCGACTCATCAAATAATAAATTGAAATGAAAATGAAATGAAATATAACCCAGAATATCAAGGCAGGAAATTCCACAAAATTTGCTTTAAACTGGGATATCTGAGTCCACACTGCAATATATTCCAGTTCAAAGCAGATAGTGTGGGATTTCCTGACTTTATGTTATGGGTTATGTGGCTGTGTGGAAGGGCGCCTAAAAACAAAGTGGATGATCCCTGGGTTCAAATCCCATGCCTCAGAGAATTCCTTTGTTGTCTCAGGCAAGCCAGGCTCTCAGCCCTGTCATCCAGGATAGGGCAGAAACAATACTGCTAACTTTCAACTTGCAAAGTTGCTGTGAGAGTCATAAAAGGACAATGCATGTTGAAGTGAACAGAACACCTAAACATGTTACCATTTCATATTATTTATTTTGGATTGTTATACCAAAGATTTTCTAGGAAAGATGTGAAAGAGGTGCTGCCAATCAGAGCAAGCAGTACTGATAACAACAGGCCACAGGGTCTTCTAAGGGCCCGTCCACACAGCTATATAACCCAGAATATCAAGGCAGAAAACCCCACAATATTTGCTTTGAACTGGATTATCAGAGTTCACACTGCCATATATTCCAGTTCAAAGGAGGCCCTGCTCTTGCTCCCGCCAGCATCGCAAATGCAGCTGGTGGGGACGAGAGCCAGGGCCTTCTCGGTGGTGGCCCCTCGCTTATGGAACACACTCCCAAATAAAATAAGATCGACTCCATCTCTCCTTGCTTTCAGAAAAAAGCTAAAGTCGTGGTTCTGGGACCAGGCCTTTAGGCAGCAGATGTAAATTGTACCTTTGGATTTGACTGGATTGACACTTTGGACTTGACTGGACTGACAATGTGTTCCGCTTGATGGCTTTAATTAATTATGCTGACATCATGCTAACTTGTATGGACTCTGAGTTTGTCCAGATCCTGTTCCATCTAATGTCTTAGTCCCCACTCCTCTCCCTGTTGTATGTAATTTCTGTGATATGTTGCTAATTTTCTGTTTGTTCAAACTATGTAAACCACTCTGAGCCCTCATGGAGTGGTGGTATAAAAGTTTGAAGAAATAAATAAATAATTGTTGTATGTAGTGGTTTTTAATGTAATGTTTTTAAAATGTTTTTAATGCTTTTTAGAGATGTTGATTATATTGTGTATTTTATATTGTACTAGCTGACCCGTGCACGCGTTGCTGTGCCAATATTCTCTATAGTTCAAGTTTAGTTCAATTGTATTGCTGTTGGGATACAGTAAGGTCCAGTATTCTCTACTGCTCAAGTTTAGTTCAATTGTATTGCTGTTGGGAGTTCAAAATGCTATTAATCCCAGGTGCTATAACTCCCACATGACAAAAGCAATCCCCTACAACTCCACCAGTGTTCAACTGTGGATATATTGAGTATTTGTGCCAAATGTGGTCCAGATTCAGTGTTGTTTGGGTTTAGAGTGCTTACCAAATGTAGGTGAACTACGTCTCCCCTAAATCACTGTCAATTCCTCCAAAACCCCTCCAGTATTTTCTGTGGGTCATGGGGGTTCTGTGTGCCAATTTTGGTCCAGGTTTGTCATTCATGGGGTATATGGTTGGGGGTCACCACAACATGAGGAACCTTATTTAGGGGTCACGGCATTAGAAAGGTTGAGAACCACTGCATGAGTACATATATTTTTCTGTGTTATTGGTATTAATATTTTAGAAATGTATTTAAAGGGGGGCGGTGAGTCAATATTTTTTCTGGAATGGGGGTGGTACTTCCCAAAATGACACAAAATGACACTCTCAGGCAGCGAGTTCCACTGTTGAACAGCTCTCATAGTCAAGAAGTTCTTCCTAATGTTCACCCTCCTGCACAGACATGCTTCCCTGTGCACTGTTGAGCTCTCTCTTTCTCTTTCTCTCTCCGTCTCTCTCTCTCTTTTCTCATCTCCTTCCTTCTCTCTCTCTCTCTTTCTGTCTGTCTTTCTCTCTCTCTCTCTGTGTCTCTCTTTCTCTCTCTCTATCTTTTTGTGTCTCTCTCTTTCTGTCTCTCTCTCTATGTGTGTCTCTCTCTCTCTCTTTCTCTCTGTCTTTCTCTGTCTCTCTTTATGTGTCTCTCTCTCTCTTTATGTGTGTGTCTCTCTCTGTCTTTCTCTTTCTGTCTCTCTATGTGTGTGTCTCTCTTTCTCTCTGTCTATCTCTTTCTCTCTCTCTCTCTCTTTATGTGTGTGTATCTCTCTCTCTTTCTCTCTCTTTCTCTGTCTCTCTATGTGTGTGTCTCTCTCTCTTTCTCTGTCTGTCTCTCTCTGTGTGTGTGTCTCTCTCTCTCTTTATGTGTGTGTCTCTCTCTTTCTCTGTCTTTCTATCTCTTTCTCTATCTCTCTCTCTTTATGTGTGTGTGTGTCTCTCTCTCTTTCTCTGTCTTTCTATCTCTTTCTCTATCTCTCTCTCTTTATGTGTGTGTGTATCTCTCTCTCTCTCTCTCTCTTTCTGTCTCTCTTTATGTGTGTGTGTCTCTCTCTGTCTTTCTCTCTCTCTTTATGTGTGTGTGTGTCTCTCTCTCTTTCTCTGTCTTTCTATCTGTCTTTCTCTATCTCTCTTTGTCTCTCTCTCTTTCTCTCTCTCCTTCCTGCTCTTCTTCCTTCTCTCCCTTTCCTTTCCTCCTCCCCATTCATCCTTTCCATTTCTCCTTCCCTTTCCCTACCTGTTCTTTCCTTGTTCTTACTGCCCTTTTTCCTCCTCCGTGGGCGGCCCCCTCCCTTGCTTCGGCTGCCGCCGCCTCCGTTCGTCCTGAGGTGACCGGCGAGGGCAAGGAGGGCCTTGGAGTGGGAAGGGAGGGGCCTCCCCTCCCGCTCCTTAGGCCCGCCCCTTCCCCCTGCCATTGCCGGCGATCACGGCGCCGTGGCGGGGAAAGGGCGGAACGGGGAGGGAGGGCCTTGAAGGGGGAAGGGGGGGGGGCTCCCCTCCCGCTCCTTAGGCCCGCCCCTTCCCCCCCCCCGCCATTGCCGGCGATCGCGGCGCCGTGGCGGGAAGGGGGCGAACGGGAGGGGGCCTTGGAGTGGGAAGGAGGGGCCTCCTCCGCTCCTTAGGCCCGCCTTCCCCCGCCATTGCCGGCGATCACGGCGCCGTGGCGGGAAGGGGCGGAACGGGAGGGAGGGCCTTGAAGGGGAAGGGGCTCCCCTCCCGCTCCTTAGGCCCGCCGCTTCCCCCCCCCGCCATTGCCGGCGATCGCGGCGCCGTGGCGGGGAAGGGGCGGAACGGGGAGGGGGGGCCTTGGAATGGGAAGGGAGGGGCCTCCCCTCCCGCTCCTTAGGCCCGCCCCTTCCCTCCCCTCGCCATTGTGCGCGAACGTTCTAAACGTTTGCGCTGGCTGCGAAGAGGCAGGGATGGCCGGGCCCGTTGCCCCATTTTAGGGGGTTGTGTTTGGGGTGTTTGGAGGTACCTAGGTCGGTTTTTTTGGGCCGTTTAGGTACCTCGTGGTATGTTCGCATCTGTTGCCTACTTTCGTGTTTCTGAGGCTTATAGTTTCTTTGTCTATTTGCCCCGTTGCACGACGTGAAGAAATATATATATATATAGATTGTGGTGTTGCGGCCTGTAGTGTTCCAAATGTAAGCCATGCCTAGTCCCCCTGCGAGGGCGAGAAGCTGCAGGGTGCAAATACCATAAATAAAAAAATAAAGCAGAAAATATGGGATTTTATTCAGCTGTGTGGAAGGGGGCCTAAGTATAAAGCAAATTAAAGACCTCACAACCTCTGAGGATGCCTGCCATAGATGCAGGCGAAATGTCAGGAGAGAATGCTTCTGGAACATGGCCATAAACGCACGACAACCCAGCGCTTCCAGCCATGAAAGCCTTCAACAATACAATAAATTAAAGACGTTCTGAAAACTGAGTCAGGGGTGCGATGGGTTGCTTAATGTATTTCAAATAAATTTTAATTGTTTATTTTTAAATAACGTTTGGTTTAATTTATAGAATTTTAGTTTTTAGATTTTATATTTCATTGTTTTAGTATTGTCACTTTGAGTCTCTGTTAAGAGACTAGTGGCATATACATAACAACAACAGCAACAAAAAGTCCATCCCACACCACCACCACTTTACCTTGTTCACAAAGCAATACATCAATATTGGGAGGGATGCTCAGGGCCCGGTTGGCAATATGTTTCAACAAAGTGGTCTTGCCTTTCCTAAAAAGAAACAGGAGAGGATTTTTTCAGTGGTGGTGCACATACAACAAGCCCGGATAGCTGGGGCCCTCCAGGTGTTTGGGAATCTAACTCCCAAAAGCTCTAGTCAGATTGTCCAATGGTCAGGAATTCTAGGAGTGGAAGTGGAAGTATTTAGTGGGAAAATGTGGTGTTAACACTTGCAGTTTTTTTTAACTCTGAAGCCAACTGAGACTTATGGCAACCCACTAATTGAGGGACTTCAAACGGCAACTGTCCTAGCTTCCTTTATTGAAATAATCCAACAACAGCTATGTTTCCCTCTTTTTCTACTGCATTCTGCTTTGCTGAGTATTATGATCTTTATAGTCATCTCATGATACGTCCAAAATATGATACCCTCAGTTTCGCCTTTTTGGTTTCTGGAAATAGTTCTGACTTAATTTGTTCTGTAATCTATTCATCTGTCTTTCTGGCAGTCAGTGGTATCAGTAAAATTTTATTCTACCATCATATTTCAAGTGAATTAAATTTCCCTTCCCTCCTCCTTTTACACTGGGCAACTTTTTACATCCATACATAGAAATTGGAAATACGATGGCATGATGTTCACACAAACAGTAAAAATAACAACATCCGCCATATTACTCTGAAACAACCTGCCTCCTGTCCTGATGCTGGGACTAATAACGTTTTGGGTGAGTCAACAAAAAAGTGGACCTTCAAGTCGAGTTTGTCATTAGATCTTACCCATTTGGCCCCACTAGACCATATCGTCGTCCAGCCACAATATATAAATCTGCGTTGACAAACAGCTCTTTGCCATGAGCCGAGATGCTGAACTTCTCCAGCTACAATGGAAGATATGGAATATTAGAGTTTTTTATCAGTGTTTTTGATGTTTGAGTGAAAACAGCATTTAGTTTAAATCTGCATGTGAAGGGAAGTTACAGTAGTTCATAAGTTAATGCAATACAGACGAGTAATATTGAAGGAATGCAAGCTATGTGGTTTCCGGTAACAAACGGAAGAGAATACGAAATTATGTTGTTCTTTCACCATGATGTGACTGAGATTGGACATGCATTTATCCATCCATCCATCCATCTATCTATCATATTTATATTCTGCCCTTCTCAACCCCAAAGGGGACTCAGAGCAGCGCAGAAAGGCACAATTCGATGTCATACATTACATACAATATAGATCCAGCAAATAAAAAACACATACATTAAAACAGCCGCTAAAAATATATTTATTTATTTATTTATTATTTGCATTTGTATTCCGCCTCTTCCCGAGGGCTCGTGGCGGGTTACAAGACATACATAGTGATCGGCAGGCAACACTCATGCCGACTCACGAACAAAATAAAACAATGCTACATTAAATTATTAAAATCACATAATCCAATATTGTAGTCCAGGTCGTTCCAGTTATCATTGCACCCTTCCATATTCACATACTGTATTTCATTCAAATGCTTGTTCCCACATCCAAGTTTTCAATTTTTTCCCTAAAGTTCAGGAGGGAGGGGGGCTGTTCTGATTTCACTAGGGAGTTCCACAGCCGAGGGCCATCACTGAGAAGGCCCTGTCTCTCGTTCTCACCAACCACACCTGTAAAAGAGGCAGGACCAAGAGAAAGGCCTCCCCAGAAGACCTAATCTCCGAGGTGGTTCATAGAGGGAGATACGTTCAAACGGGTAAGATGGGCCGGAACCATTTAGGGATTTATAGGCTGAAGCCAACATTTTGAATTATGCTCCATAGCAGACTGGCAGCCATTGGAGCTGACCTAACAGGGAGGCTGTATGCTCCTTGTACTCCGGTGAGAAATTATGGTTGTGTTGTATTAACTGTGTAAATAAAGCAAAATGACCACTCTTTTTGGAAGCAGGTTTTTGGAGTCTGTCTGACATAATTTAAGATACCTCAAGCCTTTAAAGTCAGAGTCTTTGAAGGTCGAGAAAAGGAGATAAAATCGGCTGATTTATGATCACTTTATCTCAATTTCCTAACCCTCTTCTCCTGTTTTTAAGTGACTGCATTCTGTTACTTTATCCTTGCCATTTTGATACCACTTTCACCGTCGTTTTCATGCCATCTTGAGGTTGAATATGAAACATCTCTTGCCTGAATCTCTGGAGAACTGATTCCAATCGGAGTAGAACATATGGCTCTAGGTGGATTGTATCTTATAATCAAGGGGGTTAGTTTTGAATCTATCAGATAGAGTCTCTCATAACCCCTCTGCTTAAGATTGTCGAATTGGACCTAAGACCTTGCACATGTGAACTACTCACTCTGAGCAATGACTCATCCCCAAGGTTGTTCCACTTTTCTCCTTAGTTTTACACCAAAAGTGAGAATGAAATGAGATTAAATGCAAACCATAAAGAGGACAGAAGAAAAGACTTGAATTAGTCCAGACAATGTTAGTTTAGAGGAGCAAAATGGAAGGCAAGGAGGAAGGAGACAGTGGTACCTTAATGTCGGAGGCATTTTCCAGCATAGCCTGTCGTGAGGAGAGTTCAGCCTGGGACACCGAAAAGTCATTCTCTGCTGCACTGGCTGCTTTCAAGGAGGCCACCTGCCGCTCAAACTCTTGCTGTGGAAGCAAACAGAAGACTGACCCTGAAACGCCAGCTAACTCAAGAAAGCTCATTTTCTTTTTCCTGCTATCTTTTGTCTGCTTTTCTTTAAGTAATACACCAGAAGACAAGAGCAGAATTCAAAATGATATTAACAGATTAGAGAGATGGGCCAAAACAAACAAAATGAAGTTCAACAGCAACAAATGCAAGATCATCCACTTAGGCAGGAAAAGAAATGAAATGCAAAGATACAGGACGAGGGACACCTGGCTCGACAGCAATACGTGTTAAAAAGATTTTGGAGTCCTCTTAGACAACAAGTTAAAAATGAGCCAACAATGTCATAAGGTAGGTAAAGGTTTTCCCTGACATTAAGTCCAGTCGTGTCCGACTCTGGGGGTTGGTGATCATCTCCATTTCTAAGCCGAAGAGCTGGTGTTGTCCGTAGACATCTCCAAGGTCATGGGGCCAGCATGACTGCATAGAACGACGTTACCTTCCCGCCAGAACAGTACCCATTGATTTATTCAGATTTGCATGTTTTTGATCGGCTAGGTTGGCAGAAGCTGGGGCTAACAGTGGGAGCTCATGCCATTCCCCCAATTCGAACTCGCAACCTTTTGATCAGCAAATTCAGCAGCTCAGCGGTTTAACCCACTATGCCACTGGGCATGCAGCAGCAAAAAAGGCCAATGGGATTTTGGCCTGGGCAAACATGGGACCTCCAGGTGTTTTGGACTTCAACAATTCCTCACAGCCTCAGGCCTTTTCCTTTTCCCCTCAGCCGCTTAAGGCTTGAGGCTGTAAGGAATTGTGGGAGTTGAAGTCCAAAACACCTAGAGGGCCCAAGTTTGCCCAGGCCTGATCTAGATGCAGGGGAGTCATGTTACCCCTCTATTCTGCCTTGGCCAAACCACACCTGGAATACAGTGCCTAATTTTGGCCACCACAATTGAAGAGAGATATTGACTCTAAGCTGGAATGTGTCCAGAGGAGGGTGACTAAAATTATCAAGGGTCTGGAGAACAAGCCCTATGAGCAGCGGCTTAAAGAGCTGGGCACATTTAGCCTGCAGAAGAAAAGGCTGAGAGCATGTATCAATATGTGAGGAGAAGTACTGGATAATTTTATCACTGGATAGCTGCAAAAGTAAAATAATGGACTAGATGATATTGTGACCCATTTCAACTCTATAATTCTACGACTGAAAATTTGCATGACACCAACTGTAGGTCAAAGGTGGGAAACTGGCTTTCTGAGTGAATTGGACTTCAGCTTGCGCAATCCCTTCCTATTAGCCATGATGGTCTTCTAGGAACTGAAATCTAAGATGTTCAGATCAACATTTTCCTGATCCTGCTGTAGGTGGATTCCCAATGCAGCCTAGCTATATCCTAATTCAGAGCACCACGGAATTCATTCTACCTTCTATCAATCAAGGTCCTCAATAATGATAATAATGATAATAATAATACTTTATTTCTAGACTGCCCTCTCTTCCCGGAAGGAATGAGGGTAGAGTCTAAAGGCAATATCTCAAAAGGGAGGAGGACAATATAAGGAATCTGGAAACATAAAAGGAGTCAACAATATGATCACCATCAAGGGAAAGCTATAAGCTTCAATACCACACAGCAGAAGTAAGAGTTCCTGGGCTAAAGGGATTCACCAAATTCACAGCACAGATCTTACCTGCTTCTTGAGTTTCTTCTTTTCCTTTTTGCTGAGGTTGGCATAGGGGTCATCCTCCTTCTTCTCCCCCTCCTCTTCTTCATCCTCCGATTGCTATGGGAATTACACACAGTCAGCCTGTGTTAGCAAATGATGACAAGGCAGGAAAACCAAGTTGTTTTCCTGCAGATTTTCAAGAATCTCCTCCACAACCATTCTGTATCACATACCTCCGTAACAATTGCTCTGACCTAGGACCAGCCTAGGGCAGGGGCGTCAAACTCATTTTCACCAAGGGCCACAACAAACTTATGGTTGTCTTCAATAGGGCCGTTTATAATGGCAAGACTGTATGCATATAACTATGTTGCCCTGTCATTGAATGCCTCGTAGGCCAGATTAGTACTGTGGGCCCTGCATTTGAGACTCAAGGTCCACATGTCAAACACAAAAATAAAAATCTGTCCTCCTCTTCAACAAAGAGAAATCCACTGGACCGGCCAACAATCCTGGCCAAGTGAGACAATTCTCCAGCTATAACCAAGTACAGCAGTCTACCTCAGGATTATAAAAGAAAGGCAGACAGAGAAAGAAATGATAAAGGATTGTATGATAAAATGGGCCCAGCATTTTGGGCATGAAATACCATTGGCATGCTAGGAGAAATTTTGGAATAAACATTCAAATTATTTATATGCATATGACTTAAAGGAGAGGAACCTAAAGATTTTTCACAGGTGGTACCTTACACCAAATAAGATAGCAAAATACAATAGAAACTTTAGCAATAAGTGTTGGAGGTGCAAGAAAGAAGTAGGAAATTTCTTTCACATGTGGTGGGGTGTGCAGGAAAGTTTAAAAATACTGGAAAAGAATCCATAAAGAAATACAACAGGCACTGGATGTAAAATTCATGTTAAAGCCAGAATATTTATTATTAAAGCTGATAGACTTCAAGATAGAGAAAAATAAAGAAAAGCTCTTCATATATTGTATTTCTGCGGCCAGGTTGGTACTGGCTAGAAGGTGGAAAGAGGAAAATATATTGACTCCAGAGGAATGGAAAAATAAAATAATGGACATTATGAACATGGATTGTTTAACCAGAGCAAGCAACAAAAAAATGAAGTACACAGACAGGACATTAATTGTTGACTTTTTGAAAAGAGATAAGATTGAATGGTCAATAACGATGACATGAGAAAACGACTGGATGAAATATACGAAGCTCGATAATGACTTTAATTATCGGGAATAGAACTAGAAAGGACAATACCAGGGGGGAAGGGAGGGGAGTACCAATTTATGTAAGTTGTCTTTTTGTGTGTGTAAATATTTGTGAAGGTAATGTTATGTTACATGTTTTAATGTTTTTAATCTTGGAAAATCTAATAAAATACATTTTTAAAAAGGATTACAAAAGAAAGGCCACATGACGCATGAAGCTCTGCCTGTTCCCATATACTCTCCCTTGAAATCTCTTAGTTCAGGCCTGGCCAAACTTCAAAATAAAGTCTTCTTTAAAGAGTAACATCTTCTTTACTCACAAACATCTTATATTAATTCAGCATACAGGCACATTTATAGATAGGATGTTGCTTCACTGTGTTGACAACACAGGGCATCTTTCTTAATCAATAGTCCAGAGTCTAAGTATACATCTTATTATGAAAGTCCAAACTGTATAACTGTACTCAAAGCAGTTGTAATTGATCCTCCCTACAATATCGTGTCAATGCTTTCAATGCTCTTTTGAGGCCTATTAACTACGTGCATGTGGTTTTTAGCTTAGATTTTAAAATGTGTTGAAGTCTGAAGTATATAACCCCTTGGGTTTGACGTGGATGTGCAGAACTGGGTCCTGTTGTGATCTGGTCATCGACTGTAATAAAGGTTACTTACTTACTCAAAGCAAACATATAGTAAACTGTTCCTGCATAAGTCCAAATGACATCTGCTTCCATTGAAATCCAAAGGCATACCATATCCGTGTCCTGACAATGTACCTGTTTTTAAATGTGGTTTTATGTTTTTATGTTTTTATCAATTGTAGGGCCGCATGTTGACATGTTGCAACATGCTGCCCATGTATCTTTGCTGCCTGATCCGCCAGCCAGAGCCTGCTGGGAGGAGCGGAATACAAAAGTGAATAATAAATAAATAAATAAATAAATATCCACCTCCACTGAGGCCTAAAGCTAACTGCTAACACTGAAGTCCAAAATCATACTGATAACAAAATGGAGTCTTGAGCCTGAACGCTCAGTATAATCACATGCCTGTAGTCCCTCCCACACCAAAGAGGTCAGTCAAACTGGCAAGTAATACACACACACACACACAAATAGTGAAGGCTTGGAAGGTTGCTATTTCTAACACAAAGCAGTGGTTTGTGCACCTCACCCTTTTCTTTCAATAGAAAGGTAGAGAACAAAGATATTAATAAAGGAACTGAAATATGCCTACACACACCTAGTGAGGCCTGGAGGTTAGGATTGTTGCTCAGGGCTCTCATATCTGGATATAATGTGAGAAAGTCCAACCGAGGTGATGAAATGCAAGCAAATATCATCAGGACAAGGCCCCCTTACCGGCTGACTGCTCTGTTTAGACTTCCCTTTGCCTTTTGTGGATGCCACCTCTTCGTCATCGTCTTCCTCGTCCTCCTCTTCGTCATCCATCTCCTCATTTTCCAGAGCAGCAAACACGTTCTGTGGAATGCAAGGAACATGCAGGTAAGCACATAGGATGCTGCAGGTTTTACAATGCTGAAAGCTCTTTGGAAACTATGGAAAACTTATGGGAGAAGGATTCTGCAATCCATTTCAATCTTGTTGTGGACAAAACTGTCAGAACGAAGTACTGGCTGTTAGGAATTGTGGGAGTTGAAGTTCAAAACACCTGGAGGGCCGAAGTTTGCCCATGCCTGGTGAAACCCAAAGACCAAAGTTCACAGCTGTTTTTGCACTGCTGCTCTCATCATCCTTCACCATTGGCGACATTACTTAGGACTGCTAGTAGTCACAGTCCAGCAACATCAGGGAGACCATATTCTTCACTCAGGCTATAACCTTTACCTGTTACATCCTGTGACTTAGCTGGTTCTGAATACTTCTTTCCACTCTTTTCATTATGTTCTTTTAAAGATAGCGCTGCCTCCCTAGACTACAAATCCATATGAACTAATGTGTACACAAAGCCTGGAAAGGGGCGATAAATGAAAATCCTAGTGGGTTTTAATTTTTAAAATATTGTGTTGTCGAAGGCTTTAATGGCTGGAATCACTGTGTTGTTGTAGGTTTTTTCGGGCAATGTGACCATGTTCTCCAGCAGGGGTGCCCATACTTTTTCAGCATGCAAGCTACTCATAATAAAACCAAGTCAGAAAGATCTGCCTACCTCCTCTAGGCTGGAGAGAAGCGGGGAGGCGGCGGGGCTTGGCGTGGCCTGGCTCCGCCCCCTTCTGGCTTCGACACTCCCAGCAGCTTCTGCAGGCTTGGGGAGGGCAGGGCCAAGCCAGCCTTCTGCTAGCTATGCCACCACTGGCTTGGCACTGCCATCCTCAAGCCTGGAGAAGCTGCTGGTAGCGCTGAAGCCAGAGGGGGGCGGAGCCAGGCCACGCCAAGCCCCGCCACCTCCCCGGCTTCAGTGCTACCAGCAGGTTCTGCAGGCTTGAGGAGGGCAGTGCCAAGCCAGTGGTGGCATAGCTAGCACAAGGCTGGCTTGGCCCTGCCCTCCTCAAGCCTACAGAAGCTGCTGGGAGTGCCGAAGCCGGGGGAGGGGGGCGGGGCTTGGTGCAGCCTGGTTCCGCCCCCCTGAGAAGCGCCCCATCCAGCTATGATCGACTGGTCGAACGCGATCGACTTCCTGAGCAGCCCTGTTCTAGAGGCATTCTCTCCTGACGTTTCACCTGCATCTATGGCAAGAATCCTCAGAGGTTGTGACCTACAACAACACAGTTTTAAAATATTTGTATTTTTATTTGTATGCATTTTAAATTATGAGAGTTCCTAAATGGAAAAGGAATAACATGCTGACTGGAGAAGGAGTGTAAAAATTTAACAAATGAAAGCTCAAAAAGCAGCAAGGATGGTTAAAATATTACAGAATATATATGTATACTAAAATGAAGAGGGCCTATTTAGAACTAATATGAATGGGAACTTGATTTATTTATTTATTTATTTGCACTTGTCAGTCGCCACTCCCGGTTTCAACAGTGAAATCACAAAATAAAAGACAATAAAAACACAATAAAAACACGATAAGACAATTAACTACATAAAATACAGCACAGCATACGCTGTGTATATAAAAAAGGAAAGCAAGACTTCCCAGGAACAGCGGCCTTCTGCACCAAATGCCTGCTGAAACAGGAGAGTTTTGCACGCCTTCCGGAATGCCAACAGATCTGTAAGGGTACGAACTGCGTAAGGCAGTGCATTCCACAATGTGGGGGCTATTATCGAAAAGGCTCTCCTCCTTGTGGTGGTAAGATGGTACAATTTGAAACTAGGAACCTCCAGCAGATGTCCCGACTCCGAATGTAGTGGCCTAGTGGGACAATATGGGATGAGGCGGTCCCTAAGGTACACTGGCCCCCGACCATTCAAGGCCTTGAAGGTCAATACCAGCACCTTGAAGGTGATCCGGCATTCCACTGGTAGCCAGTGCAGCTCGTGTAATATAGGTGTGATATGGCTGCGTAATATAGGTGTGTTTTATTTTGTTTCTTGTCAAAAGTATTGAAAACTTTGTAAATCAACCCTTCTGCAAATTCCATTGATTTCAGTAAGAGTACACTCTGTGGGACTAACAACTGGGTTTAGCTAATAACAATTATATACATTGTGTCAGAATATTAAAATTAACTAGGTATTTTTTAATTACAAAAATATGAGTCAAGCACTGAAAGGGTTAACTGGATGCAATGACTCAGCAAAAGCAGCAGTTCTATTTAAGTAGGTGTGCCTGCAGCTTAGTATGCCTCAGTGTTAGTTGCCCTCATTATGAAGAAGCTTCAGTCTGAGAGAGGCCTTGGTGTGAGATAAACCTCAGTGTTAGTAGGCCTCAGTGTGTGAGAGGCCTGGTGTGAGAAGCCCCAGGTTGCAGGCCTCGTGTGTAAAGCTCCAGTGTGAAGGCTGCTGTGTGTAAAAGGCTACTGTGTTGGTTTTGACCTTCAAGGCCTTGTATGGTCTGGGGCCGGTGTACTTGAGGGACTGTCTACTCCTATATGTTCCCCAGAGATCGCTTCGATCTGAGGACTACAACCTCTTACAGATCCCTTCCTTACGGACCATCCATTTGTCCTCAATGAGACAGAGGGCTTTCTCTGCGGTTGCTCCAAGCCTGTGGAACTCCTTGCCACCTGAAGTCCGGGCAATCACTGAACTGCCAGCATTTCGGAAAGCCTGTAAAAGAGGTTCTTTTCCACCAGGCATTTAATGTTTAGTCACTCCTGGTTATGGGTGAATTTGTGATTCTGTTTTAAATTGCTAACGTTGTTTTATGTTTATGGTTAATGTTTGGTCGATGTATTGTAAACCGTCCTGAGCCAAACTGGAAGGACAGTATACAAATCGAAACAATAAATAAATAAATAAAATAAAGCTCCTGTGTAAGTTTAGTGTGATAAAAGGCTCTGTGAGAGCGAAGTTGTTTATCTGCATGAGAAAGAAGCCCAGCGTTGAAGCAAAGAAGGAAGTATAAAGAACTTTATTTGTGTTATGGAAACATTGTTCTTGTAAATAGTGCAATCATATTATTTTGCTATAAAAAAGCCTCCTTAGGAAGAGATAACATTGGTCTGTGTGTTTTTGTTCTTTTTATCATTTTGGCTACTGGTGCTAGGTCACGCTGCTGCTAATAAGTTACTCTGCTATACATTTATGAGGAGGATCTTTTGGTAATAAGCTCACTTGCCCAATACATTGCACATACAATTTGATGATGATGTAAATTAGGAGATCCTTATATTTGAATCAGTACATATCAGTGGCAAATCACGACATATTTATACATTCAGGGTATGAAAGAGGCGGTGGTTATTTTGCTTTGATAGCAACAGATAGCAAACAATGAAATGTCATCTCTCCTCTGGCCAGACACCTTGTCCCTTCTCAAATCAGATACCAAGGTCTATCATATGGCACTTCCCAACCTCGGGCTTAGAAGTTGGTACTAACACCCAGAAGAAACAAGTTCAGACTTCCTTACCTTGGCTGGTTGAGTCTTTTTCCCTTTTGGCTTTTTTGCAACTTCATCAGGCTGAGCAACCAGTTTGGTTGCAGTCTAGAGAACAAACAGAAAGTTGTCAAAACCCAACTTTAAGATTGACCACTTTAGCTATGCAAATAACCCTACATAAACTAATAGCTTACTAAGGACACAGAATCAAGGGTTTCCATCCTGGACATAGAGGAAAGGTTGGATACCTGTCCAGTACAGAAATCCAATATATATCACTTTCATGTTCGCAGAATACAAGGCCCTGTGTTTGGCTTCTGAACCATGAAGCATCATTGCCCCCAAAATGAACAAGTTCCAACTTCTGTACATATTCAATTATAAGTCTAGAAATGTTAGTCAGAAATGACCCGGACCTGGATAGAATCATAGAACTAGGAAGAATTGTATCTTAACTCTCATTTTATTTACCGTATTTTTCGCACCATAAGACGCAGTTTTTTTCCTCCCAAAGTGGGATGAAAAATCAGCTGCGTCTTATGGAACGAAGACGCAGGCCGGGGGCGGCGCTGGAGCAGAGGGAGGGCGGCGATATACTTACCCTGTCGCTGCCTCTCCTCTTCTCTGGTCCGCGGCGGCGGAGGGACGACTGGTTCGCTCTCCTCTGCCTCCCTTTTCTTCCCCCGCCCTCAAGGAAAGGGCGGAGGAAGGAAAGGAGGCGGAGCGAAGCCGCCTCGCGTCACAGCTGACGCGACGCTTCGCTCTCCCTCTGCCTCCTTTTCCTTCCCCCGCCCTCAAGGAAAGGGCGGAGGGAAGGAAAAGGAGGCGGAGGCGGAGCGAACCGCGTCGCGTCACAGCTGATGCGACGCGGTTTCTCCCTCTGCCTCCTTTTCCTTCCCCCCCCCCCTCAAGGAAAGGGCGGAGGAAGGAAAAGGGAGGTGGAGGGCGAGCGAACTCGCGTCGCGTCAGAGCTGACATGACGCGGTTCGCTCCGCCCTCTGCCTCCTTTTCCTTCCCCCACCTTTTCTTCCCTCAAGGAAAGGGTGGGGGAAGGAAAAGGGCAGAGGGCGAGCGAACCAGCGAGCCCTCTGAGTAGACGCACCTGCGGTTAAGACTTACCTAAATTTTAGAGGGGAGAGCGAAAATATTTTTTTTCCTATTTTCCTCCTCTAAAATCTAGGTGTGTCTTATCAGCAGGTGCGTCTTATGGAGCGAAAAATACGGTATTTACTGTATCTATTTATATCCCGCCCTTCCCAACCCCATAGGGGACTCAACGTGACTTACATATATAGGCAACAATTTGATGCCAAAAACACACATAAACATTAAAACTATCATTAAAAACATAAAATCTTAACAGTGTTCCATGAAGTCATGCCAGCCACATGGCCTTGGAGGTGTCTACGGACAACGCCGGCTCTTCAGCTTAGGTATGGAGATGAGCAGCAACCTCCAGAGTCAGACATGTTTGGACTTAATGTCAGGGGAAAACCTTTACCTTTACTAAAACCTTAAAACCACTTATTTTAAATCACGCAATCTAATAGCGTTGTCTGTGGCTGTTCCAATTTGTCATTGGACTAATTCAAGCATTAATTCCCTCTACTTTCCACTGCAGTGTAGATTCTAGACTTTTTGAAAGTCTGAGCAGGAAAATAGAGACGGCTCTTTGGCACTTCTGCTCAAAGGACTGTCGAGTGTCTTCAATTTACATAAGGTCAACTTATACATAAGTATATACGGCACTTACTTTATTTGTGGGACTTGTCATTTTTGAGCTCTGTATTTCACCTGTGCCATTTTAACCAGCCATATAACCCCAAATCAGGACTTCCCTTGTATTTCATATGACACTTTCTGATATGTTGTAAGATTGTGGATTTTTCCTCTCTTGTACCTTAGATTTGTCGTCGGACTTCTTCATTTCTTCGCTGGTTTCCTCCTCGTCGCTTTGAGCCAATATGGCAAATGCGGAGCCTCCTTTCTGAAAAAATGAAATAATAGATAAAATTTACACAGAGAGACATTGAGCCCAAAAGAGAAGCTGGAGTAAACTGATTCTTTTTGTTCTCTGCTGATTCTCGAGTGCAGCACAAAGGAGGCCAGCAAAATATGAAGATTTGATGCTGAGAGTAGACTGGCTGATATTTTCAAACACAACTAGTAGCCAGCATGAGGTTGTGGTTTGAGCTCTGAACTATGACTCTTGAGAACAGAGTTTAAATCTCTGCTTGGGCATGAAAACCTACTGGGAGGCTTTGGGTAAGTCACACTCTCTCAGAGGAACACACAAGCAAAACCCCTCAAAACAAGACATGCCAAGAATACCCTGTGATAGGCTTTCCTTAAGAGTTTCCATAATACAATTGCTTCTGCCAATTGCCTCACTCCTTTCTAGGTCCCTTTTGCTCTGAAGATGCATGTATTCTAATTTCTTCACCCGTCATCATCGGTTAAAAGCTTAGGAGTCACACTTGACTCCCATCTGACGATGAAGAAACATATCTCCACCATTAGCGGAACAGCATTTCATCACCTCCGGCAGGCGAGGAAGCTGGCTCCCTACTTTTCCTGCCACGACCTAGCCACAGTCATCTCAAGACTGGACTACTGTAATGCTCTCTTCGTTGGCCTTCCTCTGTCGGTGATCCGCAAGCTTATGCTGGTGCAGAACGCCGCAGCTCGGCTAGTGGCAGGTTGTCCATCTCGCTGCCATATCATGCCGATTCTGCGGGAACTGCACTGGCTCCCAATAGAGCATCGGATCATCTTCAAAGTGCTGGTTTTAACCTTCAAGGCCTTGAATGGTCTGGGGCCGGTGTATCTAAGGGACCGCCTCTCCCCATATAGTCCTTTAAGACCACTGAGATCCGAGTCACTGAATCTCTTGATGGTACTGAGTCATACAGCCCTCCACTTGACCACAATGCGGAGGAGAGCTTTTAGCGCCATCGCTCCATTGTTATGGAACGCTCTCCCTCCTACCATTTGTGCGTTGCCCAATTTACTGGCCTTTCGAAAGGCCTGTAAAACCCTCCTGTTTACACAGGCATTTGGGTAGGAACAATGCTAGGGTCTCACAATATGACTATGGGCTATGACTTCATGTAGCGGGCGGGCGTCATTGTCTGACCCAACTATGGATGTAATCCTGCACATCCAATCATGTTTTAATTTGTGCTACAGTATGTATTGTGTTTTTATCGTGTTTTATTGTGTTTTTAATGTTGGTAATCGTTAATGATTTGTGAGTCGCCCCTAGCCATCTGGGGAAAAATTGAAATAATAAATAAATAAATTTGGCATGCATAGTTATTCCAGAGCAAGAGAACTCAAATGTGGATTTTGAAGAGAAAGATTCCAAAAGGTCCAGAGATGCATATTCCTGTCTGTTTGGAACAGAAAGCATGATCTATGTTCCGATCTCCTTGTGTAAAAGGGGAATACAATATAAAGGGCCAATCTGAATAGACAGGATTATTTAAGCTGCCAGGAAATTTGTTATTGCTGTTGGAGGGTGGCGTGCTTACTTACAAAATGAAAATAAAACTAAGGTGAAAACCTCGATATATCTATACACATAATAAAAGTGAAAATATGTATATGTGTATGTGGCTAGGATGTCCACTTACACAGACAAGCTCCAGCCTCTACAAGCAGCTAAAGCTCCCACCACTCAGAGCCACCACCGGTCCTCCCTCCAATGACACTGTAGGTTATAGTGCCATGAACTTGTCCAAGATACCTGCCAATCTCCTCCATAAACACCATACTGCCCACCATCCAAGTGAAGGCTTTCATACGGGGACAATTCCATCCTAGATTTCATGTGTTTCCTCCACCACAAACATTTATTTATTTATTTATTTTATTCGGCTTCTATGCCGCCACTCCCCGCAGGCTCGGGGCGGCTCACAACCAGAAAACAATGACAATGTAAAACAGCAATCTAAAATACAGCATAAAAAGTACAGAATAAAACAAAGCATAAAAGCATCATTAAAAGGGGAGTATACATTCCAGTGTTCCTTTGTCTCTCTCCACTGTTGTGGAATTTGCATGACCCTGCCCACTGCCTCTCCCATAACCCTTTGGGGCGAGGATGGACCATGGATGATGGGACTTGCAGTACCTTCACTCTCTTCCTGAGACCACTGCAACCCCCACAAATGACGGACCTGGACCAAACATGGCACACAGACCGCCACATGACCCCCACATAACATAGGGGAGGGATTTTGGGAGAACTGACCCAACTGCGTGGGAGTTGTAATTCATCCTGCATCCAGAGAGCATTCTGAATGCCACCAATGACAGAACTGGATCAAACTTGGCACACAGACCCCCTCCCCCCACGATCAGCAGAACATAATGGCGGGGTTTGGGGAACTGACTCACCCATGTGGTAGTTGAAGTTCACCCTGCAGCCAGGGAGAATTCTGAACCCCACCAATGACAGATCTTTACTAAACTTGGCACACAGACGTCCATGACTAACAGACCATAACGGAGGGGTTTGGGGCACTGATCCATCCGCGTGGGAGTTTTATTTCACTTGCATCCAGAAAGCACTGAACCCAGCCAACGACGGATCTGGACCAAACTTGTCACACAGACCCAAAGTGGCTAACTGTGCATACAAGTAGTTTTTGGATGTGACTGACCTTTGATCTGGGAGTTGCAATTCACCCTTATTAAGAGAGCACTAGACCCAGCCAACAAATGCCTTTTTCAAATAACTCAGGCATCATCGGGTCCCCAAGCTAGTCCATTAATAATAATAAAATTCAAACACTAAACCTGCTGTTTCCCTTTGTTCTTCTCGTTTTTCTTGCTTTTCCTTGCCTCTTCCTCATCTTCTTCCTGAAAAGCAAAGAATCTATACTTGACCCTTTTCCATCATAAAAAGTAGTATCGAGACTGTCTATTAAGAATGATTCAGCAATGAAAAAAAACCTATTGTGGAATATCCTTTTTTCCTGAAGTTTGTAAGGAAATGTGGGAACAGATATTAGTCCTAAACCTGAAAGATCGGCGTCTTGCTCATTTATTTATTGTATTTTAACCCCGCTTTATCTCAACCCTGAAGGGGACTCAGAGCGGCTTCCATTTGAAATTATGACGGCTTTAACAAAAAGTTTAGTTCTGGAAGAACATAGAGATTCCTAGAGAGAATTCTTCTCTAGACATTTATCGGTGTGCCGGCTAAATTCTATAATCAACTTCTAGTAGAGGTGGTGGTTGTTATTGTTGTTGTTATTATTATTATATTTATTTATACCCTGCTTAAGCTTTCCCAAAGGAGACTCAAAACAGCTTAACATAAAAGCATCAGCATACAATTTAAAATACCATATATATTTGAGTTTATACTTATTTTTCAGCCCGTTTTTAGGCTGAAAAAGCCCCCCTCACCTTATACTTGAGTCAAGGTAGTTTATTATTTTACTCGGTTATTATTATTATCTGTGTTTTTATTATACCATTGGTGGAGGGCGACTATTTAAAGTTTATTATTATTATTATTATACTCTATTTATTACATTTACATTATTTTACTCTATTATTTTTATTAGATTTATTATTTTTCTCTATTATTGTTGCTATTGCATTTATTATTTTACTGTATTTATTATTATTGGGAGGATCTGTAAGCACATTTACATCGAAGGAGGTTAGAATAATGGTTGAATCAGAGTTGGACAGTGTTATCTTAAATTACAATTTTATGTAAATATTCAAAAGCGTTGAACGTACTGATGTCTCAATTAATGAAATTTTATTAGTACCTATTTTTATTTTGAAATTTACCGGTAGCTGCCGCATTTCCCACCCTCGGCTTATACTCAAGTCAATACGTTTTCCCAGTTTTTTGTGGTAAAATTAAGTGCCTTGGCTTATATTCGGGTCGGCTTATACTCAAGTATATATGGGTATACAAATATGCAAACATTGAAACAGAATAAAATATAAAACATTCCCTGTTAAAAACCATTGCCCAGTCAAGCAAGAGGAAAGAGTCAGAGAGGTGTTCTCTCAAGGGAAAAACCCCACAATATTTTTAATTTGTAGGTTTTCTACTTTCCTGGAAATCCTGCAACCCTAACCTTTCAAAAATGGAGTACCAACTGTATACAGTATTTGTTTTCATTTCTAAGGCACTCTTGACTGCCAGTTTTGAGGGGAAAGAAGTATATAAATAAAAAGAACAGCAAAAGTAATATGTGAAGCGCATGTGTTATTCCAATGATTTTTGTCCCTCCTTCAATTTTTTCCTCTAATGATTCCATTGTGGGTTTTGTTTACATACTGTACATACAGTCTCCCAACCCAATAGGTATCAGTGAGTTCTGCCCAAACGGTGAGAACAGTTTAGACTCGATGCTCCACGGGTCCCTTTTCTAATCTGCTACCTTGTTTGAGATGTTCTCCTCCAACAGAAAAACAGACTGACCTTCTGTTTGGCTTTGGACACTTTTTTGTCAGGCTTCTTCTCTTCTTCTTCACTGGACGCTGCCTAAAAAATTAAGGGTTCGTTTTAGTACAAAGATCACAATTCTCTGCTTTTTCTATGTTCCTAGAAAAAAAGGGGGTTGGGGTAGGGAGGGAGGGAGAGAGAGACCAAAGCACTTTCCAAAATGCCTAAAGGACAAAACCTTGTCTGTCAATATGGTGCCTCCAAGGTCATGTGATCATGTTACCTTCCCACCGAAGGAGTACCTATTTATCTACTCACATTTTTTAATGTTTTCAAACTGTTAGGTTGGCAGAAGTTGGGGCTAACACCAAGAGCTCATCCTGTCTCGCGGATTTGAACCGTCGACCTTCTGGTCAGCAAGTTCTGCAGCTTAGCAGTTTAACCCCTTGCTTAATTCTTTTAGCATTTTATACCTTGTTTTTATTATGTTATTATCATTATTTTATTGCATTATGTTATTGCTAAGCATTTTTATTTGATGTTATTGTCTGTTTTGTGTGTACTTTTCTTTGCTTTATTGTAATTATTTGGGCTTGGCCTCATGTTAGCCGCCTCAAGTCCCTTCGGAGAGATGGTGGCAGGGTATAAATAAAGTATTATTATTATTATTAACCCGCTGCACCACTGCTGACCAACTAGAAACTTCCCATCAAATCTGCACTTCCCATTTAAGGACCTGAAATATTTTAAAGTGTTGAGAAGACCTGGTGTCAAAAAAAAGTTTGCCATAAGTGCCTAGGAATGGGAAATTCACCCCAACCAGGCCAACAACAGTCATTTGCCTACTGGAAAACCCCAGTCTTCTGAATCAAGGAAATCCAATTTCTACAATCAGAAACAGCTCCACCATTAGGAATTATTATTGCCTGCCTTTGGTCAATTTTTAGCCGAATAAGAAATCTAAGCCTGCTGTGCCTTACACTGCAGTTGTCTGACTCAGCCGCACAGAGCTTGTAATGGCTTGAAGCTATGCTTTGTTGAGTGCTTCTATTGTTTTGTTCCAGGAACGTTGCTATAGTTCTTCGGAAAGTGCTTGATCATTTTAGACACAGTGTCCAGCTGTAGAAATTTAGAAACGAGCAAAGAATCTCTTAAGTGAGCAAAAAGTGAGCAATAAACGAATGCCAGGACAGATGGCAGAGAGGTAGTAACACACTGTTAGTGAGAAATGGACTTGGAAATGGATGGGTGTGTGCGCTTGCTTCTGTACAGACTGTGAATAAAGTCTTCATTTTTCATCCTCTAACTCTATATTAATTGGTGACACCGCACTGGGTACTAATCTACTGTCCTTTGGGGGACAACAGGCAGAGTCAGGCAACCAATTCAGGTGACAAACAGTATACGGAGCAGCATCCAACCCCTTGAGTCCTCCTCCTGAGACTATTTCCCACTGTTTATCAGCAGAGCTGCATGCCCAGGGGTCCCAAATTTGCCTGTCAGCACTGACATTGTGAATAATGCAACCCCACTAGCAGTGTTCAAGTAAGCTTCACAGTTTCCAGCCTAGTTTCTTTCCCTGGGGGTGTATCCACACCGTAGAATGAATGTAGTTTGACATCAGTTTAACTGCCATGGCTCAATGCCATTGAATCATGGTAGTTTTAGTTCTTCAAGGTCTTTAGCTTTCTCTGCCAAAGAATGCTGATGCCTCACCAAACAACAAATCCCAAGATTGCTTACTATTATGCCACAACGATTGAAGTGAAAGAGGCAATGGTAAGACCGCTGCTGAATGGTTGAAAGAGGCAATGGTAAGACCGCTGCTGAAGAAGCCGAATCTAGACCCTTCGGCTCCCTCCAATTACCGACCTGTGTCCAACTTGCCATTTTTAGGCAAGGTGATTGAGAGGGCAGCAGCGGATCAGCTGCAGCGGTTCTTAGATGACACAGCTGGACTTGATCCCTTCCAGTCCGGCTTCCGTATTGGGCATGGGACGGAGACCGTGCTTGTCGCCATTACAGACCAACTTCGCTGCCAGCTGGACCAGGGTGGATCAGCCCTGCTCGTTTTGTTAGATTTAACAGCAGCGTTTGATACAGTAGTAGACCATGCATTGTTGACCCACAGTTTAGCCATGACTGGGGTTAGGGGGACTGCCCTTAAATGGGTGGCCTCCTTCCTCCAGGATCGGGGACAACGCGTGGAGAGGGGAGAGGGGAGAGGAGGTCTCCGGGAGGCTCCCATTAAGTTCTGGGGTCCCCCAGGGGGCCATCCTTATTATTCAACATTTATATGCGCCCCTTGGCCCAGCTGGCCCGCGACTTTGGTTTGGAGTGTTATCAGTACGCTGATGACACCCAGCTCCTGCTGAGAATGGACAGCAAGCCGGATACCGTACCCGATTGTTTCCATCAATGCCTTGAAGCCGTGACTGGATGGTTGCGTGCCAGCTGGCTAAAGGTGAATCCGTCGAAGACGGAGATCTTGTGGCCCGGTCGCCCTGGACTGGTTGAGTGCCGGTTGCCTACCCTGGATGGCGAGCAACTTAGCCCATCATCCCTTGTAAAGAGTTTGGGTGTCCAATTGGACCCTTTGCTGTCCATGGAGACCCAGGTCTCCTTGGTCAGCAAAACATCATTTTTCCATCTTCGACAGGCTAGGCGACTGGCACCCTACCTGTCCAGGGACGACCTGGCCACGGTGATCCAAGCGACGGTCATCTCGAGGCTGGACTACTGTAACGCCCTCTACGCCGGCCTTCCCTTGTCGACAATCCGGAAACTCAAGCTAGTGCAGAATGCCGCAGCCTGCTTGCTGGTGGGAGAGCACACCACTCCCATCTTACGGCAACTGCACTGGCTTCCTATTGAGAACCGAATTGCCATCAAGGTGCTGGTTTTAACCTTTAAGGCCTTACACGGTCTAGGGCCTGTGTACCTGAGGGACCGCCTTACCCCGTACGTTCCCCCGAGATCACTATGCTCAGAGGAGCAGAACTTGTTAGTCATTCCATCGATCCGCTCCTGCCATTTGTCCACAACTAGACAGCGAGCCTTCTCTGCTGCGGCCCCTGTGTTATGGAATTCACTTCCAAATGACACCCGTGCGATCTCAGAGCTCGCCCCTTTCCGGAGGGCATGCAAGACCGCCCTTTTCAGACTTGCTTTTAGTTAAATTGGATGTAATGGCATGTTCATGTCTATGAGTTTCAAGGAATCTGTAATTCCTGTTATTTTATCATTGTTATACCCTGATGTTTTTATTGTATGTTGTGATCCGCCCCGAGCCTGCAGGGAGGAGCGGAATATAAAACTGAATAAATAAATAAATAAATGCCATCATGGGTGTCAAGCTCATTGAGGGCCACGTCAGCCTTATGACTGCCTTCAAAGGGCAGTAGATACAGAGGGAAACCATCTTCTTTTTTTGCATAGTGGCTGGTGGGCTTTAGTTTTCTCCCAGTTTGGGTTCCCAGCTGGTATTAAATGTCAATTCCCTTCCCTTTTGATTATCTGCCATGCAGACTAGGGATAATGGGAATGGCAACCCAACAGCCTTTGTGGCTCTGAGGTTGGGGAAAGGTTAAAGGACCTTTTAAAAGTCAGACATCATATCCACAAGCCTTGCATCTTGTGAATTCAAACCCCACTCTCCTGACCTTTTGGTCAGCAAGTTGAGCAGCTCAGCAGTTTAACCCACTGCACCACTGATGTTAGACTTTAACTATACAGTAACGAATCAGATACCTTAATGTTATCAGTTAGAGACCGATACAATCATGCAACTCCATTATTCAGAAATTTTAACCAGCCTTTATTTCAGGCATATAAAAACCTTCACACTATGTTCAACATTTCAAATTTCCAAATTTTCTTTTGTAACCTCATCACTTGGGTTTATACATGACAGTTAAATCTACCTAAAGGTTGGTAATTTGAAGCCAACTCTGCTGTTAGCCCTAGGTTAGCAGTTCAAAAACATGAAAATGTGAGATCAATAGGCACCACTTTGGCAGGAAGGTAATAAAGGTCCCCATGCAGCCATGTCATCAAGAAGACCAGGAGGCTCCTCGGCTTGGAAATGGAACAAGAGCACCTCCTCATGGCCAGAGTTGAGCACTGCCTCTAGAAAAGCCGGAGATGAAATCCCTATTTTTAGGTACACCTGTCCCTTATTCATGTGGCAACCCTACTAGGATCCCTTGTCAACCCAGTTCTCCACAAATATCACTTTCATTGCTTCTGCTCTAAGTTTATCATCATCATCATCACTTTATTTCTTATTAATCGCCCTCCATCGGGATGCTCTAGGCGATTTACACAGAAGCAATAAAAACAAGATATGAATCATGAATACAGGATCATGAATGTAAAAGTTAAAATTACACATCAAATGCTCTACTGAACAGCCAGGTCTTGAGAGCCTGGGTGAAGGAGCGCAAGTCGCGCATAGCTCTTATATATGGAGGCAATGAGTTCCACAATCCCGGGGCAGAGAAAGAAAAAGTTACTCCTCTCTAGATTGCAGACAGCAACTAACCTTACTGATCTTATTCTTGTCAGGTTTAATGGGTTTGGGAGGTTCTTCTTCTTCCTCTTCTTCCTCCTCCTCCTCCTCACTCTGTTCCTGTTCCTGGCTCAATGCAGCAAATACATTTCCTCCCTAAACAACAGCAACAAGGAAATTATTTATATGACATAACATTTGCTCATCCTTATAACATCTAAAGACAGCTATCATCATCAAGAAAAGCATTAATGATTTTATATTTTCTCATTGTTTTTTTGATATTTTGTAAAAATAAAGTTAAGAGGAAATTAACCTTTGAGTTAGAGAATCTCTCATATTAAGCCTGAGTTAATCACTCTGCTACCAATAGCCAGGGAAGTGGAAGATAGAAGTATTTCAGTGGCTGCTAGACCTAAAAGGAATTCTTGCCACAAATCCACAACTTTAAAATCCTTTAAAAGCACATCAAAGCAACTATAAGGATTATGGGGTGTTGTTGTTGTGTGACTTCAGCTTATTTCCGACTTCTGGAAACCCTATAACAGGGTTTTCTTGGCACGTTTTGATTAGAGGGGGTTTTGCCTTTCTCTAAAGCTGTGAGTGTGACTTGCCCCAAATCACCGTGTGCGTTTATATTGCCAAGCAGGGGATTTGAACTTAGATCACTGTACTGCCTAAAGGGAGAAATTATTTACAAAACCGAGGCATGCAAAAAGGACAGATTCTGGCACAATTAACTGAAATAATTAAAATGTCTGGGTTGTTGTGTGTTTTCCGGGCTGTATGGCAATGTTCCAAAAGCATTCTCTCCTGACATTTCACCTGCATCTATGGCAGACAACCTCAGAGGTTGTGAAGTCATTTATATAGTATTTCTATTCAGAAAATTATATTCAGGATCTTGTGTGGTTTTAATAGTTGATTTTAATGTATTGATATGCTTTAATTTTTAATTTTTACTTATTGTAATGTACATGCACACTGTGTAGTAGTAGTAATAGTAATTTCTAAATCACCCTCTCTCCCAAAGGGACTCAGTGCGGTTTACGTACAGAGACAGGCAAACATTCAATGCCTTATACAAACAACATCAGTGATAATACAAAATAATATAAAATAACAGCAGTAAACTTATAACAATAATACTAAAAAAATTGAAATTGGGACAAGGTAGCAGTAAACCAGTTAGACAATAGACTAGGACAGTTAGAAATGAATTGCATTTAAGATGGCTAACACAGGTGTTTGTTTAAAATGTATCATAGCTGTCATATAGTGCAAATTGACTTGCCAGCGTTCCGGTGGAGTAGTATCTTAGTCCTCTTCCTCTTCATATGTTAAAGTGTGTAAGTGCATTTTCAGAAGTTTCTTAAAAGAGAGGATTTATTTATATGTTTATGTTTGTATGCCATTGAATTTTGCCAATTTGGAAGCTGCTCTGGGTGCCTTTTGGGGTGAGAGAGAGCAGGGTAAAAATATAGTAAATCAATAAAGATTGTGTATAATCCTGTAGTTTGCAGTTCTAAAATATTTGGGAAGGAACCCGCAATTTAATAAATGATCTCCTCCCCCATTCACTGCAAAATGGAGTGGCTACATTTTACAAAATCCTAGGAATGTTTTGATTGCCTGAGATTTTGAACATCTCTGGGGCCTAATTAATTGCATGTACTTCTTTTTTCTCTGTGCAGGATATCCCACAGTATTATTTTGCTCACCCTTTCCCACATTCAAAACAGCCAAGAACCAACTCACCTTTTTCTTGCCAGCTTTGCTAATGGTGACAGGCACTGCGAGGGACACAAATAAATCATGATCAGCTATATTAGGAGTGATACTGGGCAAAATGAAAGCTTAAAAGTGAAAATGATATTGCCCTCTTCATGTATTCATCTGCAGACATACCAGGCTATTTATTTATTTATCATGTCAGAAGCAAATTGAGGGTACAGTTGTAATGTATTTAAAAACACAAAGTTAAAAACTTGGCATTATACTAAATGTTCTTTGACCAGAAGATGACCACTTGGAGTGTCTCTGGTGTCGCTGTGAGAAGGTCCTCCATTGTGCATGTGGCAGGGCTCAGGTTGTATTGCAGCAGGTGGTCTGTGGTTTGCTCTTCTCCACATTCGCATGTCGTGCTTTCCACTTTGTAGCCCCATTTCTTAAGGTTGGCTTTGCATCTCATGGTGCCAGAGCACAGCCTGTTCATGGAATCCTAGAGTAGGAAGAGACCTCATGGGCCATCCAGTCCAACCCCCTGCCAAGAAGCAGGAAAACTGCATTCAAAGCACCCGACAGATGGCCATCCAGCTTCTGTTTAAAAGCCTCCAAAGAAGGAGCCTCCACCACACTCCAGGGAAGAGAGTTCCACTGCTGAACAACTTGCAGTCAGGAAGTTCTTCCTCATGTTCAGATGGAATCTCCTTTCTTGTAGTTTGAAGCCATTGTTCTGCATCCTGGTCTCCAGGGCAGCAGAAAACAAACTTGCTCCCTCCTCCCGATGACTTCCTCTCACGTTCATCGTTTCAATGTTTTGATGTTTTAGATATTGTTATGATATGTTTTTATTCGATTGATGTATGCTTTAGAAATGACATCAAATTGTGCCGATTGTTCCCCGCCCTGAGTCGCCCTTGGGCTGATATGGGCGGGGTATAAATGATGCAAATAAATAAATAAATATTTATACATGGCTATCATGTCTTCTCTCAGCCTTCTCTTCTTCAGGCTAAACATGCCCAGCTCTTTAAGCCGCTCCTCATAGGGCTTGTTCTCCCGACCCTTGATCATTTTAGTCACCCTCTTCTGGACACATTCTAGCTTGTCAACATCTCCCTTCAATTGCGGTGCCCAGAATTGGACACAGTATGATTCTAGGTGTGGTCTGACCAAGGAGAATAGAGGGGTAGCATGACTTCCCTGGATCTAGACACTATACTCCTATTGGCTTTTTTTGCCACTGCTTCACATTGTTTAACTTGTTGTCCATGAGGACCCCAAGATCTTTTTCACACATACTGCTCTCGAGCCACGCATCCCCCATTCTGTATCTTTGCATTTGGCCCTCTCAGAGATGGAGGAGGGAGAAAGCAGGCGGGCAGCAGCCTCAACGTCACCCGGGTTGTACGTGTGTGATACACATACTAGTGTAGTATATTAATAAATATGAGATGAACTTTCATTTCGGAATCATCAGCCACAGAAACGAACACAAGCAAAAGGGGAAGGGCATGGAAACATGGGGCAATGGCCCAAGGTCCACCTTCTCACGCTTCCAAGTCATCCAGTCTTCTGTGTGCCCAGGAGTTTCTCATCCGGTATCAGCCATGGATTGAGGTTCCGGGTTTTAACCTGCCACTTTTGGACTCTCACTTGCTGAGGTGTTCCTGCAAGTATCTCTGTAGATCTTAGAAAGCTATTTCATATCGAGCTAAAGTAGGGCAACTGTCAGCCAACATGGTGTAGTAGTTACACCATCCAGAAGCGGAAATTGTGTATCTGGATTGCAATTTCCAGGTATCCTAAGCAACTTAGCCAATGGTGTGGAACATTGGTAGTTGTAGTCCAACATCATCTGAAGGAACACATAGTTCCCATGCCTGAGTGAAAATCTTGGAAGTGAGAATGGGGCTGGCTTGAAATTCATTTTATTTATTTATTTATTTATTATTTGGTTTTGTATTTCGCTCCTCCCTGCAGGCTCGGGGCGGGTCACAACATATAAAACAGGCGGCATGCGATGGCCATGCAGCCATACAATAAAACATTAAAACATTACAAGTCACATCACGAGGTATTAAAAGAAACACAGACATTTCCTTGGACCCGAGGCACAGGTATATTAGGCAGCTGTGGAAAAGAGTCACCCTAACCAGTGAGCCTAGTCAAAGGCCAGTCTGAACAGTATAGTCATTGGATGATTTCATACCACACACACATCCTCTCTACCTATTCTATCTTGCAGATTTGTTGAGAAAATAAAAATACAGGAGGAGGTTATGTTCAATAGTTTGGGTTCCTTGTAGGATTAGATTATGATCCCACTGAATAAATAAAACGTGGCTCACTGACATGTGCACACAGGTAGACACGATCTTAACTGTCCCTGCAGACTTACCAGCAGCTCTTTAGATTTTTTTACATTCATTGGGAAGACCAGACAGAACTCTCTAAATACATTCGAAGAAATACTACTTTAAGGTCTTTGCAAAGCTCTTCACAACTATCAAAACTTTGCACAACTATCAAAAAAGTGCAAAGAGATGGGGGATGTATGCACAAACACGTGTCCCCTAAACCAGTGCTATTCCTACTGGGGATACGTGGACCAGTACTAGTCCTTGAGTCATCATTACCTGTTGGTACCTGTACAGCTTGAAAAGAAAAGAAATAATTTTAGCCAATTGATACAAATAGAGTGCCAATTTCTGGCCAAAGGGTAGGGGAAGTTGCCAGTCTACTCAGAAGCAGAAACACATCTACATATGCTTGTTAAAAGAATGATTGTGAGTTGTGGGGAAGGGCAAAATTATGCAGACACATTTGCCAGTCTACAAAAGAAAGAGAAAACAATACACTTACCAAATAACTTCAGAGATAAGATCAAAGTCAAGCCAGTTAAAAAAGGGAAGCTTGCTCCAGGGCACAGTACAGTACTATTTGCTTCATACCGAGGATTAACCATTGAACTCCATTGGAGCTCTGTGCTTTGAACTCTACTTGAACATTGTTTTCTGAGACGATTCCTCCTTGGCTTCGCCTGATACGGTAGTGTGTTTGATATGCATATTGCTTTATTATTGCTATGTTCAATATATATTTACTATTGTACTGATTCTTGTGCTGACCTCTTTTGTGTAGTACGTTACCCTAACCCTAACTCTTTTGATATAGCAATCACTTCATATGCCATTGCTGATGGGAACCTGGCCCAAGGCTTTTCTGGTGATACATCTTAAGACAACTTGAAACTCTAGAGTCATAGAATCAAGACTCTTGTTCTCCAGACCCTTGATCATTTTAGTCACCTTTTTCTGGACACATTCCATCTTGGAGTCAACACCTTCCTTAAATTGTGGTGCCCAGAATTGGACACAATATTCCAGATGTGGCCAGACCAAGGCATAATAGAGGGGTAGCATAACTTCCCTGGATCTAGACACTAAACTCCTATTGATGCAGGCCAAAATCCCATCGGCTTTTTAAACCACCGCATCACATTGTTGGCTCATGTTTAACTTGTTGTCCACGAGGACTCCAAGATCTTTTTCACACGTACTGCTCTCGATACAGGCATCCTCCACTCTGTATCTTTGTATTTTATTTTTTCTGCCTTTCTGCCTAAGTGGAGTAAACTAGGGCTAGCCAATTTAGGCAGCCATTTTCCAATTTTTTGCCAGAATTAACTCAGGGTACAGCAGTCCCTCTGAAAGGAAGTGGTTACAAGCCTGTCATCACCAATGGGTGAAAACCTTGTGCCTTGTCTTGGAAGAAAATCACACTCCTCAATTTTTGCCTATGGAATAATGAGAAGGGCCAGAAAGAAATAGCCTAGGAAGTCACATGGGACATGGGGTTCCTCAAATACTGAAGAAACACAGCAAGGTTGAAGAAGGGAACAATGGCAGGGGGTTGGATGGGTTGACCCTGATGCTCTCATCCAATTTTGTGAGTCTATGATATTGCTCCCCTTTGTACAGGGAACCTTCAAATCTCAATCACTAACCTTCATCTTCCTCGTCACTGGCTTGGGCTGACAGCTTCTTCAGCCTCTCAATTAGCTGGCTTTCCTCTTCATCTTCTTCTGAATCCTTTTTCTTCCGGTCTTTTTTCTTGTCTCGCCTCTTCTTTTGTTGCTGTAGGTGTGCAAGGAAAGAGGGATGTCAGAGAAGGGGTCGACCTCAGACAAATACAGGACATGATACTCGCATCAGAGCCAGTGTGGTCAATAAGAATTCACCCTGGTGACTGTTGGACGAGTGGGCTTATTAACAAAAGACCCTCCTCATAAATGTACAGCAAAGTAACTTATTAGCAGCAGCCTGACACAGCACCATAAGCCCAAAGGTGATAAAAAGAAGAAAAACACACAAACCAATGATCTCTCTTCCATATGAGGCTATTCTTTATAGTAAAATAATATATTTCTACTATTTACAAGAACAAGGTTTCCATAATACAAATAAAATTCTTTATATTTCTTTCTTCACTTCCACGCTGGGCTTCTTTCTCATGTAGATAAAAAATTTTGCTCTCACAGAATCTCTTCTCACAACAAACTTACACAGGAGCTTCACACAGTAGCTTTATACACACAGCAGCGTCACACACAATGGCCTTCAACCTGGAGCTTCTCTCACTGAAGCTTCTTACACCAGGTCTACTCACACCGAGGTCTACTAACACTGAGATGCCTTCTCACACTGAGGTGAACTAACACTGAAGCCTACTCATAACAATTATAAAGGAATAATGTGATTGACAATGGATGGATTTTGAATTATGACTCTGGACTTGGACTTGTTTCTTAAATTGTCTTTTTAACTTATGATGTTTTAATTAATGTTTAACTGTGTTTTTATTGTTGTTGTTGGCATCTAATGGTTGCCGGTTGTAAGCCGCCCTGAGTCCCCCTCCAGGAGTGAGAAGGATGGGATATAAATATCTGAAATAAATAAATAATAAATACTGAGGCCTATTAACACACTGAGGCCCTTCTTCCACACAGATTTCTCAAAGACTGAGGGCTACTAAGCTACAGCCGCACCTGCTTATATAGAACTACATCTTTTGCTGAGTCACTGCATCCATTTAAGCCTTTCAGTGCTTGACTCACTTTTTTGTAATTAAAAATACCTAGTTAATTTTTAATATTTCTGACAGTGACAAAGTTCACATTCCTCCATGGACAGCATCAACAGAGAAATAACTCACCTGCTGTTGTTGTGGCTGCTTCTCCTTTTCTTTCTCAGCTGCCTGGTCCTCACTGGTGTGCTTCTCTTCCACAGCCAACTCTTCAAAGAACTTGGGAGACAAGAGGAAGTTTGTGATCATGGCTGAAAGGTGTCAAAGAAGTAATAAGGATTGCCTACAACTACTACAAGAAGGATGGTAGAATTGCAAAAAGCTCTGATCTTCTCCCCTCTTTGATGGAAATGCACCAAAATCCAGATTATCTGCTTTGAACTGGATTATATAGCAGCGTAGACTACTACAATCCAGTTCAAAGCAGATAATCTGGATTTTATATGGCAGTGTAGATGGAGCCTCAGAAACTCCTTCCTGGCCTTCACTGAAACAACACTATACAAAATGCTGCTTCATTATTTGTTTTATGCTGCTTCATTATTTGTTTTATGCTGTATTTTAATGTATTTTAATGTTATTGCTGTTGTTTTAATTATTGTTTTTTAACATCACAGCTTTCCTAAAAGCCACAATAATAAATAATAAATAAAAAACAAGTTTGAAGCCCCCCAAATCAAATATTGGTTCCATCACAGCTTTCTTAAAACGATTATGCAAACCTACATGCTAGGAGCACAGTGCCAATAATAATAATAATAATAATAGCTTACACAATATGAGGATTTAAAGAGAGAACTGCAAAGACTATGGCACAAGCCAGTAACGGCACACTAATAGTAGTGCCTAAAGACCTTTGCCTGCACTTAAAAACCATTGGCGTTGACAAAATTACCACCTATGAGCTGTAAAAGGCCACCCTACTCGGATCTGCATGCATTATTCGTTGATAATCACATAATCTTAGACACTTGGGAAGTGTCCAATGTGTGATCCAATACAACAGCCAACATTGTGATCTAGTTTTACAGCATAAAATCAATAATCTTTAAAAGTTCTGTATCAAATAATAATAATGCACTTACTGTATAATAATCTTGTTTGTATCTATCCTATCCCACCCCATCTCTCCAAAAGGACTCGGAGTGGCTCACATCATGAGTAAAACACAATAAACTATACTACTGGCCCTCTGTGCTTCAAACCTCTTTCTAAGTCTCTCAAGATCAAGAGAAGGAAAGCAAACCATTCTGGAGCTCTGGAAAAATGCTACCATTAATTCCATACAGTTCCCTGCAATGTCCAAGTACTAGGGGCACCCCTCCAAGCTTGCAATACTCTAATTATAATGAAGAGTCAGAATTAAAGAAATCCCCATTCCCTTGATACTCAAGTCACCCATAACCCCAAGAGCTGTAATAAAGCCACATTAAAACACAAGATTGAACCTTACCGACTTTTTTGTCTTTTTATCCTTCTTCCCCTTCTTTACCACTTTATCTGAAAGAAAGAAAAAAAGCACTGAGGATTTTTTCCCTCCCAAAGACAAGCCATACAGTCATTAATATTCAACTAATCCCATGAAATTACTTATTCTCAAATCCCTTTACTGCTAGCAAAAACTCATACATTCTGGCGACCAACAGCACAGCCTAAGGGCCCTTCCACACAGCCCTATATCCCATAATATCTGTTTTGAGCTGGGTTATCTGATTCCATACTCAGATAATGTGGGATTTTCAGTCTTCATATTCTGGGATATAGGGCTGTATGGAAGGGCCCTAAGACAACTCAGATTCAAAACTATACTTAAAACATGCTGCTGACTGTGCAATTCTAGACCAGTCTTACTCATACTGTAAAGTCCTTTCACCAAACTAATTTATTTCATAGTAATGTTGTGATGATAAGATATCAGTGACATCATTTTTAACAATCCAACCAAAATATATTATTTAATATTAACTTGACTGTACCTTCACTCTTGGAAATAGGCTGTAAAATATTGACATTTATAATAGTCAAAGTTGAGACAATAATATATTTTTCCAAACTGGAAAGCAAATTGTGTTTTCATTTTCCTTTCAGCTCACCCATGGGTAATTTTAGTGAATGGCAACACAGTCTTGCTAACTTTTGAGAAATGATTTGTTAGAACTAGCAGAAGATGCTGATGCATTCCATTTCGAAATATGGCAGAGTAAGGACTTTCAGGCATTGCAGTATGCTTTGAGAGGGGAAAGTGATTTACTAGTTAACTGGGGATGACGACAGGAAGCATACGACTCCTTTGTTGCAAGAGCCCCACAGGCAGCTTGTTTGTTCCATGCACAATTCAAAGAATTATCTGTGACTTACAAAGCCCTATACAATTGTCCCTCCATTTTTATGTTTCAATGTTTTGGGTTTGATTGTTCAGGGATCTGATTAAAAAATATTACCTCTAGGAATATTTAGGACTTCCAGTGTGATGATCAACATCCTATAGTTTTACAGTAAAACCTAGGGATTTTTTGGGCGGTTGTTGTAGGTTTTTCAGGCTGTATGGCCATGATCTAGATTAGAAGCATTCTCTCCTGAAGTTTCGTCTGCATCTATGGCAGGCACTATCAGAGGTTGTGACCTCATTCTGCATCTGACCTTTTTGAATGCTTAGATGGGGAAATAGCAGTGCGTAGGAGCTGTGGGCCCCGAGAGACAGCACTAGTGTTTCCCTTCTCTGTGAAAAGACCCTCTATTTCCATGGGTCATATCAAAATCCATAATTTAGATCCAAAAATCTGCCCTTATACAGGAGGCCAATGTATACATGAGTATATATGGTAAGTTCTTCTTTTCCACTCATTATCATGCCAGAAAGACTATCGTAGACCAGGGTTGGCTCTAAGTTTGAAGAGGCTCTTGGCAATGAGTTTGATAATGCTCAACAATCCTCAATGATTAATATATTGTATTGTCAAAGACGTTCGCGGCCAGAATCACTGTAGTGTTGTGTGGTTTCCGGGCTGTATGGTCGTGTTCTAGAAGCATTTTCTCCTGACATTTTGTCTGCATCTGTGGCTGGCATCTTCAGAGGATCTTCAGAGATGCTACTAGAACATGGCCACACGGCCTGGACACCAAACAACACTCCAATTAATATGCTGCTGGATAGTAGCATCACTATTGTGATCAGCTCCACACCATGGAATCAGTAAAAGTTGACCAGAGAATCGCTTTGGAGGACCTAGAGATTCTCAGACAAGTGTTTTCTCTAGAAATGACTAGAGGAAGTTGACCACAGTGGCACATTGGAGGACAAAAGTCCCAGAAATAGCATTTTAAGCAAATCTGTGAATAATAAAATCTGCAAAAGTCAATCCTGCAAATGTGGAGGGACAGTTGTAATAGCAACATCAAGTAGGCTACAGGGATCAGCAATTGACTCCACTGAGCACTTAAGGCCCATTTACACACCGTAGGACTAATGCACTTTGACACTAATTTTAACTGCAATGGCTCACTGCTATGGAACTGTATTTTGGTGAGGCACCAGCCCTCTTTGGCAGAGAAAACTAAAGACTTCGTAAAACTACAGCTCTCGTGATTCCATAGCACTGAGGCATAGCAGTTAAAGTGGAGTTAAATGGCATTAATTCTACAGGGTAGAAACCCAGGAGCTGCCCCTTGAAGGCTGTGTATGGATGTCAGATACTCAAACGGCAAAATTAAAGGTATCAACCCTACAAAAAAGCTTTAGTCTCTTAATCAGGCATCCTCAAATTGCAGACCTCAAACTCCCATAAGCCCTAGCAAGCTTGTTCTAAGGTCAGGAATTCTGGGAGTTGGAGGCCCAAACTGCTGGAGGGCAGTAGTTTGGGGACGCCTGATCGTCATTATGAAGCAACCTGCTTCCTGTGTGACTAAGCCCACAGGTCTCCTCCTTCCAAATTCACTATCCTCTCTTCTTCCAGCAGCAAATAACCTGCTTTGTTTTTGCCCTTGTCTCACCTCATCCACACCCTACTTCAATCCAGCTTCTCTGGTCGCTTTTACCCCAAATGACTTCCATCTGGATTCTACTCAAATTGTCCTCTTGAAGTTGCCAAGCTTTTGCTGTGCTTCTATTTTCTGCTCCTGAGCCCTTTAAGAACTAACACATAGAAAACCACCTAACCCAGTGGTTCTCAACCTGTGGGTCATCAAATGTTTTGGCATACAACTCCCAGAAATCCCGGCCAGTTTAACAGCTGTTAGGATTTCTGGGAGTTGAAGGCCAAAACATCTGGAGACCCACAGGTTGAGAACCACTGACCTAACCTTTTACTGGAATGGAAAAGTAAAATTAGGGGAAAGTTTCAGCTGTGAAAATTCTGCCTTTCCAATAGCTATAAAAAGTCCCATGGCTCTGCCAGGAAAATGAATATAATTAGTAACTCAAAAAGATACTGAGCGTATGTTCATTTTGTTGTCCAACTGGCTCCATTCCTAGTCCTATGCCCTACCTGTTTTCTCTAAGGCCCCATCTATGTAGAACATTTAATGCAGTTCAAAGCTAATTTTCAACTGTGGCTTCCAGACAACAAACTTTAACTCTGAATATATTTCAATGATTTTTAACTGGGCATTTTAAAAATACTGTTTATATTTAATCTGTTTTAATGTTCATAGACTTGTATATTTTACATGGCTATGCTGATGGTTTTATGTTAAGCCGCTTTGAGTCCCCCTTCAAGGGAGATAAAGTGGGGTAGAGTCTTGCTTATCCAACTTGCACTCATCCAACGTTCTGTATTATCCAATGCAGTCTGCCTCCTGCTCGGATCCACAGCTGTTTCAATATATTGCAATGTTTTGGTGCTAAATTCGTAAATATGTAATAGCTTTTGTTGTTTTAGGGTAAAGCATGAAACGCCTGCTCTCCATTCACTGTGCTTCAGGCCATTAAACTATAACAAGTAAAATGTATTTTGAGAGTGGAAATAATGTAAACTGAAACTTGGTAAGTGTTTTTTTCTATAGGATGTACATACCTGAAGGGTGAAATACTTTTAGTGCAATGTCAGTTAAACTACTGTTTAGTGTTTAAAATGTTGTCTTGTTGAGCACAGTTAAACCTGTCTCTTCTAGGTGCACTCATATATATATATATATACACACACACACACACACACATATATATAGCAGTCTTTCTCAACCAGTGTGCCGTGGCACACTAGTGTGCCGTGACGGACCTCCTGCTGTGCCGCGAGAAAAGCTCTCTGCCCCCCTTCCTCCCCCCCTCCTGCCGAACTCCTGCTGCTTGGGGGAGGAGGAAGGGCCGGGCAGTGGCAAAGAAAAAGAAGAAGAGACCGGGGCGCCGCCTCCTTCGGCCGTTTCCCCAGCCAGCCTCCAATCCGCCATGACTCTCACCCCTCGCTCGCTGAAGCTGTGTGGAGGAGCCCCGCCCACTGAATCCCGTCCACCGCTCATGCTCCTTCTCTGTAGGAGAGCTGAAGCTGGGGGAGGGGGGGGGGGCATGGCGCGGCCTGTAGGAGAGCTGAAGCTGGGGGGAGGGGGCAGGGCATGGCGTGGCCTGGCTCTGCCCCCTCCCTCGGCTTCGGCACTCCCAGCAGCTGCTCCAGCCTTGAGGGGACAGTGCCAAGCCAGCATTGTGCTGGCTCTGGCACCGCTGGCTTGGCACTGCCCCCTCAAGGCTGGAGCAGCTGCTGGGAGAGGTGAAGCCGGGAGTAGGGGCGGGGCATGGTGCAGCCTGGCTCCGCCCTCTCCCTGGCTTCGGCACTCCCAGCAGCTGCTCTCAGCAGGCCACCAACCCCCAGCCGTTGTTTACTGTGTTAGTGTCATTTTGTGTCATTTTGGTTGGTGGTGTGCCTCCGGATTTTTTAAATGTTAAAAGTGTGCCGCGGCTCAAAAAAGGTTGGGAAACACAGAGAGAGAGAGAGAGAGAGAGAGAGAGAGAGAGAGAGAGAGAGAGCTATCTTAAAATGTAAATACTTAATGCAAGGATTTTGCTATTTATAAATTCCTTTAACTGTTGCTCATAAAATAATTTTGTCTGTCATTCTGCTCACTTGCTCATGGAACTGCATTTCATTTGCAGTGCATTTTATAACTGCTCCTTTAATACTGTATATTAAAGTAATCCAAACCATTTTAAAAAACCATGATGTTTTGGTGCTTAATTTGTAAAATCATAACCTTGTTTAACATTTAATAGGCTTTTCCTTAATCCCTCCTGATTATCCAAAATGCTCGCTTATCCAACGTTATGTCAGCCCGTTTATGTTGGATAAGCGAGATTCTACTGCAGTGATTTTCAACCAGTGTGCCACGGAACACTAGTGTGCCATGAGAGATCATCAGGTGTGCCGTGGGAAATTATTTTCAAACTTCATTCATATATAAACTATAAAGGGCATCTGTCTCTTTAAGAAATGGAACTATAGCACTCTTGCGTCACTTATTAAGTGACGCAAGAATGCTATGGTCGCGCCATCCTGGATTCGCTCAGACACGGCTAAGTAAACAAAGTTAGAGTTAGTGCTGCAGCTGCACGTCAAGTGACAGCAAGACAAGAGAGGGTCAGTGATGGAGAAGTTTTTGAGAAGGGAAAATGCAAATGCCAAACAGGGCCCTGGACAACATTATGACACAGATTAAGGCCCTAATATGAGTGGTGGACAAAAGAAAAAAGACCGCGAGGTCCCGTTTTCAACCACATATCTGTGTGAGATGAGCTTTTCAAGCTTGACTGCGATAAAAACTAAAAATAGAGAGAGACTGACAGCTGTTGCGCAAGATCTTAGTGCAGTGTTTCTCAACCAGTGTGCCGTGGCACACTAGTCTGCCGTGAGCTATCATCAGGTGTGCCGTGGTAAATTGGCACTCTCCCCCCTCCTAGCAGCCCCCTCACAGGTTTCCAAGAAACAAATTGAACCTCTCTGCTTGGAAATGTTTTTTTTATACTATTTTACTGGATTTTTCGAGAGTCGTGCCCCCCGCCCCAACTGTTTATAACAGCTTCATGACATCCATAGTTAACTGGAAGCAAGTTTCACTCAGGGTGAAATTTCACAAAGGTCTGGAGAACAAGCTCTATGAGGAGCGGCTTGAAGAGCTGGGTATGTTTAGCCTGAAGAAGAGAAGGCTGAGGGAAGACATGATAGCCATGTATAAATATGTGAGAGGAAGTCATATATATGTTTTGTTCATCGAGACAGGCCCAGGTTTCACACTGAGTATATAATTACATTTAAAAACATATTAACTATATGTATTACTGCGTTAGAGTGTACATTTGTGTCATTTTGGTTGGTGGTGTGCCCCAGGATTTTGTAAATGTAAAAAACGTGCCACGGCTCAAAAAAGGTTGAAAAACACTGCCTTAGTGTGTGTCTTTCTACCATTCCTATACACACTGCTAAACCACAATGTTTAAAGGGGCAGTGTCAGAGGAATACCAAGACATAGCATATATAGGTAAAAACCACTATATTGTATGTCAGTATATGCTTAATAGCAGAACAATATTACAAACAGTACAATGTAATGCAAATAATCAATCATGTGATTAATACACAGTATGAGCACAAATCACAAGCCCATATACATGGTTGGGCGAAGGAGTATTCCACTTGGCACTGAGTAACCCTTAGTGAAGTCCTGGGTGTAGTAACCCATGGACCTGCGACTGAGTCAATAGGGGAACTTTGGTAGGTGGCAGCGCTGGTGGCTGCTATGGTGGACTCAGTCGCAGGTCCATGGGTTACTACACCCAGGACTTCACTAAGGGTTACTCAGTGCCAAGTGGAATACTCCTTCGCCCAACCATGTATATGGGCTTGTGATTTATGCTCATACTGTGTATTAATCACATGATTGATTATTTGCATTACATTGTACTGTTTGTAATATTGTTCTGCTATTGAGCATATACTGCCATACAATATAGTGGTTTTTACCTATATATGCTATGTCTTGGTATTCCTCTGACACTGCCCCTTTAAACATTGTGGTTTAGCAGTGTGTATAGAAGTTGCAATAGTGATTACTTTGTCGTGTATTGAAGTTTCTACCATTCCTGCCAGGATATCTATTTTGTGTTCATCGAAAGAGGCCCAGCTTTCACACTAAGTGAGTGTATAAATACATTTAAAAACAGATTAACTATATGTATTACTGTGTTAGAGTGTCATTTTGGTTGGTGGTGTGCCCCAGGATTTTGTCAATGTAAAAAAATGTGCCGCGGCTCAAAAAAGGTTGAAAATCACTGCTCTACTGTAATAAATATTATATTCTCACAAAAGCACATCAAAAAAGGTCTTCCTGTGCATCAATGCTCTGAGCTTTGTGTCATTCCCCATCCAGGCCTCAAACCAGTTTCAGATATCCAGGGCCCAACTTTGCCCAGGCAAAAATAAATGGGAAGAAAGCGGTTTTGCAATGCAGATGTTTACATAGGATATCTGAAACCGGTTTGAGGCCTGGATGGGGAATGACACATAGCTCAGAGCATTGATGCACAGGAAGACCTTTTTTGATGTGCTTTTCTAAGTCCCCCAATTCCCCCTCAGCTAAGCGGCTGAGGGGGGAAAAAGGAAGGGGCCTGAGGCTGTTAGGAATGATGGGACTGGAGGGCCAACTTTGCCCAGGCCTGCTGGTCAAGGCCTCCCCCGAGGCTGAGAGAGTGTGACCGGCCCAAGGTGCCTATCGAGGCCTCACCTCCGGCCCCCTCCACGGGCCCGCTCTTCTTCTTCTCCTCCTCCTCGTCCCCGACCCATTCCTCCTGGGCCTTGTGCGCCTTCCCCGCTTTCGGCATCGCTGGGCTCCTGGCTTCCTTCTCCCCGGGAGTCCTGGCTCCACACATGCACTGTGTGTGGGCACTGCGCCTGCGCGGAGGATGACGCCGAGGGAGTCACGCAGTCAGTCTAGCATAGACGTCCGAGGGGCGCAACCGGAAGTTCCGCGCTCCTCCAAAGTGGTGAGAATCATAGAGACGAAGCGGCTACCGGTACTGTTTCCGGAAGTGCTGGAGAGGTGCAATGACGTGGACTGAGCTCTAGGAGTCTCTTCCGCGCTGATTTAAAGGGCCAGCGCAGTGCGCACAGCAAGGGAGGCATTTGCACTGTGAAATGAATGCAGCTTGACCAGGCATAGGGGAATTTTGGCCCTCCAGACGTTGTGGACTTCAACCCCCACAATTCCTATCGGGTGTTAGGCACCCACACTCTTTGGCAGAGGAGGCTACAGACTATCTATGGCTCACATCATTCCAGAAACGGTTGAAGACTTTGTCACACTACAACTCCCAGGATTCCATAGCATGAAGCTACGGCTAAACGGTGTCAAACTGCGTTAATTTTACAGTGTAGGTGCATCTCAACAAGTTAAAAAGGATACTTGGATCGTGCTTTTCCTGCATGACAGGGGGATAGACTAGATCAGTGTTTCCCAACCTTTTTTGAGCCGCGGCACACTTTTAACATTAAAAAAATCCGGGGACACACCACCAACCAAAATGACACAAAATGACACTCTAACACAGTAAAGAACGGCTGGGGGTTGGTGGCCTGCTGGGAGCAGCTGCTGGGAGTGCCGGCCGGGAGGGGCGGAGCCAGGCTGCACCATGCCCGCCCCTACCCCGGCTTCACCTCTCCCAGCAGCTGCTCCAGCCTTGAGGGGCAGTGCCAAGTCAGCGGTGCCAGAGCCAGCACAATGCTGGCTTGGCGCTGTCCCCTCAAGGCTGGAGCAGCTGCTGGGAGTGCCAAAGCCGAGGGAGGGGGCAGAGCCAGGCCACGCCAGGCCCCTCCCCCTCCCCCAGCTTCAGCTCTCCTACAGAGAAGGAGCATGAGCGGTGGACGGGATTCAGTGGGCAGGGCTCCTCCACGCAGCTTCAGCGAGCGAGGGGTGAGAGTCATGGCGGATTGGAGGCTGGCTGGGGAAATGGCCGGGAGGCGCGCCCGGTCCCTTCTTCTTTTCTTTGCCACTGCCCGGCCCTTCCCTCCCCCCAAGCAGCAGGAGTTCGGCAGGAGGGGGAGGAAGGGGGGCAGAGAGCTTTTCTCGCGGCACAGCAGGAGGTCCGTCACGGCACACTAGTGTGCCACGGCACACTGGTTGAGAAAGACTGGACTAGAAGGCCCATGTGGTCTCTTTCAATTCTGTGATTCGAAGTCCAAAAACCTAAATTAGGTCTAAATTCTACACTGTTTTGAGAATTGAGAATTACTGTATTGTAATTGAGGTTTAAACTGCCATGGCTCAGTGCTATGGCATACTGAGAATTGTAGATCAGTGAGCAACCTTGGCAGAGAAAACCTTGTGAAACTACAGCTCCCAGGATTCCATATTTGGGGGCAGAGTGAAGAGGGGAAGCCAGGAAGAAAGTTCCACCTTGTCTCCTGAACCATCTGCTGGGGGCCCCTCCCCCCAGCAACAATATTGTATTGTTCATTCGTTCAGTCGCTTCCGACTCTTCATGACCTAATGCAGTGTTTCCCAACCAGTGTGCCGTGGCAGCGGCATTCTGCACTAGCTTGAGTTTCCGGATTGTCGACAAGGGAAGGCCGACGTAGAGGGCGTTACCGTAGTCCAGCCTCGAGATGACCGTTGCTTGGATCACCGTGGCCAGGTCGTCCCTGGACAGGTAGGGTGCCAGTCGCCTAGCCTCTCGTAGATGGAAAAACGATGTTTTGCTGACCATGGAGACCTGGGTCTCCATGGACAGCAAAGGGTCCAATTGGACACCCAAACCCTTTACAAGGGATAATGGGCTAAGTTGCTCGCCATCCAGGGTAGGCAACCGGCACTCATCCAGCCCAGGGCGACCGGGCCACAAGATCTCCATCTTCGACGGATTCACCTTCAGCCAGCTGGAGCGCAGCCATCCAGTCACGGCTTCAAGGCACAGGTGGAAACAATCGGGTACGGCCTGCCGTCCATTCTCAGCAAAAGCTGGGTGTCGTCAGCGTACTGATAACACTCCAGACCAAAGTCGCGGGCCAGCTGGGCCAAGGGGCATATAGATGTTGAATAATAAGGGGAGAGGATGGCCCCTGGGGGACCCTGGCACAGCTTAATGGGAGCCTCCCGGAGACCTCCTCTCCCCTCTCCACGCGTTGTCCCCGATCCTGGAGGAAGGAGGCCACCCAGTTAAGGGCAGTCCCCTAACCCCAGTCACGGCTAAACGGTGGGTCAACAGTGTGTGGTCTACTGCAGTGTTTCCCAACCAGTGTGCGTTGGCACACTAGTGTGCCATGAGCGATCATCAGGTGTGCCGTGGGAAATTGACACTCCCACCCCCCTCCTAGCAGCCCCCTTACAGGTTTCCAAGAAACAAATTGAGCCTCTCTGCTTGGAAATATATATATATTTACTATTTTACTGGATTTTTCAAGAGTTGGCCCCCCAAGGAATTGTTTATAACAGCTTCATGACATCCATAGTTAACTGGAAGCAAGTTTCACTCAGGTGAAATTTCACAACGGTCTCGAGAACAAGCTCAAAGAGGAGCGGCTTGAAGAGCTGGGCATGTTTAGCCTGAAGAAGAGAAGGCTGCGGGAAGACATGATAGGCATGTAAAAATATGAGAGGAAGTCATATACGCACTGCATAGTGTCATTTTAAATGTTTTTAATGTTTTATTGTGCTAATTGCTTATTGTGCTATTGTTTTATTTTGTACTGTTGTTTTTTATCTTGTTCATTGTGCTGTGAGCCGCCCCGAGCCCACCGGGAGTGGCGGCATAGAAGCCTAATGAAATAAATAAATAAATGTTGTGTTCATCGAAACAGGCCCAGGTTTCACACTGAGTGTATAAATACATTTAAAAACATATTAACTATATGTATTACTGTGTTATAGTGTCATTTTGTGTCATTTTGGTTGGTGGCGTGCCCCAGGATTTGGTCAATGTAAAAAATGTGCCGCGGCTCAAAAAAGGTTGAAAAACACTGACCTAATGGACCATCCCACGCCAGAGGTCCCTGTTGGCTGTGGCCACCCCCAGCTCCTTCAAGGTCAAGCCAGTCACTTCAAGGATACCATCCATCCATCTTGCCCTTGGTTGGCCCTCTTCCTTTTTCCTTCCATTTCCCCAGCATCATTGTCTTCTCCAAGCTTTCCTGTCTTCTCATTATGTGGCCAAAGTACTTCATCTTTTCCTCTAATATCCTTCCCTCCAGTGAGCAGTCGGGCTTTATTTCCTGAAGTATGACCTTGAGTTTGGGAATTGTAGTTCACCAATTACGTTGTTTTGTAGGTTGTGATGTGTTTTTATGATGAAGTCGATATGCTGTAAACCGTCCTGAGCCAGTTTGGAAAGGACGGTATATAAATCGAAATAATAAATAAATAAATAAATACATCCGGAGAACACTGTGGACTCAAACAATGATGGATCTGGACACAAATATTCCATATGCTCAAATGTGAACACTGGTGGAGTTTGGGGGAAATAAACCTTGATGTTTGGGAGTTGTAGATACTGAGATTTACAGTTCACCTACAATCAAAGAGCATTCTGAATCCCACGAATGACAGAATTCGGTCAAACTTTCTGCACAGAACCCCCATGACCAACAGAAAATACTTAAGGCCATACAGTCCAACTCCCTTCACCAGGGCAAGAAAACATAATCAATGCCCTCCTGATGAACCATTCAGCCATAGATATAAATAGATATATATGAGTCACACATACACAGATATAGTATCATAGATTTGAAAGGGACCCCTAAAGAAGGACAATGATATGTTGCATGTTCCAGAGTAGGCAAACAGACAATCTCTACATCAACACTGTCAAAGAAACAACAAGAAATACTGTTTACCTACAAGCATAAAAAAATACATATATTACAAACCAACTCTTTATTACATTATTTTCCAGATCACCAAACTTCCCTCACGCGCTCTCCATGCCGCTCCGAGGAGAGAAGCCTCCGCCTCCTTCTCTCGCTCTCCAATCCAAGCCGGGCCCGCTCCGCCCCCGGACCCAGGGAGGAGGGGCTTCCGGCCGGGAGGAGAGCAGAGGCATCCCGCCAAAGCCGGCCTTGCAGGGAAAGGCGGAGAGCGAGCGACGCCTGCAGGAGCCCCGCCACCATGTTCTTCCCTCCCCTCTCCCCTCGCAGGATGCGCGAGTGCGAGACCGCCGCACAAGCGAGGGTTGGCTGCTTCCAAGGCGTGCGCTCCCCTTCTTCTTCACCTCAAGGCAAGTGTTTTGGCGGCGGCGGAAGAGGCGGGACCGAGTGACGCGGGGGCCGGGGGTACGGCTTACCGTCGCCCAATGTAAGTCGTACCCCGAAAGTATGACGTAGTGGGGCTTTTGGGGGTAAAAAGAAAGTAAGACGCTGTCTTACTTTCGGGGAAACACGGTAGCTGGCGCACAAGTTTTAACTGTCCAAATTATAATATAGTGGTATAGTACAATATCTATATATATATAAAGGATGAGTCGTCATGGAACGACCGTCCCAAACAGAGAAACCTTACAACTCAGAAACACCAAACTTGCCAACAGAAATAGGCCTCAAGCAAGGTATGTTTGTAGCAAAGAAACTTTCCCACCCAAAACCTAAAAGGCCCCCAAAACAACGAGTAAAAACCCTACATTTCCCAGCATCCTCCGGGGCTGCCAACGACTCTCCCAGCCTCTACATTCTGACAACATGATTGGCTGCCAATAAGGGCGGATTTGCATAACTGCTGTACTGGCCAGCCAACACAAACATTCCGACCCATAATAAACTGTCAGAGGAGGATAAGGCAAAGGGCTGAGGCACAAACACAAACACCCAATTCACTTCCCACAGAAAATTTACACCCCTACAAATCACAGACCATGCCCAAAATTGACAGTAAGGCTTCATTAACTTAATTTCCCTGACTAGGCCTCACTTAATGGAATGCTGTTTACGCTCTGAATTGACAGTAAGGCTTCATTAACTTGATTCTCCCGACTAGCCCTCAGCTCATTGGACATTGTGTATAGCCTGAATTGACAGTAAGGCTTCATTAACTTGATTCTCCCGACTACGCCTCAGCTCATTGCACATTGTGTATGGCCTGAATTGACGGTAAGGCTTCATTAACTTGATTCTCCCGACTACGCCTCCGCTCATTGCACATTGTGTATGGCCTGAATTGACGGTAAGGCTTCATTAACTTGCTGTTCCTGACTAGGCCTCAGCTCATGGGACATTGTGTATGGCCTGAATTTACAGTAACCAACCTTGGCACACAGAGCCCCTATGACCCACGCTACATTCTACTACAGTTTGGAGGAGGGTGGACCATGGATTATGGGACTTGAAGTACCTCCATGGATAATGGGATTTGTACGACTTAACAACCCATCATTCCCCACAGACCACTGTGGCCCAGAACCAAGACCGATAAAGACCAAACTTGCACACAATGCCCCCATGACCCACACTCCATCCGACTGCAGTTCAGAGGAGGGCACACCATGGATAATGGGGTTTCAAGTACCTCCACTCACTTCCAAAGTTAATTTCCAAGCATCAACCTCTACATCAACACAGCAGACGGAAAGACAAAAAACATTGTATATCCACAAGCTATGCAGAACGCCAGCAACACCACACACCAACAACTCCCCAGGACTTCAACATCCCACCCACCAGAACAACCCACAACGACACAGCCCCAACAACACCATAACTAACAACAATTCCAACCCTTACATACTCAAGACTTTCACGCATCTCCTAAATAGGGCACAGCAACGCGTGCCTGGTACAGCTAGTAGTAATATATAATGCTACTAGCTGTACCCGGCACGTGTTGCTGTGCCCTATTTAGGAGATGCGAGAAAGTCTGAGTATGTAAGGGTTGGAAATGATGTTACTTACGGTCTTGGTGGGGTCATGTAGGCATGAATTGCGCACTTTCTATGTGTGCTCCAAATGATGTTATCTGGAAGCATGAGTTGTATTGTCTTATATAGCGGAGGAAGTGTTTTGATTCTGGAGTGTCTCCACTCAGCAAAGTCTGTAGTGGTTGTGGAGGAGTGGCAAGTGGTGGTAGAGAGACTTTACCGCTAGGCAGCACATTCCTGTTGTTTCTGCTGGGTATTTCAGGGCTTTGCAGTGTGTGCAGATGTGCGTTAGGGTGCCAATGTCGGCCTCTGGCACCATGCTGTAGTCTTCTGCAGCGTTGTATCTGAAGGCTAGGCGGTTGAATTGGTTGTGGTGTTTTTGAAGTTTGTTTTCTGTGTTGCGACGTCGTGTTTCTGTGCTCCTTGCGCGCTGCTGTTGTGTTGCATTTCTGCGTCTTTGTTGTTCCTGGCTGAGCGCTTCTTCTTGTCGTGCAGTTCTTTGCATTTGGTTCTCAGCTGTGCGTCGTGCAGTGACCTGTTGTCTGTGTCTCTGCTGCGCAGTGTGTTTCTGTTCTGGCGTTTGTTCTGCCCTTTTTTGTTTGATGTATGTAGCGTTGTGAGTGTGTCGTCTGATGCTGTTATTTTTATAAGGCATGGCTTGTCTTTTGGGTCAGTTTATGTCTGTGTCGAAGGAAGGAATGGTTTAGTTTGTGGTGTTTGTAGGTGTTGTGTGTACGGGGTCCCGTAAGGTTGGTGGGATGGGTTGTGATTGGAAGTTGTGTTGTGTTGTGTGGGTAGGAATTTGCTGGAGAATTGCTCCCTCAGAGTTTGGTTTTGGCAGTTTAACCCTCAAACACCAACTGAAATCTCTCAGCATTCTATCCTAGCCTTGGATGGCTCTTGCCAGCGTTGCTATGGTTACAGGAGTTATGCAAATCCGCCCTTATTGGCAGCCAATCATGTTGTTCAGAATGTAGAGGCTGGGCGAGTCTTTGGCTGCCCCGGAGGATGCTGGTAAATGTAGTTTTATTTTTACTCGTTTTGGGGGCCTTTTAGGTTTTTGGGGGGAAAGTTTCTTTGCTACAAACGTACCTTACTTGAGGCCTATTTCTGTTCACAAGTATTGTGTTTCTGCGTTGTATGGTTTCGTTGTTTGAGGTATACATCACATGACGTGAACCCATTTATATAATAGATTATTATGCTATGCTATTAATGTAATGTAAGTCGCCCTGAGTCCCTGTCGGGTTGAGAGAGGGCAGGGTATAAATGTAAATAAATAGTAACATGAAGCCATGGCAGTTAAAGTGGGCTCAGACCGCATTAATTCCACAGTGTAGGCAAACCAATATCTGATACAGGTTCTTTTTTTATTCAATCCGCGGATGGCGAATCCGTGGATACGGAGGGCCGACTTCTGTACTGTATCAACCAAGCTCCTGTTCCTATTGCAGGGGTGGAGCGGGAACGCGCGTGCGCAGTGGAGCTCTCGCGCACCTCCGCAAAGACCCCGCCCCCTTTCCAGGAGCATAACATTCCACTCTCTTGTCCCCGCCCCCTTTCCGTTAGGCCTGAATGGTTTCTCCCAGCCACCCCTCTCCTTCAACTTTTTCGTCCTTTCTCACCTTGACGTCACGGAGGCCCTCATTCTTCATTTCCAGGCGCCACGCCCCTCCCCTCGTGGCCACGCCCCGCGCCCTCCCTGATTGGCCCCTCTTCTCCCCGCCGAGGAGTGACTTCCCTCTAAGCTCCGCCTTCCCTTCTCTGGCTTCGGGGCTGCGAGTCCGTATTGCTGCTGGAGGAGAAGGAGGAGGAGGAGGGTACGGTGTCCAGGATAGGACATGCCCCGCAAGAGGCCGTTCAGCACCAAGCAGAAGAAGAAACAACTGCAGGACAAGCGGGAGCGAAAGCGGCAGGGTGAGAAGCGGCAGGGGGCGGGGCCGGGGCCCCAGGAAGTGGACCCCTCCCCTTTCCTTGGGAGGTCTTGGGACATCCCATTCCCCAGTTGAGAGGGAGTTGGGACGTTCCATTCTCCAGTTGTGGGGGGATTCGGAACAGTCCATTCCCCAATCTTGGTGGGTTTGGTGCAGGATTCGGATCCCTACCCTTGAAACGTCTTCCCATTTTTGATAATTACGTTTTGGATGATTGACAGGCTGGTTGATAGTTACCGTTATCGTGTCAGCACCTGGAAGTCGTGATCAACACCCCCCTTAAGTATGTGGGTGGTATAGGCCACTGCTTCTCCCTGAAAACAGTAGGGCTGGTGGAAAGGATGATGACCTCTACCTGGTCTCCATCAGAAAGCCATCAGCATTGGGACCTAGGAAAATGGACTGCAGTGGAAGCATCCCCTCACCCCCTCATTCCTTCTTCTGGACCCAGTGGGTGGGTGGTGAGTCAGGGGGTGTGTCTACACCAGTGTTTTTCAACCTCCTGGGGCACACCACCAACCAAAATGACACTCTAACACAGTCATACATATAGTTAATATGGTTTTAAATGTATTTTATACACTCAGTGTGAAACCTGGGCCTGTTTCGATGAACACCACATAGAATGGCAGAAAGACATTATGGGACTTCCCATACAGAACTCCCATAACCAAGAGAAAATACTATAAGAGTTTGGTGGGCATTGATTGACCTTGGGTTTTGGAGTTGTAGTTCACCTATATCCAGAGAGCACTGTGGACTGGAACAATGTTGGATCAGGACCAAACTTGGCATGAATACTCAAGATGCCCAAATGTGAACACAGATGGAGTTTGGGGAAAATAGACCTTGACATTTGGGAGTTACAGTTTCTGGGATTTATAGTTAACACACAATCAAATATTTTCTCTGTCACACAACACTAGGACTAGGGGGCACTCCCTGAAGCTCCAAGGTAGGAAAGTTAGGACTAATAAATCCGGTTAAATCCAGAGACAGAAACCGGATTTAAAGTAGATTCATTCTCTAGTGTGATGCGGTCTCTAGGTTGAGGTTTTGCAAAGCAATGATAAAGAAGGTGGTGATGACTTTAGAAAAGTATCCTACAAAGATGAAATCTTTGTTTAAGAGGTGACTTGATCGAAGTGTATAAAATCATGCATGGGATAGAAAAGGTGAATAAAGAAAAAATATTTTCTCTGTCACACAACACTAAGACTAGGGGCCACTCCCTGAAGCTCCAAGGTAGGAAAGTTAGGACTAATAAAGGGAAATATTTCTTCACCCAGAGGGTCATTGGGTTATGGAACTCACTTCCAGAGGAGGTTGTGACAGCTGTCAGCCTGAACAACTTCAAGGCAGGATTAGACAGATTCATGGATACCAAGGGAATCAGTAGTTACTGAAATGGACATCCAAGTGCCACCTCTGTGTTGATGGAGGCAGGCAGGATTTTCCCCGGGTACTGGTTGTGGGGGGTCGGGAGCAGGTGAGGGTTTTGCCCTCCTTTCTGCTAGAGATCCCTGTGTACAACTAGTGGGCCACTGTGTGACACAGAATGCTGGACTAGATGGGCTGAGGCCCGATTCTTATGTTCTTATGTAAAGAGCATCCTGAACTCTTGCAACCATGGAATTCACCTATATCCAAACTTGGCATATTGAACTCTCATTACCAACAGAAAGAGTTTGCTTGGGAATTGACCTTGAGTTTGGAAGTTGTAGTTCACCTACACCCAGAGAGCACTGTGGGCAGGAGGGGGAAGAAAGACTATTGGAGGTTCCAATTTCCCACGGCACACCTGATGATCGCTCACGGTACACTAGTGTGCCATGGCACACTGGTTGGGAAACACTGGTCTACACTGTTGAATTAATGCAGTTTATTTATTTATTTATTATTTGGTTTTATATCCCGCTCCTCCCTGCAGGCTCGGGGCGGATCACAACTTTAAGTGCCATGACTCAGTGTGACTGGATCATGGGAGTTGTAGTTTTGCAAAGCCTCTGCCAAGAGCAAACTACAACTCCCAGGATTCCGTAGCATTGAGCCAAGTCAATTACTGTGGTGTCAAATTTGCATTAACTCATAATCTATATCGAATTGATTAGTCCCTTTTCTTAAAACTTCTTTTAAAATCTATATACAGGTCCTTCTCAAAAAAATTTAGCATATAGCATTTATTTATTTCTTCGCATTTATCTACCCCCCCCCCCCAAGGCTCGGGGCGGCTCACAACAATCAGTTGTTACATAGTAAAAACAGACATATATAAAACACAATACAACAACAGATAAAAACAGCCATTAAAACAGCATATAAGATGGCAATAGTCAAACACTATACACAGGAGCAGCAACCACAATTACAGGAGGCTATTCGCACACAGGTTATCCAGATCCGTAGGTCTGCTGGAACAACCAAGTCTTACAAGCCTTCCTGAAAGGTAGAAGGGCCTGGATAGTGCGAACGTCGGCGGGCAAGGAGTTCCAGAGGGTCGGAGCCACGATCGAAAAAGCCCGCCGACGAGTCGCGGTCAACCGGTAGGTCTTAGCACTGGGGATGACCAGGAGGTTTGAGCCAAGTCAATTACTGTGCTGTCAAACTGCATTAACTCATAATCTATATCGAATTGATTAGTCCCTTTTCTTAAAACTTCTTTCAAAATCTATATACAGGTCCTTCTCAAAAAAATTAGCATATAGTGCTAAAGTTCATTATTTTCCATAATGTAATGATAAAAATTAAACTTTCATATATTTTTGATTCATTGCACACCAACTGAAATATTTCAGGTCTTTTTTTTGTTTTAATACTGATGATTTTGGCATACATGTCTCAAAGAAAATTAGCATATTCCATCCGACCAAATATGCTAATTTTTTGAGACAGTATTTTTGGGTTTTCAGGAGCTGTATGCCAAAATCATCAGTACAAAACAAAAAAAGACCTGAAATATTTCAGTTGGTGTGCAATATATGAAAGTTTAATTTGTATCATTACATTATGGAAAACAATGAACTTTAGCACTATATGCTAATTTCTTGAGAAGGACCTGTATTGTCCAGCAGTGTAGGTTACCATTATGTAATTGGTAAAGCCAGTAATTTTCCAATTCATCACTTACTTATTTATTTACTGCATTTCTATGCTGCCTTTCTCGGCCTCAAGGCGACTCAAGGCTGCTTACACTGGCACAATTTGATGCCACAATGAACATCAACAAAATTAAAACAAAATTAAAAATATTTAACACACATCATAAAAACTCTGTAAAAAGCATTAAACACTATTAGCTCATTTTCCAAAGACATATCATTAAAACTAACTTCTCCCACCTAATATATACTTTTATTTTTATTATATATATATTTGTATAATTTATATAATTACATATATAAAATCATTTAATTATATAGTTTATAAAATAATATAATTTGTAAAGCCAGTAGTTTTTCCCATTCATCACTTATACTCATGAAAACCAATTTCCCCATCTTCCCCCACCTAAAAAGCAATGACCCTAAACTTCTTTAAAAAATCAAAAAGTTAAAATGGACTTCCCACTTTCAAGACACAGAGTAAAAGTATTATTATTATTACTATATTTATATCCCGCTTTTATAGCAGCTCACAGCATTAACAGACAACACAGTTTAAAATTTATGATATAAAAATATTAGAACAGAATTAAAGTCAATACAAATATTACATATAATATTGCTAATAGTATAATATAATAATATATAATACTAATATTGTGGTATGCTGATTATATATATATATATATAATATTGAAATACTATTATAATGTAATACAATATATTACCAATAATAATACAATATAATAATATATTGTGATATTGTAATATAATAATACTAACATTAAATATAATACTACAGATATACAATATTATGATATACTGTTTTATTATTGCATATTTGTATATTTTAAGTTGTAACGTTTTTGATTGTGAGCTGCTTTCAGTCTCCATATGGAGAGATAAAACAGGATAAAAATAAATAAATGAATACAGAGAAAAACAAGTCAATTAAAATAATTTGAAACACTTAAAAAATGACCCTCTAGTTTGCCCATAACAACTTGTCTTTTTGAAAGCTAACTTCTTATATTAAGTGACCTTTTATACTACCATATGATCTCAATACTTTCCTGATATCATTTGGAAAGGTAAATCTAAATTCATTTCTCTTCTACCTTTCTAAGGAAAGCTGATCCAACCTTTTAGAAAGAGGTGTTCCACAGTCATTTATGCAAAGTTTCAGCACTCTTGTCCCAACTCCCTGGAATAGTTTATCCTCCAGCTTTTGCTTCTATGTCTAGAAGGAAGTTGACCCTGAACTTGTTAAAGAAAGCAAGAGCCCTTTATTTTGATTCCTCGCTTTCAGCTTTAATCAGAATACATCTGATGTTTCTGGCCTGAAATGGTTGGATAATGACATTTGTAAGGCAAAAGATTATTCTCTCATTGCAAAGCATTGAAGTGTCTGCTGGATTTCTTTGTACAGCAAACATCTGCAGTGCAGTTATATCATCCTCTCTTTTTCTCCCACCTGTTTTAATAGAATGTCATCTCCTCCAATATATCTGGAACAGCTCATCCACGTCTACCACTGTTAGGGAGAAAGAAATAAGAAAAATGTGTAACCATTTGTTCTCTCGGTTTTTAATCTTGAATTGTGCATCTCCCCAGAAGAATGCAGACATATCAAATATATACTTACTCAAAATTATGTCTAGATTTGTCCAGTGGGCTAGCTTCCAGCGGAGGAATTTATGGAAGAGAAGGTATGCATGTCGCACTGTAGAAGTAATGTAGTTTGATAGCACTCAAACTGCCATGGCTTGATGCTGTGGAATCATGGGATTTGTAGTTTGGTGAGGCCCCAGCCTATTTTAGCAGAGAAGGCTAAAGACCTTATAAAACTACAACTCCCATTATTCTATAGCAGTGAGCCATGGTAACAAAATTGGTGCCAAACTGCATTCATTCTACACTGTAGACACAGCTCAGTGGACAACTTTAAACTATTCACTTTTTGTGTTGTAGGTTTTTTCGAGCTATATGGCATGTTCTAGAGGCATTGTCTCCTGACGTTTTGCCTGCATCTATGGCAAGCATCCTCACAAAAAAAACCTACAACAACGCAGTGTTTCCTGCCATGAAAGCCTTCGACAATACATTCACTTTTTTTCATAGAGTTACTGTGAGAATAGATGATAGTGTGGGTTAACAGCAGGGAGGTCATGGTTTTGAGTTCTTGGAAGGATGGATAAAATAAAAATGTAATTCATAAAAGACAATCAGGGTGATGGGAAAGTTGTCAAGAACTCAGCTTATTAAAATTGTCAAAAAGTAGTTACTCTTGCTAATTTGATTATTGTTGGATTGCAATCTGTTTCGTCCCTTGCTATCCACAAGGCAGGCAGTTATTGCAGCTTGATATCTGGAGGCCTGCTTATTCCACATTCCCGGGGTGCACTTGCCCTGTAGAATCAATACAATTCGAAACCACTTTAAGTGCCATAGGTTCAGTTGATTTTGGTTGTAAGATGAAACGGGTGCATAAGTATAACACCAACCATATACAGTAGAGTCTCACTTATCCAACATAAACAGGCCAGCAGAACGTCAGATAAATGAAAATGTTGGATAATACGGAGTCTCCTACTATTACCTGTCTGACGACGACGCGGCACTAGACACTTAGCATATTAACAACAGGAACTCAAAGAGTTAGGCCGAGGCAATGCTGCAGGGCTAGAGCAGGAAGTGCCCGAATGCGGAAGAAGAGCATGGAAATCAGAGAGTGAAGCAGGGAAGACTCTCACTCTTCTGGTCCTGTCTCCTTTCCCCTTTTCCTCCCTCCTCTTCCTCCTTGTCTTAGCTTTTTCACTTATTGGAAATGGAGAGAAAGTTGGGGAGGGCTTCTTTAATTGAAGGTGAAACGCTGGAGGAAAAGGGCGTCGTCGGATAAGACGGAATGTCGGATAAGCGAGACTCTACTGTATAGGCTTTGGATAGCATAGGGAAGGGTTAACACTGTCTGCATGCCTGTTCAGAATATTTCACCTCAATTTATGCCCCTGTGATAATTGGATTTTGGAAAATGTGGGCTTTTGTAGAAACAAGGATTGGTGAGGAAGCTTTAGTTGAGACACCTTTTTTGCCGTGATAACTCTTCCAGAAACGAATTTCCCTTCCAAGGGGTAGATTTCCCGCACTTCCTGTTGTCTCACCCCTAACCATAAGTCATTTGTAAGTCGGATGTTTGTAACTCCAGGACTGCCTGTATTTGTTGACTGCTTGGAAGAAGGCAAATCACTTATGAGATTTTCCACTGCAGGTGCTAGGGCAAAGTGATGATCCTAAGGCAGTCTTTCTCAACCAGTGTGCCGTGGCACACTAGTGTGCCATGACGGACCTCCTGCTGTGCCGCGAGAAAATCTCTCTGCCCCCCCTTCCTCCCCCCTCTCCTGCCGAACTCCTGCTGCTTTGGGGAGGAGGAGGAAGGGCCGGGCAGTGGCGAAGAAAAAGAAGAAGGGGCCAGGGCGCCGCCTCCTTCGGCCATTTCCCCAGCCAGCCTCCAATCCGCCATGACTCCCACCATGACTCTCGCCCCTCACTCGCTGAAGCCGTGTAGAGGAGAAGCCCCGCCCACTTAAGCCCGTCCACCGCTCATGCTCCTCTTCTGTAGGAGAGCTGAAGCTGGGGGGAGGGAGCAGGGCAACGCGGCCTGTAGGAGAGCTGAAGTTGGGGGGAGGGGCGGGGCATGGCGCGGCCTGGCTCTGCCCCCGGCTTCGGCACTCCCAGCAGCTGCTCCAGCCTTGAGGGGACAGTACCAAGCCAGCATTGTGCTGGCTCTGGCGCCGCTGGCTTGGCATTGCCCCTTCAAGGCTGGAGCAGCTGCTGGGAGAGGTGAAGCCGGGAGTAGGGGGCGGGCATGGCACAGCCTGGCTCCACCCCTCCCGGCTTTGGCACTCCCAGCAGCTGCTCCCAGCAGGCCACCATCCCCCAGCCGTTCTTTACTGTGTTAGAGTGTCATTTTGTGACATTTTGGTTGGTGGTGTGCCCCCGGATTTTTTTAATGTTAAAAGTGTGCCGCGGCTCAAAAAAGGTGGGGAAACACTGTCCTAAGGTATCAATGAACCTTAAATATGACAGCCACCTTGACATTGTGGCAAGGTGTTTTATGTTAGTCGCAGAGAGCAATATGGAACCCATCACACTGAACTGAGTTCAGCTGTAGTGCATGATAGATCACGAGCAGTTTGATAAATGTTCTCATTTTATGATCCTTGCTCAGGACTGTAGAAATAAGAAGGCCGCCAATCATCATGGCTCAATACTATTGAATCCTGGTAGCTGTGATGTGGTGAGGCACTGGCACTCTTTGGCAGAAAAAACTAAAGATCTTGTAAGACTACAACTCCCTTGATTCCATAGCATTAGCCACGGCACTTTAAGTGGCGTCAAAGTGCATTAATTCTACAGTGGAGATGCACCCAAGGTCAAAGTGGCTGCCATAGTTAAGGTGCACATCAAATTATTTTGACGTATGTAGTGGAAAATCTCACAAGCAGTTTGCTCTCTTTCAGACAGTTGGGAGAAAAAAAAACCCTAACCATTTACTGTTCTTGTATAACAGTCTCATTTGGCTAATAATAGGGTTAGCCTGGTCAATGCAATTCCACATCCTGCATATGCACTTTGTTTTGTTTACTTGTTTATGTCCCTTCTCTCCTTTCTGAATCAGATCCCAGCAGAAATGCTTCCCCCCTCTATGGTCAGTTGTTACGAGGTTTTCGAATCATTTGTAAGATTGTGACCTATCACATTAAAAACAAAAGTAAGTCTGTCGTAGTGTTGTTGAGTCGTAGGACATCATAGCCGCATCTACACTAAAGCCATTCATCCCAGTCCAGGACTCTCATTTTTTGATGCAGTGATATTTAAAAATAGCCGCTGTGGTTCAGAGTACTAAGAGGTTTTCCTGTTCTCTGGAAGGTTTTGTTGACAGTGGCATCTTTGGCAGATAGGAGGTGTGTTGAGTAAGCTGGGAGAGTTCATTATGAAGCAGAGTTGTGGCAAAAAGGGGGACATTGCTGTGAAAAAGGGAGATTGAAAGGAGAAGATTTGTGCTCAGACTGCTACTGTGAGAACTGATCTGGAAACACTTTGAAAGAAAAGTGCTGAGCTTTGATGGCAGGCAGGCAGGCATTAGGATGGAGGGGGGAAAGCTTTACAGGGGGGGATTTGAATTGTGTGCTAATGGTCCTGAAATAACACTGCGGAGAATTAAACAGGCAGCTGGCTTGAGTAAAAGTGTTTCATAGCATTCCCATAAGAGAGTGTCACTCGATGGAAAACAGAAGCGTGCATGGGGTTCCTCTGGGTGCATCTACAATTCTACATTGTCAAACTAATGCAGTTTGACTCCACTTTGAACTGCCATGGCTCGATGCAATGGGATCCTGGGAGCTGTAGTTTGGAGAGGCCCCAACACTGTTTAGCGGAGGAGGCTGAAGACCATGCAAAACTACAACTCTCAGGATCCCATAGCATTGAGCCATGGTAGTTCAAACTTCCTAACTGTGAGGTCTGTTCAGCAGTGGAACACTCTGCCCCGGCTTGTTTTTTGCTGCCCTGGAGACTAGGACATGGAACAGTGGCTTCAAACTACAGGAAAGGAGATTCCACCTGAACATGAGGAAGAACTTCCTGACTATGAGAGCTGTTCAGCAGTGGAACTCTCTGCTGCGAAGTGCAGTGGAGGCTCCTTCGTTGGAGGCTTTTAAGCAGGGGCTGGATGGGGTGCTTTGAATGCAATTTTCCTGCTTCTTGGCAGGAGGTTGGACTGGATGACCCACGAGGTCTCCCAACTCTATGATTCTATGAAATGATGTCCAGCTGCGATCATTCTCCAGTGTAGATGCACCCTGCCTCCCGGATGCGAGACATTTTCGAAAGAGTGAAGGAATAATGTATTGTCGAAGACCTCACAACCTCTGCCTTCCATAGATGTGGGCGAAACGTCAGATAGAATGCTTCTGGAACATGGCCATACAGCCCGGAACACTTACAGCGACCCAGTGAAGGAATGCGATATCATCCATTAGATTTAAGAACAGAAGAAGAGCCATGCTGAATCGGACCTCAGCCCATCTAGTCCAGCATTCTGTATCACACAGTGGTCCACCAGTTGTCAGAGGGGATCTCGAGCAGAAGGGGAGGGCAAAACCCTGACCTGCTCCTTTTTGGAAACAGACCCCCCACAACCAGTACCCAGGGAAATCCTGCCTACCTCAACCAACTCCAAGGTGGCACTTGAATGTCCTTTTCAGTAACTACCGATACACTTGGTACCCATGAATCTGTCTAATCCTGCCTTGAAGTTGTTCAGGCTGACAGCTGTCACAACCTCCTCTGGAAGTGAGTTCCATAACTCCAATGACCCTCTGGGTGAAGAAATATTTCCATCCTTGTTAGTCCTAATTTTCCTACCTTGGAGCTTCAGGGAGTGCCCTCTAGTCCTAGTGTTTTGTGACGAAGAAAATAATTTTCTTTATTCACCTTTTTCTATCCCATGCATGATTTTATACACTTCGAAATCAAGTCACCTCTTAACACAGACAAAGATTTCATCTTTGTAGGATACTTTTCTAAAGTCATCACCACCTTCTTTATCATTGCTTTGCAAAACCTCAACCTAGAGACCGCATCACACTAGAGAATGAATTCTCCTGCAGAATTCTGGGGTTTGTAGTTTAGGGAGGAGCCTTTAACAGCCTCCCTAAACTACAAACCCCAAAATTCTGCAGGAGGCAGAAACTAGATTTAAAGTGGATTCATTCTCTAGTGTGATGAAGTTGCTGGTTATATAAGTCTGACACTGGTGAGCCTTTTGCGTGCTCCGAAATGCTGGAGTTTGTCTCAAATCGTGGATCTGTTGTGTAGCCTGATAGTGGGAAAGGTGGTTAAGTGAAGAGTGCTTGGGGTGAGCGTGGCTAAGGGATCCTTAATGAAATTCAGAAGCCTCCCTCTGCTTCTGGCCAATTCGTGCCCCTTCTGCTAAGTGGAGCTTGTCTGGGCCTCTCTCATTGATGGCTTGGTGCCCGCAGGCAAAACTTTCTTTATTAAAACAGGGGCTTATCCTACAAAAGCGGGTTTGTTTTCTTCTCTGCTGTGCCTTTTAACCTGTCTTTTACCATGCTACGGTTTAAACCAGAGGCTTTTAAAAATATGTTCCTAGTAGATTTTTAGGTAGATCTTTTTTTTCTCGGCTGTCTTCTTTTCCTCTTGTGGATTTTATTTCTGCTTAGCCACACTGGACATCTCTTCTGGAAATGTGGGGCCCAAAGGTAAAAGTTGCTATTGCAAAAGCAGATTTGACAACTCGGCCTCCCCTCCATCTGACATTCTGAAAGTTACAACTGAGGGTTGCATCCACTCTGCAGAATTAATACAGTTTGCCACCACTTTCATGAAAATGACTCAGTGCTATAGAATCATAGTGAGTTGTAGTTTTACAAGGTCTTTACCTTCTCTGTTGAAGAGTGCTGGTGCCTCACCAAACTACAAATCCAAACTTCCATGGAATTGAGCCATGGCAGTTAAAGTATTGTAAAACTGCATTAATTACTACTGCAACGCGCTCTACGTGGGGTTGCCTTTGAAGACTGTTCAGAAGCTTCAAGTGGTCCAGCAGGCAGCAGCCAGATTTTTAACTGGGGCAGCGTACAGTGAGAGTACAACTTTCCTGTTACATCAGCTCCACTGGCTGCCAGTCTGCTACCGGGGGAACAACTATATACACAAGTAGTAACTGCAGAGAAGTAACTACTATACCACTAAAGGGACATGAAATGCAAACAGTTATTACAAGTATTCAATAGAATATATTATTATACTCTCAAAGGCTGATGATTAGACATACCACGTCATACATTGCACATATTGAAATCAATATTTCATGTCCCTTTAGTGGTATAGTAGTCTGCTACCGTGCACAATTCAAAGTGCTGGCTTTATCGTATAAAGTCCTGAATGGTCCCGGCCCAGCTTACCTGGGGAGGCCCTGCTCTTGATTCTATTTCCCTCACAAGCTCGACTGGTGGAGACGAGAGACAGGGCCTTCTCAGTGGTGGCCTCTCGGTTATGGAACTCCCTTCCTGGTGAAATTAGAGCAGCTCCTTCCCTCCTGACCTTCAGGAAGAAAGTAAAAACGTGGTTATGTGACCAAGCTTGTTTTTAGTGCAATAAGAGAATGAGGAATTGTGAACGGACCAATGGAACAACTATGGATTTGATTTTGGATGGCGTGAATTTAATAACTGTTTTTAAATTGTGTTGTTTAACGGGTGAGTTTTAATATAAATGTTATTGCATTATTGATGTTTTCATTTTATGTTTATGTTCAAATGGCATTCTATGTTTTATGTTTAATATGGTTAGGTTTTTAATTTATAGTAAAAGTAAAGGTTTCCCCCTGACATTAAGTCCAGTCATGTCCAACTCTGAGGGTTGGTGCTCATCTCCATTTCTAAGCTGAAGAGCCAGTGTTGTCCATAGACACCTCCAAGGTCATGTGGCTGGCATGACTGCATGGAGCGCTGTTATCTTCCCGCCAGAGCGGTACCAATTGATCTACTCAGAAGCTGGGACTGATAGTGGAAGCTCATGCTGCTCCCCGGATTCGAACCTGTGACCTTTCAGTCAACAAGTTTAACAGCTCAGCGGTTTAACCCACTGCATCACCGGTTACGTCTACTTATGTGTCTTGGTCTTCACATATATGTACAGCATTTAATTTTGCCATTATTATATTTAAAACTGCTTTGAGTCCCCTCAAGGGGGGACTAGCAGTTTATAAATGCAGTAAATAAATAATAAATAATAGATGAACCCTTAGTTTTCACTACTTATGTTTAGAATTGAGCAATGCTTAAAATGCCTGGTGGGGAAATTTCCCAACTGTTAAAGATTATCTGGGCCTGTCTGTTTTGGCTTGGTCCTGCTTCGTGCTCTTATCCCCATCCACTGCAGGTTACTAGTCCCAGATATCGTTCCCAGATTTTGGTATCTGTCATCATATTGCTAAGCTTATAAATTGCATTTGTTCAGCTGCAATCACTGTTCATGGGAGTGAGAACTGAAAGGCTGGCTCTTGTTACTGGACCCGTGTTATGACTGTTCATTGTGTATTATTATACATTTTATGTGGCTTTATTCTGAAAACAATACTAAACATGTGGCAACTATCACAGATTTCCTCTTTGGAAACTTGAATTAACTTTGGCATCTACATTGTAGAATGCATGGTGCTGTGCTTGGAATGTGTATTTGTGATGTGGTTATGAAATGTGTTTTGAAACAACTGCATGGTAGTAACCTTATCTGTGCAATCCCAAATTGGAACACAAAGTGGCTAACAACTTTTGAAAAATACAGTTGAAGTATACAAAAGGTAAAGATTAAAACAATTTGTTCCAATTGTTTGTGAAAGACGAACAAGAACAAAAGTACATGCAACTGAGGATGATGTCTTAGGAAGCCTATATGGTAGCTCTCTCTGTCCAAATGCTGTTACAAAGTTGTGTTTCATTTTGTCACTCTGGATTATTTTTTAATTATATTGGAAATATCAATGCTTTGAGAAAGGGTTCTGTCAACCTAGCAGTTCAAAAAGGTAACGGCACTCCATGCAATCATGCCGGCCGCATGACCTTGGAGGAGTCTATGGACAATGCCAACTTTTCAGCTTAGAAATGGAGATGAGTGTAAGCTAAACTGCAGCCGCTCCCAAATCATCACACAGAAGACGCTCTGAGATTCATTGGTAACTTTACTGAGTAATACAAACAGGATCCAAGGCAGAAGTGGCGAGCGCCTCTTGGGCGCACACATATATACCCTCCCACGGATTCAAACCGTGTGTTCCCGCTTCCCCCTTCCCCATTGGAACTTTCGCGCCTGAGCCTTGAGCCGTTGAGATTCTCACGGCGGCTCCTTATCTCTTGTTATGGCTAGGTCAGAAACCCGGGTTTTGGGCACCAACCTCTTAGTCCGGAATCCCGGTTCCTGACAATGAGCACCACCCTCTAGAGTTGGACACAACTAGACTTAATGTCAGGGGAAACCTTCACCTTCTTTCTGTTATGTAGAACTTTAAAAATTGAACTTTAAAATGACTTTGTGTACTTTATCTATATTGGGTTTCATGGCATTGTATGACATCTTGAGTCCCAGTACTGAAGAACAACTGGACCTCCTGCTGACCATGGAAACCCAGGTCTCCGCGGCCAGCAGGGCGTCATTTTTTCACCTACGACAGGCTAGGCGACTGGCACCCTGCCTTTCCAGGGGCGACCTGGCCACGGTGATCCAAGCGACGGTCATCTCGAGACTGGACTACTGTAACGCCCTCTACGTTGGCCTTCCCTTGTCGACAATTCGGAAACTCAAGCTGGTGCAAAATGCCGCTGCTCGCTTGCTGGCGGGAACGTCAGTAAGGGAGCACATCACGCCCATCCTCCGGCAGTTGCACTGGCTACCCATTGAGTACCGAATTGCCTTCAAGGTGATGGTTTTAACCTTTAAGGCCTTACACGGCCTAGGGCCTGCGTACCTGAGGGACCGCCTTGCCCCGTACATTCCCCGAGATCACTACGTTCGGAGGAATTTGCTCCTGGTACCAGCGGTCCGCGCCTGTCACTTGTCCACAACCAGGCAAAGAGCCTTCTCTGTGGCAGCCCCGGCGCTCTGGAACTCCCTCCCGGACGACGCCCGAGCCATTGCAGAGCTCATCCCGTTTTGCAGGGCCTGCAAGACCGCCCTTTTTAGACTAGCCTTTGATTAGGCAAACAAACCCAGCGTAATTTCTCCTGTGTAATCGGTACCCTGGCCCAGGGAATGCCATTGTATTTTATTTTATGTCTCAGGATATGATGTTGCGTTTTATGCTTGTGTTTTATTGTATGGCTGCATGGATGTCACATGTCAGCCTATTTTATATGCTGTTATCCGCCCCGAGCCTGCAGGGAGGAGCGGAATACAAGATGGAATAATAAATAAAATAAATAAATAACAAATGGGATAGAAATAAATTAATGATAATTATTATTGGAGCCCCTGGTGGCACAATGGGTTAAACTCTTGTGGTGGCGGGACTGCTGACCAAAAAATCGGCGATTCAAATCCCGGGAGTAGGGTGAGCTATATACTATTGATATATCATTGGAATTTTGTTTGATTTGGACAACCCAGAGACCTTGACTCCTTGTGAAGATTATACTTTTGAGATGCACTGATGCCATTGTCATGATTTTGTTTCCACTGCTACCGTGTTTATATTTTGACTGAAAGTTAATATACCTACAATATAGGACTTTGAAAAGCATCGTTTGTGTTTGACGTTCTTGTGACTCGTACTACAAGGGGTTTATGTGCCACTGTGCAGCTCTACACAAATGTATGGATCCGGATATAGCATGAACAGCTTGAGACAGTGGTATTCTTGGATGTATTGTTTGTTGAATTGGTAGTTGTTGTGTGCCTTCCAGGTGTTTTGACCTACAATGAACCTACTATGGTGTTTTCTTGGCAAGATTTATTCAGATGAGGGTTGCCATTGCCTTTCTCTTTGGCTGAGAGTGTATGACCAGCCTAAGGTCCTTGGCTGAGTGGGGATTCAAACCCATGTCACCCAAACTCTTTCGTTCTAAATCCAACCACTATACGATGTTGCATTGGACTATTATATATTGTTATTAAAGGTAAAGGTTTCCCCTTGACATTAAGTCTAGTCATGTCTGACTCGGGGGGTTCTCACCTCAGCAACCCAATAACTATTATGATCGCTGACCTGTATTTGCATATGGATACATTATGAATATCTTAAAGGTGGAACTTGAGTCTAAACACAAATTTTGTTTATGTTTTATATTCACCTTATACACATAAAGTAAAGGTAAAGGTTTTTCCCTGACATTAAGTTCAGTTGTATCTGACTCTGGGGGTTGGTGTTCATCTCAATTTCTAAGCCAAAGAACCGGCGTTGTCTGTAGATGCCTCCAAGGTCATGTGGCCAGCCTGACTGCATGGAGTGCTGTTACCTTCCCGCCAGAGTGGTACCTGTTCATCTACTCACATTTGCCTGTTTTCGAACTGCTAGGTTGGCAGAAGCTGGGGCTAGCAGCGGGTGCTCACCCTTCTCCCCGGATCCAAACCACCAACCTTCAGTCAGCAAGTTCAGCAGCTCAGTGGTTTAACCCACTTTGCAACTGGGGGCACCCATTACTATTATTCCTATGTTTATATCCCGCTTTTCTCACCCCAAAGGGGACTCAGAGTGGCTTTTATAAATTAGCACAATTTGATGCCTCAATTCAACAATATATGAACAATACAATATATAACAGACTCAAGTTTCCCAGATTCCCTGGGCATGTGTATTCTGGTAATCCAGAAAAACAGCTCCTTTAAAAAATATACTCACCCAATACATGGTGAAAGGGACTTATTTCTCTATCTGTTCAAAGAAGTAGCTGTGTTATCTCTTGCAACATAAAAAAGGAGAGAAGGTGGAGGAAGAAAAAGAAATGTGGCAGCATTTTTAGGACTTAACTGGGTTGGGTTTTTTCCCCCACGGATGTAAACCTACTTTTTTCAGATGAGGTATAGATACTTTTGCAGGGTTATCCAAAATGATAACCTCCAGTTCTCTGTTGGAATTCCTGTTGTGAGCCCTGTATAGCCTCCTATCTATATATGTGTGCGTGTACTTATGGTAGTTTCCACTGACCTCTCCCCCAGCCTGGCGAGGCAGATATGGGCTGGGAAAAGCTGATAGCAAGCTCATCCAACCTTTCGGTGCAGTCAAATACTCCTACTGTTGAGCCCCTTCTTTCACTTTACCGTATCAAAGTCCCATAGAACAGACTGTGTGTTGCAACATAGTAGAGTGTCTGCTGTGGTGTGTAGGTGTGTTGTGCGTACATAACAAGAAACCTCTGGGTCTGTGTGAACTACGCAATAAATCATATTTACATGCGCCCCCTGGCCCAGCTGGCCCGTGACTTTGGTCTGGAGTGTTATCAGTACGCGGATGACACCCAGCTTCTGCTGAGAATGGACGGCAGGCCGGACACCGTACCCGATTGTTTCCATCGATGCCTCGAAGCCATGACTGGTTGGCTGCGTGCCAGCCGGCTGAAGGTGAATCCGTCGAAGACGGAGATTCTGTGGCCCGGTCGCCCTGGGCTGGGTGGGTGCCGGTTGCCTACCCTGGATGGCGAGCGGCTTAGCCCGTCATCTTCGGTTAAGAGCTTAGGTGTTCAGTTGGACTCCCTGCTGACCATGGAGTCCCAGGTCTCTGCGGTCAGCAGGGTGTCCTTCTTTCACCCACAACAGGCTAGGCGACTGGCGCCCTACCTGTCCAGGAGCGACCTGGCGACGGTAATCCAAGCGACGGTCATCTCGAGACTGGACTACTGTAACGCCCTCTACGTTGGCCTTCCCTTGTCGACAATTCGGAAACTCAAGCTAGTGCAGAATGCCGCGCTGCGCTTGCTGACGGGCTCGTCGGTGAGGAGCACATCACGCCCATCCTTCGGCAGCTGCACTGGCTTCCTATTGAGTACCGAATTGCCTTCAAGGTGTTGGTATTGACCTTTAAGGCCTTAAACGGCCTAGGGCCTGCGTACTTGAGGGACCGCCTTACCCCGTATTTACCCCCGAGATCATTGCGGTCAGATGAACAGAATCTGCTGACGATACCATCAGTCCGCTCCTGCCACCTATCTGCGACCAGACAGAGCCTTTTCTGCAGCAGCCCCAGCGCTGTGGAACTCTTTGCCGGATAGTGCTCGAGCCATCTCTGAGCTAGTACCATTCAGAAGGGCCTGTAAGACTTTGAACTAGCCTTTAATTAGGCATAGGATTATACCTCAAGAAACCTATGTATGTCACCCTGCACCTCGTAATGTGTTGGATTGTGTTTTTAATGTGTTTTATGCTTTTTATTGTAGGGCTGCATGTCTGTGACATGATGCCCATATACATTGTTGTTATCCGCCCCGAGCCTGTGGGGAGGAGCGGAATACAAAAGCGAATAAATAAATAAATAAATAAATAAATATGAGTTGCTGTGAGTTTTCCGGGCTGTATGGCCATGCTCCAGAAGCATTCTCTCCTGACGTTTCGCCCACCTCCATGGCAGGCGTCCTCAGAGGTTGAGCTCTCTGAAATTAGGCAAGTGAGGTTTATATATACAATCTTAGTGCCCGGGTTTGCAGTGTGCCATAGGAAAGGGTAGCAAAGGGTTAAGGGAAAGGCAGTGGGTGGGGTCATGCAAATTCCACATCAATGGAGAGAGAGAAAGGAACCTTGGGATGTCCATTCTGGAGGGAAAACAGGACATCTAGGATGAAATTGTCTCCAAATGAAAGCATGTCTTGGGTGGTGGGCAGTATGGTGTTTTCGTAGGATGTAGGCAGGGTTCGGGAGACATGACTCCTGCTGTAACCTGAAATGTCCTTGGAGGGAGGGCTTTTGGTGGCTCTTCAGTACTGTGGGTTATAGCTCTTTGTGGAGGTTATATAGATAACCTCCACAATATATATTTGGATTTATCCATCACCACTCCCATCTGGCTTGGGGCGACTTACACATAATAAAATATGGTTAAAACCGCATATATAAAATACATTAAAAGATGCATTAAAATCCTAAAACAATACAACAATCCGAACACACTTAATAGCAGGTGTCAGAGAGCCTGCAGTTTTCAATAGCAGAGGGCCTGCAATTTAAAGGCCAAACGTCTGTTGGAATAACAAAGTCTTGCAGGCCTTCTGAAAGGCCAGCAAGCTGGGAAGAGCACGGACTTCTGGAGGGAGCGCATTCCAAAGTGTTGGTGCAATAATATGGAAAGCTCTCCTCCGTGTTGAAATCAAGTGGAAGGATTTACAGCTTGGGATTACCAGAAGGTTATGTGACTCTGAACGCAGTGGTCTAGTTGGATAGTATAGGGCGAGGCAGTCCCTTAGGTACACTGGCCCCAGACCATTCAAGGCCTTAAAGGTCAATATCAGCACTTTGAAGGTAATCCGGAATTCAACTGGAAGCCAGTGCAGTTCACGTAAAATGGGAGTAATGTGGCAGCATGTTAGAACACGTGCCAGCAGCCGAGCTGCAGCGTTCTGCACCAGCTTGAGTTTCCGGATCACTGACAAAGGAAGGCCAATGTAGAGAGCATTACAGTAGTCCAGCCTTGAGATGACCATGGCTTGGACCACTGTGGCTGGATCGTGGCGGGACAGGTAGGGGGCCAGCTTCCTTGCCTGGCGGAGATGGAAAAACGCTACTCTACTGACGATGAAGATGTGTGTCTCCGTCGACAGTTGAGAGTCTAGTGACACCAAGACTCTTAACAGATGACGACGGACTTAGTGTTGCGCCATCCAGGGTTGGAAGCCGAACCTCTCTCATTTGGAATGTCCAGAGTTTGAGAAAGAACTCTTGTCTGTTGGAGGCAAGTGTGAATTTTGCAATTGGCCACCTTGATTAGCATTAAACAGCCTGGCACCTTCAAAGCCTGTCTGCTTCCTTCCTGAGGGAATCCTTTGTTGGGAGGTGTTAGCTGTCCCTGTTTGTTTCCTGTGTAGATTTCCCATTTTTAATGTTGTTTTTATTTACTGACCTGATTTTAGAGTTTTTGTAAATACTGGTAGCCAGATTTTGTTCATTTTCAAGTTTCCTCCTATTTGTTGAAATTGTCCACATGCTTGTAGATTTCAGTGGCTTCTCTGTGTAGTCTGACATGGTGGTTGTTAGAGTGGTCCAGGTCCAGCATACATTTTATAAAGCATAAATGAAAGTTTTCGTAAGATACATTGTGTCACCATACATTTCGTTGTTACCATTTATGTATTACCATTTATGTATGTGTTAGTTAAATCTTTTTTTTCAAAAACGTTAGTACTAAATCTCTAAAAAGTTGTCACCAACATGAAATGTCTCAATCAGATTGTTTTATTTTGGTCAAAAACCATCTAAAGGTAAAGTGAACAATAGAATACAACATTTGAGAAATTAATAACATCACATTTGAAATGTCTGGAAAGCCTGGCCATAGTGTGACTGTTGCAATTTTTTCCTGCAGAAAAATCCTTTTCCTGGCTCCTTCCAAGGTCAAACTGCAGACCTTTTCCAGAGCCTACTGTATAAATCCCCAAAGTCGTAGAAGCCACCCTCTTCTTGCTTATTCCTTATGCCATCTCCCCCCCCCCCCTTTAATAGGCCCCTCTCCCTACACAGGAATGAATTCTGGAGTCGCTTTGTCTCCCTAAACACACACCCACAAGCCCTGAATTCTTGCTTTCTCATCCCTCCTTGCTTTAAGCTGTCACGCTGCACACCCTAGCCAGAAATGCGGGTAGAGTCCAAATCTTTCCGGTTGCCAGGTTTCTTCTTTACTTCAGAGCATGAAGGCCTGCTAGTTTCACGCAGTCGTGGCTGGAAGCAGTTTCCCCTTTCTTTCATGTGACCGCATCCTCAGTTTGATCCTGCTCTCTCTCTCTGAAACTTGAACTGGAATCTAAAAGGTTTTGATTTTAAAGCTAATACTTATTAGGAACATACCATATATACTTGAGTATAAGCCAACCTGAATATAAGCCAAGGCACCTAATTTTACTACAAAAACCTTGGAAAATGCATTGACTCAAGTATAAGCCGTAGGTGGGAAAAGCAGCAGCTACTGGTAAATTTCAAATAATAATAATAATAATAATAATAAAGAGAGAGTAAAATAATGAAAATGTAATAATAACAGTAATAATAGAGTAAAATAATAAATATAACAATAACAATAAAATAAGATAATAAGATAATAAATGTAATATAGTTACAACAATAAAGAATAAAATAATCTATATAAATAATGGAAAGAGGGGAAAAAAGACATGGAGGGATGGTCTAAACCAGGGGTGCTCACACTTTTTCAGCATGCGAACTGCTCATAAAACAATCAAGTCAAAATGATCTACCTACCCACTACAAAAATGTGAAACATATAACACAATATATGCTTTGAACTGGGTTTTCTGAGTCCACACTGCCATATAATCTCATTCAAAGCAGATAACATGGGATTTTATTCAACTGTGAGGAAAGGACCTCAGATAACCCAGAGTCCTTCCACACATTCTATTTTACAGTTGACACACACTGTCTTCCCGCCCTGCCTGCGATCTACCAGGACGCCCTATGCAATCTACCAGTAGATCGCGATCTACCTAATGAGCACCCCTGGTCTAAACATAGGCTATCCTTCCTAGGTAGAATAGCCACAATCAAGATGATGGTGTTGCCAAAGATGAATTTTCTGTTCTCATCAATTCTGATCATACAAAAGGATTCTCATTTCGACCTCTGGAAACCTCTGGAATAGAGATTTATCAAAATTTATCTGGTCGGGGGGGAAACCGAGAGTTCGAATGAAGATCCTACAAGACTCGAAAGAAAGAGGAGGTTTAGGACTCCCAAATTTAAAATTATACTTTGAGGCGAACTGTTTAACATGGATCAGGAGTTGGTTCAAATTAGAAAAAGAAAAAATTATGAACCTAGAGGGCTTTGATTTGAAGTTTGGTCTACGTGGCTACCTCTGGTATAAAAAAGTCAAGGCGGATGGGAAATGGGTTGGTTCCCCTACTTCCAAATACGAGAAAAATATAGAGAAGATGAGAAAATCGGCTTTGAAAGCCAAGGTAACGAAATAGAAGATGCAATTATGGGGAAGGAAGAGAAACTAGTGGCCAAAAATTACAAACTATTATTGAAAAGAGAAAGCGAAAAAGACCAAAATAGAGGGTATATGAAAGAATGGTCTAGGAATATTGGGTTTAAAATAAAACCAGATACATGGAAAAAATATCTGGAAAAATAATATAAATATATCATACTGTTATAAATATAGAGAAAACTGGTTAAAGTTACTATAGATGGTACTTAACCCCAGAAAAATTAGCTAAAATTTATAAGAAATCAAAACCAAATTGTTGGAACTGAAACGGGAAAAATGGCACCTTTTATTACATGTGGTGGCTCTGCCAAAAAGCTAAACAATATTGGAGTATGATTCACAGAGAAACGGAAAAGATTATTTTAAAAAAGATAATAAAGAAACCAGAAAAGTTTCTTCTGGGAATCATAGAATCTGATTTTAATACAAATGAAAGAAAAATATTTATATTAGTAATAACAGCAGCAAAGCTATTATATGCAAACTTTTGGAAGTCGAGGGACAGCCCATCCAAAGATCAATGGCTTCAAAAAGTTATAGAGACAAGTCAGATGGAAAAGTTGATAGAAGCATTAAGGGAAGCTAAAGATAAAGAGGAATGAAGTAAAAAATGGGATTGGTCCCTCCTGCAAGAGTACAGCAGAAGAGAATGTAACATAGATATAAATCTTACAACAGAAGTTATTTTAGAGTGGAGCTAATCTCCTAACAGTTGTATTCATGATTTATTTCCCTCTCTCTCCCTCTCTCTCCCTCTTTCATATGTTTCTTATTATAGGCTATTTAGGAGAAACAGCCGAGAAATTAAAAGAAGATCTAGACAAGGATATAAGTATACAATATTATTTATTTAAAATGTTAGATAAGCCACCTATACTCCAAAAATTTTCAGAGCACCTTCTATGCTATGCTATGTAATAGCACTTTTTACTTTTTCATTTCCTTTTACCTGATCCCTTGCTCTTATCTTCTTTCTCCTTTCTTCCTTCTATCCTGTTATATTTCTGATTTTATATTGTACTAGCTGTACCCGGCACGCGTTGCTGTGCCCTTTTTAGGAGATGCGAGAAAGTCCAATCATCCACGGTGTGCCCTCCTCTAAACTGCAGTTGGATGGAGTGTGGGTCATGGGGGGCATGGTGTGCCAAGTTGAGTCTTTATTGGTCTTGGTTCTGGGCCACAGTGGTCTGTGGGGAATGATGGGTTTTGAAGTACTACAAATCCCATTTTCCATGGTGGTACTTCAAGTCCCATCATGCATGGTCGGGGCTCTGTGTGCCAAGCTAGGTTACTGTAAATTCAGGCCATACACAATGTCCCATGAGCTGAGGCCTAGTTAGGAGAACAGCAAGTTAATGAAGCCTTACTGTCAATTCAGGCCATACACAATGTCCAATGAGCTGAGGCCTAGTCGAGAGAATCAAGTTAATGAAGCCTTACTGTCAATTCAGAGCGTAAACAGCTTCCCAGTAAGTGAGGGCTAGTTAGGGAAATCAAGTTAATGAAGCCTTACTGTCAATTTTGGGCGTGGTCTGTGATTTTTTGGTTGGAAGTGATTTGGGTGTTTGTGTTGGGGATTGGCAGTTGATTATGGTTCGGAATTTTCATGTTGGCTGGCCAGTGCAGCAGTTATGCAAATCCGCCCTTATTGGCAGCCAATCATGTTGTTCAGAATGTAGAGGCTGGGTGAGTCTTTGGCTGCCCCGGAGGATGCTGGTAAATGTAGTTTTATTTTTACTCATTGTTTTGGGGGCCTTTTAGGTTTTGGGGGGAAAGTTTCTTTGCTACAAACGTACCTTGCTTGAGGCCTATTTCTGTTGGCAAGTATTGTGTTTCTGCGTTGTAAGGTTTCTTTGTTTGAGGTATACATCACATGACGTGAACCCATTTATATAATAGATTTTAAAATCAAATAATTTTTTTTTTAAAAAAAAACAACCTTGGAAAACGCATTGACTCGAGTATAAGCCGAGGGTGGGAAATGCAGCAGCTACTGGTAAATTTCAAATAATAATAATAGAGAGTAAAATAATGAAAATGTAATCATAACAGTAATAATAGAGTAAAATAATAAATGTAACAATAACAATAACAAAATAAGATAATAAATGTAATAATAAATATGACAGTAAAGAATAAAATAATCTATATATAAACTGTAATGTTTGTTTGTGGGATTAACATAACTCAAAAACCACTGGACGAATTGACACCAAATTTGGACACAATAGACCTATCAGGCCAACAAGTGACCATGACGCATAGAAATACTGAAAAACACAGTGGAAGAGACTTTAAAAGCCAAAAAACACATTACAATCCATGCGCAAAAACACACACACACACATATATACACACACACGCAAACACACATATATACACATATGCACAAATATATAGGCCTACACACTCTAAATCATATTTACACAGACTGGGCCACAGCAATGCATGGCAGGGGACAGCTAGTAAATGTAATAAAATAATAATTGAGTAAAATACTGTAAATGTAATAATAACACTAATAATTGAGTAAAATAATAAATGTAATAATAACAATAATAGAGTAAAACAATAACTGTAATAATAAGTAGAGTAAAATAATAAATGTAATAAAAATAATACTAATAACAGAGTAAAATAATAAATAACTTTGACTCAAATATAGGGTATAATCCAAAGGGGAACCTTTTCAGCCTAAAAAAGAGGCTGGAAAACTAGGCCTATACTTGAGCATATACAGTAACTATTTTCTGTTTTTTCTAAAACTTGTCAGTGGGTTTTTGGTACCTGCTGTAGCAGAGCTTTCTAAACTGTATGTTGCGACAGGTTAGCTCAGGCATGAGCAAACTTCGGCCCTCCAGGTGTTTTGGACTTCAGCTCCCAGAAATCCCAGCCGGCTTACCGGCTCTTAGGAATTGTGGAATTGAAGTCCAAAACACCTGAAGGGCCGATGTTTGCCCATGCCTGGGTTAGCTGCATTGTGAACGTAATGTGAACTCTCTGAGTCTATGTGAATGAAAGATTTTCATGAGATAGGTTGTGTCCTCACTCATTTCATTTCTGCAGTTCATATACGTGTCTGTATGTCTTATAAAGGGCTGGTTTAATCTCAGGTTTTCTAATAAAATTGAATTACTGTGTTGTGAAATGTTGCATGTGTTGGAACATCATAGAGTTGGAAGAGACCTTGTCGGCCATCCAGTCCAACCCCCTGCCAAGAAGCAGGAAAATAGCATTCAAATCACCCCAGACAGATGGCCAGACAGCCTCTGTTTAAAAGCCTCTAACTCTATGATCCTAATTGCACTACAAATGTTTCATTTTTTAAATTTGAGTACAATATAATAAGACAGCTTTCCAAACTGTGTGTTGCAACTTTTTAGCGTGTTGGCTGCAGTGTGTAGGTGTGTTGCGAGAACATTAAGGAAAAACTCATTGTCTATTTTCAAAAATATAAACAAAAGGTTTTCATGGGATATGTTGTGTTCCCATGCATTACATTACAGTATTACAATGCATATGCCCTGGTGTCGTAGCAGGTTAAACTGCTGAGCTGCTAAACTTGCAGACCAAAAGGTTGGCGGTTAGAATCCGGGGAGCAGAGTGAGCTCCCACTGTTAGCCCCAGCTTCTGCCAACCTAGCACTTTGAAAACAAGCAAATATGAGTAGATCAATAGGTACCACTTCTGCGGGAAGGTAACGGTGCTCCATGCAGTCATGCCGGCCACATGACCTAGGAGGCATCTACGGACAGCACGGGCTCTTCAGCTTAGAAATGAGATGAGCACCACCCCCCAGACTCAGACACGACTACACTTAATGTCAAGGGAAAACCTTTACCTTTATTTATATGTCCATATCTCTTATAAGTGGTTGGTTTAATCGCTGGTTTCCTAAGTAATACTGAATTACTGTGTTGCAAAATGATGCGTGTCTAAAAAGCGTGTCAGCAACAGGAAATGCTTGGAAAGCTCTGCAATAGGATGATCTTCCCCAACTCCACCCTTAGCTTTCCCTACTGACTTCCCATTCTTTGGACAGGAAAGCTATCTTCTGTAAACATATATGATGCAAATCTTCTCACATTAGAAATCTAATTAAGACCTTCTATATAACTTTCTCCATCTATAATCTACATAAAATCAAGATGTGTTTTTTCCTGCTTTTAAATTATTCAGAATCCCTGATCCATAATTGTGTGATTGTGTTTTCTTTTTTTTATAACATGTAACAGTATTTCCCAATCCTTTCTGAAGTTGTTTTGACTTTCTTTTCTCTGGCTTCTTATATCACATAGAACAACAAACTGTTTAACCACATTTGTGGTTAGAATCAATCAAAAACCCTTCCAAAACATACTTCCTGAAGCTGACTTGCTTAATAAAACCTCAGTATTAAATATAGTTCCCAATTCAGACAACATACACACAAAGAGTCTGGTTGACTGAAAAATTCCAAGGTCTTCTTTTTGGCCATGTGTTGAGAGAAACATATAAGGAAGAGATATAATGGTTTATTATAGGAGTGAGGAACTTTTTCAGTGTAAAGATCACATTTTAACTTAGGAAGGGTTGTGGGAATGGACACACCCAACCATGATCATTCTCTACTTCCTGAAGTCAGTCTGTCTTTTTGTTTTCCCTTTTGCTTCTCTCCAGGCTTCCAAGATGGTGTGCGGTCAAGTTCAAACAGCCGGAGTGGTAGCCATGACAGGCATGAAGAGCACACAGACACATCCGACAGCGAGTCGTTCTCCTTACAGGTCCGCAGGATCAACCAGCAGCCTCAGATCCGCAAGCCAGGAGAACAGGGCTATGATCCCAACAGGTAATACAGGGCATTTATCTGCATTTAATTGAAGAGAATACCAAAGGCAGAGGTGGAAAACTGGGCAGCCTTCCAGATGTTGTTGCACTGTAATTTACCTTTTCATGGCTTGGATAGTCACTGGTGAAGAATGCTGGGTGTTGAAGTTCAGGGTTGCTCAGCATCCACCCTGACCTGAGATCAGGATGGACGTCCTTAATAGGATGGATGCTGGGCCAGATTCATCAAGAAACCTGTCTCATTCCTTGAGGTTATTGTATATCTTTGGTAGAAGTGCTGGATGCTACTTTCTTCCCCAGTGTTTCAGTAGGGCATCCAGATTTTCCATTCCTTTCCCATTCTTTTTTGTTTTGGTATCATAGATTCAAAAATCTTCATGCATTTTCTAAGTTTCCTGTCTCTTGATCTTTCAAAGTTTGTCAAACTGTTTAATTGTTTATATATTTACTAGCTGTCCCCTGCCATGCGTTACTGTGGCCCAGTCTGTGTATATGTGTTTTTGTGTGTATATATTTGTGTATATATGTGTTTGCATATATATGTAATTTTGTGTATGTGCTGTAATGTAATTTTTGAGGTTTTTTGGCTTTTTAAGTCTCTTCTGTGTTTTTCAGGGTTTTTATGAGTGATGGTCACTCGTTGGCCCGATAGGTATATTGTGTCCAAATTTGGTGTCAATTCGTCCAGTGGTTTTTGAGTTATGTTAATCCCACAAACGAAAATTACATATTTATTTATATGGATTAGATGTATAAACCATTATGAACTGGAAATTTAGGAATAGGGTTTATTGGATTTAAACCAGTGAGCAAGTACAAAAAATTACAAGAGAAATAAATGTCTTATAAATCAGTGACTTATAACTCAGAAGACTGAAAACAGCGAATTGGTTCATAACCAATTTCAAGGCAGCAAGTGGGACTTTGGGCATGCACTTGGTGGTGATCTCGGGTCCATGGGGAATGGCTAGGAGATCTGGCAGTTAGTGATCTGGCAGGATAAGAAGGGAGAAGGCATGCCCTCAATTATCCTAATCCTCAACTTTATTTATTTATCCTATTTATACCCTGCCTTTCTCTACCCCAAAGGGAACTCAAGGCGGTTTACATATGGCAATTATTCAATGCCATTGAAACACATATAAAACATTAATCTTAAAATAATGTTGTGCTCCGGTACAACATTATTTATTTATTTATTACAGTATTTATATTCCACCCTTCTCACCCTCACATATATGGCAAATATTCAATGCCGTCATACACTGACAAGACAGACAACTGTACATAGATAGAGGTATATATATATAGGCTTTCCCATCTTCAGCATCTTGTAGGCTGTGCTCGGTTCCAGCCAGAGGGATGGGGGTGCTGTCGCTCAATCTTCCCTGCCAAAGAACTTTAGTTTGTAAACGTCCTACTTTATCAAATCGCTGGCATTTTTCTGGCATTTCTTTATGGGTTCCTTAAATACCTCCCCGCTTAGGAGGTACCTATCTACTCACATTGCTGTTTTCAAAACTGCTAGGTTGGCAGAAGCTGGGCTAAAAGCCAGGAGCTCACCCCAACCTGGGCTTCGAACTTCAACCTTTTAGTTGGCAACATTTACTGCAGCTGGCATTTAACCTGCTGTGCTAAAGCCTGGCCATTTCCAAATCTCCAGCAAAAGTGTGGCATGCTCATAAGCAGCGATTACAGTGGGGACCAGGAGGCCACATTCTGAACCAGCTTCATCTTCTGGGCTGGTCTGAAGAAGAGCCTTAGACAGAGCACAAAACCATAATCCAGTGTTGACAGTACCAGTAGCTGGAACTGCTCTCTACAGGATATCCTTTTCCAGATGTTTTAGAAGTCAGAGGGAGCTAGAAAAAACATTCTTAGCTACCTGGCAATGATTGATTGAGGAGTATCCCTAGGTTTGGAATTTGCTTTTTCGGAGGAAGTGGAATTGCATGTAGATGGTTCTCATGTCAATGGGGTGATTAATTTAGTTTGAGTTTTACTCCAGACTTTAACGGCGGTATCCAAGGTGCTCAACCTATTCTATGGAGGCTCTGCACCTTGGAAGTGTGCAGATCACTTTGATATTTATAGACATCTGTCGTTCCATGTGTGTCCTATTTGGTGACTCACTCATTCACTCCTTCTTTCGTTATCTGTTGGTGGTACATGAGAAAGGATGCTAAGCTTGGGCTTACTCATTGTGAGTGAGGTGCAATTTATGTGGCCAGAAAGCGCTGAACCTCAATAGCTTAATGTGATAATTTCCTTTGTGAGACAGTGATGTAGAATGAGTCACACGTTTTTCTATTTCCTAGAGTTATCTGCAGCTAATTGTTCCATTTTTGTCAGTATGGTTCTCGCTCTTGCAACTACATTATCCTTAACAAAAAGAGAGCAGTAATTTCATATGCATGTATATGCTAAAATAAGTTCTTAGTGTGCTTGAGATGTGTACTCTTCTCACCAGGAGAGAACCTGAAGTGAAGACCATGTGGAAATTTATTTATTATTTTATTTATTTATTCAATTTTATATTCCGCTCCTCCCTGCAGGCTCGGGGCGGTTTACACAACATACTGTACATAAAAACAATAGCGTGCGTAAAATGATTAAAATTACATAAAATTCATAAAATTCGTACAGACAGTGATCGGCAATCAGATTGAATTTCCGAGTTTCAGTTAAAGGCACGTCTGAAGAGAACGGTCTTACATGCCCTCCGGAAATTCCACCTTTTGAATATTATCACTTTATTTATTTATTTATTTATTTATTTATTTATTTATTTATTTATTTATTAGATTTGTACACCGCCACTCCCAGAGGCTCGGGGTTAGGGGTTACAACATAATGTGTCAAAACACAGATAGATAAAAATACAATAAAACATTAAATTTCAACAAAACACAATAGGACACAGGCGGGAATCACGGGCATTCAAAAGCCTGCCTAAATAGGTGTGTCTTGCATGCTCTGCGAAAGGTGTTCATATTTCACAGAGCTTGTGTCTCAGGAGGCAGTGTGTTCCACAATGTTGGAGCGATGATGGAGAAGGCTCGTTGCCTAGTTGATGTCAGATGAAAGGATTTCACACTGGGGATGTTTAGAAGATTCAAATCTTCTGAACGTAGTGATCTCGGGGGGTTATATGGAATCAGGCAATCCCGTAAGTACACTGGCCCCAGAATAAACATTTTAATATCATTCTCCTTCTATGGAGCTAATCTTCTTATAAGTAAAGCTTGCTAGAACATTAAAGAAGGCAGTTCTTCCCACTGGTAGCTATGTCTAATGGCATCGGATTTTGTTCATATGAATACAAGGTTGTTGTTTTCCTTCTCTTCTTCCTTCCTCTATTTATATTTATATCAGTGGTTCCCAGCCTTTTTTAAAATTTTACCAGGGACCACTTTGACCAGGGACTACTCTCCAACATTAGTACCAAAAGGATTACAAATCAGTTTTTGGTCAACTTTAGATTCGGTTTGGTTGTTTGGGGTGCTGATTCAGAAAATTGCATTGGATGGACCACATCAGATCTAGTTTCTAATACAGAACATATGCCATCCAGTAGTTGTCATCTGCTTGCCCACAGAAAACCATATTTAATCATCTAGAGCTGATATGGTAGTAGTAATTTTTCGTGGGTACTCAGCCTCTACCTTCCCGGCATCCCCATTGCCTGAGCAATATAAGAGGGCCTTGCAAGACTAGTCGCTGTCGTTGCTGCGTTGTTTCAAGAAACGGTGTATTAATGGTGAGGCTGCGGACCATATTTTCATTCTTGCAGACCACACGTGGTCCATGTACTATAGGTTGGGAACCACTTATTTATATCCTACCTTCCTCTTCTAAAGAACACTCAAAGTAATTGTTGTCCTTTTGGATCTGAGAATCAAACCCAGGAATTTAGCTTACGGTTTTCCAGTCAAACTATTAGACCTTACTCTGGGGTCAAATAAGAATAATATCCAGGAATCTGGGCTTCAACTACAGACAGTCCCCAAGTTGCAAACATCCGACTTACAAACAACTCATAGTTAAGAACGGAAATGAGACAACAGGAAGTGAGAGAAACCTATTCCTTGGAAGGGATATTCTCTCCTGGAAGAGTAATCATGGGGGAAAGTGTCTCTACTGAAGCTTTAATCTGTGTTTCCACAAAAGGGTCAAATTTCCAAAATCCAATTCTCACAGAAACAGAAAGTGTAGTGAAAGGCAGCAAAAACAAACACCACAGGGGTAACTCCACTCATGTAACTCCACTCTTGCGTGAGCTGCACTGGCTGCCAATTGAATTCCGGGTCTCCTTCAAGGTGTTAGTTCTAACTTTCAAGGCCTTATATGATGGAAATCTTGTGGCCTGGTCGCCCTGGGCTGGATGAGTGCCGGTTGCCTACCCTGGATGGCGAGCAGCTCAGCCCGTCATCCCTCGTAAAGAGTTTAGGTGTCCAATTGGACCCTTTGCTGACCATAGAGACCCAGGTCGCCATGGTCAGCAAAACGGCGTTTTACCACCTCCGCCAGGCTAGGCGACTGGCACCCTACCTGTCCAGGGATGATCTGGCCACGGTGATCCAGGCGACGGTCATCTCGAGGCTGGACTACTGTAACGCCCTCTACGTTGGCCTCCCCTTGTCGACAGTCCGGAAACTCAAGCTGGTGCAGAATGCTGCTGCTCGCTTGCTGGTGGGAGCACCAGTGAGAGAGCACATCACTCCCATCCTCCGGCAACTGCACTGGCTGCCTATTGAGTCCGGTGATTGCCTTCAAGGTGTTGGTTTTAACCTTTAGGGCCTTGCACGGTCTAGGGCCTGAGTACTTAAGGGACCGCCTTACCCCGTATATTCCCTCAAGATCACTGCGCTCAGAAGAGCAGAACCTGTTGGTTATTCCATCACCCCGCTCCTGCCACCTGTCCAGCACAAGACAGCGGGCCTTTTCTGTTGTGGCCCATTCCCCCATGACTTGCAGGCTCACTGCCTTACACAACATACTGTACATAAAAACAATAGGGCGAAAATGATTAAAATTACATAAAATTCATAAAATTCGAAGACAGTGATCTTGGAAATGATTACCCTAGCCACGTTCGAAACTTGGCCCTTTCGAAGCCTGCAAGACTGCCCCCTTCAGACTAGCGTTTGGCTAGCCTGAATGTAGATGCATATCACCGTCCGAGTTAAGATCTGTAATTTACTGGCTACTGGCTATGTATTGTGCGTTTTACTGAATTTTACTGTATGTTTTATTGTGTATTTTATTGCTATTGTGATCCGCCCCGAGCCTGCAGGGAGGAGCGGAATATAAAATCGAATAATAAATAAATAAATAAATAAATAAATATGTTTTGGGGCCAGTGTACCTGAGGAAGCGGCTTACCCCTTATGTGCCCAGAAGATCACTGCGTTCAGAGGGGCTCAACATGTTGGAGGTGCCTGGCATAAAGACCTACAGGCTATCTAGTACGCGGCAGAGGGCTTTTGCAGTGGCCGCGCCGACTCTATGGAACTCCCTGCCTGAGGAGATGCGAGCCCTACGGGACTTGATGCCATTTTGCAGATCCATTAAGACCTGGCTGTTTAGGCAGGCATTCGGCCTCTGACCGGTGCCCGCCATAACCTGCCACCCTGCTGCGTCACCGCCACTTGCATTGCTGTTGTTTTGTTGTAGTTTTATTGTGGGAGTGAGGTTTTAACTTGGGGTTTTAACTTGGTTCTCTAATGTTTTATGTGTTTTATCTGATATTTTATTGTTGTAAACTGCTCTGAGCTCCGGAGAGAGCGGTCTATTAAGCTGAATAAATAAATAAATATATAAATAAATAAATAATAAACCATGATGCAACTCTTGGATGCAAGCTGTCTTAGCAAGATGGCCTAGATGGCCAACATCTGCTATCTTTCCTTCTTTGAAGCTGGAGAAAGTATTTTTTTCAGGACTATAGCTTCCAAAATCCCCCAGTTTTAATCGGATACTGCCAGTGTCACTTTTTGAAACACTGATTTCCCAAAGATGGCCGCGTTGAGCAGGCGTTTGAACGCCGAGCTCCGCCGAGCTCCTGGCAGCCTTTCCCGCACAGCACCCCCACTGCTGAGGGGGGTTGCTCCATGCATGAGGAACGACCTACAGGACTCGGGGGGGGGGGGTGACCTTTGGTCGCTACTGGAAGCACCGAAGCGCTCCCTCCCCCTTTTTGAGGCCCTACAAGCTGATGCCGAGTCTGCCTTGGAGGTCGCTCGGGCACCGGCCTCGGTCCTCAGGGCCCTTGCGAGCCTGAAGGACGCTGCGGCCCCCGGGAGGCCCCTTGGCCCAGCAAAGACTGCAGCGACCACAGTGACCCCCCGGAAGTGCCTGGCTTGGTCCCCCGTCCCCTGGCCGGGCCTGGAAGAGGCCGGGACTCCCACCCCCCCAATTCCACCCAGGGGGATGTTGGCGAGCAACCCAAGACCATCGGGGACGTGCCGCCAGATCTTACCGGTCTCCTCCTTCATCTCGGCCGGCTGGTCGAGCGGCTGGCCGCCTGGCTGGGGGAGCTGGACAGGCTGGGGCCGGTGCTGGCGTCTCTGTGCAGCACGGACGGCCCTCGCCGCCCAGACCCCCGCTCGGAACCTGGAGGGGCTGCGGCCGACGGAGCCCCGGGCCCGCCTCACTTGGACTCCTTGCAACCGGGTCTGGAGGAGAGAGGGACGAGCGGAGTGGTCATCCCCGGCCCCTTGGACGGACCCCCGGAGGACGGTTGGCAGCCTGCCGAGAGGGGCCCCCTCTCTGAGGAGGCGACCCTACCCGGGGGCGAGGCTCTAGTGGGAGCGGCGGTGGACCGATGGTGGAGCCCGTGGGAGGCGTTGGGGCACCGGGCTTCCCCGGCCCCGACGGTAAGGGCGTCGGCTGGCTGCTCCAACATGGCGCCGGCTTGTCCAGCTCGGCGTCCTTGGCCCTGCCTTCCCGGCCCTCCCAAAAGGCTAGGCCTACGCCCCCTGTGGCCTCCACGCCGGAGCAACCGCTACCTCTGGTCTTCCCACCGGAGGCCGCAAGCTCCACCCCAACCGCTGCCCGCGAGGCCCCTGGGGGAGGTGTTGGACGTCTTGGGGGTCCTGGCGGGGGCCCCCGGGGGACGGCCTCAGCGACGGGCGGGCCGACTGTGGCAATCCCTGTGGCAGCAGCTGACCTGCGGCCCGGGCCGTCGCCTGCTGACGACCCGCCTGCTGGTGTCCGGCCAGCCGCTGTCGGTGGCTCTGCGGCCGGGAGCGTGGTTGGCACGGGGGCTCCTGTGGCCGACCCCCCTCCCCGGTGTCCTGATGGTGGATCACGAGGCCGCGGATGGCCGAGAGCTGCCGCGGGTCGCGGCTCGAGCTGTGGCGGGGGGGCGGCGAACACCTGAGGACTTCCCCGCCACTTCAGATGAGACGGAGGCAGGGCCGATGGCGGGGCAGGGGGTGGGGCCGGAGGAAATTCCAGCTCTCCTCTGCACTACCCCTTCCCGCAGTTGCTGGCCCGCAGAGGGCGACCTCCGGAGGGTTCCATCCCAGGTCTTTCCGGAACCTCCCTCGACGAACCTCCAACCCAGGAGGATGGGCAACCCGTCGATGTTGGGACCCGCACCGCAGGCCAGCATCGACCACCACCATATGGACCTTGAGTACCTAAGGACACTGTTTGACCTGTGGGACCCTCCACGACTCCCCCCGTTCAATGGACGAGCTTAATAGCTCTGATCTGCCCCTCCTCTGCTGTGTCCACCCCTTGTTGATGCCCTCATCTTGTTGTATGTTATGTATGTTTTTATTCTGTATTATTTGTTTTCAACTGTGCACCGCTCCGAGCCTACGGGGAGTGGCGGTAATAGAAGTTCGATTATTAAATTAAATTAAATTTAAATTAAATTTTCTATGCCATCCAAAGCTAAGAAATAGATGTTTTTGGCTGGAGTTACACTTAAAATGTACCTTTCTGTCTAACAAATTCAGCTTAAGAACAAACTTATAGAAACAGTCTTCTTCGTAATTTGGAGACTGCCTTTATTCTGTTCCCCTTCAGTCATTTCCGACTCTTTGTGATTTCATGGACCAGCCCACACCAGAGCTCCCTGCCAGCCGTCACCACCCCCAGCTCCTTCAGAGTCAGTCACTTCATGGACACCATCCATCCATCTTGCACTTGGTTGGCCCCTCTTCTTTTTTCCTTCCATTTTCATCAGCATCATTGTCTTTCCTGTCTTCTCATTATGTGCCCAAAGTACTTCATCTTTGCCCCTAATATCCTTCCCTCCAGTGACGGCCTTATTTCCTGAAGTACGGACTGGTTGGATCTTCTCGCGGTCCAAGGCACTCTCAAAATTTTCCTCCAGCACAACAGTTCAAAAGCATCTATCTTCCTTCGCTCAGCCTTCCCTATGGTCCAGCTCTCACATCCATAGGTTACTACGGGAAAAGGTTAGTGGAGGATCTGTACACAGAGGATGGAAACCCTGTAGAACAAAAAGAAATTCAGAACTGGATTGGGTCAGGGAACTGGATCCAAAGCTGGGCCATAAGACAGGAAATTTTCAGACGAAGGGAAAAAATAAGAGAACGGGATAGTCCATTTGAGAAGGTGATTAGGAAATGTTTGAGAGGGGAGAAGAAAGTGGCAGGAGATCTGTACGAACAAATCATAACAGTAAAAGAAGAAATAATAGAGGAAATTTTCCAGACATGGAGATTGGACATGGAAATTGAGAGGGAAGACATCCAGAGGGAAATAAGTAATATAACAAGAGAAAAGTATAATGCATTAAGGGAAACCAGAAGGAAAATGTTACAAAAATGGTACAGAACTCCTGCACAACTTTCACGCTGTGTACCAGGGATGAAAGATAAGTGTTGGCACGGCTGTGAACAAAGAGGGTGTTCAATCATATGATATGGGAATGTGATAGAGTGCAAGATTACTGGAAAATGATTGAAGGAGAAATCAATAGAATGTTAGATTTACATATTGTAATAGTTAATAGAAATGTATTACATGCACGGATAATAGGAGTGAAGAATATGCAAAAAGAAAAATTGATTGATAAATTAATAGCGTGTTCACAGATATTTTTAGTGAGGGGTTGGAAGGATAAAACAAAATGGACATTGACCAACTGGTATAACTATATAATTAATATGTTAAATGTGGAAATAACAAATTGTAAATGGAATAATATAGATAAAACTGAAAAGATAATAATAACAAAGAGGATGTGGGAACCAGTTAGAAATTATTTAGAAAATGTGTTAAGAGGTGGAGCAGAAAAATTGAGACTGATATTTCAAATGTAACCTCTGTAGTTGGATGTATAAACTGTTTGTACATGGAGGGGAGGGTGGGAGTGGGGAAAAAACCAATAAAAAATTTAAAAAAACAAACAAAAAAAAACATAGGTTACTAGGGGAAATACCATTGCTTTAACTATGCGGATCTTGGTTGCCAGTGTGATGTCCCTACTCTTCACTATTTAATCGAGATTGGTCATTACTCTCCTCCTGAGAAGTAAGCGTCTTTTGTTCCCCTTATAGAGATAGAAAGAGCGCTGCTGCATAATCTTGTAAACTGCTCTGGGCTCCGGAGAGAGCGGTATACCAAATCAAATAAATAAATAAATAATCAACCTGGATTTTACTCTCCAAACTAAGAGAGACCTGTTATTCCTTCTTTTGACCTACTGAGAAAGCATCCTATAGGGATTGGGCATGTCTGAGTGTTTCTTGGGCCATGCTGAAACTAGTTTGACAGCTTTGGCTCAAAGTTCCTGTGGAAAACAAAATCCAGACCTGTCACATTGCTAAGATGTCTTGGTAGAGTTTTAAGTGTTCACTGACTCTTGTCGGAGAGACTTTGTCCTGTTTTCCAGGTTGTATGGATCATAGGAGGTAATATCAACCAGGTTCCATCAGTTACGCTAAAAGAACTGTCTGATCTTGCCTGTGGCTCACAAGCTGTTTTTAGCCATTGGTTTTGTCATATCATGTCGTAGAATGCTTTATTCCATGTTGTTTTCATCCCACTCAGGATAGGGATTAACAAAATATTCAGGTAACCGTCTCATTGTCTGAATTAGAGCTATCAGAGGATGTATCTACACTGTAAACTTAATGCAGTTTGATACCACTTAAACTGCAATGGCTCAATGCTATGGAATCCTGGGATTTGTAGTTTTGTGAACCTCAGTACTCTGACAGAGAAGGTTAAAGAGCTTTTAAAACTGCAAATCCCATGATTCCATAGCATTGAGCCAAGGCTTTTAAGGTGGGGTCAATTTATATTTATCCTACAGATTAGGTGCACCCTGTGTTTTTACTATAAGCCACTTCTTCCCATTCCATGAAGTACAGAAAAAGATGGTGCATCTAGAAATATGTTGAATAGTTGAGGAATTTAGTCATTTTTCATGATGCGCATTAAAGTATCCCTAGTGTGTGTGGGGGGGGGGGGGGTGTGAAAATGACAAGAGTTTTCCAACCTGCATCCTATTCCATAATTTCATTGCACCTTTAAATGTTAAATATTTGCCATGTCAATGTATTTTGTTATCCTTTATATTTTTAACTGTCTGTGGTTTAGAAACTATTTTAAAGAGCAATGTTTATTCTGACTTGTATGTACTTAATGTTCTAAATCTTTCACCTTTTGTACATTGCCTTCAAGCCATGAGAAGCATTAGTCCAAAGCCATGGATAAATAAATAGTTGCAGAGGAATGCATAGTAGTAAGCCAGGTGGTTGAGAGCACATAATAAGTCAAGATTTGTGGCTAATCCTGATTTACCAGGAGTGAGCTGCATATTTGTACATTCAGCCCACTCGGTTCTCCCACTCATCCAAGCAGGTAAACCACTAGCAGTAGCTATAATTTCTGTCCAAATCTTGGATCCTAGTTTGCAGCTGAGAGCCAGCTCTAGAGATTAGAGTTTGAATCTCCATTCAGCTATGGAAACCCACTAGTTATGATTGTCTTTATTTATACCACACTTTCTCTCCGTGGGGATTCAAGGTAGCTAACACCCTACTGGTTGACTTTAGGCAAGTCACACTCTCTCAACCTCAGAGGAAGGCAAGGGCAAACCCTCTTGGAACAAATCTTGCCATAAAACCCCAATGAAATGAGTTGAAGGCACATAGCTTGTTTATCAGAAAAATCAAACAATGACTCTAAACCACTCACAGGATTCGTGTAGGATGTTGGGTTGCCTTAATCCATTCAGAAGTCTTCTATAGCGTATTATTTTGTGTCAAAAGCATTGCATGAATAAGTATAAAACTAATAAAAGAGAGAAAACACAAGCAGCTAAATAATTTTTGATGAAAAATGGGCAACAGCGACCACATCGTCTGTGGCTTTAAACAATTCTTCCTATGTTCATGAAGCAGGGCTAATTGTAATACAAGAAGAAAGAGATAATTTACATTTACAGTTAAAAATCCCTGATGTGGGACTCTCCTCCGTTGTCATTCTAGTTCAGTGTTTCTCAGTCTGTCAGTCCCAAGATGTTTTGGCCTTCAACTTCCAGAAACCTTAACAGCTGGTAAACTGGCTGGGACTTCCGGGAGTTGTAGGCCAAAACACCTGGGGACCCACGAATTGAGAACTACTGGTCTAGTTGAATTACTACCCATTAAAATCTAATATTCAGTTGCATACAGAAACTTTGAATTTTATAGTTGCATACTTAGATGTTTTCTAATCATCATCATCGGCAATCCGTCATGGCCGAGTATGATTACCTTCCAAGGGTAGAGTCTTGTTGGTGGGTCCATTAGTGCGTGCAGAGTCCTATTTTGGATCCGTGTTGTCTTTCGCGGTGAGGGCATACACATCTAGATGGAAGACGGTTCCAACAAGGATTTGCCTGGCACATCTTCCTTCTTGGCATGTTTCTCTCTTTTGCCCTCTATCTTTCCCATGTAATATAAAGAATGTGAACAATCAGGAGCCATAGTTTATTTATTTTATTTATTTATTATTCGAACTCCTGAGGCTGAACAAGGGCACAGTAAAATACAGGCAATAAGCAGTTAAAAACAATTAGAAACAACCGTTGACATTGCTACTTGTTTCTGAGTAGATACTGCTGCATTGTCACAGAGGGACTCTAACTTTCCAATTGTGTTTGATCATACCTCCAGTATCCAATAATTGATCAGTCTGGTAGCATTGATCAATGTTTTTCCCCACATATCTGAATGATACTAGTTCTCCATCCCGCTATGAGCTTGTGATTCTCCATCCTAGCAATTCACCATCCCACTATGATCCTGAAATTAAGCTGAATATGTCTATTATTGCCTTTTTAGAAGCTACTTTTCTCTCTTGATTGAGACCCAAAGTGGCTAGAGTTGAGATGGGACTTTGAGCTGCATGTTTCAGCCAAAAATGTTTCCACTTTATAATCCCTTCCTAATCTCCCTTGCTCTTCCCCATCTGTCAGATACCGGCTACACTTTGATCGGGAGAGCAAAGAAGAAATAGAGCGGAGGAAAAAGATTGCCAGGGAAAAGATCTTGGAGCCCTTGCCAGAAGCTGAGACAGAAGTGGACATAGAAGATATTTACAAAACCGGCTCAGGTAAACAATAGGGATCCAGGAAAATTAGCTCAGTGGATGGATGATGCAGAAGAGTGTTCAGCAAAGCATGATTTGTAAGAAGTAGGGGATTTTAAAAGTTTTTTAAAATTAAAATTTAACACATTACACTAATTCTTTCTTTCTATATTGTTGTTATGATTTTCCCCCTCTGTCTCTCCCTACCATCTTCTGTAATTCATATAATAATAATAACAACAACAATAATAATAATCTTTATTTATACCCTGCCACCATCTCCCCGGAGGAACTCGGGGCGGCTCACAAAAGCACTCTAGGGTGCCACACATAAAATAGAAATACGTAAGTATAAAAACATACATATAGACATAGACCATCAATTACCATACATATACATTGTTTTCCAAATAAATATATGTTGTAGATATGTTGATCATAGCGATTGATACTAATTTATCCAAAACCTCTTGATCCAGAACTTTACATTCTCTGTTGCCTTGATTATTATTATTATTACTATTATTAATAAAAAATATAATAACAACACAACTTTATTTTTATATTCTGCCACCATCTCCCCGAAGGGACTCAGGACGGCTTACAAGTGGGACCAAGCCCAACAAAACAGAGTTTATCACTAAAAACACATTTAAAAACAATGTCAACAAATTAACAATTTAAAAACAACCGTAAACTGAATAAAAACAGATCTCACTGAGTTATAAATGGCTTCCCAGTAGTCTCAAACATACAGTCAACTCTCCACATTTGCGGGTTTAGCTTTAGTGAATTTAATTATTTCCAGATTTGATTAAGGGCTTCAGTGATTTCCAACTTTTGGGCCTCCAGGTATTTTAGACTTCAACTCCCAGAAATCCCAGCCATCTCACCAGCTGTTAGGATTTGTGAGAGTTGAAGTCTAAAACATTTGGAGACCCAAAGGTTGGGAACCGCCGCTCCTCCAGCAAGACTCTAGAATCAATTTCTTGCAGAACTTCTTGCAAAAGTTGGCTATAGAGCCATGCTGGAGGGCCCTAGAGAGTCCTAGAGAGAATAATTGTCTAGGAATCTCATATACCTTCCAGGACAATTCTGTGGCCAAATTTTGACAGAAGATAATCATAGAGTTGTGCTGGAAGACCTAGAGATTCCTAGACAGGTGTTGTCATGGGTTTTTTTTAAAGTGTTTCTTGAAATTTGCTGTTTTTTTCACTTTCATGGGAATCCTGTGTCCCTAACTGCAGTGAATGTGTTTCTTCCTTCATGTCCCCTCTTGTTAATGTTATGCCATGTGTTAATTTTTCTGATGGAGCTATGGACAATATCCTATTTAGCCACTTTGATATGCCTCATTCTCTATACATGCTACCATATGATGTATATAGAAACACATATGAAGGATTTATGTGTAGTGCAGAATTATATCCTTCTGTAGTATGTGTGCTGATGAAGGCAGGTATGAGAAGGTTGTGCAGAAGTATGGAAGGTTCCTGCGAAATCATCTGTCAGCAGTGTGGTGTGGGGACATCTCAGTTCCCCTGAACACCTTGCCACTGACCTCAAAGTGGTTATTGTAGAGGACCAGATATGCATCAAAAGGAGGTTCAGTGTGCTGAAATACAATTCTTTTAAGTGTCACAGGACTCCCTTGGGTTCCTTCAACCTTGTTATTGCTTTACAGTGCAGTGAAAGTTCAAAGGAGGTAAAGTGAGAAACATTTGGCAAGGAGCAACGTAAGGCACTTTTATACTAGCATAGTGCACAAATGGGATTCTAGTGAAGTTTTTGTCTATATATCCCAACCAGTCCTTCCTTTCTCTTGCTCTCAGTATTGGATTTTCCAAAACGTCCACCCTGGAGTTACCAGATGACCAAAGAGCAGCTTTTGGCTCGAGAGGAGAAATGCTTCCGGGATTATCTAGAGAATATCTACACTACATTCCAGCCAAGCCAGCTAAGTTACTTTGAGCACAATCTGGAGGTGAGCCTTTAAAAGTCTGAAGGGAAAGCTTGGGTTTCAGGTTGTGTGGTATTCTTTTTATCAATCTACTTTTTAACCCACTTTCATAAGAACTCTGATAGATACAAAATACGACTTTGCATGTTTGTTTCCAAAGTAAAGTCTTGATGTCTTTGCAGTTGATATTGTGGAGATATCTGTAGTGATCTGTAGTGATCTGAAACTTTGTGAAAGGTGTAGATACATTTAAAAGGCTGAAGAGACCCAAGCTAAAACAGAGTGGATGGTTCAGTTTCTTAGAATCATAAAGTTGGAAGATACTCCAAGGGCCATCCAGTCCAACCCTATTTTTCCATGCTGGAAAACACAACCAAAACACTCCCAACAGATGGCCATCTAGCCTCTGCTTAAAAACCTCCAGAGAACTCTGCCCCGGAGTGTGGTGAAGGCTCCTTCTTTGGAGGCTTTTAAACAGAGGCTGGATGGCCAACTGTTGGGGCCGCTTTATTTATTTATTTATTTATTTATTTCCTTCGGCTTCTATGCCGCCACTCCCGGCGGGCTCGGGGCGCCTCACAACACCAAACAATCACAGAGTAAAAACAGCGATTCAGAATAAACAGAGCATAAAACATCATTAAAAATATCAAAATACAGCAATTAAAAGCGACCTGGGTTAAAAATCATTTTCCAACAGGGGGGTGCGTCCCGTTGACACCTACACATGGAAGGCAAGTTGGAAGAGGTGGGTCTTGCACGCCCGCCTGAAGGGGAGCAGGTCGTGGATGACACGCGTGTCTGCCGGAAGGGCGTTCCAAAGTGTCGGTGCAATCACCGAGAAAGCCCTTCGGCGAGTGGCTGTCAGTTTGGCCGCTTTTGCAGAGGGGACAGCCAAGAGGTTGGTATCCTCAGAGCGAAGAGATCTCATAGGGCAATATGGGGAGAGACAGTCCCTCAGATACGCTGGCCCCAGGCCGTGCAAGGCCTTAAAGGTAAGAACCAACACTTTGAAGGTGATCCGGTGCTCAATTGGAAGCCAGTGCAGATCCTGCAAAATAGGTGTAATGTGACAACCTGCTGGGGTACCAGACAGGAGTCGGGCGGCAGTGTTCTGCACCAGCTTGAGCTTCCGGGTCACCGACAGAGGAAGGCCAACATAGAGCGCATTACAGTAGTCCAGTCTCGAGATGACCGTGGCTTGGATCACCGTGGCCAGGTCGTTCCGGGATAGATAGGGGGCCAGCCTCCTTGCCTGTCTGAGGTGAAAAAAGGCAATCTTACTGACCGCAGAGACCTGGGTCTCCATGGTCAGTTGGGAGTCCAAATGGACCCCCAGGCTCTTTACGGAGGGCGATGGGCATAACGCCGCACCGTCCAGGTCGGAAGCTGGACATCCCCACCACCCGGGCGGCCTAGCCACAAGTTCTCTGTCTTCGCCGGATTCACCCTCAACCTACTGGCTCGCAGCCATCCAGTAACGGCTTTGAAGGTGATTTTCCTGCTTCTTGGCAGGGGTTGGACTGGATGGCCCACAAGGTCTCTTCCAACTCTATGATTCTACAGGCAGCATAATCCACTGCCAAATAGCTCTTACTGTCAGAAAGTTCTTCCTAATTTTTAGGTGGAATCTCTCTTCCTGCAATTTGAATCCATTGCTGCATGTCCCAGTCTCCAGAGCAGCAGAAAGCAAGGTTTTCCCCTCATCATTTTCTAGTTTTTAGTAACTCAAAATTTCAGAAATACACTTTTGGCATGTAAAGAAAAGGAGCAGGCAAAGTGACCAAGGAAATACAAACATTGCAAACACAAGAGTTCTAGGTGTGCAGTGTTTTTCAGTGCCTCACTGTCTGCAACACTACAAATTTGGCGATTGGCACAAAGTGTCATTGGTGGGGCATTCCTATAATTCTTATTTCGGGCAGCAGAGCCCATATTTCCCCCTCTCATAGCCATTGTGAACCATGGCTTTCAGAATCCCTGATCCAGTGCCGATGAATGAATTTACTGACTGATGGGCACAATTGGACAGAACAAATGGCACAGAGATCTTTTCCAATCTTCTGTTTTTCATACAGACCTGGAGGCAACTGTGGCGAGTATTGGAGATGTCAGACATCGTGTTGCTCATTACAGACATCCGGCACCCGGTAAGGGCTCCCTTTGATGATTTGACTGCCAGTTCTTGATGGCCTCTGTTCACGCAGACTGTTGGCTCAGTTTAATAAACCTTTAATGTGCTTTGACTCACTGAGCAGGAGGGCTGTATGTACTCCCTTCAAGAATTGAAGCAGAAAACACATTCTACAATATCCGTCTAGTTATTTCACAGAAGGTGGTGCATTTTATACGCAGCTCTTGAGTGGAGTGCATAAGAGCTCATTATTTAGCAGTAACTAAAGCCAAAGAAATTTCTCTTTATACCGATCTTGTGCATGGCTTGAGGATGGTACTTGTTTGGACTATATCTCCCAAAATCCCCAGATCTTATTCTGACTGTATAGTTTGGAGATTGTAGTCCAAAAAAAGTATCTTTTCAAAGCTATGTTCCTAGGGTAAGTTTTATATGAATCCCTAGAACAATTCACATGGAATAATTTATAATCCAGTAGTTGCTGTTTTAGAGCATTGAAGGCTATTTTTCTTTTGACAATTTGGAATGTATTTTTTAATTTTTCTACTCAGTTGCTGTTCTTGTCTGTGGTTGCTGGTTTGTATAAGTAGTAAAAGGTGGGTGGCCCCAATGAGTAAATAATGAAAAAGGGGGAAGCAAACAGTTAGTAGTTCAATAATAGTCTATATTTTATATTCCAAGGTAGTGAAACGGATAAATTCAATATTCATATACCAATTCAATTCATAAGATGATTAGGAGTGTAGATAAAAGTAAACGGAAAGTCCAAGAGCTGTATATAGTAATAAATTCACGATAATCCACAGTGGATGAGAGATCTCAACACAATCAACTCCAATAATCCAAAGAAAAACACAGCTCTCAAAGGGTCGACGAAGTAGTCGTTTCGCCCACCAGGGCTTCCTCGGGACCCGTGGACTTAATCCTAATACACATGAGTCAGTTTCACTAGGTCTGGATAATATCAAGTATATATTTCTATAATCATATGTGGACGCAGCCACTGCGAGATTCTCTTAAAGTTCCGTTCATCCTCCCACGGTCTTTATTCGCCTAGAGCAGTGGTTCCCAACCTTTTTTTGACCAGGAACCATGTGACCAGGGACTACTTTGACCGCGGACCACTACCAAAAGAGTTATGAATTGGTTATTGGCCAACTTTAGATTTGGTTTGTTTATTTGGGGTGCTGATTCTGAAAATTGCATTGGGTAGACCATATCAGCTCTAATTTCTGATACAGTGATCTCCATCTGCTTGCCCACAGAAAACCATATTTAATAGAGTTGATGTGGTTTATCCAATGCAATTTTCTGAATCAACACCCAAAATAACCCCAGGAACAGGCCTAAAAATGAAGACACCAAGGCGCCCCCACTTTCAAGCGCCTCAAGGGGAGGGAGGAGGAGAAGCAGCAGTCAGGAGGCTTGTCACACCTTTCATGGGAATGTCCCGGATTACTCTCGTGGATTAAGTGTTTAGTTCTCACTATATTGTTTAAAAATGTTTTAATTGTCTTAATGTACTTTTTAATTGTATTTTAATATTTATTTAAGTTTACATTGTGTTTTAGAGCATTAAATTGTTGCCTCTATGTAAAGCCGCCTTGAGTCCCCTCTGGGGTGAGAAAGGCGGGGTAGAAATGTAATAAATAAATTAGGGTGGTATATAAATCGAAATAATAAACAAACAAATAAATAAATTTATTTATTTATTTGTTTATTATTTCGATTTATATACCACCCTTCCCAAAAAGGCTCAGGGTGGTTCACAACAATGAATACACAACACAACGTAGTTAAAAACAGAATAAAAACAGATTAGGACCAGAATGGAAAGCACAACCTTAGAGATTAAATGCCTGGCAGAACAGGGTGGTCTTACATGCTCTCCTGAAGGCCTGTAACTAACTCCATTATTGCTCGTGCCTCTGCCGGGAGGGCGTTCCACAGGGTAGGCGCTACTACAAAAAAGGTGCGCTGCCGAGTCGATGACAATCGGCAAATCGTGAGTGATGGAACCTCCAATAGGTTTTGTTCCATGGACCGTAGTGGTCTCTGGGGAATGTGCAGGGAGAGGCGGTCCTTCAGATACACTGGCCCCAGACCATGCAAGGCCTTAAAGGTTAACACCAGCACTGTGAAGGCAATCTGGTACTCGATGAGAAGCCAGTGCAAATGCTGGAGGACTGGTGTGATATGGCATGTTAGTGTCACTCCAGCCAGCAGCCGAGCTGTAGCGATTTGCACCATCTTCAGTTTCCGGATTATTGACAAAGGAAGGCCAATGTAAAGGGCGTTACAGTAGGCCAGTCTCGAGATGACAGGTGCCTGGATTACCACCGCTAGGTCGTCACCGGAAAGGTAGGCTGCCAGCTGCCTTGCCTGGCGCAGATGGAAAAACGCTGCTCTGTTCACGGTGGAAACCAGAACCTCCATCGTCAGCAGAGGGTCCAGTTCGACCCCCGGGCTTTTAACCAGCGGCGACGGACTAACCACCTCTCCGTCCATTATTGGCAGCCGGAGCTCCCCCCCCCCCCCCCAAATGGGACAACCCAGCCACAGGACCTCCGTCTTTGACGGGTTCACCTTCAACCTGCTGGCCCGTAGCCACCCAGTCACGGCTTCCAGGCACTGATGGAAATAATCGGGTACAGAGTCCGGCTGGCCTTCTATTCTCAGCGTACTGATGACACTCCAGACCGAAACTACACACCAGTTGGGCAAGTGGACGCATATAGATGTTAAATAATAGAGGAGAGAGGATAGCCCCTTGGGGGACCCCACAATTAAGGGGGACCCTTTCCGAGACCATCCCTCCCCTCTCCACCCGTTGTCCTTGATCTTGGAGAAAGGAGGCCACCCATTTAAGAGCGGACCCCCTCACTCCTGTCATGGCTAAACGATGGATCAATAGAGAATGGTCAACTGTGTCAAATGCTGCCATGAGGTCCAATAACACGAGCAACGCTGACCCACCTTGGTCCAGCTGGCAGCGCAGCTGGCCTGTGATAGAGACCAGCACAGTCTCTGTCCCGTGCCCAAAGTGGAAGCCGGACTGGAAGGGATCTAATCCGGCAGAGTCGTCCAAGAACCGCTGCAGCTGTCCCGCTGCTGCCCTCTCAATTACGTTGCCCAGGACTGGTAAATTCGAAACTGGGCAGTAATTGGAGGTGACCGAGCCATCTAGAGCCGGTTTCTTCAGCAGCGGGCTTACCATCGCCTCTTTTAAACTCTCTGGAAAAACTCCTTGCTCAAGGGAGCCGTTTACTATATTCAACAGAGGTCCACGTAACCCCTCCCAGCAAGATCTAACAAACCAGGAGGGGCACGGGTCGAGGGAGCAAGTTGTTGGTCTAGTTGCAGCAATGATCTTGTCGATCCATTAGATGAAATTGGTCGAAGGTAGGCCTGCCGAATGGCCATGGGGTCTCAAGTTAGCTCACTGTATCAACCGTGACTCAGTTTCTCTCTGTTGCCTCGGCACTATAAGAGGGTTTCATGAGACCAGTCACTTTCTTTGCAATGGTGTAGTAACGGTGATGCTGCAGACCATATTTTAGTTCTTGGGGACCACTGGTGGTGCACAGACCACAGGTTGGGAACCGCTGACCTAGAGATAGAAAACAGCATTATAGTGACACCTGGTGACCGAACAAAACATTATGCTATTAAGTAATATTTTTATTTTGATATATTTATGTATTTTGATATACATTTATACGTATACACAGAAAAAGAAATACAAGAAAAAATTCAGAAAGAAGATAGAAAGGGGAGGGGGGAGGAAATGACAGAAGAGACAAAAATGCAGTAAGATAAAGGTGTCATCCCATATTCTTTTCAGCAGTCCTTTTAAACATACAATCAGTTTAAACCGCTCTCATTTTATAGCTACTGTCCTCCGCTCTATAAAATGTACCTAATAATCAAAATCCAATTTTAAAAAAATTCTACAAGGATTAGTAATTTTTTCAAATAAGACTATTAGTCTTATTAATTTCCTGAACTAACATATTTAATCTAAAGGCTAAATCCATTTTTGCAGGCCATCTGTCTTAAGAAATCTAAAATAATAAGTTCTTTCTTTGGATATATGCAGCCCTCCCCAATTTTTCTAACCTAAATAAAACCCTTTCTCGTTATCTTCTGTTCCAACATGGATATCAACTAGATTTATATATGAATACAATTAATCTTCTCTAACATATATCCGACTTATATCCAGCTTATCTCATATATACTTATTTAATTTAGCATATTTTTCAAAGCGTCTTTTCAAATGGAATAAGATATAAATGCATTCATAAATAAGATATAAATGGTGGCAGGCTCACCATTTATACAGAAGTCCTTACAGAAACTTCCCTGCTTCTTTTGCATCTGCTTGCTTAGTTCTGTGGTCACAACACAGGTAGTTACTAGGGGTTACTTTTACTTCTAGCTCCATGGAGAAATCCACTGGCTGGAACTTGCCTCAGTTGCTCCTTCTCATGGAGCTTCTGGGTGCAGCTTTGGCCAGCCATTGCCATCATCTGGAAGTCCTATTACAATACATTATTGTAGTCTCTAACTGAAGCAGAAATAGATAACCTATGACCTTTCAAACGTTAGAGTGCAATTTTATTCCATCAGTCAGGGGTTATGAGAGGTGTAATCCAGTTTTTTTCCATGTCAGGAGTGACTTTAGAAACTGCAAGTTGCTTCTTGGCCATCTGCAAGGACGTTGCTCAGGGAATGTCCGGATGTTTTACCATCCTGTTGGAGACTTCCCTCATGCCCCCACATGAGAAGTTAGAGCTGACAGATGGGAGCTCAACCCGCGCCCCGGATTCAAACTGTTGACCTTTTGGTCAGCAGTCCCATCACAAGGATTTAACCCATTGCACCACTCCTCCATTTACAACCTCAAGACACGGCAGAGCAAAGCACTTAATGAATTATATTTTGTAATATGTAAGCATTTGCAAACTGCTAAGTATCCCAGGAGGCATCCATATTCCAATGGGCAACTTGTGTCATGCCTTATGTTGCTTGACTCCTAACCACTAATAATAACCAACTTGGTCAGCAGTGAGGCGTTATGGATTTTTGCAACATCGGTGAGGAAGGCTTCAATACCCTGGAAGGTACACCCCAATCTATCTGATTGGAGGAGAAGCTGGTGTCTGCACATTTACAATGGACATGCCCAAGGGAGTTGCAGCTGGATTTCTCATATTAGAACTAATGTTATGGCATCCACTAGCACGGTGTTTCCCAACCTTTTTTGAGCCGCAGCACACTTTTTACATTTACAAAATCCTGGGGCACACCACCAACCAAAATGACACAAAATGACACTCTAACACAGTAATACATATAGTTAATATGTTTTTTAATGTATTTATACACTCTGTGTGAAACTTGGGCCTGTTTCTATGAACACAAAATAGATATCCTGGCAGGAATGGCAGAAAGACACACACGAAGGTCTTGCTCAACAGCTGGGAGTTATAGTTCACCCGCAATCAAAGAGCATTCTGAACTCCACCAATGATGGAATGGAATCAAACTTCCCACACAGAACTACCATAACCAAGAGAAAATACTATAAGAGTTTGGTGGGCATTGACCTTGAGTTTTAGGAGTTGTAGTTCACCTATATCCAGGGAGCACTGTGGAGGGGAGGGAGGAAGACGTGGGGCGAGTCTGCGCAGTAGCGCCCGCACGGGTCACGTCTTTCTCCCTCCCCTCCTGCAGAAGCAAAGAGAGACAAAGCAAGCAGAGCGAGGCAGGGAAGAAGGGAGCCCGAGTGGAGAAGAAAAAGTGTTTGGCAGGAGGGGGAAGAAAGGGTATTGGAGGTTCCAATTTCCCACGGCACACCTGATGACTGCTCACAGCACACTAGTGTGCCACGGCACACTGGTTGGGAAACACTGCACTAGCAGATGCACTAGCATCTCGCTGCACTAGCAGATTTTCACTTCACTTGGTGAAGTGAAAATGGCCACAGACAGCCAAATATGTGCCTTGTCTGATTGAACATCCTGCTCGGAAGTAAAGCTCATTGCATATAATCATAGAATCAAAAGGTTGGAAGAGACCACAAGGGCCATCCCTCAATCTAGGCACTGTAGTTCTATTGATTCAACTTAGGATCACATTGGCTTTTCTAGCTGCCACATGACATTGTTGACACATATTCAGCTATTTATTTACCGTGTCAGAAGCCAATTGAGAATGCAGTTATAATGTATAGGGGGAAAAACAAACAAAGTTAAAAACTTGGCATTATACTAATTTTCCTTTGACCAGAAGCTGGAGTGCCTCTGGTGTCACTGTAAGAAGGTCCTCTGTTGTGCATGTGGCAGGGTTCAAGTTGCATTGTAGTAGGTGGGTCTGTGGTTTGCTCTTCTCCACACTCGCATTTTGTGGGCTCCACTTTGTGCCCCATTTCTTCATATTAGCTCTACATCTTGTGGTGCCAGAGCGCAGTCTATTCAGTGCCTTCCAAGTCATGCAGCCTTCTGTGTGCCCAAGTGGGAATTTCTCATCTGATGTCAGCCACTGATTGAGGTTCCAGATTTTTACCTGCCACTTTTGGACTCTTGCTTGCTGAGGTGTTCCTGCAAGTATCTCTGTAGATCTCAGGAAGCTCTGACCTCCAAGAAGCACTTCTTGAATATCAAGCAAAAAGTGTGTGATAGAAACAATATTGACTGGCACAACCTGGGGATCACAACCAGACACAGTGAAGACATCTGCCCTTGCGCTTTGCTACTCTTCTGCTGAGTACGCATGCCCAGTGTGGAATACATCTCACCATGTTAAAACAGTGCATGTGGCTCTTAATGAGACATGCTACATTATCACAGGATGTCTACGCCCTACGCCTCTGGAGAAATTATATTGTTTTGCCGGTATTGCACCACCTGACATCCGCCGGGAAGTAGCAGCCAATAGTGAAGGGACCAAGGCAGTGACATCTCCGGCCCATCCTCATTTGAATATCAGTCAGCACGCCAGTGTCTTAAACCAAGAAATAGCTTTCTAAGATTTATAGAGATACTCGCAGGAACACCTCAGCAAGTGAGAGTTCAAAAATGGCAGGCTAAAACCCGGAACCTCAACCCCTGACTGATACCAAATGTGAAACTCCCTCCTGGGCACACAGAAAACTGGGTGATTTGGAAAGCGCTGAACAGACTGCGCTCTGGCAGTACAAGGTGCAGAGCCAACCTTAAGAAATGAGGCCACAAAGTGGAGTCCACGACAAGCGAGTGGGAAGAAGAACAAACCACAGATGACCTATTACAATGCAGCCTAAGCCCTGCCACAAGTACAATGGAGGACCTTCTTATAGCAACCCAAGTAGCCAGCTACGGATCAAAGGACATTTAATACAATGCCATTTTTTTTAACTTTGTGTCTTTTAAATACATTACAACTGTACCCTCAGTTCGCTTCTGATATGATAAATAAAATCAGGAAGCTATAGATTACTGCAACGCACTCTACGTGGGGCTGCCTTTGAAGACAGTTCGGAAACTGTAGTTATTCCAACGGGCGGCAGCCAGATTGCGAACAGGAGCTACATACAGGGAGCATACCACCCCCTTGTTGTGTTAACTCCACTGGCTGCCTGTCCACTTCCAAGCTCAATTCAAAGCTCTATATACGGTTCTGGCCCAACTTACTTGTCCGAACGCATCTGCCTCTACGTCTCACCTCGCACCTTAAGATCATCCGGGGAGGCCCTGCTCTCGTTCCTGCCAGCATCTCAAATGCAGCTGGCGGGGACGAGAGACAGGACCTTCTCGGTTGTTGCCCCTCGCCTGTGGAATGCGCTGCCAAGCGAGATACGAGCGATCCCATCCTGCCTAGCATTCAGGAGAAAGGTAAAATCTTGGTTGTAGGACCAGGCCTTTGAACAATAGCATAGCAGCACTTTAACTGGAATGGACTGGCTTGATGACAGAGATGAGGACTCGGTTTTACTGCTCTACCACTTGGATGTGTGGATTGAACACTGTTTTTAATGCTATTTTAATGGACTGTTGGATAATTTGGTTTTAATTAATTGCTACTGTTTCAATTTTGTATGTTTTATGGCTATTTTGTGTATTATTAGGCATCGAATTGCTGCCTTTGTTAGCTGCTCTGAGTCCCATCCCCCCCGTCCCACCCAGGGGTTTGAGAAGAGCAGGGTAGAAATGCTGCAAATAAATAATAATAAAATAAATTTCTTAGTATTTCTTGCGTATGCAGATAATGACGTTCTAAAAGTCCGCGATCTCTTTCATATGGAGTTTTTTCAAGCCAGGTGTCACTCATCCTATATTTGTGCATTTCATTTTTATGCCATTGTGTAGTACCATACATATCTCCCTGTTGAAATTCATTAGGTTAGTATTGGCCCAGCCCCCTAATATATTAAGCAGGGCTGTCCAACTTCTACCGGCCCAAGGGCCGGAATTCCGGTCACTAATCACCTGGGGGGCCACAGCGTGAAAACGTTCCTCGCGCCCTCCTTCCAATCCTTCCTGGTTCAGCGATGAGGAGGAGGAGAAGCTCCGCCCACGGGGCGCTGCTGGGCATGCCCCGTGGGAGCTTCCCTTCCTCTTCCTCCTCGTCGCCGAACCAGGAAGGCAGTCACGGCGACAAGGAGGAGGAAGGGCGATGCCCAGCATCGCTCTGGGGGCGGGGCGTCCCTTTCTGCTTCTCTCCGTGACCGGTCACAGAGAGAAGGAGGGAGGAAGCCCCGCCCCTGGGGCGCTGCTTCCCAAGGGTGGCCTAGGGCGGCAAAACGCCTTAATCTGGGCCTGGGTAGGCGGGCCGCATCCAAGGGGCTGGTGGGCCGTGTGCGGCCCGCAGGCCGTCTGTTGGACAGGCCCGTATTAAGATATTTTAAAATTCTGATTCTTTCCTATGGGCTGTTACCGTAGCTATCCTCCCAATTTGGTATAATCTGCAAATTTGATAAGAGTCCCTTCTTTCTGTCATCCAAGCCATTGCTAAAGTTGTTCCTGTTCTTACTCTAGAACTCGCTGATATGATGTGACTGTCTTCTCTCATTTATTACTTTTTCTGTCTAGGTCATCAACTTTTCGCCAGCCCTCTATGACTTTGTGACCAAGCAGATGAAGAGAAACCTCATCCTTGTGCTGAACAAGATTGACCTGGCACCCCCAGCCTTGGTGGTGGCCTGGAAGCATTACTTCAAGAGTCGGTTCCCAGAGGTCCATGTGATTTGCTTCACCTCTTACCCGCAACTTGACCAAGATCCCAGCGCAGGTACTTTTTGAAGCCTCATAACCCCTCATGGGCCACCCGTGGGTGCTGCCTTCCAATGCAGCTATGGTTGGGCTTCTTAAACTTTTTCCACTTGTGATCCCTTTCTTCCCAAGACATGTTTACCTGACCCCATACCTATGTCAAATGGGTATAAAAATAAAATACTTACTGAGAATAAATCAGCATTTGCAAGACTTGCTAAACAGGCTAATTCAGCCCTCAGAGGGTGAATCCTCCCACCAAAAGCTGTGATTGGCCAGCTTCTCAGCCAAGGGGAGGGCTGCTTCTGAGACTCCCAAGTGGGGAAGGGAGAGCAAGCATGCTTGGTGCATGGCAGTGTGGTGCGCATGTGCAGGCAAGGGAGAGTGTGCGAGGTGGGAGGGAGGCTTGCGCCAGCGAGTCCCTTCAAGGCATGGGTGTTCTGTATAGGAAATGTTTCCCAAATTTATTGGTGGTATGGTTCAGAATGCTCTTTGATTGTAGGTGAACTATAAATCCCAGCAACTATATCTCCAAAATGACAAGGTCTATTTTCCCCAAACTCCACCAGTGTTCACATTAGGGCATATTGAGTATTTGTGTCAAGTTTGGTCCAGATCCATCATTGTTTGAGTTCACAGTGCTCTCTGAATGTACGTGAACTACAACTCCAAAACTCAAAAATTCATCCTCTTCCAACCCCACCAGTGTTCAGATATTAACATTACGGTTTATAAGAGTATGTAAATTACAGTTATGAAGTAGCAACAATAATAATTTTATGGTTGGGGGTCACCACGACATGAGGGGTTGCGGCCTTAGGAAGGTTGAGAACCTGAACTCCTTTTTGGCAAAATGATGCCATAGCCTTTTGGAAAACATGAATCTCCATAACCATTTGAGAAATGGGATTCATAACCTTTTTGAAAAACCACTGGCCACTGGAAAGGCATGACCTTGTTAGAAGTCACAACCTTTTGAAAAGTGATGTTCACCAGCATTCATGCAAGGCAACTAGGTCTCTCAGTTGCTATACTGACGTACCTAGGCATGTCTTTGAACTGTTAGGGACAAAACATGTATATTCAGAAGAGTTTCAGAAGTGTTCTTTGAAGTTGCCCCAAAACATCTAATTTCCCTTAATTATTTTTGCCTTTCAATCATGCTCTCAAGAGACAAAATAAAAAGTCTTCTTCAAAAGTAACAGAGTTGGTTTACTCACAAAGGTTCATGTATACAGCATACAGGAATTTTGTTTATAAATCCAGTTACAATAGGATTTTAACTATTTTCTCTGTGTAGGTAATGCAGGGCATCTTTAGAATCAATAGTCCATAGTACAATGGAGCTTAATGGCTTCTGTATAGCTTACTGTTCCTATATTGAAGTCTAAAGCATACAGGTGGCTTCTACTCTCAGGTTCTATCCCCACTGAAGTCTAATGCAAGCACACCCATCTAAAACGGAGTCTCAGGTTCTGAACCTGATGTCCATACCTGATCGCATTGTCTGCAGCCACTCCCACAACAAAGAGTTTGGGGAAAATTGCAAACCAGTACACACATACAATACAGTAAGCAATTACATAAATAATAAACAACTAGTGGAGGCTTGAGAAGGTTGCTATTTCCAACACTCTTTTATTTATTTATTTATTTATTTATTTATTTATTGTTTGGTCTTGTACTCCGCTCCTCCCTGCAGGCTCGGGGCGGGTAACAACATATAAAGAGGCAGCATGTGCCAACCATGTGGCCTTACAATAAAACATTAAAACATTAAAATCACATGTCACATCACGAGGTGTCAGATGAGATATAAAACATTTCCTTGAACCCGGGTGCGGTATACTAGGCACTAGGCCAATGCGCCTAGTTGAAGGCTAGTCTAAAAAGGGCGGTCTTGCAGGCCCTCCGAAAGGGAATGAGTTCTGGGATGGCTCGGGTGTCTTCTGGGAGGGAGTTCCATAGCACCGGAGCCACCACGGAGAAGGCTCTTTGCCTAGTTGTAGACAGATGGCAGGAGCGGATTGATGGCACCAGTAACAGATTCTGTTCTTCTGAACGTAGTGATCTCGGGGGAATGTACGGAGCAAGGCGGTCCTTCAGGTACGCAGGCCCTAGGCCGTGCAAGGCCTTAAAGGTTAGCACCAACACCTTGAAGGCAATTCGGTACTCAATAGGAAGCCAGTGCAGTTGCCGAAGGATGGGTGTGATGTGCTCCCTCACTGGCGTTCCCGCCAGCAAGCGAGCAGCGGCATTGTCGCCAAGGGAAGGCCAACGTAGAGGGCGTTACAGTAGTCCAGCCTCGAGATGACCGTCGCTTGGATCATCGCGGCCAGGTCATCCCTGGACAGGTAGGGTGCCAGCCGCCTAGCCTGTCGTAGGCGGAAGAATGCCGTCTTGCTGACCACGGAGACCTGAGATCCAGTTGAACACCCAAGCTCTTAACAAGGGATGACGGGCTAAGTCGCTCGCCATCCAGGGTAGGCAACCGGCACTCATCCAGCCCAGGTCGACCGGGCCACAAGATCTCCGTCTTCGACGGATTCACCTTCAGCCGGCTGGCACGCAGCCAACCAGTCACGGCTTCAAGGCAAAGATGGAAACAATCGGGTACGGCATCCGGCCTGCCGTCCATTCTCAGCAGCAGCTGGGTGTCATCAGCATACTGATAACACTCCAGACCAAAGTCGCGGGCCAGCTGGGCCAGGGGGCGCATGTAAACGTTTTATATACTTCTTCTTTCCAAGCCTGAATATGGAGGTTGTCTTAAAAGTGCTTGCCTCTCAGTAAACCACCATAAACAAGTCCCTTCCCATACTTTGGACGGACAGTTGGCAAAACGAGTTAATTTTCCTTTTTACGAATAAATAAATCAACATGCAAAGAAGCAATAGGACTGGCCAGACCAGGGTTCAAGTCTCCTTTTTGAGAAGCAATAAATGCCTTCCCACTTCTGGCTCCTTTGCTTTCCAAGAGCTTGTTTGCAGATTCAGAATTCAAAAATTAATAAAATTAATAATAAAAACCTTTCTATTAATTCAGGATAACCACTATAGTTGCAATAAGATAGAGTCTTAAATTCATTTAATGACTCTTTTAGACTATTTGAAGGTCAATATGGTCAATATGAACTTGGCTCAGCTCTGCAAACAATACTAAATCATTTGTCAGAGCTGTTTGCAATAAATCAACAGAGGGACTTGGAATGTTTTCCTTTTAAAGTTAAAAGTGGTATCCCAAATTAACATGATAGTAATCTCCAAATGTTGAGTCTTTAAACAAGTGCTGGGGTGAGAACGCAACCTGGTCATAAAGACAGAATATTAGACTTCCTGTGCACAAACTGTATCCCCAACTTGCCTTTCGACTTGGGTGTGATTGTAGGTTTTTGCAGTAATATTCAACCAGCAGTCCATCCTACCTTGATAAGGATTCAGGTACGACTGGCAGACATCGTCTCTATCTCAGTAAGATGGAGGAGATGTCTACCTTAAGGAAATGGCTGAGTTATGGGGGAAGAGGATAAGGGTAGATGGGTCGCAAGTTTAAAGCAGCTTTTAGTATCCTGTCATAATCTTGCCGCAGGCCATAGCTCCAGTCTGTTTTTTGGCATCCAGAGCCCCCTCCCCAGGTCATTTTTTGAGCCTCCAAAGAACATTTAGAGAGAGTGGGGTTCAATCGCCCACATTGTCCTCCTCTCAGCAGTAATAAGCTTAGGAAATCCCTGTTGCACTTCAGCCGGAGTTCACCTTGCTCAAAGCACTCACCAGGAAACCAGATGTGGTAATAAACAGTTTATTGATAAAGCACATAGAAGAAAGGGCCAAAGGTACCTTAAGCAAACCATAGAGTAAAATCCAAATGTATATATAGAAAGCAAGTCCCAATAGGCAAAACAAGGGCTGAAACGTGAACATTGATCCAGGAAGCAAGGAACAAAACAAGAGCTTGAATCCATAGGTAAATCCTCAACGCATGAAGCAAAACTTGACTAGGAATCTTGGGCCTTGAGCTAAGACCAGGAACAAGACAGGAGTTTCCCACTCAGGTAGTGACATTGCTTGATCTAAAAATCCTAACAGCTCTCTCCCTAATTTAAGGCCTGCAATACAGGAAGGCATTCTGTTGACCTTGAGAGGCCTGCTTCTGCCTCTCCTTCCTATGGCTTTGCTTGCACCTGAATTTCTTCCCAGGAGTAGCCCGCTTCTTCGGGTGAGCTCATGTTATCTTCCCTTCCCTGCCTGTCAGCTTCCAAACCACAGTTTCATTTTCACACACAGAAATTGCTCTAAAACCTCCTCTGTTCCCCCAACCGGAAAACCATCCTGCTCCAACACCCACAGAACCATCAGGCCCTGCACCCCCAAACTCCTCCTCCTCATCAGCTAGCTGAACGACAACAATCCTTTTTTAAAAAAACAAACAAACAAACAGGAAATGCACTTGAAGTGATTACTAGCTTACGTTGGCCCAAGACAGGTCAAATATTTGATGAAAAATTTATTCCGTGCATGGTAAATGGGAGACAAAGAATTGCTTAGCTGGTAGAAACTTGAATATATGAGCAGGAACATAGAATACCTTCAGGATATATTAAATCCAAAACCAAGGCTTGACTTGAACCAAGAACCAGGGAACTCAGGCTTAGCTTCTCATTCTAACGCAACATTGCCTGAACTGCCCTTAAGGCAAACAACTTGTTGTTTAATAGACGTCCATGAAAGCATCTTCCATGTATTTTCTCCACAACTTTCCCAAGTAGTCTCTCTGAACGCAATCTATTTTCAGTTCTGATTTGTAAACAAAGACTTTTGTTGATCTCTGTAGCTACAGGTGGTTTCTCTTGGGAACTCTCCTTATCACTTCACTCAGTTCCTTATCTGTGTTGCTACTTCTGGCTCTCTTGACTGGCCTTGAAGTCTTGTATTTTCCAAACTAGTTTCAGCACAGAGAGAACCATCATTTCTCAGACTTGAGGGCCTATCACTTTGTGCCACAGGAAAGCTCACAGTCTTCTCTAAATCATCAGTTAAACCATCAGTCTCTGATGGCTGATGTACAACACCATTTTGCAGTGCCATTGCATTTAATGAGACTTAAGTACCCATGGATTTTGGCATCCATGTAGAGTCCTGGAATCAAACCCCAGATCATTCCAAGGGCCCACCTTTGTCCTGAGCTTAGAAACATAACCTTTTTGGATCATAACCCCCAGAACCCCCTGCCTGGCATGTGATTTCTGAACATTGTAGTTCAGAAGTGGAACTTTTCCTGTCTTTGCTGCTTTCTCCCAATGCTATCTCACATAAAGCAGTCAGAATGAAAACCAGGGAAGGCTCCTGTGCCTTAAATAATTGTCTGTTAAGCAATCCCTACTGAAATGCCCTCTGCTACACAACTATTAAAGATACAGAAACCCTCTCAACTTTTCACCCTGGCAACCCTAATCTTGCAGTGTGTGTCAGCATGTCCCAAATTTTTGAACAACTTACATTTTAAAATATATTGAAGTATTTCTGTGAATCCTATGTCTAGCCCTTAAAAATGACACAATAGTTTTATTATGTGTTATTGTGTGCCTTATTGTTTTAATACATGGTAAACTATCTTCTGATCACGGTATACATTATTTTTCAAAGGAAAATAAATCATTCCCTCACCATCTGCTCCAGAACCTGGCCAAGGCATTTTGCCGCCTGAGGCAGAGCAGCACATGGCAGCCGCCTCACTTCATCTAGGTCAAATTTCATAGTATCTAAAGCCAGCCAAGTTATTTTGGTACATGATGCAGAAAGTCCCATAAGAGCTTTTCATAAAACCAAACACACATTAATAACAAATGAAGTAACATTTCCTCTCCTTCCGTGACACCTCATATTTGCTGCCTGCGGCCACTCTTTTCTTCTGCCCAGTCCTTCTCTTTTTTTAGAGCTAAGATGGTTTGTTCCACCACCCTGACTTCTCAGTCCATTTCTTCTCATACACACACATATTTATACACACACACACACAGAGTCAAGGTGACTCAAAACATAAAGAACCAGTGTAGTCTAGCTTTGAGTGTTGAACTGTGACTCGGGAAGCAGGGCAGGAATCAAATCTGCACTCAAGCATGGAAACCCACTGGGTGACCTTGGGCAAGTCACACTGTCTGAAGCAAGGGAACCCCTTCAGCAAATCTTGCCATAAAAACCCTGTGACGAGTTCACCTTAAGGTCACAATTAGTCAGAAATGAAGGCATGTGGTTAACAAGGATTGCAAGCCAGAAAAATATCAATTCTTTGAAATAAAATATGAAATAAATCCTAATACAGTCCCCAAGTTACGAACAAGATAACTTCTTTAGGTTTGCTCTTAAGCTGAGTGTGTATATAAGTCAGAACAGGTACATTTCTTAAGTGTAACTCCAGATACACACACACACACACACACACACACACACACACACACATATATATATATATATATATATATCTGTGTCCCTGTTGAGAATATTTCACCTCACTTTCTATCCCTGTGATCATTGGATTTTGAAAAATGCTGCTTGTGGAAACAAGGATTGGTGATAGAAGCCTTTACTTTATCAAAAACAGTAACTTTAAAAAGTACTTCGAAACCATATGAAATCATTTAAAAACACGATAGCAACAATACAAATGCCACACACACCCTCCCAAAGACTTTTTGACACCAAGTGCTTGTTCAAATACAGGAGGGAAGATGGGAGGGGACCATCCCATCTCCTGTAGCAGTGCATGTCACAACCTGAGGGTCACCACCACCACCACCAACAATAATAATTTATTTGTATCTCAAGGGGACTGATGGCGATTTACAACAGATATCTGCAAACATTCAATTCCATGAAAAGCTGAACAAAGACAAAAAATTTCCCCAAAGCAAATCCACATCTACATTAAAAATAATAACACATTATCCTGTAATATTACATGTAATATATAATTATAATATATATTATTATATTGTACTATATTATCATTCCACAATATATATAATAATCTACCAGCATATTAAACTATTAGTGTTATGTAATATATTGTACTATATCATAAGTTGTAGTATGTAGGTAAAGGTAAAGGTTTCCCCTGACATTAAATCTAGCCATGTCCGACTCTGGGGGTGGTGCCCATCTCCATTTTTAAGCCAAAGAGCCGGCATTGTCCGTAGACACCTCCAAGGTCATGTGGCCAGCATGACTGCATGGAGCACCGTTACCTTCCCACAGAAACTGTACCTACTGATTTAATCACATTTGCATGTTTTTTAATTGCTAGGTTGGCAGAAGCTGGAGCTAACAGCGAGAACTCAACCGGCTCCCTGGATTCGAACCACTGACCTTTTGGTCAGCAAGTTCAGCAGCTCAGCAGTTTAACCCACTGCGCCACCAGGTGACCCTGGTGTAATATATATATATATATAATATACAATATATTATATTACAACATTCTTAATATTACATATAATATTAATATTACATATAATACTAGCACTAATACATTACAGTGTTATTATTTCTATGTATTACTATATTGTATATATTGAGGGGCTCCCGATGGAGCTGTGTCTTTCTGGCTGCCCCCTCCTCACTCTGTGGCCCCAGAGTGGCAAAGAAGGCTCCTCTGGCAGTGTTTTAAGAGGATTTTCTCTGCTCTCAGTGTTTAAGAAGCGCCGGAAGCGTCGCAAAGGATGGAGCACAGCCATGGGGCCTGATCAACTTCTGAGTGCCTGCGAAAGCATCACAGCTGGCAGAGGTGAGATGATTGTTTGTCCTTCTCTGTGTCAAATATTCAGACCTTGGGAGGCCTTACTTTTCCCAGCCAGCATGGCTGTTGGAGAGTTATGGAAACTATAAACAAACAATATAACTCTTCCAAGCTTTTCCTTTACAGTCAACTTTCTGTATCTACAGATTCTGTGCCGACAGATTTCACTACCCATTGCTAGAAAATCTTCTCCCCAACATTCCCCAAAGCAAACCTTGATTTTGCCATTTTATATAGATGATGCAATTTTATAATGCCATTGTAAATAATTGGACTATTCACAGATTTGGTGGCAGGGCGTTCCTGGAACCAAACCTCAGCAGATGCCCACTGTACTTCAAGCTGGGGCTAAAACGTGTTGTCAAAGGCCTTCGTGGTCATAATCAGTAGGTTGCTATGAGTTTTCCAGGCTGTATGTCCATGTCCCAGAAGCATTCTCTCTTGACGTTTCGTCCACATCTATGGCAGGCATCCTCAGAGCTTGTGAAAACTAGGAAAATTGGGTTTATATCTGTGGAATGTTCAGCGTGGGAGAAAAAACTCTGGTCTGCTTGAGGCAAGTGTGGATGTTGCAATTGGCCCCCTTGATTAGCATTTAATGGCCTTGTAGCATCAAAGCTTGGCTGATTCCCGCCTGGAGGATCCTTTGTTGTGAGGTGTTAGCTGGCCCTAACACCTCCCAGCTAAAATGTTTCTCAAGGTCAGCACTATTTCATTCTACAAAGAAGAGCTCCACTGCTATCTCTGGTCTTGACAACTGGACCCTTAGATCAAACAAGTAAGAAATGAACTGCAAGAACTCATAATAAAATTAAAACACTCTGTGTGTTCTCAGAAACTATTCATCCAGCTAATCTGCACATTCAGAGTAAAAGCATTCCAATAAAAATCTAGTCCAGAATACATAAACTTTCCTGTTCAGCCAGAAGTATGTCTCACTTATTTCAGTAGAACTTTTACTTTGATTGACTCAATCAAAGAAGCCAGTGCCCTGAATTTGCAAGTCCTATCTAGATCTATAATTACACGGTCTCTTAGAGGTCTCTCATTCATACGATATTAATAATAATAATAAATGTATATAATATGGAATATTGATATATAGTGATGGAAGGTGCAGATCATGGTATGTTATGTTGTTGTTATTGTCATTTATTTGTGCTGGTCTGTGACCGTAATAAAGTTTTGATTGATTGTCATTTATTATCTGCCTCTCTTTACAGCTCGAGGTGGGTACAACAGTCAAAACACAAAAACATAATATATTATTATTTATTTCCAGCATTTCTACCCCATTCTTCTCTTTTTTTAAAAAATATTTTTTTTATTTTAACACACACACACAAAAACATACCAAACACACACAGAATATTTACAATTCCCACCACCAACACGAGGATTATTTCCTTATATATATTCATTTCTTATGGAGACAATCTTTATATCTTTATCTTTATACATTTCCATTCTATATACTATATAACATTGGTATCCTATTTCTTATGGCTTGATCTCCAGAATGATTCATAATATGATTCTTTACCCTTTCTTCCATTTCTCTCATTATATTTTCATTAATTTTTAAAGCATTTAGTTTCACATTCATAATTTCAAATTCTATTTGTTCCACCATATAATGATACCATTTATTTACTGTCCATTTTGAGTTATCTTTCCATCCTAATACTATTACTGCTTGTGCACATTCAATTATTGCTTCTTTTATTTTCCTATCATTTTCCGTTTTCTACATTTTTCCTATTACCGCTATTTCCTTTATGATCCACTCATTTCCTAGAATTTGTTTTGACTGATTTTGTATAGTCTGCCAAAAATATTGTATATATTCACATTCCCACATCATGTGCATAAATCGCCCTTTCTGATGGCATCCATGCCAGCACTGACTACTCCCCTTTTTTATAATATTATGCTAATTGACAGGGTGTACGATACCATTTATGCAATATTTTCCTCCTCATTTCTCGTACTTTGGTATTCCTTTTCATCCCTATAATCTCTACCACATTTCTCATCTCTTGTTCCGTAATTTGTAGCTCCATTTCCCACATACTTTTCAAATCCCATATTGTACCTCCATCTGCCTGTAATAGCATTGCATATATTTTGCTGGCCTGTGCCTTCATTCCTTCCCATTTGTCTCTTTATTATCTTTTCAAAGGCGGTATCTTCACTCTTAACCATATTAATATTATCTTTTATTCTACAGTATGCACAGATTGCTCTTATCTGTAACCAATTTTCTTGTCCAAAGCATTGTTTAATTCTATTTTCATTTACCATTCCCTCTTTGTTATATAATTGTTCTACCCTCTCTATTCCCTTTTCCTTCAATATCTGGATATTTCTATTCATATTTGATTCCTTATCCTTATTAATTATCCATACTGTTGACATTTTGGATTTTAAGCTACTTATTCTCCCTTGCCATTTCTTCCACACTTGCATAGTTCCTTTCATTGGTCCTATTAGTTTATCTATATTTCTTTTATCCCATTTTCTAAAAAATATTTCTTCACAACTAACTCCATTCATTTCCTTTTCAAATCTCACCCATTTTTATTAGTCACTTGTAGTTCTATTACTCTTTCAATTTGGAAGGCATCACTATATAGCTCTAGACATGGACATCTCCATCCCCCTTTCAAAGGGAGACTCAGGATGGCTTACACATAAAACAAATACAACAATATAACAACAATTTAAAGCAATAAATAAATACACCAAAACACATGGTACAAATATCAAAATGCAGCATCAATAGAATAATAATAATAATAATAATACTTTATTTATATTCTTCCCTGTCTGTCCAGGGGGACTCAGGGCGGATTCCGCCATGAGTGTAGGCTGACTCAATGGCACCCCAGTAACAAGCTCCCATAGCCTTCCATTTCGAAACCTAAATCTAAAGCCTGTTGTGGTTTATTTTCATTGCTGCCAGGTCTTCCTTTGTATGTATCATCACTCCCTTTTTTCCTCCAGTGGACCTGAGCAGCTGGAAGGAGAAAATTGAGCGGGATTCCGCAAGTGCGCGCCTGCCACTTGAGGATTCTGAAGACTCTGAAGAAGACGACGAAAGCGCTGCAGTGCTGGTAGAGCACCAGACAGATGTGGCTATGGAAGCCGGAGGGTTCTGCCAGGAAATCTACAAGGATGGGATCTTGACGATAGGCTGTGTAGGTGAGGATTTTGCCATGAGCTGACAAACGAAACTGGGAGAGATGCATCTAAATCAAGCATGGGCAAAACTTCAGCCTTCCAGATGTTTTGGACTTCAACTCCACAATTTCTAACAGCCTCAGGCCCTTTCCTCCCCCCCCCCCCCCTTAGCCTGAGGCTGTTAGGAACTGTGGAAGTTAAAGTCCAAAACATCTGGAGGGGCAAAGTTTGCCCATGACTACCTAAACCATAGTTGCTTCAAGAAGTTCGCTTTCTCATGTTGGTCCAGAAGGACCCGTGCCAGAACACGGCAAAACAGGCAGAATGTTCTTGGAAGAAAACTGTGAAATAGTTGCATACCAAGAAGTTGCGCAAGCCAATGAACTGGGTGCAGAATTCATTTGGCCCACCAGATGTGGACGTTGTTTCAAAAAAACCATCAGATATAGGTCAGCATTTGCTGGAATCCATATTGGAACTTTCTTTGTTGGACCAGCCAAATGATAAAAACAATAGTCATGCTTTTGAATTCTTCAGAACTCTTTGTTAAGAAAACAAAGTAGTGGCAGTGGAGGAGGGAGAAGTGACCTATGTTGAAAAACCTGAAGTCTCTACAGCTTAAAGCAATGGTTCCCAACCTGTCATCCATGGACATCCAGTGGTCCGTAAGAACAAAAATATGGTCTGCGGCCTCACCATTACTACGCTGTTGCCTCAAAACCACAAAGCAACTGGTCTAAAGTTGACCAAAAACTCATTTGTAACCCTTTTGGTTCTAATGTTGGTGAGTGGTCCCTGGTCAAGTGGTCCTTGGCCAAAAAAAGGTAGGGAACCACTGCCTTAAAGGAACACTGGTGCCAGCCATTTTTAACAGAACTGTATTTTAGACTATTTTATGGTATTTGTTATGTTTATTTATGTTTGAGTTAATTATGTTTTATTGACTATTCTATAATAATAATAATAAACCTTTATTTGTATACCGCTCTATCTCCCTGAGATGACTCAGGGCGGTTTCCAGCATGGTAAGCATTGCTCTTACCGACATAAAAACGTGCGAAAACATAACCATGTAAACATAGAACTATATGGCAATCACACATATTTAAATTACGGTAATACCAATCCAATACTTATTACAATAACCAGCTCAGCTTCCAATGGCTAAGTTTCCAAAGTGGGCCTCGACAAAGAGAGGGCTGGATTGGCATGATGGTGTAGACTAGGGCCAGGGAATGGGTAAAGTGCAAGCATGGCCTACCTGATGATCAGGGTGGGGCCTGGAGCCTGTTATATTTTTATCTCAATGCTTCTTGGTAAACTCACTGTTATTATTGTGCTCTATTGTGTATTTTGATATTTTTTGATGTTTTGTACTCACTTAGGCATTGAATGCCTGTCTTCTTATGTGTAAACTGTCCTGAGTCCCCTCAGGGAGAGAGGGTGGTATAGAAATAAAGTTGTTATTTATTTATTTATTTATTCAGCTTAGTATACCGCTCTCTCTGGAGCTCAGAGCGGTTTACAGCAAAAGTATCAAATAAAACACATAAAAACATTATAAAACCAAGTTAAAACCAGTTATGAATGTGGGAGGAAGTTGCACATAATCTGATTAGATTTGGTAGAAACTGGGATGGTTTTGATTTCATCTTGGGTAGTCCATGGAACTGCTTGGATGAAGGTAAAAGCAATTGTTGATTCCCTCCATGTTTAAAAACATAAAACCAGCTTCCCATCCAAGGCTGGAACTACACTGCCAAATAATGCAGTTTCCGGTTGTTGTTTAATTGCATTGAGCTGGATTATACGAGTCAACACTGCTTTATAATCCAGTTCTATGCCGCTAAACTGCATTATATAGCAGTGTAGATCCAGCCCAAGTCAGATGATATTTTGAAGCAGTAAAATATCTCCGACTCCCATGACGAAGTTGTAAAAAAGAACAATAGCTCTGTTCAGATATCTTCTGTATCAGCTGACAAAATGAAATAAACGGAGCAGTTCAGAGCAGTAGCTAAGAGGAGGAAAGAAATAACATGAACAGCCAAATTATTATAGTATTTTTAGATCCACAAGCATTCACATCACATCACATGCCGTCTGTAATCCTCTGTTTTTTTGTTTGTTTTTTGTAAGGAGCAGGGTTTTTTTCAACTTTTTTGCTTAAACTGTAAATATGGAGAAAATTGAAGTATTTTTGTTTCCATTCCAGCAACATCTTAATATTAAAAACATTACCTGCTTGTGGACCACTCATGTTGCGTTTTGTAAAATATTAGCTTTCCTCGCTTTCAGAAGGACCTTGGAGGTTAAGCCTGTGCCTGGCTTTTAAAGACTATTGATTTTGATGAGTTTAGGTGTACTTAATGCAAGCTGTTTAGGGGAAATACAGAGGGAAAACAACAATGAATAATGGCTAAAGTAGTCAGCCTTTGCCAAACAGTAATTCCCTGATATGTAGTTACTACAACTCCCATTATGTTGTAATTGTTTTGTTTCTAGCCGCTTTGAGTCACATTAGGGAGAAAAGTGGGATATAAATAAAGATTTGTTATTATTACTGTATTATGCAGCAATTTAGAGTTCAACATGTCTGAAGAACCCCAGGAACCAAGCAAAACATGAGTCACCAATGTGATTTGGTGGCCAAAAATGCCAATGCAGTGCTAGGCTTCATCAACAAAAGAGTTGCAAGATATGTGTCCAGAACAAGGGAAGTAGTAGCACCACTCTAGCCTGCTTTGTTCAGCTACTAATAGCAATATCATGTAATTCTGAGCACCACAGTTTCAGAAGGATTGTCAAGTGTTTAGAGAAGGGCAGTGAGGATGGTCAAGGTCTGGAAATTAAGCCTTATGTGAAACAACTTTGGGCATAGAACCAAAGTTTAGGTCAGAGCTGGAAATCATGTATTGACCCAAATATTGAACTAGAACTCCCAGCATTCATCACCATGGCTGTGTGCACTCTAGAGTTAAACATTTCTTTTTTAGGGATCCTGGGATTTGACATATTTCTATTGTAATATATAATACTATATTACAGCATTATTGTGCTGTACTGATATTATAATATACTAGCTGTACCCGGCACGCGTTGCTGTGCCCTATTTAGGAGATGCGAGAAAGTCTGAGTATGTAAGGGTTGGAATTGTTGTTAGTTATGGTGTTGTTGGGGCCCTGGCTGTGTCGTTGTGGGTTGTTCTGGTGGGTGGGATGTTGAAGTCCTGGGGAGTTGTTGGTGTGTGGTGTTGCTGGCGTTCTGCATAGCTTATGGATATACAATGTTTTTTGTCTTTCCATCTGCTGTGTTGATGTAGAGGTTGATGCTTGGAAGTTAACTTTGGAAGTGAGTGGAGGTACTTAAAACCCCCCCGCCATTCGACGGGCCCACCTTCACCCGTTTCCAAAAGCTGGACGCAGCAGCTGTTGATAAGTTACTGTCTGCAGCTAGGCCAACTACTTGCTCCCTCGACCCGTGCCCTTCCTGGCTTATTAGATCTTGCCGGGAAGGGCTACGTGGCCCCCTGGGCACGATCATAAATAGCTCCCTTGAGCAAGGAGTCTTCCCGGGGGGACTGAAAGAGGCTTTGGTAAGACCGCTGCTGAAGAAGCCGAATTTAGACCCTTCGGCTCCCTCCAATTACAGGCCAGTGTCCAATTTGCCTTTTCTGGGCAAAGTAATTGAGAGGGCAGCAGCGGATCAGCTGCAGCGGTTCTTAGATGACACAGCTGGACTTGATCCCTACCAGTCCGGCTTCCGTATTGGGCATGGGACGGAGACCGTGCTTGTCGCCATTACAGACCAACTTCGCCGCCAGCTGGACCAGGGCGGGTCAGCACTGCTTGTCTTGTTAGACCTGACAGCAGCGTTTGATACGGTAGATCATGCATTGTTGACCCACCGTTTAGCCGGCGCCGGAGTCGGGGGGACCGCACTTCAATGGGTGGCCTCCTTCCTCCGGGGCCGGGACAACGTGTGGAGGGGGGCGGGGGTCTCGGGAGGCCCCACTTAATTGTGGGGTCCCCAGGGGCGATCCTCTCCCCTTGTTATTCAACGTCTATATGCGCCCCTGGCCCAGCTGGCCCGCGACTTTGGTCTGGAGTGTTATCAGTACGCGGATGACACCCAGCTTCTGCTGAGAATGGACGGCAGGCCGGACACCGTACCCGATTGCTTCCACCGATGCCTGGAGGCCGTGACTGGTTGGCTGCGTGCCAGCCGGCTGAAGGTGAATCCGTCGAAGACGGAGATCCTGTGGCCTGGTCGTCCCGGGCTGGGTGGGTGCCGGTTGCCTACCCTGGATGGCGAGCAGCTTAGCCCATCATCATTGGTTAAGAGCTTGGGTGTTCAGTTGGACTCCCTGCTGACCATGGAGGCCCAGGTCTCCGCGGTCTGCAGGGGGTCCTTCTACCACCTGCGACAGGCTAGGCGACTGGCACCCTACCTGTCCGGGAACGACCTGGCGACGGTAATCCAAGCGACGGTCATCTCGAGACTAGACTACTGTAACGCCTCTACGTTGGCCTTCCCTTGTCGACACTCCGGAAACTCAAGCTAGTGCAGAATGCCGCGGCACGCCTGCTGACGGGCTCGTCAGTAAGGGATCACATCACGCCTATCCTTCGGCAACTGCACTGGCTTCCTATTGAGTACCGAATTGTCTTCAAGGTGTTGGTACTGACCTTTAAGGCTCTAGGGCCTGCGTACCTGAGGGACCGCCTTACCCCGTATTTGCCCCCGAGATCACTGCGGTCAGATGAACGGAATCTGCTGACTATACCATCTGTCCGCTCCTGCCACCTATCCGCGACCCGACAGAGAGCTTTCTCAGCGGCAGCTCCAGTGCTGTGGAACTCTCTGCCAGACAGTGTCCGAGCCATCTCGGAATTAATCCCTTTTCGAAGGGCTTGTAAGACTGCTCTTTTCGAACTAGCATTTAACTAGCCCAAATAGATGATATACCATATGCTCTGTGTATATTCTCAGTACATCCCCTGTGCCTCGTGACCTGTTGTATTGGAGTTTTAACTATGTTATGTTTTAATTGTAGGGCAGCATGTCTGTGACTTGGCTGCCCATATGTATTTTACTGTCACCCGCCCCGAGCCTGCAGGGAGGAGCGGAATACAAAACTGAACTAATAAAATAAAATAATAATAAAATAAATTATCCATGGTGTGTCCTCCTCTGAACTGCAGTCGGATGGAGTGTGGGTCATGGGGGGCATTGTGTGCCAAGTTTGGTCTTTATCGGTCTTGGTTCTGGATGACAGTGGTCTGTGGGGAATGATGGGTTTTGAAGTAGTACAAATCCCATTATCCATGGAGGTACTTCAAGTCCCATAATTCATGGTCCACCCTCCTCCAAACTGTAGTAGAATGTAGCGTGGGTCATAGGGGCTCTGTGTGCCAAGGTAGGTTACTGTAAATTCAGGCCATACACAATGTCCCATGAGCTGAGGCCTAGTCAGGAACAGCAAGTTAATGAAGCCTTACTGTCAATTCAGGCCATACACAATGTCCAATGAGCTGAGGCGTAGTCGGGAGAATCAAGTTAATGAAGCCTTGCTGTCAATTCAGAGCGTAAACAGCATTCCATTAAGTGAGGCCTAGTCAGGGAAATTAAGTTAATGAAGCCTTACTGTCAATTTTGGACAGTGATTTGTAGGGGTGTAAATTTTCTGTGGGAAGTGAATTGGGTGTTTGTGTTTGTGGCTCAGCCTTTTGCCTTATCCTCCTCTGACAGTTTATTATGGGTCGGAATGTTCATGTTGGCTGGCCAGTACAGGAGTTATGCAAATCCGCCCTTATTGGCAGCCAATCATGTTGTCAGAATGTAGAGGCTGGTAGAGTCGTTGGCAGGCCCGAGGATGATGCTGGGAAATGTAGGGTTTTTTTACTCGTTGTTTTGGGGGCCTTTTAGGTTTTGGGGGGGAAAGTTTCTTTGCTACAAACCTACCTTGCTTGAGGCCTATTTCTGTTGGCAAGTTTGGTGTTTCTGCGTTGTAAGGTTTCTCTGTTTGGGACTGTCGTTCCATGACGGGAACCCCTTTATATAATAGATTGTATACACATATAATATAGATAATAATATTATTATGAAATACAATATAATACTAACAATGCAATATAATAATTACATATTTTATATTACACGCAATATTACTAATAATATTACAGTATAGTGGTATAGTACAATATAGTAAAATATAATACTAATATTGTGCTGTGCTAATAATATAATATATTGTATGTACATAAATTATTGTTAATATTATAATGTAATATAATATAATACTACTAATAATACAGTATAATAAATTTATATTTCATATTACAAGTAATATTACTAATATTACAGTATAGTGGTGTGGTACAAAATAGTAATATATAATACTAATATTGGGCTATGCCAATAATATAATACATTGTACATACATATAACTTGGAAGTTGCTTTGAGTTCCCTTTGGGGGTGAGAAGGGTGGCATATAAATGCCATAAATGAGCCATCGGGAATGGTGGTATATAAGTTTGAAATAATAAATAAATAAATAATAATAAATAAATATTTTCCTTTCCCTCTTTGTCCTTTAAAGCTTCTTACATGTGGAGACTAACCTGCATTACCTGTTTAACTCCATGAGGTACCTTGTCTGAAAGCATTAAACATCGAATCATGTAATTATAGGCTTTCTTGTCTTGCTTAGATGCAGGAAAGTGGCTTTGATAGATAGTAGTATTTAAGCGAGAGAGATTATTTCCAGAGGATGGCTGTGATTGATCTTTTCTGAATGTTGACTCCATCCTGTTGATTCCTCCTTCCAGGTTTTCCCAACGTGGGCAAGTCCTCGCTCATAAATGGGCTTGTGGGCCACAAAGTGGTGAGCGTCTCCCGCACTCCAGGCCATACTAAGTACTTCCAGACCTACTTCCTGACGCCCACAGTCAAACTGTGTGACTGCCCTGGACTCATCTTTCCCTCCTTGGTTGACAGAAAGCAGCAGGTAAGCTTCTATAAAAGTGTTGTCGAAGGCTTTCATGGCTGGAATCACTGGGTTGCTGTGGGTTTTCTGGGCTGCATGGCCATGCTCCAGAAGCATTATCTCTGACGTTTCACCCACATCTATGGCAGGCATCCTCAGAGGTTGAGGAGTCTGTTGGAAACCCTAAAAGGGAGGTTTATGTATCTGTGAAATGTCCAGGGGAGAGAAAGAACTCTTGTCTGTTTGAGGCAAGGGTGAATGCTATAGTAGTGCTATAGCGCTTAAGGCAAAGCAGAGAATGAAACAAGCTGTAGGAGATAGGTGCTCCTGCAAAGAACTCTATTTTGGGAACCATGGTCAGAGAAAAAGGAAGTTGAATACAGTTACAAAATAGATATCCAATTTCTCATCAGTAGTGGATCTCAATCTTCTACAGATTCCCTCCCTACGAACTGTACATCTATTGTCTACTAGGCAGAGATCCTTCTCCGCGGTAGCCCCATACCTGTGGAACAATTTATCGCTGGAAGTACAATCACTTAATGAGCTACCGGCCTTCCGGAAAGCTTGTAAAATGGCATTTTCCGACAAGCATTCAACCTGTAACCCTCTCTGGTTGTAGTGGAATGTTGTTATTCTGTCTGTAATTTTACTGATATATATTTTTTTATGCCTCATTGTTTAGTTCAATGTGTTGTAAACCGTTCTGAGCCAACATGGAAAGAATGGTATACAAATTGAAATAATAAATAAAAAAATAAAAAAATAAACATTGGGCTCTCTCTGGGTATAAGAGGCCCCCTGGTGGTGCAGCAGATTAAACCACTGATCTACTGAACTAGCTGACCGAAAGGTCAGTGCTTCAATTCCGGGGAGTGGGCTGAGCTCTCCCTGTTAGCCCCAGCTTCTGCCAACCTAGCAGTTCAAAAACATGCAAGTAGATCAATAGGTACCACTTCTGTGGGAAGGTAACGTCGCTCCATGCGGTAATTCTGGCCATATGATCTAGGAGGTTTCTATGGACAATGCTGGCTCTTCAGCATAGAAATGAAGATGAGCCACCTCCCAGAGTCAGACACAACTAGACTTAATGTCAAGGGGAAACATTTACCTTTGCTTCGTATAATGTAGACAGTGTTCATGTAGAGCAGGGTGGGAATTATATCGTCCTCTCAATGTCACCGGGCTGCAATTTAGAGAGCCCCAGGCTAGCATTAGGATGGAAATTATAGCCCAATAGCATTTGGGCTCAGTACTCCCATCCTTAAATTATTTTAGGGATGGGAGTCACCCAGATCTCTAGATCAGTGGTTCATAACCTGTGGGTCCCCAGGTGTTTTGGCCTTCAACTCCCAGAAATCCTAACAGCTGGTAAACCGGTTGGCATTCCTGGGAGTTGTAGGCCAAAACACCTGGGGACACACAGGTGAGAACCACTGCTCTATATTTATTTATTTATTTATTTATTATTTTGACTTATATACCACCCTTCCCAAAAAGGCTCAGGGTGGTTCACAGCAATGAACAACAAAACACAACATACTTGAAAACATAATAAAAACAGATTAAGACCAGAGTAGGGGTTACAGCTTAGAGATTGAACGCCTGATGGAACAGGTTGGTCTTACAGGCCCTCCGAAAAGCCTGTAGATCAGTTATTGCTCTGCCTCCTCCGGGAGGGCGTTCCAAAGGGTTGCTACTGAAAAAGTGCGCTGCCGCGTTGTTGACAAGTGGCAGATCTTAAGTGATGGAACCTCTAGTAGGTTTTGATCCATGGACCGTAGTGATCTCTGGGGAACATGCAGGGAAAGGCGGTCCTTTAAGACACCAGACCATGCAAGGCCTTAAAGGTTAGCACCAGCACTTTGAAGGCAATCCGGTGCTCGATAGTGAGCCAGTGCAAGCGCTGTAGGACTGGTGTGATGTGGCACGATGGTGTCACTCCAGCCAGCAGTTGAGCCGCAGTGTTTTGCACCATCTTCAGTTTCCGGATTACTGACAAAGTAAGGCCAAAGTAAAGGGTGTTACAGTAGTCCAGTCTCGAGATGACCGTGGCTTGGATAACCGTGGCCAGGTCGTCACCAGAAAGGTAAGGCGCCAGCCACCTTGCCTGGTGCAGATGGAAAAACGCTGCTCTGCTCACGGTGGAGACCTGAGTCTCCCTCGTCAGCAGAGGGTCCAGTTGGACCCCCAGGCTTTTAACCAGAGGCGACGCCCTAACCACCTCACCATCCATTATTGGCAGCTGGAGCTCCCCCCCCCCCCGGGACGACCCAGCCACAGGACCTCCGTCTTCGACGGGTTCACCTTCAACCTACTGGCCCGTAGCCACCCAGTCACGGCTTCCAGGCACTGATGGAAATAATCGAGTACAGAGTCCGGCCGGCCTTCCATCCTCAGCACCAGCTGGGTGTCATCAGCGTACTGATGACACTCCAGACCAAAACTACGCACCAGTTGGGCAAGTGGACGCATATAGGTGTTAAATAATAGAGGGGAGAGGATAGCCCCTTGGGGGACTCCACAGTTAAGGGGGACCCTTTCCGAGACCATCCCTCCCCTCTCCACTCGTTGTCCCCGATCTTGGAGAAAGGAGGCCACCCATTTAAGGGCGGACCCACTAACTCCCGTCATGGCTAAACGGTGGATCAATAGAGAATGGTCAACTGTGATATAGTACTACAGCTCCCAGCAACAGGTTTCTTAGTTTGCCATCCACCAGATGATTTTTCCCCCCAATATTTTTTATTGGGGTTTTCAATTTTCCATAACAATACATAACAATACATGATGAAGCCTGCAACTCCAGTAATTGACATGCCCTTTCTCTTATGTTCTTTTTAGATCCTGTCTGGTATCTACCCAATCTCACAGATCCAGGAGCCCTACACATCTGTGGGTTACTTGGCCAGCCGAATTCCAATCCAGGCCTTGCTCAAGCTGCGACATCCGGATGCTGAGCATGGCAAACCTGAGCCCCCATGGTGTGCCTGGGATGTTTGCGAAGGTAAAAGAGCTGCCAGTGTTGGAGATGGGTGATGCACTGCAATGCAGCAAGATGTTCAGTCTGGGCTACAGACTGGATTCAGTGTTGCTCATCACACCTTTTTTGCTCTCCTTTTAGCCTGGGCTGAGAAACGAGGCTACAAGACGGCCAGGGGAGCCCGCAACGATGTCTACCGAGCTGCCAACAGCCTTCTCCGCCTAGCGGTGGATGGCCGTCTCTGCGTCTGCATGCGGCCTCCAGGCTACACTGCACATAAAGGTAGGCAGAGAACGCTCTAACAGCTTACCCAATAGAGTCTCCCTCTCAAAATCCATTAGAGTTAGACGCACAGGACGCTGGAAACGTAGGGGAAATAGCAGACTCTCTAGGTATTCCAGTATGACTCTGGTCAACTTTCTCTGGAAGTTGACCATAGAATCACATTGGTAGGACCTAGATCAGTGGTTCTTAACCTGTGGGTCCCCAGATGTTTTGACCTTCAACTCCCAGAAATCCTAACATCTGGAAAACTGGCTGTGATTTCTGGGACTTGTAGGCCAAAACACCTGGGCACCCACAGTTTGAGTACCACTGGTCTAGAGATTCCTGTATAGGCAATCTTCGAGTTACAAACATTCGACTTACCAACGACTCATAGCTACCGTGTTTCCCCGATAGTAAGACACCCCCGATTGTAAGACGTATCGGGGGTGTCAGGGGGGTCGGCTAATGTAAGCCGTACCCCGAAAGTAAGCCGTACCCCGAAAGTCCATGCGAAGGGAGGGGGAAAGAAGGAGCAAGAGGCGGGGCGAAGCGGCGTCACGTCAGAGGCCTGGCCTCTGACGCGACGCCGCTTCGCCCCGCCTCTTGCTCCTTCTCCTTTCCCCCTCCCTTCCTTCGTTCACTCGAATGGACGAAGGGAGGGCGAAAGAAGGAGCAAGAGGCAGGGCGAAGCGGCGTCGCGTCAGAGGCCAGGCAAGAGGCGTGCCGCGCAAGAGGCGTGCCGCGGTCGGCCAGTGTGGCCGGTGTGCGGCAGCGGCGCCGGCGCCCCTCACAGGTACCGTCGCCCCTCACAGGTACCCATACTGGGTGAAGAATTCTTTCGGGGTATGTCCAATATAAGACGTACCCCGAAAGTAAGACGTAGTGGGGCTTTTGGGGGTAAAAAGAAAGTAAGACATCGTCTTACTTTCGGGGAAACACGGTAAGAATAGGGGTGTGACAATAGGAAGTGAGAGAAGTCTACCCCTAAGGAAGGGAAATTTACTCCTGAAAGAGGACCCAGCTATTTCCAGAGAGAATATTTTAAACCACAAGCATATCCACAAAAGCCCAAACTGTAGATATGGAGGGACGACTGTACATCCAAAGTAGGTAGAGGAGCAAACTGGGGTTGTGCAGGGAGAAGGCATATAACTGATATGGGACATCAGGTTGGGTGCTGGAAACCTGGATTTGTTAGCAGTCTTATTGTCACTCTCTTCACTTGGATATCTTAGGGGCCACATTTTGACAACTGGTTCCCACTTTTAAAACTTGTATTACCGTATATACTTGAGTATAAGCAGAGTTTTTCAGTCCTTTTTTTAAGGCTGAAAAAGCCCCGCTCGTCTTATACGTGAGTCAAGGTTATTTATTATTTTACTCTGTTATTATTATATTTATTATTTTACTCTATTTTTATTATTACATTTATGTTTTGCTCTATTATTGTTATTATATTTACATTATTTATTCTATTATTTTTATTACATTTATTATTTTACTCTATTATTACTTGATACATAACAAGATTAATACACAGGAAACAAGATCACTATGCTGGCTTTTGTATTGGATCACATGTCAGACACCTCCCAAATATCTAGGACTGTGTGATGTATTGGCAAATAATGCATGCAGATCTGAGTATTATTATTATTAAATTTATTATTTTACTCTATTTATTATTATATTTATTATTTTACTTTATTACTATTGTTATTACATTTATTATTTTACTCTATTTTTATTAGTATTGTTTCATTATTATTATACTTTATTATTATTACATTTAATATTTTACTCTATTATTACTCCTATTATTACATTTACATTATTTTCCTCTATTAGTATTATTTTTATTACATTTATTATTTTACTCTCTTGATTATTATTAGAAGGATACGTAAACACAGTTAAACTGATGAAGTTTAGAATAATGGTTTAATCAGAGTTGGACAGTCTTATCTTAAATTACAGTTTTATGTAAATTTTGAAAAAACACTTAACCTACCAATGCCTCAATTAATGTAATTGTGTTGATATCTATTTTTATTTTGAAATTTACCAGTAGCTGCTGCATTTCCCACCCTTGGCTTATACTGGAGTCTATACGTTTTCCTAGTTTTTTTGTGGTAAAATTAGGTGCCTCGGCTTATATCCGGGTCGGTTTATACTCAAGTATATACAATACTTAATATTTAAAGGACTACCGCCTTCTGTGTGATTTTTCTCTCCTAGTGAGATGAGTATGAGAGATACTTTTACATGTCTTTCTCCCCTTGATGAAAACATGTCAGAGGGCCTATATTCCTCAACCTGTCCCAGAATTGCCCAGCTGGAATGGCTATTGGGATTTCTGATCCAAAAAAGCAACCTTTCCAAGACATCCCCTTTTGGCATTGTGCTTTCACGATCACTTAGAATAGCACTGTTTTAGACTAGGTGGGGAATGTGATATTGACAGCCCCCTTTTTCTTCCCTGCAGCCATGTGGGAGCATCACATTGAGACCACCGAGATTGCCGCCTTGCAGGAAGCTCATGGCCATAATGGTCGGCGCAGCTCTGGTGAGGAAGAAGAGGCTGAAGGAGAGGAGGAAGATGAAATTTCCAGCTCCGGAGAAGAGGAGGATGAGGAGAAAGACCGGGATGCCGACGAAGAAGCCGAGGAAGAAGAGGAGATGCTCTCTGCACCCAAGAGTGGTCCCAGCCAACCTTTTCCTTCCAGGAAAGGGAAGCAATTGGCCGGCCGGAACTTGTTTGCTTTGCTTGGAGAAGATGAATGTTAGCAGCTTCCCTTGCTGGCTAGACTGAGTGGGTGGGTGGCCCTCTGCTCCTACCCCGTCCCAACCGACCGCCCTGCGTGAATGCCCAAAACCCAGAGCCAATGTATATCAATAAAGGTGATGTTTATTTCCTGACCAGTCTCCATGGCTGTGGAGAGGCATGGGTGTCTGCATGTTAAGTCTTGACAGTGACTTCACAGGTGGTTCTGGAAAACCCCTGAAAACAATAAGAAGTTCTGAACCACTCTCTTAACTTTGACCCTAGCATCTGAAACATATCCTGGATACTAGATGGGGCAACCCAATGCCCTCCGGATTTTTGGAGTATAAATATTATGTGTTGTCGAAGGCTCTCATGGCTGGAATCACTGCATTGCTGTGAGTTTTCCAGGCTGTATGGCTATGTTCCAGAAGCATTCTCTCCTGATGTTTTGCCCACATCTATGGCAGGCATCCTCAGAGGTTGAGGGGGTGATCCCTCATTATTGACTCCTCAACCTTGAAGGATGCCTGCCATAGATGTGGCTGAAATATCAGGAGAAAGTGCTTCTGGAACATGGCCATACATCCCAGAAAACTCACAGCAACCCAATAACCATGATAACCATCACTGACCTGTATTTGCATATGCATACATATTAAATACCTTGAAGGTGGAACTTGAGGCCTAACATAAAATTTGTTTATGTTTTATATTCACCTTATACACATAAAGTAAATGTAAAGGTTTTCACCTGACATTAAGTCCAGTCATGTCCGATTCTGGGGGTTGGTGCTCATCTCCATTTCTAAGCCAAAGAGCCACCTTTGTCTGTAGACACTTCCAAGGTCATGTGGCCAGCATAACTGCATGGAACATCATTACCTTCCTGCAGGAGTGGTACCTATTGATCTACTCACATTCGTATGTTTTCAAATTGCTAGATTGGCAGAAGCTGGGCCTAACAGTGGGAGGTCACCCTGCTCCTTGGATTTCAACCACTGACCTTTAGGTCAGCAAGTTCAGCAGCTCAGCGGTTTAACCCGTTGCACCACTGGGGGCTCCAGATATTTACTGAAAATAAATCTGCATTTGCAAGGCTTACTAAACAGGCTAATTTCCCTTTCCATGGATTATAGCTGAAGCATTTTCTACAGAGTCCACTGTAAACACTGCACGTGGTTGCTAATAAGAGTTCTGTAAGTGAGTAGCATTCAGGAACCCTTTATTGTTGCCAAATTTTTCATGACCCCAACATTGAGCTAAGGGTTTGGGGTTGGGACCCACAGTTTAAGAATTTGTGCATTAGAGGAAGTGTCACAGTGAGATAACATAACATAGCTTTCGGTCAGCAAGTTCAGCAGCTCAGCAGTTTAACCTGCTGCACCACTGGGGGCTCCTTATACACATAACTTGAAGGTAATTTTATGTATGAAACAAAGCCTGTGTATACTGAGCTGCCAGAAAGCAAAGGGGTCTCTATCTCAGCCACCCATGTGGACAATTCAGATTTTGGAGTATTTCATATTTTGCAGCTCTGATAAGGGATGCTCAAACTTATCATTCAAAACCAAGGAAACGGCTTCCCTTCAGACACTGGTGCCCTTCAGACACTATGTTAATTGAACTGATGGGTATAGTAGTTTAACTCACACTGAGTGAACTAAGTAAGAGAAGGCTGCACTATGGCATCTTGCTTTCTCCCACCCTGGACATTATTCCACAGATATATAAAACCCACTTGCTTAGTTTCCAATGGACCTCACAACCTCTGAGGATGCCTGCCATAGATGCGGGTGAAACATCAGGCGAGAATGCTTCTGGAACATGGCCATACAGACCGGAAAACTCACAGCAACCTTTAGTCAATGTTGGGGCTATTAAACTCAGAGTTTTTGTGTCCCCTTTGAATGCAAGGCAGCATCAGCATGCAGGGGAAACATTTGGCACACACCTCTCCCTGTAACTATGAAAGAAACCAATTACTGCCAGCCCTCCATATCCATGGATTCAGCCATCCACAGCTTGAAAATATTGCGCCTGTCTTCTCCCCAAAAACATATCTTGGTTTTGCCATTTTACATAAGGAATATCTGTGTCCACTGATTTCACAATCCATGACTTGAAAATAATTTTTAAAAATCCAAACAGCAAGGCTTGCATTTGCCACTCTATATAAAGGACACTATTTTACTAGTCGTTGTATATTACGGGATTTCAGCTTTCATAGATTTTGGTATCTGTGCAGGATCCCATACCCAAATCCCAGAGAATACCATTGATGCTCAATTCTGTATAAGCAAAGTAATGCCTTTCTTGTAAAAGAAAATTGTGCCTATGTGCCTTCATGTTGCCTGTCTGCTTATGGTGGGAGTAGAAAGAGCCAAGGAATATACACTTACAATCAGAATGATGCGGGGAAAAAATATATTGTGTAAATAACACAGTAGAGCTTAGCATATAAGATCAAGCATACTAGACATAGCATATAAGCAACTTGCTGTAAATAGCAATCAAAACTGAACATAACACTTGCTGTAAATAGCAGTAGCTGGGGAAACAATCCCCAAGCGCGTACTCACGCGGCGAAAGTCCCGTGTGTTGGAACTCCGAATGAGTCCAATTCAAAAACATTTTTTGTAATCCAAATGGGGAATCCAACAGGTCGACGAATCTGGAAATCCAAGCGCAATCGTTTCACCTGTGTTGGGCTTCCTCTGGACCCGGGACGAGTATGAGTAGCGGGTGCGAATGCCCTTAGATCATGCTAAGGAAAACAAATGCATATATACATATGTATATCAGTGTCAATATTAAACATAGCTCAAAAAGGAAAAGCACGCCGGGAAAGGCAGAATGCATACCAACAGAATATAATAGACCAATGAGTTTGCATTCAAGCATTATATGCAGTTGAAAGGAGGAGTGGAGCACACAAAGGAGAACCAGGTGGAACGGTGTTACAGGAGAAGTTGATTGATAGGTAGTTTAAAATTTAACCCTTGTGGGGCCTCAGTGCCGAGGCGTAAAATCCAATCACATTCAAGTTGGAGTAGCCGATTCTTAATGTCCATATGTGGTTTGGGGGTCACTCTTTCTAAGACGGTGACAGTGAAATCCAAGTAGTTGTGATTAGCAGAGATGAAATGCGAATATAAGATTGAAGTGTCATTTTTATTCTTGAATCGAGAACGATGTTCGCAAATTCTTTTGTGGATTTCTCTGCTGGTCTCCCCGACGTAGAGTTGGCCACACCCACACGTGATGCAGTAGACTGCGTATTTACTCTCGCACGTGGACCATGTTTTGATCTTGAAGCATTGATTATTGTATGGACTGCGAATGACTTGTTGAGGATTAATATGCCGGCAGATGGAACACTGACCGCATCTATGTGTTTTAGTTTGAGGTTGGGAGGACACAGTTTTCAATGTGTGATCAGATCTGATCAGGAGATTTTTTATGTTGCCAGTTTTTTTGTAAGCTATCATAGGTTGAGGCCCGGGATCCCTTTAATTAAGGGCCAAAACCGCTTGACAGTTGATACTATTAATTTGGAATGAGGACTAAAGGTAAGGGGCCAAATGACCCGGTCCTTAGTGGGGCGTATTTTCTTTTGGAAAAGTGTGTTTCTGGGAGCTTGATGTGCTCTTGCCAATGCATTGTTTAGTACTTCATTAGGATAGCCCCGGGCAGAAAGATTCTGTAGTAAACCATCGGCTGCATGGTTGAAGTCCTGCGTGGTAGAAGAATTACATTTAAGCCGAAGCAATTGTGCATATGGCAAGTTCTTCTTCAGGGCCCAAGTATGATGGGAACTGTAGTGGAGGAAAGCGTTCCTGCTTGTAGGTTTGGTGTAATTTTTTACATTCAAGACTCCTCCGGATTTGAAGACACAGACATCTAAAAAATTGATGGAATTGAGGTCGTGTTGAAAGGTAAATTTAATATTTGGGTGCCAGGTATCAAAATAATCGCACAACTCTTGTAGAAAGACGGTATCATCCAAAATAATCCATAAATCATCAATATATCTGTAAATCTGTTTGATATGGGTGGTAATAGGATGATTGCAATTAAATAAAAAAATCTTCCTCTAATGAGGCTACAAAGAGATTGGCGGCCGTAGGGGCGAGAGCAAGTCCCATGCTCATGCCACCGCATTGAATGAAAAATTGGTCTCCAAATCTAAAATAATTGTAATCAAAAACTATGTCAAGTAATTCTAACAAAAATGACGTAGGTGGATCATTTATAATTCACAGACTTTTGGACACCAGACCGCCACCCCATGATCCACCTACGTCATTTTTGTTAGAATTACTTGACATAGTTTTTTATTACAATTATTTTAGATTTGGAGACCAATTTTTCATTCAATGCGGTGATTTGATGATTTATGGATTATTTTGGATGATATCGTCTTTCTACAAGAGTTGTGCAATTATTTTGATACCTGGCACCCAAATATTAAATTTACCTTTCAACACGACCTCAATGTGAAGCATAAATAAATAAATAAGGCATTGAATGTTTGCCTTATATATGTACTGTAATCTGCTCTGAGTTCCTTCAGGGAGATGAAGTGGAATATAAATCAAGTGTATGATGGTGTCACCATAAGCAGACAGAGAAAAGCGGTGGCGGCTACTTTAAACAACGCCACACCCCGAAGACCGCCACACCCCGAAGGCTCGGAGCGGTTTACAATAGTATGCATAAATACAATCCGACATAGAATACACATATAATAACCAATATATTACATAACATTAAATTATAATAAATACAAAAAGGTGGAGGTGAACTAAGAGTTGCGTAGCAGGTAGGATCGATAGTCAGTTTAGGATCGATAGTCAGTTTAGGGGCCACGGGTAAGGTTAGGGACCGATCAGCCCTATAGTCTGGTTTTAAGGGCCCATTCCGCAGCGTCAATGCGGCCACACCTCCAAGTGATGGGGAGGGGACTCCAGTCGGATGGCAAGGAGGGGTCTCAACCGTGGTGATTTGGGAGGCCCTCGCACACACCGAATGGCATGAAATACACAAATAAAGACCTTTCCTTTTTCATCTCCGGCATCAACTTCAGCCATGGGGAGGTCTCTTGTTCCATTTTCCATGCCGAAGAGCCTGCTGTCCGAAGACATCTCCAATCTTTTAGCTTGCATGTCTGCATGGGATGCCCATTTTACCTTCCCGCTACTCGCATTGCATTCTTTTGAACTGCTAGGTAGGCAGAAGCTAGGCCTTACAGTTGGGAGCTCATCCTAACGTGTGGCTTTGAACTGCTAACCGTCCGGTCAGCAGCTTTTTTTCTTCACCTAGCAGTTTTAACTGCTTTGCTACAGCAAGCTTGCAGGCTTGCCCGACGTGCCATTGCCTTCCTATGGGTTATAAAAATATCTTTGATACACTGCTTCCAAAACCTGATGAGGTCTCCCTTTGTCTTGCGAATATATTTGGAATAGGAGTGCAGAAACCTACATCCTTGTGCACAGGTAATGAGACATCATACAATGCTGATACTATTGACTGTGGGGGCCTTTTGAGGGATGGGCCCTAAGGAATAGCTGGCATGGGATCTACAAATTTAAGAACCACAACAGAAGTACAGAACAATTCCACTTCATACACATCTTGGGGAAATGGTGCTGCAACCTGACCTTTGAATGTTGCCTAGGGCAGTGTTTCTCAACCTTCCTAATGCCGTGACCTCTTAATACAGTTCCTCATGTTGTGGTGACCCCCAACCATAAAATTACGTATTTTTGTTGCTACTTTACAACTGTCATTTTGCTACCTTTATGAATCGTCATGTAAATATCTGATATGCAGGATGGATTTTCATTCACTGGACCAATTTGACACAAATACCCAATATTTATTTATTTATTATTTATTTATTGGGGCTTCTTCGCCGCCGACTCCCGGGGGCTCGCGGCGGCTCACAGAGCCAGTGGCACAACGCCACAGGTTAAAACATAAAACAGTTAAAAACAGTTAAAACAATTAAACAGCAAAATGCAATATAACAATTGAGCAGCAGGAGATATCACAGCCCAGAGAGTATAGACGAGGCCTACTCGCGAAGGCCTGCCTAAACAAATGAGTTTTGCAGGCCCGTCTAAATGGCAGCAGATCTCTCAGGGCTCTGGCCGGCCGGGAGGGCGTTCCATAGTGTGGGAGCTATAATAGAGAACGCCCTCCGGCGGGTCGATGTTAGATGTGCCGACTTTACAGATGGTACTACCAACAGGTTGGCCTCTTCGGACCGAAGTGATCTCGCTGGGCAATATGGGGTGAGACGGTCCCTCAGATACGCTGGCCCCAGGCCGTGTATGGCCTTGAAGGTAAGAACCAGCACTTTGAAGGCGACCCGGTGCTCAATAGGCAGCCAGTGCAGATCCTGCAAAATTGGTGTTATACGGCATCCTGCTGGTGCCCCAGACAGGAGCCGGGCGGCAGTGTTCTGCACCAGCTTGAGCTTCCGGATCGACGACATAGGCAGGCCAACGTAAAGCGCGTTACAGTAGTCTAGCCTTGAGATGACCGTGGCTTGGATCACCGTGGCTAGGTCGCTCCGGGAGAGGTAGGGGCCAGCCTCCTTGCCTGGCGGAGGTGGAAAAAAGCAGCCTTGCTGGCCATGGAGACTTGGGCCTCCATGGTCAGCTGGGAGTCCAACTGGACACCCAGGCTCTTCTGAGACGGCGCTGGATGCAGCGCCGCACCGTCCAGGGTCGGAAGCCGGGCACCCACCCCGCCCGGGCCGCCCAGCCACAAGATCTCCGTCTTCGCCGGATTCACCATCAACCTACTGGCTCGCAGCCATCCAGTAACGGCCGAGGCAATGTTGGAAATTATCGGGGGCGGATTCCGGCCTGCCCCTCCATCCTCAGAATGAGCTGGGTGTCATCGGCGTACTGATGGCAGACCAGCCCATAACTCCGCACCAGCTGTGCAAGCGGCTGCATGTAGATGTTAAATAATAGAGGGAGAGAATGGCCCCCTGAGGGACTCCACACACTAATGGGGAGCCCTCGGAGACCTCCCGCCCCTCCTCACACGCTGAGACCGCTGGCGGAGGAAGGAGGACAGCCATTTAAGGACAGTCCCCTCACTCCGGCCATGGCCAGGCGGTGGATCAAAAGATTGTGGTCGACCGTGTCAAACGCTGCCGTGAGGTCCAATAACACGAGCAGCGCAGACCCGCCTTGGTCGAGCTGGCAGCGGAGTTGGTCTGTGATGGAGACCAGGACCGTCTCCGTCCCATGCCCCGAACGGAAGCCGGACTGGAAGGGGTCAAGCCATGTTGCATCATCTAAGAAGGACTGCAGCTGCTCCATTACTGCCCTCTCAACTACCTTGCCCAGGTATGGAAGATTCGACACTGGTCGGTAGTTGAGGGAACCGCAGGGTCCAATGATGGTTTCTTCAGTAATGGAGCCACCACCGCCTCTTTTAAGCACTCTGGAAAGACTCCTTGCTCAAGGGAGCTGTTTATGACATTCAACAGAGGCCCACGTAACCCCTCCAGGCAAGATCTAACAAGCCAGGAGGGGCACGGGTCGAGGGAGCAGGTGGTGGGGCGAGCCGCAGCCACTATCTTATCAACAGCATCTGCGTCCAGTGGCCGAAACCGGTCGATGGTGGGCCCGGCGGAGGGCCACGGAGTCTCGAGCTCTCTCACTGTATCAATTGTGGCCGGGAGGTCCCGGCGGAGGCTCAGTATCTTGTCTGCAAAAAAGCTCTGGAAAACACCGGCGGTAAGGGCCTGATCGCTGTTTTTTGGGACGGTAGGGACCGTCGTCAGAGATATGCCCACATTTGAATACTGGAGGGGTAGGAGGGGATTGATCTTATCATTTGGGAGTTGTAGTTGCTGGGATTTATAGTCAACCTAAAATCAAAGAGCATTCTGGACTCCACCAATGATGGAATTGAACCAAATTTGGCACAAACAACTCCCATGACCAACAAAAAATACTGGAAGGGTTTGTTGGGAATGACCTTGAGTTTTGGAGCTGTAGTTCACCTACATCCAGGGAGCACTGTGGACTCAAATAATGATGGATCTGGACGAAACTTGGCACAAATACTCAATATGCCCAAATGTGAACACTGGTGGAGTTTGAGGAAAATAGACCTTGACATTTGGGAGCTGTAGTTGCTGGGATTTATAGTTCACCTACAATCAAAGAGTATTCTGAACCCCATCAATGATAGAATTGGGCCAAACTTCCCACACAGCACTCCCATGACCAACAGAAAATACTAGAGGGGTTTGATGGGCATTGACTTTGAGTTTTGGAGTTGTAGTTGTGATTGGATATCTATTGGTTCTATGATTCTATGAGTAAAAGATGTGATTGGAAAGAAGAAAAACTCATTTAAGAAATGGAAGGCTCTTCCTACCGAGGAGAACAGAAAGGAACACAAGCTCTGGCAAACTAAATGCAAAGCAACAGTCAGGAAAGCCAAGAGAGATTTTGAGGCACATATAGCTAAGAATATTTAATATTTAAAAAAACAACAAAAACTTCTTTAAGTACATCAGAAGCAGGAACCCAACTAGAAAGCAGTTGGGCCACTCGACGACAATGGTCAGAAAGGGAAAATCAGTGAAGACAAGGAGATTGCTGAGCTTCTTTGCCTCCGTTTTCACACAGGAGGACAGACAACATATGCCTGCAGCTGAGTCAGTTTTTTCAGGGAGGGAATTAAAAGAATTAAAACAGATAGAGATAAACAAGGAGGATGTTCTCACGTGCCTTACTAAACTAAATGTCAACAAATCACCAGGTCCAGACGGCATCCACCCCAGAGTTCTCAAGGAACTCAAGTGTGAAATTGCTGAACTTCTAGCTAAGATATATAACCTTTCTCTAAGATCAAGCACTGTACCCGAGGACTGGAGGGAGGCAAATGTAACACCGATCTTCAAGAAAGGATCCAGAGGTGATCCAGGAAATTATAGGCCAGTCAGTTTAACCTCAGTTCCAGGCAAAGTGATGGAAACCATTATTAAAGAAAATATTACTAGGCACATAGAAGAACAGGCATTGCTGAAAGAAAATCAACATGGTTTCTGCAAAGGCAAATCATGTCTTACTAACTTGTTAGAAATCTTTGAGGGTGTAAATAAACACATAGATAAAGGGGACCCAGTCGATATTGTTTACCTTGACTTTCAAAAGGCTTTTGACAAAGTCCCTCACCAAAGGCTCCTAAATAAGCTCTTCAGCCATGGAATCAGGGGACAGGTCTTGTCCTGGATTGGAACCTGGCTAAACTGTAGGAAACAAAGGGTGGTAATAAATGGACACTTCTCTGGGTGGAAAGAGGTGAGAAGTGGCGTACCCCAAGGTTCAGTTTTGGGTCCGTTACTTTTAATTTATTCATTAATGATCTGGATGTAGGAGTGAATTCTGAGGTAGCAAAGTTTGCAGACGACACTAAATTGTTCAGGTAGTTAATGAAACTGACTGTAAAGAGCTCCAGAAAGATCTCTCGAAATTGAGTGAATGGGCAACAAAGTGGCAAATGCATTTTAACCTAAACAAGTGTAAAGTCATGCACATCGGGGCAAAGAACCCCAACTACACCTACAAATTGATGGGGTCAAAGCTTTCCCGAGATAAACCAGGAAAGGGATCTTGGGGTTTTGGTGGACAGCTCAATGAAGATGTCAACCCAGTGCGCAGCAGCAGTGAAAAAAGCAAATTCTATGCTTGGCATGATCAGAAAGGGAATCGAAAATAGGTCACAAATGTTGTATTGCCTCTCTACAAATCTATGGTAAGGCCACATTTGGAGTACTGTGTACAATTCTGGTCTCCGCACCTTAAGAAGGATATAACGGAACTGGAAAAGGTACAGAAAAGGGCAACAAGAATGATCCAAGGGATGGAGCAGTTCCCTTATGAAATCAGGTTGCAACGCCTTGGTCTTCTCAGCCTTGAAAGACGGCGTCTAAGAGGTGACTTGATCGAAGTGTATAAAATCATGCATGGGATAGAAAAGGTGAATAAAGAAAAATTATTTTCTTTGTCACAAAACACTAGGACTAGAGGGCACTCCCTGAAGCTCCAAGGTAGGAAAATTAGGACTAATAAAGGGAAATATTTCTTCTCCCAGAGGGTCATTGGGTTATGGAACTCACTTCCAGAAGAGGTTGTGACAGCTGTCAGCCTGAACAACTTCAAGGCAGGATTAGACAGATTCATGGATACCAAGTGTATCGGTAGTTACTGAAAAGGACATTCAAGTGCCACCTCGGAGTTGGTTGAGGTAGGCAGGATTTCCCTGGGTACTGGTTGTGGGGGGTCGGGAGCAGGTCAGGGTTTTGCCCTCCCTTCTGCTCGAGATCCCCGTGTACAACTGGTGGGCCACTGTGTGATACAGAATGCTGGACTAGATGGGCTGAGGTCCGATTCAGCATGGCTCTTCTTATGTTCTTATGTTCTTATGTAGTTTACCCACATCCAGATAGCACGGTGGACTCAAACAATGATGGATCTGGCCCAAACTTGGTACAAATAGTCCATATGCCCAAATATGAACACAGATGGAATTTGGGGGAAATAGACCGTGACATTTGGGCGTTGTAGTTATTGGGATTCATAGTTCACCTATAATCAAACCCCACCAACAATAGAATTGGGCCAAACTTCTCACACAAAGCCCCCATGACCAACAGAAAATACTGTGTTTTCTGATGGTCTTTGGCGACTCCTCTGACACCCTCTCACGACCCTCCAGGGGTCCCGATCCCCAGGTTGAGAAACAATGAATTAGGGTCAGTTTTGAGTCTGGTTGCTTATTACCATTGTTTCAAGAACATAAAGCCCATGAGTGTTTGAAAACAGGGGAAGAGAACTTGTACCTCTTCACTGAGATGCCTGGACGGCAGCTCATATCATGCTGACTGGGGATGCCCAAAGTCAATCATCTGGCTTCTTCCATTGCGAAGTTAGACTCAAATTTCAATGCAGAATAGAACAAACTGAAAAGTATCAGAGGTTTATAGACAATCATTTCATCACAACACAAGACTCAGCTCACAATATTTTTTTAAAAAAAGTTTTATTGGCATTGGGTTACATGTTTTAAAGCTGTAATAAAAGCATGCCAGATTGAAAGAGAACACACAGTGGTGGATGTTGAAGGCATTGGGTCATAAATTAAGGCTGACATTGTCTTCTACAGCTAGGCACAGCCCAGCCGCAACCATGATTCTAACATATCAGGGTTTTCCAGGTCTAGATCCTGAAAGGAATTCTGAACAGAGCAGTGGCGGCTGGCGAGTCTAAGTCCCTGTCATTCCTCTATAGTTTTGAATTTTCCATCTTTAATAATTTATGGGTATGATTCAAAATGTTCTAAGACTTTAGGTCATCCAGTGAGACTACAGTGTTCCCTCACTTATTGTGGGTGTTATGTTCCAATACCACCCGCGAAAAGTGAAAATCCATGAAGTAGGGACGATATATATATCGCATTCCGAGGGTGAGGCAGAAGCAAGGAGAGATTTAAAGGCACCACACCTTTATTTTTGCTAGCTATAAGGAAGTGGCTATAAGGCCATGATTTACGTACTGCTTGGTATCTCCTCTCATTCTTTTTTAGGATTGGCTGCCTCTCTCCCAAGGGGGGGGGGGGTCAAACCTCCTTCCACACTCCATTGTTGCCCATAGGCAAAAACCCGCAAAATAGCGAGTCTGCGAAAAGCGAACCGCGAAGTAGCGCGGGAACACTGTATGGTCAACTTCTTCCAGTCACATTGGAGATATCAAGAGAAGGGGTCCGACTAGATGGCCCTTGTGGTCTCGTCTATAATTCAGTTCTATGATTCTATGAGAACACTTGTCTAGGAATCCCTAGGTGCTCCAATGCAACTCTATGGTCAACTTTCAGAAGAAATTTATCATAGAGTTGTAATAAATCGCTAGAGAGGTGTTTCCTCAAGTTAAAAAAAAATAGCAATGTCTGAATTTGTGGTTTTTCACTTACACAGGGGGTCCGGTGCCTAATGCTAACCCCAGTGAATGTGTGGGGCTGACTGTACATCCATTCTGAGTCTTACAGTGAACTTTAAAGACGTTGGGTTGTTGTAGTTTCTCCGGACTGTATGGCCATGTTCTAGAAGCATTCTCTCCTGATGTTTTGCCTGCATCTATGGCAGGCATTCTCAGAGGTTGTGAGGCCTGTTGGAAACTAGGAAAATTAGGTTTATATATCTGTGGAAACCCAATATAAATTTTCCTAGTTTCCAACAAATCTCACAACCTCCGAGGATGCCTGCCATAGATGCAGGCAAAACACCAGGAGAGAATACTTCTAGAACATGGCCATATAGCCCGAAAAAACTACAACAATCCAGTGACTCTGGCCATGAAAGCCTTCAACAATACTTTAAAGACGTTGTCCAAGGTGCTAAATCTATTTTGGTGATGGAAATACAGCACCTTGAATACCGTTTCCCCGAAAATAAGACATTGCCTGAAAATAAGACCTAGTAGAGGTTTTGCTGAATTGCTTAATATAAGGCCTCCTCTGAAAGTAAGGCCTAGCAAAGTTTTTGTTTGGAAGCATGCTCCCCCTGGTGGCCGGAAACTGCAATACAGTCCCTGCTGTACAAGTGGTCCAGGAACTGCTGTGGGAGATTGTTAGTCTCCAGACAGTGTGTGGGAACCAGGCACATTACAGCCCTTATTTTTTGTGGCCCTGTGTGTGAGGGCCAGTATATTTATTATATACTGACAACTACTGTACAGTATATAATAAATGCTCTTTTTGTCGTTCAACAATAGATGTGAATTCTTCTTCATGGATAAATATGACATCCCCTGAAAATAAGACCTAGCAATTAATATAAGACAGTGTCTTATTTTCGGGAAATCAGGGTAGATCAAAAGTATGAGGACAGTCACCACCCCTCTGACTTGCAAACCACTAACTGGACCTGACTTTGATGGAAGAACTTATTGTTATTATTATTATTACATTTCCCTTCAAAGGGATTTTGAGGGTGTCTATTCCCATGACTTAACTCGACTGTCTGATTCCATGTCTGTTTACATCTAAAAGTGATGGATTCCCATAATTTCCTGATATCCCCACATTTAGGCCAAGCCAGGCATGGGCAAATTTCGGCCTTCCAGGAGTTTTGGACTCCAACTCCCACCATTCCTAACAGCCAGTAGGCTGTTAGGAATGGTGGGAGTTGAAGTCCAAAACACCTGGAGGGCTGAAGTTTGCCCATGCCTGGCTTAGACTTTTGTACTCTGGGATAAAAAAAGTGATAATTCTATCCCAGAGCTCTTAAATCCAAGTGCCTCAACTGGACTACAACTCTTATTAGCCCCGGCCAGCAAGTGAGAGAACAAAAGCAGTTAGACATTTGACAACATCTGGAGGATGTTGTCAAATGTCTTCTATGCCTGTTTTAAAGTAAAGGGTACTTCTCTATGGAATATACAGTGGCAAACACTATCAGTGTAAGAGGGTCAAATCTAGGAAGATGGATTCCCAGTATTAAAATCTCACAGGACAATATCTAGATCCAAACATTCACCTGAGAAATTCACCCACCCACTAGAAGTGGAATCTGTAAAAATGAACTTTTGTAAGTGCGGAAGGTTCCCCATTATTCTAATGGGAGAAAATAGGAATTATCCTTTGGATTAAACACATCCTACAGAAGAGTAAGAGGCCTAAGGAAGAGACCTATAACTATTGTTGGACTGCAGCTCTCATCAACCACCACAGCCAGGGCCGTAGCCAGGATTTTGATTCGGGGGGAGGGGGCTGAGTTTGGTTCGGGGGGGGGGGCTGAGACTGGGTGGAAGAGGGTCTACCCTAGCAAACCTTTTGTGTTGTTATCCCAATAACCCCATTAATGTGGGATATAATGAGCATGGTGATCAGATCATGATATAAATACACATAACAGTTTAAATAATGTACCAGTAAGGCCTTCTCGCGGACCACCTTGAGAATTTCGGGGGGGGGGGAGGTGCTGAAGCCCCCCTTAGCCCCCCCCCCCTGGCTACATGCCTGACTACAGCCAATGATGGGGATTTCAATTAAAATCTGGAGGGATGCACATTTCCTACTCCTGTAATTAAGGCAGAAGGGGCAGTTAATCACTCGACTGCCATTTCAATACTCTTTCTTTGATTACCCAAATACAGGTCCTTCTCAAAAAATTAGCATATAGTGCTAAAGTTCATTGTTTTCCATAATGTAATGATACAAATTAAACTTTCATATATTGCACACCAACTGAAATATTTCAGGTCTTTTTTTGTTTTGTACTGATGATTTTGGGATACAGCTCCTGAAATCCCAAAAATACTGTCTCAAAAAATTAGCATATTTGGTTGGATGGAATATGCTAATTTTTTGAGATATGTATGCCAAAATCATCAGTATTAAAACAAAAAAAGACTTGAAATATTTCAGTTGGTGTGCAATGAATCGAAAATATATGAAAGTTTAATTTTTATCATTACATTATGGAAAATAATGAACTATAGCACTATATGCTAATTTTTTGAGAAGGACATGTAGACATCAATCTCAGAATCAAGATGGGACAAAGGTTTAGCCCCCTGTTACTCAGTTCCCATCATTCCTTAGCACTGGTTGTGATGGTTAGGACTGGTGGGAATTGCAGTACAGCTGGCTAGGTTGCATTTGCTCCATCCTTCTGTGAATTGAGATTCCTTTGGAATATTTAAGAGTTGCATAACTTGAAGGAAGAACAAACTATTAAAAGAATGTGTTTTCAAAGGCTTTCATGGCCGGAATCACTGGGTTGTTGTGATTTTTTCGGGCTGCATGGCCATGTTCCAGAGTCAGGACAGTAAATAAAGAGCAACACCCAAAAAACAGGGGAATTCCAGACAGGAAACAATCAGAGCCAGCTAACACCTCCCAACAAAGTATTCCCTCGGGCAGGAAGCAGCCAGCCTTTGTAACTGCAAGGCCATTAAATGCTAATCAAGGCGGCCAATTGCAACATTCACACCCACCTCAAACTGACAAGAGTTATTTCTCTCACCATGGACATTCTACAGATATATAAACCCCACTTGCCTAGTTTCCAACAGACCTCACAACCTCTGAGGATGCCTGCGATAGATGTGGGCAAAACGTCAGGAGAGAATGCTTCTGGAATATGGCCATACACCCTGGCAAACTCACATTGAGTGAATGCTTAACTCTCTGTATTTGCCAAGCACAATGCATTCGAGGAACCGTGTTAGAAGAAATATATTTACAGGAAGGTTACAAGAACACCCTTCAAATCCAATTCTCTAACCTTACATGTTCTCTCTCTTTCTCTCTCTCTCTCTCTCTATATATATATAGATTGATTGATTGATTGTTATCAGAGTTAAAATCCCATGCTTTAAAATCATTTTGGCATAAACCCTGCAGTAAAAAACGTAGTAAAAGTTTATTAGAATATAAAAGAGTGCTTCAGTGTTTTAAAAAACCACGTATCTATGAATTAAAATGAGCTCTCTCAGGCTGAAATGGAATACTTCAGTTCTCAAGATTGGATAACATCCCAATTTAGTTCTTCTTTTCTTTTCTTTTTTGCCTTTCTCATGCTGCAAAAGTTGCTGTGCTGTAAACAGTCAGCACTTTGCCAGGAACAGGGAAGACTTTTGTTTGTTTAGCAACTTTCCAAAGCAAAAGAGCCACCCGGCAAAAAGAAGAAATCCTATCTGTCCTCAAAAGCTCTCTCTATCCTTCCTTGGGAAGGTAAAATTCTCTGGTCCCAACATATCCTCCATAATTTTCCAATGGCTATTTCCAAGCCTTTAATAGCCATTTCTAAAGAGCCCCCTTTCATTGGTGGGCATCTACCTCCTGTGCTTGCTTCAGTGTGGATATAAATGCGCAAACTTTGCATACATACATATTCTGAGTGAGTCATAAAAGGGGCTGGGCACCCTGGGAGCCACGACTGTTTGGTTGTTTTCTTAGGCCATGAAATCCTGAGTGCACAAAAGGGGGAAGAAGGTAAGACACAGTGCATTATTCAGTGCTTTGCATGCGAGGTCAAAGAGCAACAGGCTCCGGGAGGCCAACATTAGGATTGTCTCCCCATGGACCCACCCCATTCAGTTGTCTTTATGGACCGAAGGGCCGTTCTGTGCCAGCAAGGTGCCATGGGCTGCCTCTTCGCGGGAGAAGACCTGGAACTTCTTGTCTAGTTGGGCTCGGAGGTAAAGGTAGTCTTGCTTGTCAAGGCTGTGGGCGCAGGTCAAGTAAAGGGTGAAGAGCAAGGCCAGTAGAAGTCGGTCGAGAGAGAGGCAAGGAACGGCCCAGAGGATGAGAAGGAACTCTAGGTAGACAGGGTGGCGGAGGTGGGCATAAAGGCGGACAGCTCGGGAGGACTTCACCGCCAAAGGATCACCCATGCCCAAACAGTGGTAATAAACCTGTGGAATGACAGAGGATCAGTAGGAGAAAATAAATCTGCTGTCAACATTTGTAGAAGGGATCCCAAGGGTTGTCTAGTTGAATCCCTTGCCATACAGCAATGGTTCCCAACCTGTTGGCCGTGGCCCACTGGTGAGACACGAGACCTAAAATAAGGGTTTTCTGTGAGCAAGGAGATGGCAACTAGTGGGTGGCATGTGTTCTGTATCAGAAACTAGAACTGATGTGGCCTATCCAATGCAATTTACTGAATCAGCACCCTGAATAACCAAACCAAATCTAAAGTTGAACAAAAACTGATTCATAACACTTTTGGTACTAATGTTGGAGAGTGGTCCTTGGTCAAAATGGTTCCTGGTCAAGGTGGTCCCTGGTTGAAGTGGTCTCTGGTCAAAGGGGTCCATGGTCAAAGGGGTCTATGGTCAAAATGGTCCTTGATCAAAGTGGTCCCTAGTCAAAGTGGCCACTGATCAAAGTGACCCCTGGCCAAAATGGTCCCTGGTCAAAAGAAGGTTGAGAACCACTGCCATACAGGAAACATTTGTGTGATGGAACTGTATAATTCCTGGCTCCTTTTGTTAGGCTGCCCCACCTAACAGTCACTTTTATTTATTTATTTATTATTTATTATTTCGATTTGTATACCGTCCTTTCCGACTGGCTCAGGACAGTTTACAGCATATCGAAATACATCACAAAACATATCAACAACCAACAGGACTCATAAACAAAGCAATAAAACCAATTTAACAGTATTCTGTTATAACCAAGAGTGGTCACAAATTGAAAGCACGCCGGAACAGTGCTGTTTTACAAGCTTTCCGGAAGGCCGGTAGCTCATTGACTGCTCGGACTTCAGGTGGCAAGCTGTTCCACAATTGAGGTGCTGCCACAGAGAAAGCTCTGTGTCTACTTGAAGACAAGTGGATGGTTCACAGGGAAGGAATCTGTAGAAGATTGAGGTCTTCAGATCGAAGAGATCTCTGGGGAACATATGGGAGTAGGCGGTCCCTCAAGTACACCGGCCCCAAACCATGCAAGGCTGTTAGTTTTCCAAAGGTGGAGCTTAAAGAAACCCCTCCTGGTTTGGATCAATAAATCTGCCTGTCCCTTTTTGCCTGTGGTTTAGTTTAGGGTTATTGCCACCAGGGAATTTTGGAAGCAAGATGTGCCTGGAGTTGGTCCCAGTGAGATGCAGGCTTAGACAAGCCATTTCAAACCAATAACTATCTAGCTAACTAATCTGGGGATTCATCCGCCTATACTGGCCTTCCTCTCATCAGTGACAGTCTGTGGAGTTTCCAGCACCTTCAGCGAGGTGCCAGGCCTCAATAGGAGGGACCTGCTCTCTCTACCTCTGGCCTGACCACCTTGGGCAGTAGGCACCAGAGAAAGTGAGCAAGGGAAACTTTCATCTGTCCTTCATCTCCAGAATCATCCACGACCAACAACTTAAAGAACAACCAGTTACCTTCAAACTTTGGACTTTGTTGTGGGGAAATCAAGATAGTGTCTGGGTGGAGATAGGCCCAAGACCAATTAATAAATCATTATCGTTTCTTGAAAGCAATACTGTGGACATTGATTCTGTGAGGTTCCTTGTTCAAACAGGAAGGTAATCCAGCATCCCCCAAGCTCTGTAGTGGCTCTCTGTCTCTGGAATACCCTCCCAAAAGAGATCAGGCCAGCCCACACCCTTGACTCCTTCCGATCCAGCCTAAAAATATGGATTTTTAAGCAGGCTTTTGGCCTCAAGTAAACTGAAATGGGCCCATATGAGGTTGACACTCTGGCACTTTAGTTGTGATTTGAAGGCAGCTAGTTATAACTACAGATAGTCTGCATTTTAAACTGTGTTTTTATTTTATATTTTGTGTTGATAGTGATTGTTTTTATAACTTTCATATGATAATTATTTTTATACTCATGTACTATTTATGTTATATACTATACTTGTAGTGCCTTGTAAGCCGCCCCAAGTCCCTTTCGGGATATGATGACAAGCTATAAATAAAGTTTATTATTATTTGAAACACAATGAGTCCACAGCAAACAAGATCACTCTACTGGCTGTTGTATTGATCACATGCCGGACACTTGTGTCTAGGACTGTGTGATGTATTGGCGAATAATGTGTACAGATCCCAGTAAGATGGCCTTTTGCAGCTGGCAGATGGTAATTTTGTCAGCACTGATTCTGTTTAAGTGCAGGCCAAGGTCTTTAGGCACTGCACCCAGTGTGCCGATCACCACCAATCACCACACCAATATTATTATTATTTTTATTTCGATTTGATAAACCGCCCTTCCCGAGGCTCAGGGCGGTTTACAACATATAAAAACAGCATATAAAACAGCATATAAAGCACATGGTTAAAAACACATAAAATTACATCTTAAAACAGTCACATAAAATCATAGCCAGACATAGCTCGTACATGGAGAATGGTAGTGGTATGGCAGGATGGCAAGCGTTAATTAGGCGCTGTCAGACATCGAACGCCTGTCTAAACAGCCAGGTCTTGCATTATTATTATTATTATTATCGTCTATAATCACTAAAGGGAATGAGGAATATATGTATAAAATACGTTTTTTATAAAAATATATCACATGTTATCCAATAAAACTAAATTACCAGGGCAGATTAGAACAAACATGAAAATAATTTGAAATTAAAGCCAATACATAGGAAGCATCAAAATTCAACATCCAAAGAATTAAGCTGGCAGCTTCTTCTCTGGATGGAAAAGGAAATGGCCTTTTCTGACTTTGCCCCACTACTGCTACAAACTCTTTTGCTTAAACCATGGCTTCTTGTGAAGTTCACATCCGATTATATGGGCCCTCCTTGGGATTCTTTCTCAGGCGTCCCTCTCTGAAAAAGGAGCTTACAAAAGGAGCAGGAGAGACATGGGCATCTGCCCAGAACTTCATGGTTCAAGCCAGAAACCATGATTAACACAAACCATGTCTTATTGCAATATGAATAAAGCATCCTATCTTATGAAGAATCAGCCACACCACTTGCAAGCAAGCACATCTCATTGCTTGGATAATTTAGCCTGGAAATACTATGGCACTAATTTTGACTGAACCTTTTAGATAATAAAATGAAAACTACAAGCTACCTGTTTGACTCCCATCAGTTCTGCATAGTCGAAGATGAGGATGATGCTAAAGATCACCAACCAGGCAATGAAGTGTAGGATAACGCAGATAAGAGGAACCCAAGTGACCCAAGGCTCGGTGCTTGTTCTCCAGAGCTCAGGGCCATCCCGGACTGGCTGCCAGTACCTCATCAGCAACTACATGGGAGAAAGATATATCGTATAGGCATTAGAAACTCTTCTTCTTATGTAATCACTTTTTATTTTATTGTACACCCCCTTCCAAACACAGATCAAGCATACACAACACAAACAAACAACAAACAGGACATTCTCAACAGGCAATGCACATCAATTCATACATAATGAATTACCTGTATATGCTCGAGTATAAGCCGACCCGAATGTAAGCCTAGGCACCTAATTTTACCACAAAAACTGGGAAAATATATTGACTTGAATATAATTCAAGGGTGGGAAAGGTAGCAGCTACTGGTAAATTTCATAATAAAATAGATACCAATAAAATTACATTAATTGAGGCATCAGTAGGTTAAACGTTTTTGAATATTTACATTAAACTGTAATTTAAGTTAAGACTGCCCAACTCTGATTCAACCACTATTTTGACCTTCTTCAATGTAAATATGCTTATGTATCCTTCCAATAATAATAGAGTAAAATAATAAATGTAATAATAATATAGAGAGTAAAATAATAATGTAATAATAGAGTAAAATAATGTAAATGTAATAATATTAGAGTATAATAATGCAATAATAATTAGAGTATAATAAATGTAACAATAATAATAGAGTAAAATAATACATGTAATATAAAAAATAGAGTAAAATAATGTAAATGTAATAATAATATAGAGTAAAACAAAAATGTAATAACAATAACAACAATAATAATAACAGAGTAAAATAATAGATAACCTTGACTCAAGTATAAGCCAAGGGGGGCTTTTTCAGCCTTAAAAAAGTGCTGAAAACTCAGCTTATACTTGAGTATATATGGTATGTCTTGACTAGTGCTTTCAGATGTGCACTGTCAACATTTCCTCAACAAACCTCAGTAAAGTATCCTTCCAAAGTACAACATGGTGTGTTCGCTCATTTATGATGGCTGGTTTAGGGATGTTATAAGATAGCTTTTCCATAAGACACATATCCCAGATTCTTCTCCAAATATCCATGGACCGATCTCTGCTTTTATTTATTTATTTATTTATGTTTCAAAATTTTATACCGCCACTCCCCAAAGGCTCTGAGTGGTTTACAGAGTTTGGCACATAACAACAGCAACACGGAAAAGGTAGAGTGGATACATACACAGGGGAGGGGAAGATAAAAGGAGTATACAACATTTAAAGAATCGGTAGCAAAGACATGGGACCAAGTTATAATCTCCAGCGGTTCTCCTCTATACACGTAAATACCAGTATAGTCAAAGCTTGACAATACCCATAATCCAGTATACATATGCATAACTATTACAAGCAAGTACATACAAATACTGAAGAATAAGGATGGCAAGATTCAAATGAATATGGCAGAACTCATGCTCCTTACATCATGTCCTTTTGAACATGTTGAGTTTGGAAGCATTGGCTAAATCCCTTTGCTTTAAAAAAAAAAAGAGCAAGGCTTCATTATTATTTATTTTGGAACTCTCCCTCCATTCCTCCAACAGAAGAAAGAAGCTTAGTTTTACCTAATTGAGCTAATGGGGACAGCATTGGAGCCAGGACCAAAATTCAGAAACTGGAGCTGCAGAGGTTTCCTTGGCAGTCTACTCGGGACTCGCTTCTAGTTAAGGTGCAGTTTGCCATATCAAAAAAAATCACACTTTCCGGTGAGTTTATTTTGCATCTCAAGTGTGTGTGTGTGTGTGTGTGTGTATAGCAGAACATCTGATGAACCAACCTGGACATAGCATATTATTTGAGAACACAGAAATGCTGGACCACTCTCACAACCACCATGTCAGGCTACACAGAGAACCCATCGAAATCCGCAAGCATGTGGACAATTTCAACAGAAAGGAAGAAACAATGAAAATGAACAAAACACAGGGGAACTCCAGACAAGAAACAATCAGGAACTGCTAATCACCTCTCAACAAAGGATTCTCCTAGGTAGTAACAGGCTACACCTAAAAACTGTCAGGCCATCAAATGCTAATCAAAATGGCCAGTTGAAACATTCACATCTAGCTCCAACAGACAAGAGTTTTTTCTCCCACACTGGCCTTTCCACAGATATATAAACCCAATTTTCCTAGTTTCCAACAGACCTCACAACCATAGTTGCAGGTGAAACGTCAGGAGAGAATGCTTCTAGAACACGGCCACACAGCCCGAAAAACCTACAACAACCCAGTACATATATCTTTTTGACAAGGCAAAACTCACTTGCAGCTTCGTTGCCATCCCAAACGTACCTGGAGGGCCAGAGCTGTGCAAAAGACATAGAATGATCTCTGCAGGACCCCAAAGCAACTGCTGGTCCAGCGTTTCACACGGTCAGTGGCCATAAGGCTGTGCTGCAGCATGAAGAGGGCTATCAAGCCCACGTCGACGGTCAGGGGGTGCAGGACCTTGGAGTCCCTCAGGGCAGCTCCCCATGGGGGTCGACTGGCAGCATCTGCAAGGAGAAGCACAATCACACTGAGACCGAGCATATCCTGGTGAGCAGCCATGAATTTCAGAAAACGATGGCAGAGTTAATTCTCACCTGTCACTGTCCTTTATCTCTCTAATAGTAAGGAAGGAAAGGTGAAAACAGAAAGGGTACATCTACGCCATGCGTGGGCAAACTTCTGCCCTCCAGGTGTTTTGGACTTCAACTCCTACACTTTCTAACAGCTAAGCTGTTGGGAATTGTGGGAGTTGAAGTCCAAAACACCTGGAGGGCCCACGTTTGCCCAGGCCTGGTCTACGCGTTAGAGTTAATGTAGCTTAACAGCACCATAACTTCTATGGCTCAATGCTATGGAATTATAGGAGTTGGAAGTTTTACAGGTCTTTAGCCTTCTCTATCAAAGAGTGGCGGTGCCTCACCAAACTACATCTCCCATGACTCCATAGCATTGAGCCATGCCAGTTAAAATGATATCAAATTGCATTAATTCTGTAATGTAGACACTACTCATGGGCAATCCATGGTTGTAAATACTGCAGTTCTAAAGTACGCACTGGTGCTTTACTTCTACAGTGTTGCTAAAGTTCTGGTGGTGAAAATTTCAGAACTCTTAACAAAACTATCAAAATTTCATTATTATTTCGTTATTGGCGATTTTTATGATAGAACCAATTTTGAAAGAGGTCTTGCAGCTATGAAGTTACTTCTTTCTCTCATTTAGTCTCAAATGTGCTATGTTGCCTATGAGAATGCAGCATTCTTCCGAATTAAGCAGAGAGTGTTTGAGGACCGGGACATCCATAGGGATACCAAGGGGTTTTTTTTGTAAAGCTATTGTCCTCCCAACCCTCCTGTTATACGCCTACGAAATGTGGACTGTCTACAGATGTCGTACGCAACTTCTGGAACAATTTCATCAGCGATGTCGCCGAAAAATCCTGTAAATCTCTTGGGAAGACAGATGGACAAATGTCAGCATGCTGGAAGAAGCAAAGACCATCAGCACTGAAGAGATGCTCCTCCACCATCAACTCCACTGGACCAGCCACGTTGTCTGAATGCCTAGCCACCATCTCCCAAAGCAGTTACTATACTCCCAACTCAAGAATGGGAAATGTAACATCAGTGGACAGGAAAAAAAGATGTAAAGATAGGCTTAAAGCCATCCTCAAAAACTGTGGCATAAACACCGAGAACTGGGAAGCCCTGGCCCTTGAGCACTCTAACTGGAGGTCAGCTGTGACCAGCAGTGCTGCAGAATTCGAAGAGGCACAAGTGGAGGGCGAAAGGGAGAAATGTGCCAAGAGGAAGGTATAACAAGCCAACCCTGACCAGGACCGCCTTCCACTTGGAAACCAATGCCCTCACTGTGCGGATCAAGAATAGGGCTCTACAGTCACCTACGGACCCACTGCCAAGACACCACATCTGGAAGACCATTATGCTTGAGCTATGAGGGATCACCTAAGGAAAGGACAAGATCTCTTTGGTTTAGGGTAGCAATATTTTAACTGCCGTGCTTGCATCTTATGGAGCCATGGGAGCTGTAGTTTCACAAGGCCTTGAGCCTTCAATGCCAAGGAGAGCTGGTCTGTCTCTCACCAAACTAGAAATCCCATTGAGTATTCAGCCAGAGCAGTTAAAGTGGCGCCAAACCGTATTTAATTTGACAGTGTTGATGCTTGAGTCTTCGAAATTATGGTTGCTTGAATGGGAATCAACAGGGAAATGAAACCAAGACAAAACATTGTGGGCAACAGGAAAATTATAATCTGGATGTGATCCATCATTTTCATGCACTTGTTATGGTTGTATGAAAGTTGAATGAAAAGTAATGCCTCCTCCTTCGTTACTTGGCTTTGGGTGGGAATATTTTAATAAATCAAATGCAGAAATAATCCTTAGAACAATGGTTCTCAACTTGTGGGTGCCCAGGTGTTTTGGCCTACAGCTCCCAGAAATCCCAGCCAGTTTACCAGCTGTTAGGATTTCTGGAAGGCCAAAACATCTGGGGACTCACAGGTTGAGAACCATGGCAATAAGGAATACAGCATCTGGAAGGTTAGAGAAAATGACATGGAAGGCCAGAATTAGTTCATGGGTCTTGAGTTTGACGCATGTGATCTATCTGGTCACTTCCCAATCAGAGCTTGGAAAAGCTATCTTTCAGGCAATAATATCCAGTATCCACCAGTCAGCGTAACTAGTGGCCACACTGGCTGGAGACTCTGAAAATAATGGTCCTTAAGGGCTACTTTTCCAAGCTCTGTTTGAAGGTCACAATTTGGACTATACCCACCCTTCCAGCAGAACCTGGATGGCCATCTGTCAGAAATGCTTGGAACAATGTAAGAAAACCTTGAGAGGATATTGGGAAGTCTTTTTATATGTATCACTGTATCCCCCTCCCACCCACGCCTCCTTGTGTCTCCCCCAACACCGTCCCCACCCTAACCCTCCCCTTTATATCCCCTCCCCTACCTCACCTTACGCCGTGGGCAGATATTCTACCTTCTGTCAATGCACAAAACTCAATAAAGATATTTTTTTTAAAAAAATGCTTGGACTGTGTATTCCCGGATGGGTCTTGCCAATTCCATGATTCCTGGCGTGCTAATTCCTCTTAAATAAGCATCGATTGCCCCATACACAGAATGCTTCAAAGAAGGTAAACTTAACTTGAAGTTAAGGGAGTTGAAGGCCAAAACATCTGGGGACCCACAGGTTGAGAACCACTGCCTTAGAATGTGCTCTTTAACTACCACTAGTCACTTTTCCACATAATCACCAGACAATTGGATACATTTCTGCCAACGATGAACAAGTTTTCTGAAGTTGCCATGGAAGAAGTCGACACTCTGTTTCCGCAACCAGCGTCTCACAGTTCTCTCAACATCTTCATTGAAAGCATAATGCTGTCCCCGCAGATCTTCTTTCATTACCGGGAACAGATGGAAGTCAGAGGGCGCTAAATCTGGACTGTATGGAGGATGCTGTACGGTGGTAAGATCCAGTCTCTGAAGTTCTGCTGTGGTGGTATATGGTGGCATCTGACATTTCAGGCATCAGCATCCTGGGTACTCATCGTGCACAGATCTTCCGATAGCCAAGCAAAGCAATAATGTGACCCACACATTCTTGTGAAATGCCGATTATGCTTGAAATTTCTCTCTGAGTGATACGACGTTTGTCCTGAATCAATCTGTCAATCTTTTGCTTGTGAAACTCGGTGGTTGCTGTCACAGGACGTCCAACTTTGTCCCGCAAGTCAGATGTTCCCACCTCAACATCTTTAAACTTACTCGCCCAGCGACGCACAGTACTCACATCAACACAATCACAGTAAACATTCTCGGATGAATCTCCTTTGGGGTGACACCTTCTGCTGTCAAGAATTCAATGACTGCACGTGGCTTAAGTCGCATTGACTGACCATCTGCGCAGGGTTCCTTACTTTACACTTTAACAACACAACCGTTCAATACTAAGGCTTCCTGCCACAATGGAACTGTAGAGGAGAGTCTACTGCAGTGTTTTCCAACCAGTGTGCCGGGGCACACTAGTGTGCCGTGAGCGATCATCAGGTGTGCCATGGGAAATTGGAACCTACAATACCCTTACTTATTAAAGGAGCGCCACTACGTCACAGTACAAAATGCACAATTAATCCTACATAATCATACACAAAAACCATTCAAAGTACCCAATCCTGCTGGAGAAAATCAGAAGTCTTACATAAGGTAGTTTGGCGTGGTCGCCACAGAGAGCGGAGGAGTTGCAAACCAGGAAGTAGCGAGTTCACGAAGCGCTCCTCTACGGAAAACTCTCAATATTTGATGAAATCACGGAAGTGAGTGCAAAAAACAAAGTGTATCCTCACGGATGTTATCCACAGTCAGTTTGTGGGCAATTTTAAGAAGCATCACCATAATCATAGCGACAAGGTAGAAAATCACGTAGATAATCACATATATTCAAACCGCCAGAGGCTGAAGATAGATGTGGCAATGGAATCGAAAGCTGGCATGGGCAAACTTGGACCTTCCAGGTGTTTTGGACTTCAACTCCCACCATTCCTAGCAGCCTCAGGCTCTTTTCCTTTTTTCCTCTCAGCCACTTAAGCAGGAAAGGGCCTCAGGCTGTTAGGAATGGTGGGAGTTGAAGTCCAAAGCACCCAGAGGGCCAAAGTTTTCCCATGACTGACAGCTGTTGAGCAAGACCTTTGTGTGTGTCTTTCTGCCATTCCTGCCAGGATATTTATTTATTTATTGTTCGAATTTATGTGTCGCCACTCCCGGGTGGCTCGGGGCGACTTACATGATACATCCGGACATAAAACCATAACAGATAAAACAATAAAACAGTAAAAATACACGCAGCCAATGGCATAAATGCGTATAATGCAGTAGGACATGCTATACAGGGCAGAGTAGGTCCCGATCTCGCCATCAATCAATGCCCAAAGGCCTGCCGGAACAGGATGGTTTTGCACGCCTTCCGGAATGCCACTAAGTCCGTGAGGACACGGACTCCGGAAGCCAGTGCATTCCAGAGGGTAGGGGCGATTACTGAGAAGGCCCTCCGCCTCGTGGCCGTCAGGTGATATGTTTTGATACCAGGCACCTCTAAAAGCTGGCCCACCTCTGAACGTAATGACCTAGCGGGACAGTATGGGATGAGGCGGTCCCTAAGGTACACTGGCCCCAGACCGTTCAAGACCTTAAAGGTTAGTACCAGCACTTTGAAGGTGATCCACTGGCAACCAGTGCAGCTCCCGCAAGATAGGTGTTACGTGGCTGGTCGCTGAGGCGCCAGCCAGGAGTCTAGCTGCTGTATTCTGGACCAGCTTCAGTCTCCGGATCACCGACAAAGGAAGGCCAACATAGAGAGCATTACAGTAGTCCAGTCTTGAGATGACCGTGGCTTGGACCACTGTGGCTAGGTCGTGACGGGAGAGGTAGGGAGCCAGCTTCCTTGCCTGACAAAGATGGAAAAAAGCAACTCGACTGACGGCCGAGACTTGCATCTCCATCGTCAGTTGAGAGTCCAGAGTGACACCGAGACTTTTAACTGTCGACGATGGACATAATGTCACTCCGTCCAGGGAAGGAAGCTGGGTCTCAACCCCACCCGGACGACCCAGCCACAGGATCTCCGTCTTGGCTGGATTCACGTTCAACCTACTGGCTCGCAGCCATCCAGTAACGGCCTCAAGGCATAGATGGAAATTATCGGGTACGGTTCCGGGCCTGCCCTCCATCCCCAGAACGAGCTGGGTGTCATCAGCGTACTGGTGACACACCAGCCCAAAGCTGCGGACCAACTGAGCATCTATGTTGTGTTCATCGAAACAGGCCCAGGTTTCACACTGAGCGTATAAATACATTTAAAACCATATTAACTATATGTATTACTGTGTTAGAGTGTCATTTTGTGTCATTTTGGTTGGTGGTGTGCCCCGGGATTTTGTAAATGTAGAAAGTGTGCCGCGGCTCAAAAAAGGTTGAAAAACACTGGTCTACTGAACAAGCCAGTACTGCCATCTGTTGAGGAGTTACTAAGGTGGAGGCATTACTTTTCATTCAACCCTCCTATAATACATAACACAGGCTGATTGGCACCTCTCCTATGCGTGCTAAGTTGGCTGCAAGTGGCTCTGAATCCATAGAGCAGTGTTTCCCAACCAGTATGCCGGGGCACACTAGTGTGCCGTGAGTGATCATCAGGTGTGCCGTGGGAAATTGGAACCTCCAGGAGGGGGGGAGGGGGGAGAGTCTAGTGTGTTGAAGTACAAAAACCCTAAGAAACCTACCTCGATAAAGGCACAAAATTACAAACACCCCCGTCCCCACCCGTTGTCTACTTGGTCTCTCCCTCTCCATGCATTGGGAAGGCCCGCCTCCCTTTCCCCAAGTAGAGACCTCCCTTTGCCTCCTGGGGGTTCTGTGTGGGATCATGGGGCGTGGCTTTAAACCCTGGGACGTTAAATAATGTACCCTGGGGCGGGCTTTCCGCACCTTGGGGGCCAGGGGCCTTGGCCTCGGGCGGTCGAAGAGTTTAATCCAGGCCTGGGATTTTGTAAATGTAGAAAAGTGGGTCAAAAGGTTGAAAAACACTGGTCTACTGAACAAGCCAGTACTGCCATCTGTTGAGGAGTTACTAAGGTGGAGGCATTACTTTTCATTCAACCCTCCTATAATACATAACACAGGCTGCTTGGCACCTCTCCTATGCGTGCTAAGTTGGCTGCAAGTGGCTCTGAATCCATAGAGCAGTGTTTCCCAACCAGTGTGCCGGGGCACACTAGTGTGCCGTGAGCGATCATCAGGTGTGCCGTGGGAACTTGGAACCTCCAGGAAGGGGGGGGGGGAGAGTTTAGTGAGTTGAAGTAGAAAAACCATAAGAAACCTACCTCGATAAAGGCCCCAAACACACACCCCCCACCTGTTGTCTACTTGGTCTCTCCCTCTCCATGCATTGGGAAGGCCCGCCTCCCTTTCCCCAAGTAGAGACCTCCTCTTGCCTCCTGGGGGTTCTGTGTGGGAAGTTTGGCCCAGTTCTATCATTGGTGGGGTTCAGAATGCTCTTTGATTGTAGAGGAACTATAAATCCCAGCATCGACAACTCCCAAATGTCAAGGTCTATTTCCCCTGAACTCCATCTGCGTTCATATTTGGGCACAGGCATGTAGCCGGGGGCTAAGGGGCTTCAGCCCCCGACATTCTCCGGGTGGTCCACGAGAAGGCCTTACGGGTACATTATTTAAACTGTTATGTGCATTTATATCATGATCTGATCACCATGCTCATTATATCCCACATTCATGGGGTTATTGGGACAACAAAACAAAATGTTGTAGACCCTCTTCCACCCAGTCTCAGCCCCCCGAACCAAACTCAGCCCCCCCGAAACAAAATCCTGGCTACGGCCCTGTTTGGGCATATTGAGTATTCATGCCAAGTTTGGTCCTGATCCAACATTGTTTGAGTCCACAGTGCTCTCTGGATATAGGTGAACTACAACATTTTCTCTTGGTTAAAACTCTTTCTGCCATTCCTGCCAGGATATCTATGTTGTGTTCATCGAAACAGGCCCAGGTTTCACACTGAGTGTATAAATACATTTAAAAACATATTAACTACATGTATTACTGTGTTAGAGTGTCATTTTGTGTCACTTTGGTTGGTGGTGTGCCCCAGGATTTTGCAAATGTAAAAAAAAGGTTGGGAAACACTGGCATAGAGGGCTCTTCTAGCCAAGGAGGTGTCTGGGCAAACCTGGGCCCTCCGGGTGTTTTGGACTTCAACTCCCACCATTCCTAATGCCCACCGCCTTGCTCCCACCCCCCACCCCCCGTTTTCCCTCTCGCACGGACTCGCACCGGTTCTGGCTGGAGAATCGGCTTCTGGCAGGAGAAGCCCCCGAAGGGAAACGAAGCGGATCAGCTCCACGCCGGTCCCGAAGGCGAAGAGGAAGCCGCCCAAGGCCGGGACCAGCAGCAGGAGCGAAAGCGCGGCCATGGCGAGGCCCGGGGAGGAGGGAGGGAGGGAGGGAGGGAAGGCGCTTCTCCCGCCGCCTGCAGGCACCGCCCCTCCAGGGAGGGCCTTCCCCACCCTCTCTCCCCTGGCGTCATACAGGCCCCGCCCCAGGAGAGGGCATCCCTTCCTCCAGAGGGGGCTTTCCCCGCCTGCCTGCCTGCTCCTGAGAGAGTGACGTCACGCGGGGTGAAGGGAGCGGCTTCTCCTTTAGGAATCCCCCACCACTCAGCCCGCTCTGACGCCAGGAGCCACTCTCTGACGTCATATCGAGGTATTCTCCAAGGAAACAAATACTTCTCATTTAAGGCAGTGTTTCCCAACCTTTTTTGAGCCATGGCACACTTTGGACATTTGCAAAATCCTGGGGCACACCACCAACCAAAATGACACAAAATTTATTTATTTATTATTTATTATTTCGCATTTGTCTGTGCCCCCCCCCCCCAACGGCTCGGGGCGACTTACAACAGTTCGTAAAATACAATTGTTAGATAACTCATAATAACTCACAGTAATACCATTAAGATGGAATTACAATTAGAACAGTTGAAGCAACAAATGGAGTCGCAGTGGGCTGGCAGCTAGGCGGTGTGAGCTACAGTTTAGCTAACTCCGAAGGCTTGCTGGAACAGCAATGTCTTAACTGCTCTCCTGGACGGGAGGAGGCCCTGGGTGGCACGGATGCCGGCGGGCAGTGCGTTCCACAGGGTAGGGGCTGCAACAGAGAAAGCCCGGCCGGGTTGGGACAGATGGTAGGTCTTCACATTTGGGATGACCAGGAGGTTTAGCTCTTCGGAGCGCAGTGATCTGGTGGGATGATATGGGACAAGGCGGTCCCGCAGGTACACTGGCCCCAGACCATGTAAGGCCTTAAAAGTCAGGACTAACACTTTGAAGGCAATCCGGCATTCAATTGGGAGCCAGTGCAGTTTGCGCAGGATTGGCGTGATGTGGTGGCCAATCGGGACCCCGCCAGGAGTCACGCTGCAGCGTTCTGCACCAGCTTGAGTCTCGGATTACCGACAGAGGAAGGCCAATGTAAAGGGTTTTACAGTAGTCCAGCCTCGTGATGACCGTGGCTTGGATCACTGTGGCTAAGTCGCGCCGGGACAAATAGGGGGCCAGCTTCCTCGCCTGGTGAAGATGGAAAAATGCTACCCTGCTGACGCTGGAGACATGGGCCTCCGTTGACACTCTAACACAGTAATACATATCTATTATATAAATGGGTTCACGTCATGTGATGTATACCTCAAACAAAGAAACCTTACAACGCAGAAACACAAAACTTGCCAACAGAAATAGGCCTCAAGCAAGGTACGTTTGTAGCAAAGAAACTTCCCCCCCCAAAAACCTAAAAGGCCCCCAAAACAACGAGTAAAAATAAAACTACATTTCCCAGCATCCTCCGGGGCAGCCAAAGACTCACCCAGCCTCTACATTCTGAACAACATGATTGGCTGCCAATAAGGGCGGATTTGCATAACTGCTGCACTGGCCAGCCAACATGAAAATTCAAACCATAAAAACTGCCAAAACAGAATAAGGAAAAGGCCTGAGCCAATCCCCAACACAAACACCCAAATCACTTGCAACCGAAAATTTACACCCCAAAAAATCACAGACCACGTCCAAAATTGACAGTAAGGCTTCATTAACTTGATTTCCCTAACTAGCCCTCACTTACTGGGAAGCTGCTTACGCTCTAAATTGACAGTAAGACTTCATTAACTTGATTTCCCTAACTAGCCCTCACTTACTTGGAAGCTGTTTACGCTCTGAATTGACAGTAAGGCTTCATTAACTTGATTTCCCTAACTAGCCCTCACTTACTGGGAAGCTGTTTACGCTCTGAATTGACAGTAAGACTTCATTAACTTGATTTCCCTAACTAGCCCTCACTTACTGGGAAGCTGCTTACGCTCTAAATTGACAGTAAGGCTTCATTAACTTGATTTCCCTAACTAGCCCTCACTTACTGGGAAGCTGTTTACGCTCTGAATTGACAGTAAGACTTCATTAACTTGATTTCCCTAACTAGCCCTCACTTACTGGGAAGCTGTTTACGCTCTAAATTGACAGTAAGACTTCATTAACTTGATTTCCCTAACTAGCCCTCACTTACTGGGAAGCTGTTTACGCTCTAAATTGACAGTAAGGCTTCATTAACTTGATTTCCCTAACTAGCCCTCACTTACTGGGAAGCTGTTTACGCTCTGAATTGACAGTAAGACTTCATTAACTTGATTTCCCTAACTAGCCCTCACTTACTGGGAAGCTGCTTACGCTCTAAATTGACAGTAAGGCTTCATTAACTTGATTTCCCTAACTAGCCCTCACTTACTGGGAAGCTGTTTATGCTCTGAATTGACAGTAAGACTTCATTAACTTGATTTCCCTAACTAGCCCTCACTTACTGGGAAGCTGTTTACGCTCTAAATTGACAGTAAGACTTCATTAACTTGATTTTCCTAACTAGCCCTCACTTACTGGGAAGCTGTTTACGCTCTAAATTGACAGTAAGGCTTCATTAACTTGATTTCCCTAACTAGCCCTCACTTACTGGGAAGCTGTTTACGCTCTGAATTGACAGTAAGACTTCATTAACTTGATTTCCCTAACTAGCCCTCACTTACTGGGAAGCTGCTTACGCTCTAAATTGACAGTAAGGCTTCATTAACTTGATTTCCCTAACTAGCCCTCACTTACTGGGAAGCTGTTTACGCTCTGAATTGACAGTAAGACTTCATTAACTTGATTTCCCTAACTAGCCCTCACTTACTGGGAAGCTGTTTACGCTCTGAATTGACAGTAAGGCTTCATTAACTTGATTTCCCTAACTAGCCCTCACTTACTGGGAAGCTGCTTACGCTCTAAATTGACAGTAAGACTTCATTAACTTGATTTCCCTAACTAGGCCTCACTTACTGGGAAGCTGTTTACGCTCTGAATTGACAGTAAGACTTCATTAACTTGATTCTCCCGACTAGGCCTCAGCTCATTGGACATTGTGTATGGCCTGAATTGACAGTAAGGCTTCATTAACTTGCTGTTCCTAACTAGGCCTCAGCTCATGGGACATTGTGTATGGCATGAATTTACAGTAACCTACCTTGGCACACAGAGCCCCGACCATGCATGATGGGACTTGAAGTACCACCATGGAAAATGGGATTTGTAGTACTTCAAAACCCATCATTCCCCACAGACCACTGTGGCCCAGAACCAAGACCAATAAAGACCCAACTTGGCACACCATGCCCCCCATGACCCACACTCCATCCAACTGCAGTTTAGAGGAGGGCACACTGTGGATGATTGGACTTTCTCGCATCTCCTAAAAAGGGCACAGCAACGCGTGCCGGGTACAGCTATTAGCTAATATGTTTTAAATGTATTTACATACTCAGTGTGAAACCTGGGCCTGTTTCGATGAAGACAACATAGATATCCTGGCAGGAATGGCAGAAAGACACAAACTTCCCACACAGAACTCCCATAACCAAGAGAAAATGCTATAAGAGTTTGGTGGGCATTGACCTTGAGTTTTGGAGTTGTAGTTCACCTATATCCAGAGAGTACTGTGGACTCAAACAATGTTGGATCAGGACCAAACTTCGCATGAATACTCAATAGGCCCAAATATGAATGCAGATGGAGTTCAGGGGAAATAGACCTTGACATTTGGGAGTTGTTGTTGCTGGGATTTATAGTTCCCCTACAATCAAAGAGCATTCTGAACCCCACCAATGATAGAACTGGGCCAAACTTCCCACACAGAACCCCCAGGAGGCAAGAGGAGGTCTCTACTTGGGGAAAGGGAGGCGGGCCTTCCCAATGCATGGAGAGGGAGAGACCAAGTAGACAGTGGGTGGGGAGGGGGTGTTTGTAATTTTGTGCCTTTATCGAGGTAGGTTTCTTAGGGTTTTATACTTCAACATACTAGACTCCCCCCCCGGAGGTTCCAATTTCCCACGGCACACCTGATGATCACTCACGGCACACTAGTGTGCCCCGGCACACTGGTTGGGAAACACTGATTTAAGGCTCCTTTCTACACTGCCATATTATCCAGAATTATGAAAGCAGATAATCTACATCTGCTTTAAACTGGATTGTATGAGTCCACACCATGTCACGCTGAAATCCACAAGCATGTGGGCAATTTCAACAGAAAAGAGGAAACCATGCAAATGCACAATTTTTTTTAAAAAAAATCTCTAAAATCAGGACAGTAAAAAAAGAATAACACTCGAAAACAGGAATTCCAGACTGCCATCAATCAAGTGCCAGCTAACACCTCCCAAACAAAGGATTTTTCCCAGACAGGAAGCAGACAGGCTTTGAAGCTGCAAGGCGATTCAATGCTAATCAAGCTGGCAGGTTGCAACTAGGGTTCCCATATGTCCCTTATTCTAAGGGACGTCCCTTATTTTGGCCCTAAAATTTGTGTCCCTTATTTTCAGGCCCTGTCCCTTATTTTTGACTAGCAGGACAGGACTGGGTGGGGTTGACCAGAGGAAGGTGCGCGCTGCGGTTTCCACGGCAATGCCTGCCCGGGGATTCCAACTCCCAGTAGACTAATTAACCGTTACCCAAGGGGAATGTTGGATCATGCTGGATAAAGATAGTTTCTGGTTGCTTGAGAGTGAAAATAGGCCTAGCTGTGCATCCCAATACTATACAATGCTGTGTATCCCATACTATACTACACCATTAACTATTGACATAATAATCATGAAGATGCACTGTCTTATAAACATTATTTTATTTTAATGTTTAGACAGTGCACTTTTAAAGTCAGCAAAGTCAAGTACTAAATACAGATGGAGAAAACAAGGTAGTTCTAATAATGTTTTTTCTGCATGACAAAGCATGCAGAAACATACCATGTACTGTTAAGATGGTATAAGTCAGTTTCTTTTGTGAGTTTCAATCATTATCTTAGTCTGTTAATAAAACTATTTATACCTAATGTTTGAGTTTCAAGTTTTTAATGAAGTGTCCCTTATTTTTGTGAAAAATCCCGTAAATGTCTCTTATTTCTTATATCAAAAAATGGCAACCCTAGTTGCAACATTCACACCTGTCTCCAGCAGACAAGAGTCCTTTCTCCCACCCTGGACATATTCCACAGATATATAAACCTCGCTTACTTAGTTTGCAACAGACCCTTCAGCCTCTGAGGATGCCTGCCATAGATGCGTTTGATTTTATTATGTTATTTTATATTCTTTATTTTGTTTAAAATTTTATATTTTATCGTGTCTTTTAGGAATTTTAATGCCTGTTATTTGTATATGCACTTTGTAAGTCGCCCCGAGCCACACAACGCACAAGTACGAAATAAATAAATAAATAAATAAATAAATATTTGATGTAATTTTGTTATTCTGTGTTTAATCATGTTGTATTATTTTGGGCTTGGCCTCATGCTAGACGCCCCGAGTCCCCTTTGGGGAGATGGTGGTGGGTTATAAATAAAGATGATGATGATGATTATTATTATTATTAGTGGGTGAAATGGCAGAAGACAATGCTTCTGAAACATTGTTATTTATTTATTTATTATTTCCTATATTTATACCCCGCCCTTCTCACCCCCCCCCCCTGGGGGGGGGAATGACTCAGGTCGGCCTCACCTTTATGGTGCCATCACCATCATAAAACATTCAACAACTTCGGTCTGAAGCTCAAAATTTCCTTAATGTCCCCTCCGTTCGAACATACCACCTGTCTTCCACCAGGCAGCGTGCTTTCTCGGTGGTGGCACCAACACTGTGGAATGCTCTTCCCGACGAAGTGCTATCCTCCTTTTGTAGGGCGTGCAAAACGGTCCTTTGTCGCCATGCTTTTCCACCTGACTGACGTACTGTTACATCTCTGGTCAACTTATTCTATTGTATTATTGAATTGTTAGATTTAGTTTTAATTCGCGTGCATAGTTTAATAGTCTATATTAGTTTTATTTTGCGCTGTGTGTTGTTTTATATTATTTATTTATTTATTTATTATTCGGGCTTCTATGCCGCCGACTCCCTGAGGCTCGCGGCGGCTTACAGGAGCCGAAGGGCACAGTAAAATACAGGCAATAAGCAGTTAAAAACAATTTAAAACAACAGCAGTACAGTAATTAATAACACAGTTAAAACAATGAACAGCACATCATCCTCAGAAGAACGAATAGATGGCGGGCATGGGCAGGACTTACTCACCAAAGGCCTGCTTAAACAGGTATGTTTTACAGGCCCGTCTAAACGGGAGCAAGTCCTTCATAGCCCGAGTTCCGGCCGGGAGGGCGTTCCACAGCGTAGGTGCTATGACAGAGAACGCCCTCCGGCAGGTAGCAGCCAGCCTTGCAAGTTTAGCTGAAGGTATCTCCAGGAGATTGGAGTCCTCAGACCGAAGTGATCTCGGAGGGCAATATGGGGTGAGACGGTCGCTCAAATACGCTGGCCCCAGGCCGTGTAAGGCCTTAAAGGTGAGGACCAACACTTTGAAGGTGATCCGGTGCTCAATTGGCAGCCAGTGCAGATCCTGCAAAACAGGTGTTATGTGGGCGCCAGCTGGCGTGCCAGACAGGAGCCGGGCGGCAGTGTTCTGCACTAGCCTGAGCTTCCGGGTCACCGACAGAGGAAGGCCAACGTGAGCGCGTTGCAGTAATCCAGCCTTGAGATGACTGTGGCTTGGATCACCGTGGCCAGATCGTTCCGGGAGATAGGGGCCAGCCTCCTTGCCTGTCGCAGATGAAAAAGCGATCTTGCTGACCGCAGAGACCTGGGCCTCCATGGTCAGCTGGGAGTCCAAATGGACCCCCAGGCTCTTTACGGAAGGCGATGGGCATAACACCGCACCGTCCAGGCTCGGAAGCTGGACATTAACATCACCCGGGCGACCCAGCCACAAGATCTCCGTCTTCGCGGATTCAGCCTCAACCTACTGGCTCGCAGCCATCCAGTAACGGCTTCGAGGCAGTGTTGGAAATTATCGGGGACAGAACCCGGCCTGCCCTCCATCCTCAGAATGAGCTGGGTGTCGTCAGCGTACTGGTGACACTCCAGCCCATAACTCCGCACCAGCTGTGCAAGCGGCTGCATGTAGATGTTAAATAATTATGTAAACCGCCCCGAGTCCACCGGGAATGGAGCGGTATAGAAATCGAAACAATAAATAAATAAATAAATTAATACATTAACACATTAATACATTAAAACAATAAATTAAAACGATTGATTAAATATGCCAGTTAAAACCAAATCCAAGTCGGGTCAATTCATTATCACGAGTTGCCGAAGTCTTCTTTCCACATTGCTGCTCTTCACTGGTTGAACGCCTGGTCCCATAACCAAGTCTTAATTTTCCTTCTAAAAGACAGGAGGGAGGTGACCAGTCTGATGTCCTTGGGGAGGGAGTCCCACACACAAGGGGCCACTGCTGAGAAGGCCCTGTCCCTCGTCCCCACCCATCATGTTTGCGGAGGCGGTGGGATCGAGAGCAGGACCTCTCTAGATGGTCTTAAACTTCGTGATGGTTCGTAACAGGAGATATGTTCGAACGGGTAGTCTGGGCCAAAACCGTTTAGGGCACTAAATCATCAAAATGTTGAAGAGCAATGCCTCCAGAACAGAACCACTCAAAACCTTTGAATTTAAAGCATAGCCACTGATGATGACTCTTTTGGCATTGTTTTGCAACCAATTATGGATCAGATATCATCATATAAGTTTACAGAATGAAACAGGTGCCTTTGGTTTATGTTGCAAAAGAGTGTCATTATGGCCAATTAAAGAAGCAAAAAGGACAACCCTCGAGGATTAGTGATGTATGTGCTTCATCATGTCTGAAAATAAAGAATGCACTTCACCATATAGCCTAGAATTAACATCTTGCTTAATGCAGGTGTACCCTTTTCTTCTTCTAATTTTTTGCTTCAAGTTTTAGGACTAAACAAATTGAGTACAGTTAAGCGGTAAAAAGGAGAACAACATCCAAAATAAAAAAAATTATTTATTTATTTATTTATTGTTTCGATTTCTTAGTCGCCCCTCCTGAGTGGCTCGGGGTGACTTACAGATAATTAAAAACACAGTAAAACACAATAAAAACACAATGCACAATAACATATTAAAACACAGTAGGATGCCAGAGTTGCATCCGTAATTAAAACCAGACAATGAAATTAAATCCAACTTAATTTCAAGATCTAAATGTCAGTTTAACCTGAGCAGGTGCAAACATAGTATTTCTATGCCCATTCTTCAAATATTGTTCTAGACAGGTTCAAATGATGTGGTTTCAAATTTTGTGTATATAATAAACTGACATCAAATAGAAGATTTTTTTCTATCTCTTTGATACTCTTATGGTCCTTCCAGACAGGCCCTATATCCCAGGATTTGATTCCACGTTTTCTGTTTACCCCATATTATCTGGCAGTGCGGACTCATATAATCCAGTTTAAAGAAGAAAACCTGGGATCAGATCCTGGGATATAGGGCCAGTCTGGAAGGGCCCTTAGATAGATAGGAACCATTTGCAATTGTTACAAAACAATACTTAAATATTTAAAATCTATATAAATAAAAAAAAGTAATGTTTGTTTGTGGGATTAACATAATTCAAAAACCACTGGATGAATTGACACCAAATTTGGACACAATACACCTATCAGACCAACAAGTGACCATCACTTATTAAAACATGGGAAAACACTGCAGAAGAGACTTTAAAAGTCAAAAAAATAAATAATGCATTACAACGCATGCGCAAAACCACACACACACACACACATACTCATATACACAAATACACACACATACACACAAAACACATATACACAGACTGGGCCGCAGCAACGTGTGTCAGGGGAAGGCTAGTTCCAAATAAAAGACACATTTTCATAGTGTCCAGATCCTGCTTTTTTACATTCGAGTTTATTTATGTTTGGGCCAATCTAAATTGTGTCATTAGACAGCAAGTCCCAGCATTGAAAGTATATTTAATATGCATGTGTATGTCGGTGTATGGAGCTCCTGTTGGTGCAGTGGGTTAAACCTCTGAGTTGCTGAACTTGCTGATTGAAAGGTCGGCGGCTTGAATCCAGGGAGTGGGGTGAGCTCCCGTTGTTAGCCACAGCTTCTGCCAGCCTAGCAGTTTGAAAACATGCACATCTGAGTAGATCAGTAGGTCTTTCTCCAGGAAGGTAATGGCACTCCATGCAGTCATGCCAGCCATATGACCTTGGAGGCGTCTACGGACAACACTGGCTTTTCAGTTTAGAAATGGAGATGAGCACCACCCCCCAGAGTCGGACATGCGTAGACAATGTCAAGGGGAAGCATTTACTTCTCTCTCTCTCTCTCTCTCTCTCTCTCTCTCTCTCTCTCTCTCTCTCTCCCCCCCTCTCTCTTGCAGTGTTTCCCAACCAGTGTGCCGTGGCACACTAGTGTGCCGCGAGCAATCATTATTTATTTTTATTTATTTGTTCCTTCTTGTATTCCGCTCCTCCCAGCAGGCTCGGGGCGGATAACATCATAAAACATCATCAGGTGTGCCGTGGGAAATTGGCACTCCCCCAGCAGCCCCTCACAGGTTTCAAGAAACAAATTGAGCCTCCTCTTGGAAATGTTTTTTTTGTTGTTGTTACTATTTTACTGGATTTTTCGAGAGTTGCCCCCCCCCCTCCAAAGGAACTGTTTGTAACAGCTTCATGACATCCATAGTTAGTTGGAAGCAAGATTTACTCAGGGTGAAATTTCACAAAGGTCTGGAGAACAAGCTCTATGAGGAGCGGCTTGAAGAGCTGGGCATGTTTAGCCTGAAGGAGAGAAGGCTGAGAGAAGACATGATAGCCATGTATAAATATGTGAGAGGAAGTCATATATATGTTGTGTTCATCGAAACAGGCCCAGGTTTCACACTGAGTGTATAAATACATTAAAAAACATATTAACTATATGTATTACTGTGTTAGAGTGTCATTTTGTGTCATTTTGGTGGGTGGTGTGCCCCAGGATTTTGTAAATGTAAAAAAGGTGCCGCGGCTCAAAAAAGGTTGAAAAACACTGCTCTATTGAAAGGAAGATATTGTTTTACAGTTTAAGATTGCAGTTCTTTTGCACCAGTGACAGGATGTTGAGTGACCCGTACATCCAATTAAAGCTCTTCTGATTAATGGTTGAATTAGTTCTAACAACTTTTGAAGTATCACTACTTTGTGCGTTGTGGTCAGGGAAAAATTCCCTGCAGGTCAGCCTGGAATAGTCGCTTGCCATTGTTTGTGCCACATTCCTGTGAATCACTTTTCCCACTCTCCATCCACTTGCCCTGTAAACGCTTCTGATCCCAACAGAACGTCCACGTTGTGGTCTGCATCACTCAAGGAGATTTGTGGGAGGTGATTTTATATCTTCTTTTAAACTATTTATAAAGTGCCCTTCCTAACCAAATGCCATGACAGCACCCAAATGTATTTACCAGTATTTGGGATGCATTCAATCAGGTCAACTTACAAGTACAGTAATAGGAAAAAAGGCCTCCTTTCTAATTTAGGTATTGAAATGGACAAACTGTCTTCTGTTAACATGAGCACAATGACAAGAATGAGGACATGGAACAACAGCCTATAGGGCACCATCTACACTGCATTTGAACTACATTTTATGGTCAGTGTAAGCCAGGATGTTAGAAATTGTGGGAGTTGAAGTCCAAAACACCTGGAGGGCCAGAGTTTGCCGATGCCTGGTGTAGACTCATATAGTACAGATTGAACTGCTTTGAACTGGATTATATGAATATACACTGTGGTATAATCCTGTTCAATCTGCATTATAATGGCAGTGAAGGTGGTGAGGATGAACTCACAGGCCCCCACCTTCAAGCTGATGTGAAGATGCCACAGGGAGTTCCGCAGTTCCCAACAAAGGGACTGTGGCTCCAGCAGCAGCCTCAACACAGGGACTTTCTTTTTTCCTACTGAGTTCACCCTGTGTCATTGTAACACCCCCCCCAAAGTATCCTATCTTGTAACTTTTTCTCTCTCCACAGTGACACTTTGTGTCCTTTACTGACTCTAACTCGCTATCCTTATGAATCTTTCCTTTCTGCGAGAGCACCCAGTATGCTCTCGCAGTGTCCCGGGGAGGCCGAAACTGCATTTCTTTGAACCGCAGACACAGAAAACCACCAGACGCCCGTATCCGTGGGTCAACCAGGCCTGCAAAATTCATGTTCAACATCAATGGGACCTTTTTACTCCTGAGAGTTATGTGGATTAGCCCCAAGAGTAAAAGGGCAAATGACAGTATAGTGATACCTTGGATATCACGTTGAAGGCCCTTTATCTGAAGACACTTACTTCCATAAACCTGTATCCAAACCCTGCTCATCTCAAATATTTTTCACTTCTAAATACATTTCAGACATCTTACCGGCAGACGGTGGATTCCCCAGTGGTGCAGCAAGTTAAATTGCTGAGCTGAATTTACTGACTGTAAGGTCGGCGGTTCAAATCTGGGGAGCAGGGCGAGCTCCCGCTGTTAGCCCCAGCTTCTGCCAACTTAGCAGTTCAAAAACATGCAAATGAGAGTAGATCAATAGGTACTGCTCTGGCGGGAAGGTAACGGTGCTTCATGCAGTCATGTTGGCCACATGACCTTGGAGGTGTCTATGGACAACCCTGGCTCTTGGGCTTAGAAATGTAGATGAGCACCACCCTCCAGAGTCGGACACTTAATGTCAGGAAAACCTTTACCGTTACTTTTACTGGCAGAAGAATGAAAGTTACATATCTGCAAAACTAACTCCACAAGGGTGTTAACCCTTCTCTATGCTATCCAAAACATACATATATATATATATATATAGAGATGTAGAGAGAGAGAGAGAGAAAGCTGGAATTACACCTCAAAAATGTACCTGTTCTGACTTACATACAAATTCAGCTTAATAACAGACTTACAGAACCTATCTTGTTTGTAACTCGGAGACTGCCTGTATGTTGTCTGTCCCAAAAGTAACGATTATGATTTTAAAAAATTGAACATACATGCAATTACAGTTAACCCCTGCCATTCATCAAACAGACTCCTTGTGAGTCTAATAAGAGGTGATTCCCAACATTGCATGGTGATCCATTCATAACAGTTTAAATAATGTACAGTGGCCCCCCCTTAGCCCCCCCCCCTGGCTACATGCCTACAGTGGAGGAATGTTTAACTTGAGATGTTATTCAAAGCCCTCGTCACAACTGTCTGGACATTTTCAGCTGTCCCAAAATGATGCCCTTTGAGATGGATTTTTGGGCTTTGGGAAATAAATTACACGGAGCCAAATCAGGGCTGTAGGGTGAGCAGTGAAGCATTCAGAACAGTCTTTTCACGAGCCACAGTGTTCCCCGTTGCCCAAGTTAAAAGACGCTGCTTCAGACTCCTCTGCATTTTCGCCTAGCACAAGACAACAAACACTATTACACACTTTGCTAACGTACCGACTGCTACAAAAGTGCGAACTCAACTGAGGAAAGCCAAACTGTCTGCCTCCTCCTGTTGCACCCTAGCCCTGAGGCCCCTTTTCACCGAGCACCACACCAGAGGCCAATAGTCCAATAATAAAGTGTTTATTGAGGAAAGAGTATAAAAGTGGGGAAACAGGGTTATATCCAAAAGTAGCAAAGAGTATATTTATTTATTATTTATTTCCATCATTTCTACCCCGCTTTTTCTCAACCCCTGAGGGGGGACTCAGAGCGGCCTAACAACGGCAACGATTCTATGCCACATAGTATACATATAATAAAAGCAAACAGTTAAGAATAAAATACATTAAAATACATTAAAATACAATGAACATTAAAATGCATCGTGTACATTCACAACAGTTAAAACAGTATTCCATCCATAAGCATTAGGTCTTGTCCACCAGATTGCCATCTCTATCCAATCAAAGTGCCGTATTGTGCTAAAGTGCAAACGCTTGGTCCCATAACCAGGATTTCACTTTTTTTCTAAATGCCAGGAGGGATGAAGCTGATCGAATATCAATAGGGAGTGCGTTCCACAGACGGGGAGCCACCACATAGAAGGCCCTATCCCTCGTCCCCACCAACCGCATTTGAGATGTAGGCGGGAGCGAGAGCAGGGCCTCCCCGGATGATCTTAAGGTACAGGATGGGACGTAGCGGTTGATGCGTTCAGACAAGTAAGCTGGGCCAGAACCATATAGAGCTTTAAAGGTCAAAACCAGCACTTTGAATTGAGCTCGGAATTGGACAGGCAGCCAGTGGAGCTGACACAACAGGGAGGTGGTATGCTCCCTGTATGTAGCCCTCGTTAGTAGTCTGGCTGCCGCCCGTTGGACTAATTGCAGTTTCCAAACTGTCTTCAAAGGCAGCCCCACGTAGAGTGCGCTGCAGTAATCTATTTGGGATGTGACCAGAGCGTGGACCACCGTAGCCAGATCTGCAATTTGATATTGCAGTATATAACTTGCAATATCAAAAATAAGCCAGGGTTCAGTAAAAGTATTTCAAGAAGCTAGAAATCAAAAAACATAGCAATTATCCAAGGTAATTCCAGGAACATGAACACAGGAAACTCTTCCAGGCAAAACTCTTCGAATATACATAGGAAAAGGTAGGAACATGAAACAAGAATCTTGGCATTCCAAGAACCATGGACTTAGAAACTTGGTAACATGAACAGGAGACTGTTTCCCCTTTAGCAACGTTGTCTCCTCTGAAGTGCTTGGAACCAAAACTTCTAATTTAAACCCGTGCAGATTCCCATGAAATCATGTTGAAGGCATCTGGATTTCAAGGCCTTATCTTGGAGGTACTGGGAAGACCTAGTCTGTCTACTTTTTATTCCCTGTATTCTGAGCTCTAATCTACACTCCCTTGTGACCTCTTCACCATCCCTGACTTCCCAAGGCTTTTTCTCCAGAGAAACACCAGTTTCACTTTCCTTCTGTGCTACACAAAAAAATTCTCATGACTTTTTTGGACAGACCACGTATATGTTAGTGCTAGACATAGCATGGTCCTGTTCAACATCTTTATTAATGACTTAGATGAAGAGATAGAAGGCATGATCATCAAGTTTGCAGACAACATCAAATTGGGAGGGATAGCCAATACTCCAGAACAGCGTTCCCAACTAGTGTGCCGTGGCACACTAGTGTGCTGTGAGAGATCATCAGGTGTGCTGTGGGAAATTGGCACTCTTCCCCCTCCTAGCAGCTCTTTCTCCCTATTTCCCTCCCCAAAGATTCTCCCTGAGGCAAAGGAAGGGCTCCGCTGAATGCCAGGGCCAGGCCCGCCTTGAGGAAGCCTTCAGGAGCCTCGACTCAGCATGGCTCCAGCTCCCGCTCAGGGCTGCTTCAGCCTCCCGATATGTTTCATAGATCTGTGTGGCCTCTTTCGCTGCCTCCCTCCGCAAAAGCAGAGCAAAAGCAGTGATTGAGTCGGCGTTTTCGTGTTGGCTTGGATTTCTCGCAAGAACAAAGCCAGAAGCTCCACGTTGGTGAATTGGGCAGTGAGCAAACCTGGGAGCATCGGGAGGCTGAAACATTCACAGGTTTCCAAGAAACAAATTGAGCCTCTCCGCGTGGAAATGTTTTTATTAACTATTTTACTAGATTTTTCGGAAGTTGCCCCCCCCCCCCCCCAAGGAACTGTTTCTAACAGCTTCATGACATCCATAGTTAACTGAAAGCAAGTTTCACTCAGGGTGAAATTTCACAAAGGTCTGGAGAACAAGCTCTATGAAGAGCGGCTTGAAGAGCTGGGCATGTTTAGCCTGAAGAAGAGAAGGCTGAGAAAAGACATGATAGCCATGTATAAGCATGTGAGAGGAAGTCATATATATGTTGTGTTCATCGAAACAGGCCCAGGTTTCACACTGAGTGTATAAATACATTTAAAAACATATTAACTATATTTATTACTGTGTTAGAGTGTCATTTTTGTGTCATTTTGGTTGGTGGTGTGCCCCAGGATTTTGTAAATGTAAAAAATGTGCCGCGGCTCAAAAAAGGTTGAAAAACACTGCTACAGAAAATGGGAGCAGAATTCAAAACGATCTTAACAGGTTAGAGAGATGGGCCAAAAATAACAAAATGAAGTTCAATGGGGATAAACACAAGATACTCCACTTAAGCAGAAAAAAATGAAATGCAAAGATACAAAATGGGGGACTTGTGGCTCGAGAGCAGTACGTGTGAAAAAGATCTTGGAGTCCTTGTGGACAACAAGTTAAACATGAGCCAACAATGTGATATGGCAGCAAAAAATGGGTACACAAGTATAGACTTCACAATAACAGAAATAGCAAAAATATCATATGTATTGAATAACAAAGCACAAGGTATACACTGTAAGGAGGCAGTGACAATAATGCCCCCCAACGCTCGTAATAACAACAATAACGGTTGAGATACCAGTCAGTGGAGCGCGGTGTGGTAACCGGGTGGAGTTCCAGGAGCTGAGGTGACGTAGCTCAATGGGGAAACACAGTACGCAAGGGATGAGGATCGTGGCAGTATGATGAACGGGTGGAGAATTCCCGGCATGATCCAAGCCGTCAGCAATAAGCGGCTAAGGCAAATGCCCCGTGATCCTGCTTCCAAGGGCCAATTGGCCCTTGGAAGCAGGATCACGGGCATTTGCCTTAGCCGCTTATTGCTGACAGCTTGGATCTCGAGATTAGACGACTGTAATGCCCTCTACGTTGGCCTTCCCTTGTCGACAATCCGGAAACTCAAGCTAGTGCAGAATGCCGCGGCTCGCTTGCTGGCAGGAGTGCCGGTGAGGGAGCACATTACACCCATCCTCCGGCAACTGCACTGGCTTCCTATCGAGTACCGAATTGCCTTCAAGGTGTTGGTTTTGACCTTCAAGGCCTTACGGCCTAGGGCCTGCGTACCTGAGGGACCGCCTTACCCGTACTCTCCCGAGATCACTGTGCTCAGATGAACAAAATCTGTTGCTAATACCATCAGTCCCCTCCTGCCACCTATCGACGACCAGACAAAGGACCTTTTCCGTAGCGGCACCAGTGCTCTGGAATGCCCTCCCGGACAGTACCTGAGCTATCTCGGGTGGCCCCCTTCCAAGACGGCCCTCTCGGCTTAGCCTTTAGCTAGGCACACTAGACCAACCAACTGTACTACATGTCCTCCCAATTCCGTGTGTTGACGATGCACTGTGTTTTAATGTGGTTTTATGTTTTGTTTTACCAATTGTAGGGCCGCATGTTGACTTGCTGTAGCATGTTGCCCGTGTAATCTTTTATTGTTATCCGCCCCGAGCCTGCTGGGAGGAGCGGAATACAAAAATGAACAATAAATAAATAAATAAATAAAAGGAGGTGTCTTACATGCTCTGCGAAAGATGTTCAGATTTCGCAGAGATCATGTCTCAGGGGGAAGTGTGTTCCACAACATTGGGGCGATGATAGAAGAGGCTCTTCGCCTGGTCAAATAGAAGGATTTTACACTTGGAATGTTTAGAAGATTCAGGTCTTCTGAGCCTAGTGATCTCGGAGGGTTATATTGATAGCCATGTGAGAGGAAGTCATAGGGAGGAGGGAGCAAGCTTGTTTTCCGCTGCCTTGGAAACTAGGATGCGGAATAATGGCTTCAAACTACAAGAGATTCAATTTATTTATTAATTTGAACATTAGGAAGAACTTCCTGACTGTGAGAGCTATTCAGCAGTGGAACTCTCTGCCACAGAGTGTGGTGGAGGCTCCTCCTTTGGAGGCTTTTAAACAGAGGCTGGATGAACATCTGTCGGGGATGCTTTGAATGCAAATTTCCTGCTTCTTGGCAGGGGGTTGGACTGGATGGCCCATGAGGTCTCGTCCAGCTATTGGATTCTATGACTCTATAGTTATAACCAAAGAATCTATATATATAAAAATCGAGTGGTCGTGGGTTGACGATTATGCACGGCCACACCATAACCCCCACAACCACAAAACCCACAACACCCGTATCACCAGGCCATGAGGTACCAACTAGGCACAACCCCCCACCCTTAAAACTTCCACAGACCCCTAAATGCGACCCCCCAAAATAGCCCATACAAACCTATGGGAGGAGGATCTGGCGCCGGCCGCGCCCGATCCCCGCCCGGCACATTCACCTGCTCTCCACTGGGAGAGCGAAACCTCCTCCCGCCTGAATGCCCTCCGCAGGTTAGGGGCCGGTCTGGAAGCGGAGGAGGAGAGGGCCAGAACCCCAAGGAGCCCAATGCAGCACCCGCGCCACCCGGCTCCATGCGGCAGAGGACGGCTGCTCTGTGATGCCTTTCCTGCTTTCCCTGCGTTGTCCTCCTCCGAGTGGCAGGAAGCTGGGCCGCCACCGCCTCATCGCTCTTCCTGGCCACTGTCGCCTCCTTGGCTTCCTCCGCTGCTTTCCTCATGTTCGTGGACTCGGGTTGCGTGCGTTGGGTCCGGGAACTTTTAGAAGCCTGTGAGATGGAGGAGGAGGCGGGTAAGGCCATGGAACTACACCTCCCAGAAGGCTCCGCGCCGCTCCCAGGGAAACAGGGGCGGAGCTTTCTGGATAGTCCCATGCCTTTACCCGCCTCCGCCTCCATCTCACAGGCTTCTAAAAGTTCCCGGACCCAACGCAAATAACACCCATAAAACCAAAAACCCCAAACACAACAACTCCTACCCCAAACCACACAAACAAACACATCCACACACATACAAACACATATAAATACACACCTATACATACACATCCACACAAAAACATAAACATACAAACACACACATATAAATACACAACCACATACAAACACATATCTCTACACACCTATACAAACACAGCCACACTAATACATACACATATATACACACACATACAAACACATATAAATAAACATCCACATACAAACACATATATCTACACACCTAAACATACACATCCACACTAATACATACACATATATACACACACATATCAGCACCTCTCCATATATACATACATACATACACATAAACAAACACACATATAAATACACGTCACCACACACACAAAAAAACCACAGAAAAAAACACACATACATACACACATACCAAGACCAATATACACACACATACACACACACGCACACACATACACACACACAAATATACACAAACCTATACATGCACACACACATACACACATACCCCCCAAAAACCATACACACATACAACTATAAACACAAGAACACACACATATATATACACACAACAAACATGCTCACATCATTTCCACAACTTACATACCCAGACTTTCCCACATCACCAACATAGGGCACAGCAACGCGTGCCGGTTTCAGCTAGTATCTACTAAAATCAAGGAAAAACTAAGGGCACATCTAAACTGACAATTTAATGTAGATTGAAGGAATTTTGAAAAGGCAGTGTCTAAACCAGGGGTACTCACACTTTTTCAGCTTGCGAGCTACTTATAAAACAACCAAGTCAAAATGAGCTACCTACCCACTACTAAAATGTGAAACATAACACAATATCTGTTTTGAATGGGGTTTTCTGAGTCCACACTGCCATATAATCTGATTCAAAGCAGATAACATGGGATTTTATTCAACTGTATGGAAAGGACCTCAGATTTATTTATTTATTTATTATTCGATCTTATATTCTGCTCCTCCCTGCAGGCTCGGGGCAGATTACAACATACAATAAAACATGCTGCGCATACAACCTGCAGCCATACATAACCGAGGGCCGGCAGCACTTCGGCAGCATCGGGAGCCTCCTGCCCTGCCTGCGATCTATCAGGATGCCCTATGTGATCTACCAGTAGATTGCGATCTACCTAATGAACACCCCTGGTCTAAACAATAGTGCTAACTCACACTAGAAAGCCAGCCGAGTAGTCCAAGGTTCAGCTATCCAACACATGATACAACAACCAATGAAAAATGAACTGGACACAGCTCCCACTCTGGAAGAGACCATTGAGGCCATACAGCAGTTGAAAAATGGCAAGGCAGCCGGGATCGATGGAATCCCACCTGAAGCTTGGAAACAGGGAGGTCATGTACTGCATGCTAAATTCCACGAGCTCCTTGTGAGTTGCTGGGAAAAAGGTGAACTGCCATCAGATCTCCGAGATGCAGTTATCATCACCCTGTATAAGAAAAAGGGAACAAAATCCGATTGCTCAAACTATCGAGGTATAACACTGCTCTCCATTGCTGGAAAAATCCTTGCAAGGATACTCCTGAACAGATTAGTTCCGGCTATTGCAGAAGAACTTCTCCCTGAAAGCCAATGCGGCTTCAGAGCAAATAGGAGCACCACAGATATGGTTTTTGCCCTTAGACAACTGCAAGAGAAATGTAGAGAGCAGAACAAAGGACTCTATGTAACATTTGTCGACCTCACCAAAGCCTTCGACACTGTGAGCAGGAAAGGTCTGTGGCAGATCCTGGAACATCTAGGATGTCCCCCCAAGTTCCTCAAAATGATTGTCCTGTTACATGAGGGCCAGCACGGTCAAGTCAGATATGGCGATGCTCTCTCGGAGCCCTTTCTCATAACTAATGGAGTGAAACAAGGTTGTGTTCTTGCACCAACCCTATTTACAATCTTCTTCAGCATGATGCTCCAAAGGGCTATGGCAGACCTACAAGAAGAAGACGGCATATATATACGCTATCGTACTGATGGTAGCTTGTTCAACTTAAGCCGTCTGAGGGCTCGCACTAAGACTCTAAACTATCTAGTCCGTGAGCTACTTTTTGCTGACGATGCTGCCCTTGTCGCCCATTCAGAAGCAGCCCTGCAGCGCCTCACATCCTGCTTTGCAACAGCTGCAGAGCTGTTTGGGCTGGAAGTCAGCCTGAAGAAAACAGAAGTCCTCTACCAGCCCGCACCACAGGAAGAACACCACCATCCTCACGTCAGCATAGGCACATCTGTGCTTAAGTCCGTTCAGCAGTTCACCTACCTGGGAAGCATCATCTCTTCAGACGCCAAGATTGACAAAGAGATAGATCACAGATTATCAAAGGCATATAGTGCATTCGGAAGGCTTCACAAAAGAGTCTGGAGCAACAAGCACCTGAGACAAAGCACCAAAATCAGTGTGTACAGAGCTATCATACTGTCCATTCTCCTCTATGGGTCTGAAACATGGGTCACCTATCGCCAACACCTACGACTCCTCGGCGCTTTCATCAGCGCTGTCTTAACAATCCTAAATATACACTGGACCGACTATGTGACGAATGTTGCTGTCCTTGAGCAAGCAGGGATCACCAGCATTGAGGCCATGCTATTGAGAACACAGCTGCGCTGGGCAGGGCACGTCTCTAGGATGGAGGACCACCGCCTCCCAAAGATACTACTCTACAGTGAACTCGCCACGGGTCAGCGCAAGAGAGGCCCCCCCAAAAAGAGATATAAGGACTCCCTGAAACAACATCTCAGGCTTGGCCAGATTGATCACCAACAATGGTCCACCCTGGCCTCACATCGGGAGGCATGGAGAAGCACTATCCACAATGCTGCGGCCTCTTTCGAGAAGACACGCCGAATGGGTCTCGAAGAAACGACAACGCAGAAAGAACCGCAACTTGGAAAAAACATCACCCAAGGAGACTTTCTGCTGCTTTCTGCAACCCGAACTTGCCTATCTCAGATTGGCCTTTTTAGTCATCAACGCGCTTGTAAAAAGCGTGGGATGAGTCCTTCCTGAATCTTCGTTCGCGAAGTAATGCCGAGAGAGAGACCTAATGAGCACCCCTGGTCTAAACAATAGTGCTAACTCACACTAGAAAGCACTTAAAGACCTTCAGCTGGGAATTGGAGGATAACCAGTTCCTCTTTCCCAATATTCCCAATATGGTGTTTGACAGTTCACATTCCTTTGGCATGAGGGATGTGATTCCTTATTCAATAAGCAAATATGTCTTGTGAATATTGCATTTAAATATGCTGAATATGTTCCCTTGACTAATTGAGCTAATTAAAGTATATTAAACTCACACTAAATTAGCACATACATCCAACCTCTTTGAATGTGATAGGCTGTAAAGAGTAATGTTTTTAAAAGAGCATTGCCCTACTGTGAATTATTGGGGGGGGGGGGGTTCTTTCATGGAAAACCATAATAAACTCTATGCTGGAGGGAATCCCACATAATTTTTTAAAAGATTATGTGGGATCATTTGTTTGATCTCGAAAAGATCAGTACAGAAACAAGCCCACCTCTTTCAACCACCAAATAACTTCCACAATTTGGTCACAGCTGGCTTTTAAATAACTTCATTTGATACCTAAAACAAGAAGGTTGGGCAAATCCCTCTGACTGTTTCCCAACCAAGCAATCATCAAAAATCCATTGTTCATGTATGCATTGTTCATGTTTCAGAACTGTGACCTGAATGAAGGGCTTATTAGTGTCAACTAAGACCTAGATAAGCCCATAGTTTGTCTAGTTAAATGGTCCATTTGAGGATGAGAGATTGCTGGCTGCAGAATCAGAAGCTCAGAGTATGTACATTTGTGAAACCTCCTTATTGACAGCCCAGCCCTCGATTGGTCAAGATCAAGCTTTGCGCCCTAAAACAAAACATGGAACCTAATAGTCAAACATGGAACCTAACAGTTGAGCTAATGAAAAGCTCATTATAATTTCTTTAACATTGTCTTTTCAAGTAATGTCTTCTTCGGGAGTGGGGGGGGGGGGGGTAATCCCGCCAGCTGATTGGTCTTTCAGAGCTGTCCTGAGCTGTCATTTCCCCATGAAAAGGAATCCCTGTCTGGAGGCAGCGACGTTGGTGGTGCTCTCAGCCAATCAGGGTCCAGACTGTCCCCTCTCTCAGCCAATTAGGAGAGTAGGGGACAGTCTGTATAAGATGCCTTACTTTCTTTGTATGTTTTATGCTTGCACACTTTGAATCATCCGCTTGTGCTTGCATCCCTTTTGGCTGAATTGAATAAACCTCTGTGGTTTGTCTTCAACCTGATGAGTATGCCTCTAACCTGGCCCATTTGGTTTAGCTTGTTCTTGCCGAGCACGAATCCTTTTATCCGTGGTCCTTGTTACCCACTCCAAACCCCTACCATGCAGAAATGCACAATTAAAGCCATCCTAAAAGAAGTCCAATCATTGTTTGAGGACTTCCAAAGGAGGAGAGTCCACTATCTTTTGAGGCAGTCCATTCCACCAATGAAACGTTATTAGAGTAAATAAGTTCTGCCTGATGTTTAGATGGAATATCTTCTAATATCTTCAGTTGGTTCATGTTCTAATCTCTGAAACAGCAGGAACATCTTCTAAATAGTGTTCCTTCAGATATTGAAAGATGACTGTCATGTCATTTCTCATTCTTCTTTTCTTCATGTTAAGCACACTAAATTCCCTAAATCATTCCTCATAAGACTTGGAACCCTTCCACACAGCCCTAAATCCCAGAATATGAAGGCAGAAAATCCCACAATATCTGCTTTGGACTAGTTTATCTGCATCCGCACTCATATATTGTGGGTTTTTCTGCCTTAATATTCTGGGATATAGGGCTGTGTGGAAGGGCCCTGGGTTTCGAGGCCTCCTCTAGTCTCATTTCACACATGAACTATGGTATGTCTGAGGTGCAGTGGACCTTTATGTTTCCAAAAATGGAAACTGGCCGTGGTTCTTGATTCCAGTAAGTACTGCAGTTCTAGGTGTGACTGATACTACACAACTACCTATGAATCATTCAGAATGCAATATTCATCTTGGAATGGTGTTTAATTACAGACTTATGGTTACATATCTGGCCTAATTTTTGGACTATTTTGGGACCCTTCTACATAGCTGTATAAAATCCAGATTATCTGCTTTGAACTGGATTATCTGGCAGTGTGGCTTCAGATAATCCAGTTCAAAGCAGATAATGTGGATTATCTGCTTTAATAGTCTGGATTATATGGCAGTGTAGAAGGGCCCTTTGTCTCTTCTTCCCTCCTTAAAAAACAAAACTAACTGACCCCAGCAAAGAATTCTGGATAATTTTGAAAGCTTGTCCAGTTTGCAGCATTTGGTCAACTGTGAAAACTGAGTGCATCCACTACTTTAGAACATGAATTTTGTGACATTTTTGGGAGTACCTTGGGGCATTGTAGAAATTCACTTGAGCTTGTTTAAGTTGAAATGACTTGCTTTAAAAATATGAAAGACTCATTTTTCTGCTTTCTTGCTGTCTTCTACATGAAGACAATGAAACAGTATGTTTCAGATGCAGAATACAAACAGCCTTCCCAGCAAACTCTAAAGAATTGGATAATCGTAAATCTCAGTGATTTCACTGCAATCTGTACCCAAGTATATGTGCTGAAGTTTTTTTTAGATGTACAACTTGGCACACTGTCTTATTGCTACAGTAGTAAGTGTTATAAGTAAGGTAAGTGTTCCTTTAGGTGTGCTCAATTTTCAGGAATATGTCACAACATTATTTTTTCTTACATTTGAATCCTATCAACATTTTTCAAGAAAATAATTTTATCTGCAGACCTACCTTGTCAAATAGGCTAGACAGATTACTGTGATTTGGCCAAGCTTAGTCCCATAGTAGCATAGAATAATAGATCTGGAAGGAATCATAAAGACCGGGGCTGTCCAACAGGCAGCCCGCGGGCCGCATACGGCCCGCCAGCCGCTTGGATGCGGCCCGCCTACCCAGGCGTTTTGCCGTTTTGCCGCCACACTTGGGAAGCAGCGCCCAGGGGCGGGGCTTCCTCGCTCCGTCTCTCCGTGACCGGTCACGGAGAGAAGCAGAACGGGACGCCCCACCCGGAGCGATGCTGGGGATGCGTCCCTTCCTCCTCCTCGTTGTTGCGACTGCCTTCCTGGTTCGGCGACGAGGAGGAGGAGGAAGGGAAGCTCCCATGGGGCATGCCCAGAAGCGCCCCGTGGATGGAGCTTCTCCTCCTCCTCGTCGCCAAACCAGGAAGGATTGGAAGGAGGGCGCGAGGAACTTTTTCACACTGCGGCCCCCCAGGTGATCAGCGACCGGAATTCCGGCCCTTGGGCCGGTAGAAGTTGGACAGCCCTGATAAAGACCATCTATTCCAGCTATGGTTAAACCCAGGCCGTATGTGACCCCTTGGCCTCTTTTCTCAGGCCCTTCTCTCTCACACCATCCTATCCTTGCTTCCTTCTCTCTTTCCCTCCTTCTTCCCTCCTTTCCCTCCCTCCTTCAACTCTTTCGTCTTTCCTTCCTTCCCTCTTTCCTCCCCCCTCCCCCTCTGTGGTGTTTCAGCCTGGTGTTCATATGCACGATGGGGATGATGGGATTGTCATTGAGAATGCTAATGTGCAAAGGGAACCTTCAGATGAGGTTTTTGCTCCTGAGAACAGTTTGATTCCCGGAGCCCTGTTGGATGAGAATTCCTTCGTTAAGGGTGCAGAAGGCCTTGAAGGAGATAGTGCTGCACCTTAGAATGTTAATGAGCAAGGGATGATGTTTGATTGCAGGGCAAACATCCGGGAGTATAGGCAAGCTTCCCATGACTTTCGCCGCAGCTGCAGGCTCCATTCAGGGGATACAAAGTGAAACTGGGTTTTCTGTACTTAAGATTGTAAGAAAGGTCCTAGCTTCAGTTTCCAGGCTTCGTTTAGAAAAGATCACGTCAAGATTTCCTTGCTCATGTTTTTTGCCTAGGCCTTGTTTCATAGATGGTACTTTGCTGCATTGAACTATCTTAGAATTTAGTATCAAGCTTTCAACCTTTTGGATTCTTTTGGATCCTGGAAATTATGGACTGTGTGCTTACCTTGGATTTATTTTATGGTCTATCTTCTTCTACCCTTTTGTTGGACTCTATATTTTAACTGGGGGTTTTAATCTGGTTTTATTGCATTTTATGTGTTTATCTGTTTTTAACTCTGTAAACCGCTCTGGGCTCCAGAGAGAGCGGTATATTAAGTTCAACGAATAAATAAATAAATAAATAAATAAATAAATATTTGTTTCAATAAAAGACTATTATTTTCAAGACTGTCTGATGTGTGTGTGAACTAGGGGGATACTTCTGTCTGAAGTGCAACACCCTCTCTTTCTCCTTCCTTCTCTTCCCTCCCTCCATTCCCTTCCACCATTCCTTCCTTCCATCCTCTTTCTCGCTTCCTTCCTTCCTTCTCTTTCCTTCCTCCATGCCTCCCTCCCTCCTTTACCTCTACCTTTCTCCTTCCCTCCGCCCTTCCACCCTTTTGTCCTTCCTTCCTTCTCCCTTTCCTCCCTGCTTCCTCCCTCTTTCTCCTTCCTTCCTTATTTCCTTCCCTTTTGCCTTTCCTTCCTTCTCTCTTTCTTTCCTCCCTCCTTCCCTCTCGCCATTCCCTTCCACCCTTCCTTCCATCCTTCTCTTACTCCCTTCCTTCTTTCTCTTTTTCCTTCCTCCTTTCCTCCTGGCTGTTTAGCTGAGAGAAGAGAAGGTAGAAAGAGAACATGAGAACCATGTTTCAAGATTTTAAAGGGTGTCCCATTGAGGAGGAGAGGAGAAAATTGACTTTCCGCTGCTCTAGAGACCAGGGCACAAGGGAGCAATGGGTTCAAATGGCAGGGAAAGAGATTTGACTGAAAAGATTAGGAAGAACTTCCTGAGAGTAAGAGCTCTTGCAGAGTGGCATAGGCTGTGGTGGAGCCTCCTTCTCTGGAGGCTTTTCCGCAGAGGCTATCTATTAGGAGTGCTTTGCTTGTGCCTTCTTGCATGGCAGGGGGTTGGACTGGATTGCCCTTGGTGGTATCTTCCAGCACTAGGATTCTAAGATTCTATATCAGGAGTAAGCAATATGGGGGTCTAAATTGATAACCTTTTCTCTCCCGTCCATCATCTCATCCTGACCAAGGCCAACACTTTTGGGATCCAAACATTTCCTGTCTTTCCTTCATTTTCCTGCCTCTGAAAGAGAAGAGGAAGGGGGAAAAAGCAGTAAGGGGACTTGGGGAGAACCCCTTCCCTCCCGGCCCACCCACCCTGCTCCGGCCTGCCATGCGGCTCCCAAGTTAGGAAGTTTGCCCATGCCTGATCTAATCTAACTCCTTGTCATACAGTAACATGCAACCTTTTTTTGGTCGTGTCAGAAGCGACTTGAAAAAGTGCAAGTCACTTCTGGTGTGAGAGAATTGGCCATCTGCAAGGACATTGCCCAGGGGGCGTCTGGAAGTTTTGGTGTTTTACCATCCTTGTGGGAGGCCTTTCTCATGTCCCCGCATGGGGAGCTGGAGCTGACAGACAGGAGCTCATCCATGCTCTCCCTGGATTTGAACCTCTGACCTGTCGGTCTTCAGTCCTATCGGCACAAGGGTTTAACTCCTTGCACCACTAAAAACTCCCAAAAAAGCCATCCAACCTCTATCTAAAGGCTTCCAAAGAAGAAGAGTCATTCACCCCCGAAGGCAGTCTCTTGGCTAGTTGAACGGTTCATACAGTCAAGGGCTTATTCCTAACTGTGTAGACAGAATCTCTTTTCTTACTAATCGAATCTGTAGTTCTGCATGAATTTGAGCTTGCGTCTATGATGAACTGCCTGGCACTGAAGCCACTGCACAGTGATCCTGTGTCATATGAATCAATAGAGAGGAACATGGCCAGCCCTACCTTTAGGGGGATTGAGAAAATGGCCCTTGGCAGCAGATTTTGAATGTCATTAAAGGGAAGCAACTGTAATTGTTTGATTTAATTTACTTAATTCAGTCTGTGTAATTGCATTTGTTATTGCTACATGTTTACTACCAGGAATGGGGAGAACCCCAAAAAACCCGCCTGGCTTTGTGTTCTCTGTGCTCTGGTTTAGAAAATGAACTCCTTTACTCCAGGCACCAACCTGTGTTGGGCTGATTCTTGTCAGAAATCTAATTATATTCTGAGGTTAGCTTTCCTTTTTTCCTTATTGCCAAGAGGTCTTTGGGCCATGTCGACGGGGATATTTCCAAGCTTGGCAGGAGGCAAACACCAGTGCCTCATTTCACAAAACTGTGATCTTCATCTTGACCACAGTTGAGAATCAAAGCAATGGAAACCTAGCCAACTATTAATTCGTCACTCTGATCCTATTGTTAACCATAATTACCAGCTTATTCTGTCAGGCTTGTAATGTTTTTAAACACGAGGGACTCGGAGCAGATTGCCCAATAGTAGGCCAATTAAAAATAATCCTTAATTAGGATTCATGAGTTAAAAGGAAGTAACTTAAGATGGAAGAATCAGGAAGCCAGATCTTTAGTCACAAGTTCCAGAGCCTCTTCTGGAGAGGTGCGCAGGTTTGTCACTAAATGAACTCTGAAGATTAGGAGGTACAAAGAATCTGCTTCAATGAGGTCATGACCTCCTTCCTCCACCAGCGGTCTCAGCGTCTGAGGAGGGGCGGGGTGGTTTCCGAGGGCTCCCCTTTAGTTTGTGGAGTCCCTCAGGGGGCCATTCTCTCCCCTCTGTTATTTAACATCTACATGCAGCCGCTTGCACAGCTGGTGCGGAGTTATGGGCTTGAGTGCCACCAGTACGTTGATGACACTCAGCTCATTCTGAGGATGGGGGGCAGGCCCGGATCTGTCCCCGATAATTTCCAATGTTGCCTCGAAGCCGTTACTGGATGGCTGCGAGCCAGTAGGTTGAGGGTGAATCCGGCGAAGACGGAGATCTTGTGGCTGGGCCGCCCGGGTGGTGGGGATGTCCAGCTTCCGACCCTGGACGGTGCGGCACTATGCCCATCGTCATCCGTAAAGAGCCTGGGGGTCCACCTGGACTCCCAGCTGACCATGGAGACCCAGGTCTCTGCGGTCAGCAAGATTGCCTTTTTCCACCTGAGACAGGCAAGGAGGCTGGCCCCCTACCTCTCCCGGAACGACCTGGCCACGGTGATCCAAGCCACGGTCATCTCGAGACTAGATTACTGTAACGCGCTCTACGTTGGCCTTCCTCTGTCGGCGACACGGAGGCTCAAGCTGGTGCAGAACACTGCCGCCCGGCTCCTGTCTGGCACGCCAGCAGGTTGCCACATAACACCTACCTTGCAGGATCTGCACTGGCTGCCAATTGAGCACCGGATCACCTTCAAAGTGTTGGTTTTTACCTTTAAGGCCTTGCACGGCCTGGGGTCAGCGTATCTGAGGGACCGTCTCACCCCATATTGCCCTATTATTATTATTATTAAATTCACATTTGTATACCGCTTCATCCCGAAGGCTCTAAGTGGTTTACATAGGATTGTGTGCCCATTGGCAGCACAAACAGGACAGTACAAAAGACATGGGGGAAAACACAAGGATAGGGAAAGGGAGGGGGGAGGGGAAGAGATCAGCAGCGATACCTACTGGAACACCACCCCGCCATCAAAAGAAGGGAGGCGTGGAGGGGGCAGCAGAATCGCTGGCACTGAGGCGCAGGCAGGGAGCAGGGGCCGACGTCTCCCCCATGGGGGTCCGTCTTTAAGATCCCTCCGCTCGGAGGACACCAACCTCTTGGCCGTCCCCTCCGCAAAAACGGCCAAATTGACAGCCACCCGCCGAAGGGCCTTCTCAGTGATTGCACCGACTCTTTGGAATGCCCTTCCGGCGGACACGCGCGCCATCCACGACCTGCTTCCCTTCAGGCGGGCGTGCAAGACCCACCTTTTCAAGCTGGCCTTCCAGGTGTAGGCCTTACGGGTCGCACCCCCCTGTGGAACTGAGTTCTGACTTGGTCGTTTTTAAATGTTGTACATTGTTGTTTTAATCCCATTTTAATGTTGTGTAACCCCTGTTTTATCATGTATTGTTGTTTTTATCTTGTTGGTGCTGTGAGCTGCCCCGAGCCCACCGGGAGTGGGGGCATAGAAACCGAATAAATAAATAAATAAATGTTCTTCAGCCAGGGAACGTTCCAGACATCCAGAAAAAATGCATTTTTATATATAAGTAAAGGTAAAGGTTTCTGCTGATATTAAGTCTAGTCGTGTCCGACTCTGGGAGGTGGTGCTCATCTCCATTTCTAAGTTTATTTATTATTTATTTATTTATTATTCGGGCTTCTATGCCGCCGACTCCCTGAGGCTCGCGGCGGCTTACAGGAGCCGAAGGGCACAGTAAAATACAGGCAATAAGCAGTTAAAAACAATTAAAAACAACAGCAGTACAGTAATTAATAACACAGTTAAAACAATGAACAGCACATCATCCTCAGAAGAACGAATAGATGGCGGGGCATGGGCAGGACTTACTCACCAAAGGCCTGCTTAAACAGGTATGTTTTACAGGCCCGTCTAAACGGGAGCAAGTCCTTCATAGCCCGAGTTCCGGCCGGGAGGGCGTTCCACAGCGTAGGTGCTATGACAGAGAACGCCCTCCGGCGGGTAGCAGTCAGCCTTGCGAGTTTAGCTGAAGGTATCTCCAGGAGATTGGAGTCCTCAGACCGAAGTAATCTCGGAGGGCAATATGGGGTGAGACGGTCCCTCAAATACGCTGGCCCCAGGCCGTATAAGGCCTTAAAGGTGAGGACCAACACTTTGAAGGTGATCCGGTGCTCAATTGGCAGCCAGTGCAGATCCTGCAAGGTAGGTGTTATGTGGGCGCCAGCTGGCGTGCCAGACAGGAGCCGGGCGGCAGTGTTCTGCACTAGCCTGAGCTTCCGGGTCACCGACAGAGGAAGGCCAACGTAGAGCGCGTTGCAGTAATCCAGCCTTGAGATGACTGTGGCTTGGATCACCGTGGCCAGATCGTTTCGGGAGAGATAGGGGCCAGCCTCCTTGCCTGTCGCAGATGAAAAAGCGATCTTGCTGACCGCAGAGACCTGGGCCTCCATGGTCAGCTGCGAGTCCAAATGGACCCCCAGGCTCTTTACGGAAGGCGATGGGCATAACGCCGCACCGCCCAGGCTCGGAAGCTGGACATTAACATCACCCGGGCGACCCAGCCACAAGATCTCCGTCTTCGCCGGATTCACCCTCAACCTACTGGCTCGCAGCCATCCAGTAACGGCTTCGAGGCAGTGTTGGAAATTATCGGGCATAGAACCCGGCCTGCCCTCCATCCTCAGAATGAGCTGGGTGTCGTCAGCGTACTGGTGACACTCCAGCCCATAACTCCGCACCAGCTGTGCAAGCGGCTGCATGTAGATGTTAAATAACAGAGGGGGGAGAATGGCCCCTGGGGGACCCCACAGAGGAGTGGGGAGCCCTCGGAGACCACCTCGCCCCTCCTCACACGCTGAGACTGCTGGTGGAGGAAGGAGGTCAGCCATTTAAGGGCTGTCCCCCTCACTCCAGCCACGGCCAGGCGGTGGATCAATAGATTGTGGTCGACCGTGTCAAACGCTGCCGTGAGGTCCAATAACACGAGCAGCGCAGACCCGCCTTGGTCGAGCTGGCAGCGGAGTTGGTCTGTGATGGAGACCAGAACCGTCTCTGTCCCGTGCCCCGAACGGAAGCCGGACTGGAAGGGGTCTAGCCATGTTGCATCATCTAAGAAGGACTGCAACTGCTCCGTTACTGCCCTCTCAACTACCTTCCCGGGTACGAAGGTTCGACACTGGTCGGTAGTTGGAGGGAACCGCCGGTCTAGTGACGGTTTCTTCAGTAATGGGGCTACCACCGCCTCTTTTAAGCACTCTGGAAAGACTCCTTGCTCAAGGGAGCTGTTTACGATGTTCAACAGAGGCCCGTAACCCCTCCAGGCACGATCTAACAAGCCAGGAGGGGCATGGGTCGAGGAGCAGGTGGTAGGCCTAGTTGCAGCCACTATCTTATCAACAGCATCTGCGTCCAGTGGCCGAAACCGGTCGAGGTGGGCCAGCGGAGGCCACGGGGTCTCAAGTTCTCTTACTGTGTCAACCGTGGCTGGAAGGTCCCCGGCGGAGGCTTAGTATCTTGTCTGTGAAGAAGCTCTGGAAAGCACCGGCAGTGAGGGCCTGATCACTATTTTTTGGGACAGTAGGGACCGTCGTCAAAGACCGAATTACCTTGAACAATTGGGCCGGGCGTGAGCTAGCAGACGCTATCGAGCGGAGAAGTACACATTTTTGGCCGCCTTGACAGCACGCTCATAAGCATCTTTGAATAGCTTATAAGCTGATACTGAGGCTCCGTCACGGAGTTTCCTCCCCACGCGCTCTAGTCGTCTCCTCTCCCGCTTCATCGACCTAAGATCTGCTGTGTACCAAGGAGATCGATGTTTGCGGGTCGGAGAGGACGCCTGGGGGCAATCTCGTCGAGCTCTAGCAAGAGAGGTGTTCCAGGAGTGAACCTGCTCATCGACTGAGACGCTGATAGACTCCAGATCCTCAGAGCATTCAGGAACCTTTCGGGTTCCATAAGTCTCTTCGGGCGAACCCAAATCCGTTCGGCGCCCTTGCATGGGGGGGGTGGTTGCTCAACCCGGATCCTTAGAGCACAGTGGTCCGACCATGGAAGAGCCTGTGTTGTCCGTAGACACCTCCAAGGTCATGTGGCCAGCATGACTCCATGGAGCACCATTACCTTCCCGCTGGAGCGGTACCTATTGGTCTACTCACATTTGCATGTTTTCAAATTGCTAGTTTGGCAGGAGCTGGGGCTAATAGCAGAAGCTCACTCCACTCCTTGGATGTGAACCACCGACCTTTTGGTCAGCAAGTTCAGCAGCTCAGTGGTTTAACCCGCTGCGCTACCAGGGGCTCCTTTTTGATTATTATTTATAGCCACTACAAATAATAAGTATGTTTTCATATCCATCTTACAAGTATCTTTCCACAATATCGTATAATAGATACTTGGAAGTTGGCTAATTCATATTTTGGTAATTAATCAGTTACATTAATTGATTATAAAAACATGTCTAGTTGATCAGGCAGCAATTTTAAAGAAACATTTCCTCAATTAGCCAGCCAGTGTGTCTGCATGTGGACAAACTTTGAACCAAAATAGGAAAGAAGGCATAGGATGGCAAGGCAAGGATGGATTTCTGCAGTTAATCCCTCCCAACATATATATTATTTATTTATTTATTTATTGGTTCGACTTAATATACCGCTCTCTCTGGAGCCCAGAGCGGTTTACAGAGTTAATAGATAAAACACATAAAATGCAATAAAATACAATAAGACCAATTTAAAACCCCCAGTTAAAATCAATTCCAGCAAACTGCGATGGCAGTAGAAATATGCTGGCAGCGGCACAACAGGATGCTGATAATACTCATTAGTTATGGGCCAAATGCCTGTCTAAATAGCCAGGTTTTTACGGCTCTGCGGAACGGCATTAATTCCCGGATGGCTCGTAACTCTTCAGGGAGGGTGTTCCACAGAGTTGGCGCGGCTACGGCAAACGCCCTCTGCCGCGTGCTGGCAAGTCTATAGACTTTAATCCCAGGCACATCCAGTAGATTGAGCCCCTCTGAGGAAACATCATATGGAACAAATTTTGTTCCAATCCAATGCCCAAATGGAAAAGTCTCCGGAATTTCCATATGCATACCCCACATGCTGTGAGAGCAGAGTTGGGTCACTTTTTGGGTGTCAATTCCCAAATTTCTGAACCAGCATGGCCCTTGGGTATTCTGGTTGAAAGATTCTGGAACTTGTTGCTCAAACTAGAACATTTCCAAGCTTTGTCCAATCATGGAATATTGGCACCAGATAGCAACAGAACCAGCATGCCAACACCTTAAATCAAGAAATAGTTTCCTAAGATATACAGAGATACTCGCAGGAACACCTCAGTAAGCAAGAGTTCAAAAGTGGCAGGCCAAAACCCAGAAGCTCCACCTATGGCTGATACTGGATGAGAGACTCCCTCCTGGGCACACAGAAGACTGAGCAACTTGAACAGACTGTGCTCTGTCACCACGAGATGCAGAGCCAACCTTAAGATATGGGGCCACAAAATGGAGTTCACAACATGCGAGTGTGGAGAAGAACAAACCACAGACCACCTACTACAATGCAGTCTGAGCCTTGCCACATGCACAGTGAAGGAGCTTCTTATAGCAACACCAGGGGCAGTCCAAGTGGCCAGCTACTGGTCGAAGAACATTTAGTGCAATGCCAAGTTTTCAACTTACTTTGTGTTTTTAAATACATTACAACTGTATCCTCAGTTCGCTTCTGATACAATAAATAAATAAATAGCAATAGAACTATAGGCTGTGAAGTATTTGAAGAACTTCTACTCTCACCATCTGAGCAAACCTTTTTCTGTGAAGGTCATTCACTGGAAGGATCACATCTTACCTTTGGAGAGTATTGCTCTTCTTTGTTCCAAAGTTATTACTGATGTGTTCCAGGCTGTCCTATTTCTCAAGTAATACTTTAAACTCAAGGTGGGCCGACACCCAATTTTGGAGGTTTGGGCCGAGTCTAGTGGAACGACGCCGGCCCCCAGAGGCGCCGTAATGGTGGTTGGATCACCACCCCCTCCTTCCTTCGACCCTGCGCTGAAGGCGGATCCATCTGACTCCCCGGATGAGTAGAGGCATTGCCGGAGGAGGGGCCGGAGGAGGAGCCGGAGGCGTGGTAGGAGGAGGAGTCAGCACACCCTCCTGCCCCCCTCTTTAGCTTCCTCCTTATCTCTTCCTCAGTCGACTTCCGAGATGAGAGAAGGAGAGAACCCTTCCTCTGAGAGAAGGAAAGAGGCAGCCGGAGCTGGCTTTTTGGCAGATCCCCAGGCTGCAGGACCTGACCAAATGCCCAACTTACTCAGGCCAACTAATATCAGCACCTTCAACAATGATACCTACAATCGAGTGCCCCGAAATAGGCGGAGGAAACTTAGGCCCAAGACATTCCGGGGAGCTGATTATCTCTCCTGGAGGTCGGCCACCTCTTCCAGCTTCCAGAGGAGACCAAGGGGTGGCCTGGTTAAACCCACAAAGGGTAATGTAACATCAGACCCACTTAAGGTGATTGACTCTTCATCTAATGACAATACTGCCGGGGAAGTCGATACCACCATACTCTCTGGCATGAACTGTTCGCCATCGGCGATTAAAGCAAGTGACGAACTCTCAGCATCAAAGAACCCCCATGTGCGTGGCTCCTGGTTCACAAGAGAGATGACGTTCACCCCAGCCCCCCTCAGGCTGTACTCTGGGAGCGGGAAGTCACCCCCCTTTGTTGGCAGACAACTGCCTCCATAGTGTGTTTGATCCTCATGTTCTCCCCCTTATTTATGTGTTAACCCTTAACTGTTTGTCTTGTAATATGTGTTTCTCTGTTATTATGTTATAATTCAGCTGTAAACCGCTCCGAGCCTCCAGGGAGTGGCGGTATAAACGTTTGAATTATAAATAAATAAAAATAAATAAATAAGATATACCAGATCATACTTGATAGTTAACTTGCTCAAGCAAAATATCTGGGTATTTTTGGTAGATGGACAATGAAGGCCAGGCTTTTAATATTATTATTTTTAAATAAAAGAGGCACATCTTTCCCAAACCATTTTAGAAATCCAGTACATAGGTTTTCCTGGTCTTTTTCACTTCGGTCTGCTTTATGGACTTTTACTTGTTCTCTCCATATTTCCCCCCAAAGATGCTTGTAGAGGAGATGCCTTGTGCTGCTCTTAGACATGTGTTTAGTCTGGATACTCTGGCCGTTATATATTAGAGATGAACAACTTTCAGCTCTTCAGATGTTGGACTTCAGCTCCTAGCAGCCAAAGACAGCATAGCAATGGAAAGGATCACAAAAGTTCCAGTTCAATTTTTTTTTGGCCGGGTAACAAGTTTTACAGTGCTGTTGTATATCTTCCTCATTCCCCATGGTAACCACAAAGTATGTGTGTATGTGCCATACTCTTGTGACAAAACCTTGCAGGTCTCTTTGCCCCATAGTATGGAATGAGGTGGTTGACACCTCAACAGTCTAAACATCTGCCTCACAACTTATTATAGCAATTTCAGATTTCCATCTAGTAATTCAAAGGTTCTTGGAAACTCATCTCAGTATTTTCCCTCAAAGGAACCCCCGGTGGTGCAGTGAGTTAAACCCTTGTACTGGCAGGACTGAAGACTGACAGGTCGCAGGTTTGAATCTGGGGAGAGCACGGATGAGTTCCCTCTGTCAGCTCCAGCTCCCCATTGTGGGGCCATAAGAGAAGCTTCCCACAAGGTTGATAAAATATCAAAACATCTGGGTGTCCCCTGGGCAACATCCTTGCAGATGGCCAATTCTCTCACACCAAAAGCAACTTGCAGTTTCTCAAGTCGCTCCTGACACAGAAAAACAATTCCCCCAAAGAAGGAATGCATAGAAACCAGGAGTCAGTTTAGTATTGTCTTGATTACACAGGGACTGTCCGGCTCGACTGTCCGACTCCTGGTTTCTATGCATTCCTTCTTTGGGGGAATTTTTTTCTGTGTCAGGAGCGACTTCGAGAAACTGCAAGTTGCTTTTGGTGTGAGAGAATTGACCATCTGCAAGTATGTTGCCCAGGGGATGCCCCAAATTCTATTTTTTTTAATTCCACCATCTCCATTTGTCCTCAGCTTGCTTCCAATGCTGCAAATTGAATTCAAAGTGCTCTCAAGGAGCTCAACTGTAGGAAGGGAAGCGAGCAAAATCTTGCCCATCCTAGTAGGCTTGGGCAAAAGCAAACTAGAAACTACTGCAGCCTCTAGCTTAGTGGTTCCTGACCTTTTTTTGACCAGGGACCGCTCTCCAACAGGGTTACAAATCAGTTTTTGGTCAACTTTAGATTTGGTTTAGTTATTTGGGGTACTGATGCATTGGATAGACCACATCAGCTCTAGTTTCTGATTCAGATCATATGCCATCCAGTAGTCACCATCTGCTTGCCCACAGAAAACCATATTTAATAAGCCTCGGCACTATAAGAGAGTTTTGCGAGACCAGTGGATCTTGTTGCAACGGTGTAGTAATGGTTAGGTAGCGGGCCATATTTTAGTTCTTGCGGACCACTGGTGGTTTACGGACCACAGGTCGGGAACCACTGCTAAGGTTGGCCTATTCTTCCTCATTCAATATGTTTTGTGATCTCCTCCATATTGCGATGTTGCTGTGCCTTACAAGTCCCTGTTTTCATCTCTGCAATGTTATGTGGGATGAACGTACAACTCCACCCCATCAATCCAATCTGATCCTGGGAATCAGAAGTCAATCCTGAATCCCCACCTCCACTTTTTTCATGTTGTGTTTAAACACTTTCACTGCCGTGCTAAAGTTATGAAATAGATACTCGCTCCCTGCTACGTTTGCCAAGTTCTTATGCCAGGTTTATTCTTTGCCAGGTTTATTCTTGTGCAATAAAGAAAGATGAGTCAATGCACAACTCTGTGCCAAGATGATTCCTTGCTGATCTTGTAACGCGGGCACCAGTTTTAATGGTTGGGCACCTAGGTATCTAGGTAGCCTATATAAACACTGCAGAACTCACCTATTATTTTATTGCTTGACATTAGTCAGCTGTGCTGTGGTGCTTTATGGATAGAGAAACATGATCTTTTAAAAAGTGGTGAACTCTATGCCTTGTGCTACTTACAATGAATAATAATAATAATAATCTATTTGTAGATCACCCTACCTTCCCGAAGGGACTCAGGGCAGTTTCCAACATGTATGGCAAACATTCAAAAAGGAATATACAGCCATCCCTCAGTTAACAAAAGATGTACATACACTGTAGAATTAATGCAGCATGACATCACTTTATCTATCATGGCTCAATGCTATGAATTGGAGCCTCTGGTGGCACAATGGGTTAAAACCCGTTGTGCCAGCAGGACTGGTGACCAACAGGTCAGAGATTTGAATCCGGGGAGAGCACGGATGAGCTCCTTCTGTCAGCTCCAGCTCCCCATGCGAGGGCATGAGAGAAGCCTCCCACAAGGATGGTAAAACATCAAATATCTGGGCGTCCCCTGGGCAACGTCCTTGCAGATGGTCAGTTCTCAAACATCAGAAGCAATTTGCAGTTTCTCAAGTTGCTCCTGACACACAAAAAATGCTATGTAATGATGGGAGTTATAGATTTACAAGATCTTTAGCCTTCTCTTTTTTGAACTATAGCTCCCAGCTCTGATTCCACTTTTGGGTTTCCAGACCAAGCAGGAATTAACAACATAGGGGACAAAAAGTCTTCAAATCTCCACTTTGTTCATTGGATTTGTTGGTATTGTTCAATGCCTTCAAGTCATTTCCAACTTGTGGTGAAAGCACTGATGCTGCAAATGTTTGAATTCAACCCCCCCCCCTGCCAAATATAGGAAATCAATTGTGGCCTTTAATTGTGGCACAACCCCACCATGCATTTGTGAAATTGAAATAAATAAATAAATAAATAAGCACAACACAGGGAAAAAAATCACTGAATGCCAAGCTTGCCGAGTTGTTAGTGAAGACAAAAGGAAGGCTAAACCACTGCACATTTCCTTTGTGCAATATGAAATCATCAATATCGTTATCATCGAACTCCAGCTGTGTATTAACTACTAAAACAAAACAAAGAATTGTGATTTGGATTAAATATGATGCTAAGTGTGTTAACACAAATGTATCACCTGACAAAAGTAATCCTCATATTTTGAAGTATGGTAATCCTAAACTCTTAGAGTGTGAAATGGGATGAAACATTGAAATACGAATTCCCTCACTGTTGTTATTTCATATATACCGTATGTTGCTGCTGCTGTTATTTTGATGCAATTCTTTAATTTCTTTAAAATGTGGTTTTGATACATTTTAAAGAAATGAAACACTTGCATCAAAATAACAGCAGCAATATAAGACTTAATATATGAATTACAAGAAACAATACAATAGGCTTTCATGGCCGAAGCCACTGGGTTGCTGTGAGTTTTCCGGTCCAGACCTCACAACCTCTGAGGATGCCTGCCATAGATATGGGCAAAGCGTCAGGACAGAATGCTTCTGGAACATGGCCATACAGCCCGGAAAACTCACAGCAACCCAGTTACATTTATGTTTCCTATTTTTCCTTAACGTTTCGGCTTAGAAATGGAGATGAGCACCAACCCCCAGAGTTGGACACAACTGGACTTAATGTCAGAGGAAAACCTTTATCTTTACGATCTTTTCTTATAATAAAGAAAATAATTTTTCTTTTAGTTAATTAATTTCATGGTTGCTGAGCTCCCATCTCACCAAAGCATAGCTACTAGTGGTGTTATGTTTTCTTTGCGTAACACAATTTCTGTATAGGATTCTGTCTTTCTCATATATGCAAGCACCTTATTGGTTAGCTTAAACTTAAGCCACTATATACCCAATGACATTGTAACACAATGTATGCAGATTATGACTAAATGCTCATGGCTGAAACCCATTGTGGAGGTGTAATGTCCAACATGATATGCATCAATATTTGTTTTATGCTGTGTCTGTGTGATCCTCAAGAGTACTTCAGGCCCCATTACTATAGACCACATATACCTATTTAGTGTTGTGCGTGGAATTCGTTTCTCCAATTTCCTCCATTTCATTCGGTACCTTCTGTACTTCAGGAGCCTGTAATGGTAAGGGCCCTCTTGATACAAAAACCTGCCCAACATGAAAGCAAGCAGGAGTTGAACTTGGCTCCTCCTCTGGTTTTCGGCATTATTAATCCCCCAGAAAACAAAAAGAAAAAACTCATTCCCTGAAAACTAGTACCAGTTACCTCCAGGAGGTCATCACTCTTCCTTACCTGGAAATGGGAAGCCTCCTTTAAATGCCTTGGAAAGAGGTTGTGTGGCATGCAGACCTGGGAGCAGGCCCGGATTAACCCCTTTTGGCACCCTAGGCCACACTTGGGAATTACGCCCCCAAACCAACCTCTACCACACCCCCCACCTCCTCCTCTCGCGGTGCCGCGTGCCCTCCTTGAGTCAAGGAAGGAGGGTGTGCACGAGGAGTAGGAGTAGGAAGGAAGGGAAGCCCCACCCCTGGTGCCAGCATCTGCCCCGGGGACAGGGCTTCCCTCTGCCTCCTCGCGGCGCGCCCTCCTTTCTTGAGTCAAGGAAGGTGGGTGCACACGAGGAGGAGTAGAAAGGAAGGGAAGCCCCACCCCCGGTACTGGCATCGACCCCAGTACCGGGTGGGGCTTCCCTCCACCTCCTCCTCTTCACGGCGCGCCTCACGCCCTCCTTCCTTGACAAGGGGGCGGGGACGATGGTGGGGGGGGCATTCCCTCCTCCCCTGCCCCCTCGCAGCGCTCTCCCCCCGCCCTCCCCCGAGAGAGAGAGTTGCATTGCATTTTTTTGTTGGGTCCGTGTGAATTGCGCCCCCCTTGGCTTGCGCCCCTAGGCCATGGCCCCAAGTTGAACCTATTACACGGTTTTCGTGGCAAGATTTGCCTTCACCTCCCTAGGAAGCTGAGAAAGTGTGGCTCATCCGAGGCCACCCAGTGGGGTTTATGGGTGAGCAGGGATTCAAACCTGTTACCCAAAGTTGTAGCCCAACATTCATACCACTATACCACACTGAGTACCACTTCTTTAGATGTGAGGAAAGTGCATCCTACAGACAACATACAGTACCTAAATGCCACCTTTATGCTGTCACTGGAACAAACTACCACTCACAAAAGTTGGCCCTGGCCCCTAAGTGCTTAACTGGAGGTCAGCTGTGACCAGCAGTGCTGTGAAATTCGAAGAGGCATGAATGGAGGGAGAAAGGGAGAAATGTGCCAAGAGGAAGGCTCATCAAGTCAACCTTGCCTGGGAAACTGATGCCCTCACTGTAGAAGAACATGCAGATCAAGAATAGGGCTCTACAGTCACCTATGTATCCACTGCCAAGACACTACACTTGGAAGGCCATCATACTCGGACAATGAGGGATGGCGAAAGTAAGTAAGTAAGTAAGTAAGTAAGCTGTCACTGAAACAAACTACAACTCATAAAAGTAGGGATACTAGTAATATGGATGTTGATGTGGATTCCTGTCAGTCATGAAGCTCAGAAGTGGAATCAGAGCTGGGAGACATAGTTTGATAAAGAAAAACTTTTCCATACTTTTAAAGCAGAGGGCCAGTTCACGGCCTTTCAGACTGTTTGGCGGCCAGACTACAGTTTGAAAACAACATGAAAAAATTCCTGTGCACACTGCACATATCTTATTTGTAGTGCAAAAATTATAATGAAAGAATGATAAAGTACTTTAAATGGCATTGTGTTACAGTAGAGTCTCATTTATCCAACCAACGTAACCGGGCCAGCAGAACCTTGAATAAGTGAAAATGTTGGAAAATAAGGAGGGATTAAGGAAGAGCTTATTAAATGTCAAATTGCCTTATGATTTTACAAATCAAGCACCAAAACACCATGTTTTACAACGAATCGACAGAAAAAGCAGTTCAATACATGGCAACGTTATGTAATAATTACTGTATTTACACATTTAGCATCAAAACTTCACAATGTATTGAAACTGCCGTGGATCTGAGCGGGAGACAGACTGCATTGGATAATACAGAACATAAGATCAGTGATTTTCAACCAGTGTGCCACGGAACACTAGTGTGCCGTGAGAGATCATCAGGTGTGCTGTAGGAAATTATTTTAGAACTTCATTCATATATAAACTATAAGGCACATCTGTCCCTTTAAGAAATGGAACCATAGCACTCTAGCGTCACCTAAGAAGTTCGCGCCATCTTGGATTTGCTCAGACGCAGCTAAGTAAACAAAGTTAGAGTTAGTGCTGCAGCTGCACGTCAAGTGACAGTGACAATTTGGGATCACAGCAAGACAAGCGAGTGACAGTGATAGAGAAGTTTTTGAACAGAGAGAGACTGACAGCTGTTGAGCAAGAGCTTCGTGTGTGTCTTTCTACCATTCCTGCCAGGATATCTATTTTGTGTTCATCGAAACAGGCCCAGGTTTCACACTAAGTGAGTGTATAAATACATTTAAAAACATATTAACTATATGTATTGCTGTGTTAGAGTGTCATTTTGTGTCATTTTGGTTGGTGGTGTGCCCCAGGATTTTGTAAATGTAAAAAATGTGCCGCGGCTCAAAAAAGGTTGAAAATCACTGCATTAGATGAGTGAAGGTTAGATAAGTGAGACTCTACTGTACTTCTGATGTACTGCAATATGCTGGTGTGACCCACAAGGGGAAAACATTAGCCTCTGCCTTGTTAGTTTCCTACCCCTGCTATAAATAACCCATCATGAAGCCATTCCTCAAGTCATTGCTTTCCCTGCTTCTCAACCAAAGCACCAGACCCACCTTAAACCATCTTATTTCCATCACAAGGTTAATGGCAGGGTTGATGGGTGTGCCGGCCGGCCAGGCCAGCGACGACAACAAACAAGGAATGCAGCATCCCAGTCCTGCCTTGGGATGCTCCCGCCTTTTTGTGCTCCGGGCAAGGCTGGGCCCAGGTGATATAAACCCCGCAGCAAAGAGGAAGGAGTCACATCATTCCTTCATCCCAAGGCAGAGGTGAGAAAGGAGAGCAAGGAGGCTGCTCCACGTCAGTCTCCAGGATGAACACTGTGTGCCGAAGGAGACGGCCCTTCCTCGGCGTAACTCCAGTGGCCCTTCTTTTGGTGCTGTGCATCCATTTGCAAGGTGAGTAGGATGGAGAGAGGGATAGAGGAGAAGTAAGGGAGCTTTGTGCTATATGGATTGTTTGAACTTGGGGGGGAAAATTACCAAAACTTGGAAAAGTTCCTTTCTGGAGTAATCAGGAAAGTATCTCTTAGACCAGAATTGCCAGAATCCCAGAAGACCTGAAAAGAACCTTTTCTGAATACTATTATATATTTATAAAACCATTTCAGCCCAGAAAGGCCTCCAAGGTGGTTAGATTCAAATTTAACAATTATAACAATTAATTCATTCACATTTTAATAATTCACTGTATCAGTTAATACATTGTTTTGCAAAGAGGTCAAAAGATTTGACTTTCAGAAATATCTATGTCTGTGGTGTCATCACTGATGGTTAATTATAGTTATGGAGCCCCTGGTGGTTCAATGGGTTAAACCCTTATGCCAGCAAGACTGCTGACCGACAAGTCAGCGGTTCAAATCGGGAAAACAGGTTGAAGCTTCAGTTTCCCATGAGAGAAACCTCCCATAAGGATGGTCAAACATCAAACATCCAGGTGTCCCCTAGGCCAGTGTTTCCCAATCAGTGTGCCGTGGCACACTAGTGTGCCGTGAGCGATCATCAGGTGTGCCGTGGGAAATTGGCACTCTCCCCCCTCCTAGCAGCCCCCTCACAGGTTTCCAAGAAACAAATTGAGGCGCTCTGCTTGGAAATGTTTGGTTTTTTTTTTTTACTATTTTACTGGACTTTTCGAGAGTTGCTTCCCCCCCTCCCCCCCAAGGAACTGTTTATAACGGCTTCATGACCTCCATAGATAACTGGAAGTAAGTTTCACTCAGGATGAAATTTCACAAAGGTCTGGAGAACAAGTTCTATGAGGAGCGGCTTGAAGAGCTGGGCATGTTTAGCCTGAAGAAGAGAAGGCTGAGAGAAGACATGATAGCCATGTCTAAATATGTGAGAGGCAGTCATATATATGTTGTGTTCATCGAAACAGGGCCAGGTTTCACACTGAGTGTATAAATACATTTAAAAACATATTAACTATATGTATTACTGTGTTAGAGTGTCATTTTGTGTTATTTTGCCTGGTGGTGTGCCCCAGGATTTTGTAAATGTAAAAAATGTGCCGCGGCTCAAAAAAGGTTGAAAAACACTGCACTAGGCAACATTCTTGCAGACTGCCAATTCTCTCACACCAGAAGCAACTTGCAGTTTCTCAAGTCACTCCTGACACGAAACAAAGATAACTAAATATGGCATCATAAATTATTTATTTATTTATTTGGATTTATCCATCACCACTCCCATCCGGCTCAGGGTGACTTACACATAGTAAAATATGGTTAAAACCGCATATATAAAATACATTAAAAGATACATTAAAAATCCTGAATGAATGCTGCCATTGCATATGTTATGATGCATACGTTATGATGCAGACCTCCAGATGTTGGACTATAACTATCAGAATCCTCCACCATTGGCAATGCTCTTAAGTACCAGTGGGATTTGTAGTTTAGCAAAATCTGAGGGACTTCATGAATCCGTTTCCTGGTTTATGTGATTTCTTTGTGATTTCATGGTAACTATTCCTTCTCTGATGCCATCACAACTGGCATACCCTCCAACACTGAGCAGCTCAAAATCATGTTACCTGTGGCCGGACACGTTCAGGATGTAGTCAAGATGACAAAAGTTATTCAAGAGGAAGACAACACAAGTTTGCCTGAACCTACTGGAAAGGGTCAGATTCAACATTGTCCCATATTTTCCAACTGTCCCAGTTTGGCAGAACTAGTCTTCATGAATCTCCTTTCCTGTAGTTTGTAGTCTCTTCTTACTTTTTAATAACTTTTGCGTTTTTGACCACACTCTGATGTTCCTTCACCACGTATCCTAAATTTCATCAGTGAAATGTTGAAGGACATGCCCTTACTGAGAGGCTTAAATACCCTAAAGGCACCAGATCCTGTCTGATCATTGAACCTAGGCAGGATCAGCCCTGCTATAGGGTATATTTTAGAGACAAGAACTGGCAAAACTCACTTTCCTTCTGTAACGAAACCCTATTAAATTCACGGGATCTCCATGAATCAACTAGCAACTTGAAGGCACTGCTGTCCTTTCCCCCCATTTCAGTAAAGTACTTTACAAAGCAAATATAACGAATAACAAATGAAAATATCTATAAATAAATACATGACAAACAATATGTAAGTGTCACTTCTCTATTATTAATTTCCAACCAATTAGGTATGTTGTTATGTTTAGTGTAATATGAGGCTGTCATACAAATTGAACTGTGGGAGGTGAAGTAGAGATTCATTAGCTGGTTGTGAAGAAAACACATTCAAAGTGAGCCAAGGTGTAGCTACATGGGGTGGGGCAGGAATGAAGGCATTCTCCTTCCATATCAACATTCACACACACACACACACACACAATCACACATCATTATTTTTTCAGTCCCCAATTTTCTAGCACCAGAGACACTCACAATCAACCACCTATGTCATGACATCTCTGTTAGCTGTGTGCGCATGCCTTGCTTAGAACACTTTGCCTGTTCCTTTTTTCTTGGAATGTCTAAACTATATTTCTAAATACTCAACTGATTTTTTACCGTGCTATAATGCTAGAAATTTGGAGACTGTAGAAAAGTTTCTTTGGGGTCAGAATTCTTATTTTGGGGGACAGTTCTCTGATACTTTTGAGTCCCAATCCATGGCTACACTTTAAAGGTAAACCTAGGCTTGTTGATGCAATGACTACTAAGGAACTGAACTTGGATGCATTGCAGAGACTTATAACTGGAACATGGGAATTGATCTAGATGGAGACAAAGACTTTGACTCTCCAGATGTTTTAGACTACATTTCCCAAATGCTGTTGGAACTGTAGGCTAAAACACTACTTCTTAAACTGAATTTATTTATTTATGACATTTATATGATGCCCTTCTTACCCCGCAAGGGACTCAGAGCGGCATACAAGTTATATGTACATATATTATATCAGGGCTGTCCAACTGGCGGCCCCGTAGCCTGTTGGACACGGCCCCACCTATGCCCTCAGCCGCCATTTTAAAATGTTTTTTAAAAAATCGATTTTTTAAAATGGCGGCCGGGGGGAGGGGGAGGCGGGGCAGGGAGGAGGAAGAGAGCTAGCTCCTCCTTTTCGGCGCCCCCCCTCCCTACCTAGGGCGGGGGGAAAAGGGCAGAAGGCGGCGCCAAGAGCAGCACGTCACAGGCCTGGCATGACGCGCTGCCCCTTGGCACCGCCTACTCCTCCTTCGCGGCTCCCGGCCCAGGAAGGGAGGGTGCCGAAAAGGAGGAGAGACGATGCCAAGGGGCAGCACGTCATGCCAGGCCTGTGACGCGCTGCCGTTGGCGCCGCCTTCTGCCCTTTTTGCGCCCTTCCTAGGGCAGGGGAGCCGACGAAAGGGCAGAAGGCGGTGCCAAGAGCAGCGCGTCACAGGCCTGGCGTGACCGCTGCTCTTGGCGCCGCCTACTCCTCCGGCGCTCCCCGGCCTAGGAAGGGAGGGGCGCCGAAAAGGAGGAGTGGCGGTGCCAAGAGCAGCGCGTCACGCCAGGCCTGGCGTGACGCGCTGCTCTTGGCACCGCCTACTCCTCCTTTTCGGCGGCTTTAGGAGGGGGCGGGGCCTGGGCTGGGGGCGGGGCCTGGGGGCGGGGCCTGGGGGCGGGGCCGAGTGGCCCCGCAGGTCATCAGTGACCTCTTATCCGGCCCTGGACCCGCCAGAAGTTGGACAGCACTGTATTATATTATTAGCATAGCACAATATTAGTATTATATATTATTATAGTGTACTCTACCATTATACTGCAATATTATTAGTAATATTACACGTAATATAAAATAGATTATTTATATTATTATATTGTATTATTATTAGTATTATACTGTATTACAATATTATGATAAATATTATACACACACAATATATATTATAATTATTAGCATAGCACAATGTTAGTATTATATATAACTTTATTGCACTATATCACTATACTGCAATATTATCACTAATATTTATTTATTTGTGAGTCGCCACTCCCGGGTGGCTCGGGGCGACTTACAGCAAATTCAAGATTAAAACAGAATAAAACACCATTAAAACAGCATAAAACAAACCACAGTAGAATGATAAAAGTACATCAGTATGATATACAGGACACAGGGAGGCAATCTTATCATTAGAACCCAAAGGCCTGCCGGAACAGGAGGGTTTTGCACGCCTTCCTGAATGTAACTAAGTCCGTGAGAACGCGGACTCCGGAAAGCAGAGCATTCCACAGTATCGGAGCAATTATTGAAAAGGCCCTCCGCCTTGTGGCCGTCAGGTGGTACATTTTGACACCGGGCACCTCTAATAGCTGACCCACCTCGGAGCGTAGTGGCCTAGCGGGACAGTAAGGGATAAGGCGGTCTGTAAGGTACGCTGGCCCCAGACCGTTTAATATTACATGTAATATATAATATACAATTATTATATCGTATTATTAGTATTAAATTGTATTACAATATAATATTATTATCAATATTATATGTATATACAATATATTATTAGCACAGCACAATATTAGTATTATTATTACTATATTGTTGCTGGGGGAGAGGGGCTCCCAACTGATGACCCAGGAGACATGGTAAAACTGTATTATTAGGTCCCGACCCCTTTGGTCAATATTGGGATCCCAAAAATTTTGACAACTGTTTTATATACCTATATACCTGAGATCGCATAAAATTTTCAGTTCAAAAGGGGTTGCGAATGGAAAAAGTTTAAGCCTGCACTTGGAGGGGAAAATAATCCCCATCTCTGATCCAGACTTGAGGAACAGCATGGCAAAGGGCATAACATGATACAATGGGAGCAAAGGACAAAATCTGTCAATGCTGTGTGATTTTACAATATAAATATAATGGTATAATAACAAACAAACACTGCTCTAGAGGAGAGAGAACAAGAAGGGAAGCGCTGGTACAGACAGGGTGGGGAGAACTAGAAATTGTAGAGTTTATGTAGAGAGTGGCAGGCTTCCAACTGAGACAGTTTCCTCCCTCTTGTCTTCTCCTTCATTTGCCTTTGCCACAGTTTCTACTCTCCACCCAGACAGGTGCACACTGACACTCCTTGCCTGACCATTGCCAAGGCCCTGCTGGTGGCAGCTTGTTTTGTTTCATTTTTTTGCTACCTGGAGAATATGTCGTCGTCAGGATGTTGAATTCCTAGGCCATGTTCCAAGCACACTCAGAGCTTAGGAATGAGAAGCAGTATCGGGGATCAGGCTCAGGGGCGTGTGTGCCAGAAGCATGAAGAAGAAAGGAGGTTATCAGCAATTGTGTCACGGCAAGAGTCCAGTGTTTTAGGCTTGGTCTGATGCTGCTTTGGTTGGCCTTTGGTATCCATAGGTTCTGCATCCATGGATTCAACTATGGAAACACTTGAGAATACAGTCAGGGGCACAGTCAAACCCAAGATAACACTTTCTGTGAAGTTCTAGGTCTTTTCAACATAACTCTATGGCTGATTTGTACTGGAGGCTGATCACAGAATTGCATTGGAAGACCTATAGGTTCTTAGAGAGGTGTTCTCTTTAGAAATATCTTGGTCTTCCAACATGACCAGGAGAAGATGATCATATAGTCACACTGGAGAACCTAAAGATCCGCAGAGAACATTTTAATCCAATCTGCAAAAGTCAAAACCTCAATGTAGAGGGGTGATTGTACTAACGAAACAATCCAAAATGCAAAACTTGATAGAATCATAGAATCATAGAGTTGGAAGAGACCTCATGGGCCATCCAGTCCAACCCCTTTCTGCCAAGAAGCAGGAAAATCACATTCAAATCACCCCCAACAGATGGCCATCCAGCCTCTGTTTAAAAGCTTCCAAAGAAGGAGCCTCCACCACACTTCGGGGCAGAGAGTTCCACCGCTGAACAGAGCTTCCTGTTGATCATGGCCACCCCCAGCTCCTTCAGAGTCAAGCCAGTCACTTCAAGGATACCATCCATCCATCCATCTTACCCTTGGTCGGCCCCTCTTCCTTTTTCCTTTCCTTTCCACCAGCATATGTATGTATGTATGTATGTATGTATGTATGTATGTATGTATTCACATTTGCCTTCTCCAAGCTTTCCTACCTTCTCATTTTGTGGCCGAAGTACTTTATCTTTGCCTCTGATATCCTTTCCTCCAATAAGGCATGTAACCGGGGGGGGGGGGGGGCCCCTAGGGGGCTTCAACCCCCCCCCCAAATTCTCAGGGTGGTCCGCGAGAAGGCCTTACTGGTACATTATTTAAACTGTTATGTTTATTCATGTCATGATCTGATCACCATGCTCATTATATCCCACATTCATGGGGTTATTGGGATAACAATACAAAAGGTTTATTAGGGTAGTCCCTCTCTTACTCAGACTCAGCCCCTCCCGAATCAAACTCAGCCCTCCCCGAATCAAAATCCTGGCTACGGCCCTGGGATCAGTCAGGCTTTATTTCCTGGAGGATGGACTGGTTCAGGGCCGTAGCCAGGATTTTGATTCGGGGCATCCTGCGCGGTGGGGGGGCTGAGACTGGGCGGAAGAGGTCTACCTAGCCCGGCCTTTTGTATTGTTATCCCAATAACCCCCCATTAATGTGGGATATAATGAGCATGGTGATCAGATCATGATATGAATAAACATAACAGTTTAAATAATGTACCAGTAAGCCCTTTCGCGGTACCACCTGAGCCCCACGGCGGGGCTGAAGCCCCAGCCCTTAGCTGGCCCCTCAGGCTTTATGCCTGGAGGATGGACTGGTTTGATCTTCTCGCGGTCCAAGGCACTCTCAGAATTTTCCTCCAGCATCACAGTTGTCTTATGAGAAGCAATGTGTCTATGTGTGTGCCTTCAAGTCACTTGTAGATTTATGGTGAATTCATGAATTTTATAGGTTTCCTTAGGTAAGGAATACTCAGAAGTGATTTGAAATAAAAGCCTACATCATCTGGTGTTCCACGCTGACAACATATAATAATGGTAGTCTTTTTCAGTTGCTTTTATAATGCCCCAGCTTCTCTTGTGTCCTCCCACTTTCCCCCTTTGTCCTCAGCTTACTTCAGTTGTTGCAAACTGAGTTCAAAATGCAAACATGGTTTGCACTCAATTAACTTGGCCCAGGGGAGAGGAGGCAAAGGGGTGGAAATGTGCACTTCCCAACAGACTGAAGCAAAACCAAACTGCTCCTCTCGTAGCTCTTCTACATCAATATTTTTCCTCACGTTGACCACACACTTGTTTTATTCTTGACACATGCGTCCAAGTCTTCATCTGTGAAATGTAAACTGGCATGGATTCCGCAAGAGGGACCTACTGTAGGACATCTGGGCATGTTTAGCCTGCAGAAGAGAAGGCTGAGAGGAGACATGATGAGGGCCATGTATAAATATGTGAGGAGAAGGCTTAGAGATGAGGGGGCAAGCTTGTTTTCTGCTGCCCTGGAGGCTAGGACATGGCAAAATGGCTCCAAACTACAGGAAAGGAGATTCCACTTGAACATGAGGAAAAACTTCTGAACTGTGAGAGCTGTTCAGCAGTGGAACTCTCTGCCCTGGAGTGTGGTAGAGGCTTCTTCTTTGGAGGCTTTTAAACAGAGGCTGGATGGCCATCTGTCAGGGGTGCTTTGAATGTGATTTTCCTGCTTCTTGGTAGGGGGTTGGACTGGATGGCATATGAGGTTTTTTTCCATCTCCATGATTGTATGATTCTGTCTCCAGAATATGCCTGCCCTCTGTGCTTTTCTGAGGTTCCTCTCTCGTTCTTTTTCAGGCTCTGCCTCCAGATGTATTGATGTGACGTTTGAGGAAGAACTTCAGCCATTGCCTCCCGGCGTGGAACGGTGTTCGTTGCCTAGTGGGCTCCTCCAACCTGATGTCCCACGGCTTGGGCAGGGAAGAGATGCCACCGATGGGGGAGACAGCCGTATTGTGGGTGGCAGTCCTGCAACATCTGGCGGGTTTGGAGGAGGAGGAAGCAGTGGAGGCAGCAGTTCTCCTACATCCCGTCCCCCATCACAGGGGGGCAGGCCATTTACATCTGGGAAGCCAGGTAGACCAGAGGGTATATTTGGGAAAAACCCTAATCCATTTGGTCGGCCAAGAGAACCTGGCCCCTATGGGAGCAGACCTGCCCCGTATGACACTAGTACTGAGCCATATGCAAGTGGCCCCTATGGAAACCTACCCCCTGGCCTTCAGTACAATAACCCTCGAATTCGCCAACGCCCAGAATGGAAGGCTCCTGGCATCCCCTATATCCCATCTGCCAAGGAGTGGGGTGGCGGCCACATCCCCATACGTAAAGATAATCCCAATGGACCATATGGACCATATCCTTATGATGGAGGAGCAGATTCGTACCCTTCACCTTATGGGGATGGTGCTGGGTCCATGTCATCAGGGATGAGGGGCAGATACGACGGCAGTTACGGCCCCATTCCTGAAAGCTTACAACCTGGTGGAGGAGAGCGTGGCACCGAGGGCATGAATCGTGGTCCCCCTTGCACTCCAAACTGTTAAGGGAGAATAGATTGTCAACACTTAATGTCAACCCTATTGCTTCCACAGAGCAGCAAATGGATTTAGGCCTTGGGCTCCTGAATATTAGTCAAGTCAGTTGAGAATGATGGTGCTGTAGTCCAATGCCTCTAGCCACGGCAGGTAGATTGCCTATGTTCTGTTTCATTATCTGGGAAGGAACTATGGGGCCATTCACACCACATAATTATAATATTACAATTCCACTTTAACTTCCATGGCAACATCCTATGGAACCTCTACCATTTTCCTACATGGTCTCTTACTCTGCCACCTGAATAGCTACAGTGCAGCACATTTATGTAACTAGAAGAAGCAAATCTGTCTATGTTCTTGTTCAGCCAGCATGTTTGTATTAAAATCCTTTGTACTGTAACACTAACTAGTCTTTTTGTTTGGTTTCTGATACATTTCTTTTGAGGGATGTGATAATCAAATCCAAGTTTCCAATAAACTGCAGCTGGAACCAATGGGGCAGGCAAAATGTGGTTCTTGGGATCATTTTTGTGGCCTCTATCCCACAGATACTAAAAGTAGTTGCAATATTTCACCCTAGGGCAGCGTTTCTCAGTCTGGGCGTCGGGACCGCTGGGGGGGTTGTGAGGGTGTGTCCGAGGGCTTGCCAAAGACCATCAGAAAACAGTATTTTCTGTTGGTCATGGGGTTCTCTGGGAAGTTTGGCCGAATTCTATTGTTGGTGGAGTTCAGAATGTTCTTTGATTGTAGGTGAACTATAAATCCCAGCAACTACAACCAACAAATGTCAAGGTCTGTTTTTCCCAAACTCCACCAGTGTTCACATTTGGGCATATTGAGTATTTGTGCCAAGTTTGGTCCAGATCCATCATGGTTTGAGTCCACAGTGCTCTCTGGAGGTAGGTGAACAACAACTCCAAAACTCAAGGTCACCCTTCTAGTGTTTCCTGTTGGTCATGGGAGTTCTATGTGCCAAGTTGGGTTCAATTCCAATGTTGGTCATGGGAGTTCAGAATACTCTTTGATTGTAGGTGAACTAGAAATCCCAGCAATTATAATTCCCAAATGACAAAGTCAACCCACCCCCAACCCCACCAGTATTTAAATCTGTGCATATTGGATATGAGGAACTGTATTAAGGGGTCGCAGCAGTAGGAAGGTTTTGAAACATTGCCCTAAAAGCATTTTAATCATAGCCCCCCGCCCCCCAAGGCATTCAGGCATTGGAAACATTTTTATTTATTATTTATCTCTTTATTATTCGGTTTTATATTCCGCTCCTCCCTGCAGGCTCGGGGCAGATCACAACAACAATAAAACACATAATAAAACATACAGTAAAAATTTGATAAAACCCAATACACAACCAGAGTGCCAGCAGCTTATAGTTCTTAACTCAGGTGATGATATGCCAGCTACATTCACGGTTAGCCAAACGCTAGCCTGAAGAGGGCAGTCTTACAGGCTCTTCGAAAAGGGCCGAGTTCTTGAATCGCCCGGACGTGGCTAGGAAGTGAATTCCAGGTCGTGGGGGCCACAGCTGAAAAGGCCCGCTGTCTTGTACTGGATAAATGGCAGGAGCGGGGTGATGGAATAATCAACAAATTCTGCTCCTCCAAGCGCAGTGATCTCGGGGGAATATACGGGGTAAGGCGGTCCCTTAGGTATGCAGGCCCTAGACCGTGCAAGGCCTTAAAGGTTAAAACCAGCACCTTGAAGGCAATCCGGTACTCGATGGGCAGCCAGTGTAGTTGCCGGAGGATGGGAGTGATGTGCTCCCTCACTGGTGCTCCCACCAGCATTCTGCAGCGGCATTCTGCACCAGCTTGAGTTTCCGGATTGTCGACAAGGGAAGGCCAACGTAGAGGGCGTTACAGTAGTCCAACCTGAGATGACCGTCGCCTGGATCACCGTGGGCCAGGATGTCCCTGGACAGGTAGGGTGCCAGTCGCCTAGCCTGTCGTAGATGGAAAAACGACGTTTTGCTAGCCATGGAGACCTGGGCCTCCATGGATAGCAAAGGGTCCAATTGGACACCCAAGCTCTTAACAAGGGATGATGGGCTAAGTTGCTCATTCATAGTACATACGTGCACCAAGGAGAATGGACCAGGTAAGCAGGGGAGATAATCCCAAGACTACAGGAACCAGGGGTAAATCCCAGTGAACCCGTCAGGGGTGTATTCCACAATTGGAGTCCCAAAATTAAAGCGGTCCCAGAGAAGTATGCAGGCCCTAGACCAAGTTCAAGGCCTTAAAGGTTAAAACCAGCACCTTGAAGGCAATCCGGTAAAATGAAATGGGCAGCCAGTGCAGTAACGCCGGAGGATGGGGACTGATGTGCTCCACTCGAATATTGATGGTGCTTTTCACCTATATTCTGCAGACATCTATCAGTTTCCCCAAGGAATTTTTCCCATACCTCCAAGGCCACCTTGGACAGCTTTTCCTGAACTCGTTACAGTAGTACCAACCTTTGAGATGACCTTGGAACTTGGCCTGGATCACTCTTGGCCAGGTGGCTTTCCCTGGACTCACAATTGTACCCACTGAACGGGTTGTCGCCTAGCCCCTGGTTCCTGTATGGAAAAAAACCTGGTCCATTTTGCTAGCCATGGAGAATGTGGGCCTCCATGGATAGCAAAATATGCAATTTTTGTATTTAGCTGTGGCTAGTGTCTTATCCTTCTAATTGCTTGCATAGCTTTTGCTTTTTGTTTGGGCTAAGTTGCTCGCCATCCAGGGTAAGAAAAGGGAAGGGATTTCTATGTCACTTCCTGTTGTCAAAAAGAAAAGTCCAGGGCAAGTGAAAATGTGAGCATGTCTCCATGTCCCTGTGGAGGACAGACAATGGATTCTGTTCTTGTTGAGAGCATATGGCTTTCCAAGGTTCTCTATGGAGATTTTTTTTTACCCTACATGGTCTCCATGATCGATCACTGCTGTAGATCAGCTGGAACACCCCACTATTATCCAGATGTTGTTAGAATCATAGAGTTGGAAGAGACCACAAGGGCCATCTAGTCCAACCTCCTCCCATGAAGAAACAACAATAACCATGAACTCCATCTCAATGCAATTTTCATCACATTTGAAGGAAAACTTGAGCAGAATGATAATAGTGATGACTACCATCAGCTCCTTGGAGTAAATGTGTAATAGGAATGCCAACCAGCAAATCCATCCACCCACTTCTAGCTGGCAAAGGAAAGAAGGGTTGTTGCCAAGCTTCATTCCTCCACACCTCTCAACCAAACCATGCAGTTCCATGTCATTTTTTTGCAATAGGAACACCAGCCTATCCTCCCTAAACACAAGGATGCCAGACAATAGAATCATCAACAGCTGATAACAGAGACGAATAGGGAATGCCACCCATAATAATGGAAATATTACTAAATCTCAGTCTGTCAGAAATGGAAGTGAAGCACAGCAATCATTCATCTTATAACTGGCGTTTTCTGATGAAATCAGGAGACTGGAACATATGATTTCATTTACTAAGTAAGGGCTTTATCATATAAGTCAGTAAATCGCAATTACAGCTGGAAAATAGCAATTTGGGCTGGGACCTATCACATGATGACGTGTCTTTCCCATTGTTGTATTGGATTTTGATTGTTAGTGGTTTGCATCTTTTAATCAAAGGGGAAAAAACATTGATGTCTGCAAATATTGCTCCTGTTCCAATATTGTTTCTGGTGTGATTGTTTTGTTCTGCTGCAGTTGTGATATCTCTGCAGCCACACAGTGTGAGTGGGCTTGGCTTTGTTCTCCCTCTCACTATCTCAAAGCTCTCTCCTGACATTGTCTTCTTCATATCTCTCTTCTCTCGCTTAACATGTTCATACAGAGAAGGGGACTGACAGGTACGTAGGTGTGTGTGAGAGTTTATGCCATTTTGTGTGTCTTTGATCTTTAGTATCAACAGTGGCAACCCTCTTCCTAAGTTGCACACATAGATTTTGCAACCTCAGATATGTGGATGAAACCCTATTGAGCAGCTGAGCTTCGACTTGGTGCCCACAACGTCCAAGTGCAAATCCCACTGGGAAGCAAATCCAACTGAAAAGAGCAAGGCCACATGTTGCTCATGAGTGAGCCAGGTACCCCAAGAAACCTCATGGAATATTTTCCTACAAGAGGAGCTCAAATTTGCCTCCTCTCATGGCAGTTCTTGTGACAGTCTGATCAGAGGCATCTCGCTACCTTGGTGAGTGTAAAATGCCAAGTCCCATGTGGTTGAATCCCAAAGAAATCCACAATGTCAAAGCCCTGAAGCCACTACCAAGATCTTGGTGACCTTTCACTGGCATTCCTTGACCTGGAATTCCTCTTGTGCTTTCTTAGTCTTCACCTTGATGGACTCAAGCACCCATCATCTTCAGGATCAATGCATCTCTATTGATTCCAATTTGAACCAGCTGCATGGAAAATAACCCTGACCCAGAGTTGGGCTAACCTTTTTTGTGTTGCCATATGGACGAAGGAATCATTATCACCTGGCACCCTTCCTGGAATTTGGAAGATCCGGCCACCATTTTTCCCGATTACCATTTTCTCTCTCCCAGGGACAGATTCCTTAATCCTATCACTCTGAACAATATTTGCATGGTCAGCAATGGACACAGGTGCCATGGGCGCCAGACCCACATGATGGGTCACTCATTATCCCATCACTAAGACAATAGTCCTTAGGGACCTGATGGCCCCACTTTGTTAGTCTCAAGGTTGAGACACTATTGCCCATTCACAAATCCATATTTCTTGGTTTTTCTGACCATCCCGCCCTCTTCTTGTCATTGGAGAGCCAAATCTGCATTGGAAGCAGGGAAAGCTCTGTGATTGGCTGCCAGGTGCTGTAGCCCCTCCATGTGGAGGGAATCCTCCTAGTCTTTGACATCAGAGCTGGCTCCACCAATCAGCACAAAACTGGCACCAGCTGGCCGTGCGTGTGAAAGACAAAATACAGTATGTATAAAATGTGTATCTTAATGGTAAAAAGGCATGTCAGCTTCTTTGAGAGGTTACAGCCTGTGTTGGATGGGGTTACACTCCCCCTAAAGGCACAGGTTCGCAGCTTGGGAATGATCCTGGATTCATCGCTGAGCGTGGAACCCCAGGTCTCGGCGGTGGCCGGGGGAGCTTTTGCACAGTTAAGACTCGTGCGCCAGCTGCCCCCGTACCTTGGGAAGTCTGATCTGGCTACGGTCGTCCACGCTCTGGTCACATCCCGAATAGATTACTGCAATGCACTGTACGTGTGGCTGCCTTTGAAGACAGTTCAGAAATTGCAATTAGTCCAGGGGGCGGCAGCCAGATTACTAACGGGAGCTACATACAGGGAGCATACCACCCCCCTGTTGTGTCAGCTCCACTGGCTGCCTGTCCAATTCCGAGCTCAATTCAAAGTGCTGGTTTTGACCTTTAAAGCTCTATACGGTTCTGGCCCAGCTTACTTGTCCGAATGCATCAGCCGCTACGTCCCACCTCGTAATCTAAGATCATCCGGGGAGGCCCTGCTCTCGCTCCCGCCTACTTCTCAAATGTGGCTGGTGGGGACGAGAGAGAGGGCCTTCTCGGTGGTGGCTCCCCACCTGTGGAATGCGCTCTCTATCGATGCACGATCCACCTCATCCCTCCTGGTATTCAGGAAAAAAAGTAAAATCCTGGCTGTGGGACCAGGCGTTTGCACACCAGCACAAGGCAGCACTTTAGATGGGATTTTAATGGAAATTGGATGAATAGGTCCAATGCTTTTATGGACAGAACATTGTTTTAATCTGGAATGAATGCGCATGATGTTTAGGTAATTGTATTTTAATGTATTTTAATTGTTGAAGGGTTCTGGGGTCGTTTATTGGGGGGCTTTAAATTGTTTTAATGCGTTTTAATGTATTTTTAACTGTATTTTAATGTACCTTCTATGTCTGCTTCACTTTCTGTAAACTTCAGTTTTGCTCTGGGCTCCAGAGAGAGCGGTCACAGCCATGTATACTCTTAAAACAAGTTAAAAACACAAAGTCAACATATTAATAAATAAATAAATAAATAATAATAAATATATTGTTACTGTGTGGGCATCGAATTGCGCCTTAATGTAAGCCGCTCTGAGTCCCCCCCTCGGGGAAGCCAGTTGAAGAAGACTGCGGGGCGGCAAAAGTTTCCGGAGTGAAATAATAATAATAAGTACCTCAGTGGCTTCTGCTTCAACTGGGGAGACTTCTGTGATCGGGAACTTTGGGTGTCAGCTTTAGGTCTCGCCAGGCACAGACTCTGCGTTCGCATTTCGGATCTCACTATCCGCACAGTGTCTTAAATTGTTCAATGGCAGTATTATGTAAGGTAGCTTCTATTTCCTCCATAGTCATAGTCTGAATGACTATAACATATGATGAAACTATTCTCCTCCTGTGCTGTCCACATGCCATTTGGTATTCCACTTTCTTTTAGCCATTTTGCTGCAAGTCACTTCTGGTGCGACTTTGAAGGCACTGAACAGACTGTGCTCTGGCACCATGAAATTTTCATAATTGGTTAGGGTGCCATCATGTGGTTTTTTACAGCATTTCATTTCCCACAAGTTTACTCTTCAGTGTGGTTGGAGAAAGCCATATTTGTGTCTCTGTAGATATTTGTGTCCCCTTTCACACCGCTGGATAAAATCCATATTGAATTAGAATATATGACAGTGTGGACTCAGATAACTCAGGTCAAAGCAGATATTGTGGATTATCTGCCTTGATATTCTGGGTTATATGGCTGTGTGGAAGTGCCCTGCCTACTATCCTGCAATGACTTGGAACTCAAGTCCCATGACTTGGAACTCACTGCCTAGCCACGTTCGGGCGATCCACAAGCTTGGCCCTTTTTGAAGGGCCTGCAAGACTGCCCTCTTCAGACTAGCGTTTGGCTAGCCTGAATGTCATCATCCGAGTTAAGATCTGTAATTTACTGGCTACTGGCTATGTATTGTGCATTTTACTGAATTTTACTGTATGTCTTATTGTGTATTTTATTGTGTATTTTATTGCTATTGCGATCCGCCCCGAGCCTGCAGGGAGGAGCGGAATATAAAACCGAATAATAAATAAATAAATAAATAAATGGTGACAAAAACTCAGAATGGCATCCACCCATTTGGCTGTTTGCCATTTTCAATATGAAATGGGGAGGCAATTCTTGGCAGGTCCCACACAGTGCACATTATTGCAGTCTAGTCAAGATGGGTTTCAAGCTATCATTAAAAACTGTGGCATAGACTGGAAAGACCTGGCATTTGAGCATTGGAACTGAAAGTCAGCTGTTACTAACTGAGCTGTGGAATTTGAAGAGGCAGAAATAGAGGGAGAAAGGGAGATGTGTGTCAAGAAGAAGCCAACCTTTGTTGGACCACCTTCCATCTGGAAATCAATGTCTTCACTGTGAAAGAACAAGCGGATCAAGTCTCTACAGTCACCTATGGGCCCACCGCCAAGACCCTACACATTTGGAAAATGATCATATTTGATTGAAAGGGTTTTTTTGGTCAGAAGCAATTTGAGAAACTGCAAATTGTTTCTGGTGTGAGAGAATTGGCCCTCTGCAGAGATGTTGCCCAGGGGACACCCGGATGTTTTACCAGCCTGTGGGAGGATAATCTCATGTCCCCACATGGGAAGCTGGAGCTGACAGATGGGAGCTCACCCTGTCTCGCAGATTTGAACCACCGATCTTCAGGTCAGCAGTTCAGCCGGCACAAGGCTCCAACTTGGGAGTTCCATTCTTGCAAAAAAAAAAGTTTGAATATAGGTTGAATATCCCTTATCCTAAATGGTGGGGACCAAAATATTTTGATTTTGGGGTTTTTGGATTTTGGAATACACTGCATATACGTACATGAGATATTTTAGAGATGCGACTCAAGTCTAAACACAAAATTAATTTATATGTTGCATATATATCTTATACAAAGAGCCAAAAGTTACAAGCAGACCTTTCAAGGTAATTTATAACACCACAAGCTGTGAATTGAAGATGCTGGATTGTCAAAAGTGCTTCCTGGCTGCTACATGAATGAAGAAGCAGATTATTTTTATTTCAGAATGGGAGAAATGGCAGGTTTCAGTCCAATCCCCAAGAAAACAGGAGTGGAGATGATACTTCACGATTCTTTCGAACTCACAACCTTTCCCTGACTCACAGTAGAGACGGGAGCTGCATTCTTTTGTTCAGAGACTGCAGGTTTTCCTTTCCCACTCCTTCCTTGCAGTCCTAGGAAGAGAAAGGGGAGACACAATGTTTTCGTGACAGCCTCTGTGAAATTCATCCTTCCAGACAGTTGAACCATAGAATCATGAGATGGAAGAGACCTTGTGGGCCATCCAGTCCAACCCCATGCCAAGAAGCAGGAAAATGGCATTCAAAACACCCTCGACAGATGACCATCCAGTCTCCAAAGACTCCACCACACCCAGGGTAGAGAGTTCCACTGCTGAACAGCTCTCACCATTAGGAAGCTCTGCCTAATGTTCAGGTGGAATCTCTTTTCCTGCAGTTTAAAGCCATTGTTCTGAATCCTAGTCTCCAGGGCAGCAGAAAACAAGCTTGCTCCCGCTTCTCTATGACTTCCCCTCACATATTTCTACACAGCCCTCATCATGTTTCCTCTCAGCCTTCTCTTCTTCTCTTCTGTTTTTAATTGCATAATTTGTTTTATCACACTCACTGTGTTTATATATCCTTTGTACACCGCTCTGAGCCTCGGAGTGATAAATAAATAAATAAACATGCCCAGCTCTTTAAGCCCCTCCTCATAGGGCTTGTTCTCCAGACCCTTGATCGTATTAGTTGCTCTCTTTGATCATAATAGTTGCCCTCTGGACACATTCCAACTTGTCAACATCTCCCTTCAATTGCAGTGCCCAGAACTGGTCACAGTGTGATTCCAGGTGTGGTCTGACCAATGCAGAATAGAGGGGTAGCATGACTTCCCTGGATCTCTAGACACTACTCCTATTTATGCAGACCAAAATCCCATTGGCTTTTTAAGTTGCCGCATCACATTGTTGGCTCATGTTCAACTTGTTATCCATGAGGACTCCAAATTCTTTTTCACTCGTACTGCTGTCGAGCCGGGAGTCCCCCATTCTGTTCCTTCTCGTTCATTTTTCACATTTAACAACATGGGAAGCTGTCTCAAATTGGGTCCGAGATCTTGGAAAAGTCACTGACCATTACAGCTGGGAGGATTTCCGCTGTAACCCCCTTCCAAAATTTTCCAAATTATTTTCAACTCTCTGCCCCGGAGTGTGGTGGAGGCTCCTTCTTTGGAGGCTTTTAAGCAGAGGCTGGATGGCCATCTGTCGGGGTGCATTGATTGGAATTTTCCTGCTTCTTGGCAGAATGGGGTTGGACTGGATGGCCCACGAGGTCTCTCCCAACTCTATGATTCTATACCCTTGTGAAACAAGATCCATGCCTTATACAAACTGTCTCTTGCACTTTATGTCGCTTGGAATTTTGTATTGTCCATTTTAATTACTACATTGCGTTTTTAATAGTTACTTGGGATTTAGTATTGTCTATTTTAAACTCTATTGCTGTTTTTTTAAGTGAATACCTTATTTAAATTGAGTTGAGTTTTACTTTTGTAAGTATTGTTTATGTTTTAATATTATTTGTTATTAATGTTGATATATCTGACTTGTATTTTCGTGTTATTTCACTAATATGTGTTGTTTAGTAAGCCGCCCCAAATCCATTTGCGAGATGGCGGCAGGATACAAAGTTTTGTCGAAGGCTTTCATGGCCGGAATCACTGGGTTGTTGTAGGTTTTTTGGGCTATATGGCCACTGAACTGTTTTATGTGTTTTATGTGTAAGTCGCCCGGAGCACTGACGTGGAGGGCGACTCATAAATAATAAAATCAATCAATCAATGTTATAGAACAGTGTTTCTCAACCTTCCGAATGCCGTGACCCCTAATACACTTCCTCATGTTGTGGTGACCCCCAACCATAAAATTATTTTTGTTGCTACTTCATAACTGAAATTTTGCTACCGTTATGAATCGTAATGTAAATATCTGATATGCAGGATGTATATTCTGGACCAAATTTGGCACAAATACCCAATACACCCAAATTTGAATACTGGTGAGGTGGGGGGGGGGGATTGATATTGTCATTTGGGAGTTGTAGTTGCTGGGAGTTATAGTTCACCTACAATCAGAGAGCATTCTGAACTCCACTAATGGGGGAATTGAACCAATCTTGGCACACATGACCAACAGAAAATATTGGAAGGGTTTAGTGGGCATTGACCTTGAGTTTTTGGAGTTGTAGTTCACCTACATATAGAGAGCGCTGGGACTCAAACAATGATGGATCTGGACCAAACTTGGCACGAATATGAAATATGCCCAAATGTGAACACTGGTGCAATTTGGGGAAAATAGGCCTTGACATTTGGGAGTTCTAATTGCTGGGATTTATAGTTCACCTACAATAAAAGAGCACTCTGAACCCCACCAATGATAGAATTGGGTCAAACTTCCCACACAGAACCACCATGACTAACAAAAATACTATGTTTTCTGATAGTAATTGGCGACCCCTCTGACACCCCCTTACGACCCCCCGAGGGGTCCCGACCCCCAGGTTGAGAAACACTGTTATAGTAGCATATCTCAGAGACCGCCTCTCCCCTCTTCGCCGCCAGTGGTCGCCAGGACTCCTCCAACTAAACTTACTGTATGTTCCAGGCCCCAGGGAAGTACGTCTCGAGAGCACAAGACGCAGGGCCTTCTCCATCTCTGCCCCTGTCTTGTGGAACTCCTTGCCTCCCCACTTGAGGGCCATGCGTGACCTGCGACCCTTTGCTCAGGCACTCAAGACCTGGCTTTTTAGCAGAGCTTTTAATGTTTAATGCAGTCTATTCGGTATTGTGTAATGTTTTATACAATTTGTTTTCTGTAAATCGCCTGGAGCAGTTTAATGGAGGGCGATTGACAAGTGAGAAACTGATGATGATGATTGTCTCCTGACATTTCACCTGCATTTATGACAGGCATCCTCCGAGGTTGTTAGGTCCTCACAACCTCCGAGGATGCCTGCCACAGATGCAGGTGAAATGTCAGGAGAGAATGCTTATGGAACATGGCCATAAAGCCCAAAAAAAACTACAACAACCCAGATATAAAGTTGTTGCTGTTGTTGTTATTTTTATACTTACTTTGGCCGACAGCCGGGGAATCTCCAGTTCCCTGAAGCTCTTGGATGATCTCCTGAAGGAGGTCAAACCTGTGGCCATGAAGAGAAATGAATTTTAAGTACAGCCTGCTTTGTATTGTATTTGTAAACATTAATCAGGATGTTAACCCTGCTTATTACATTATTTATTTATTTATTTACCACATTTATACCCTGCCCTTCTCACCCCAAGGGGACTCAGAGCGGCATGTACACATGTGCAACAATTAAATGCCATAGAAACAACATTACTACTGTACTAGAAAGCTTGATAATCCACCCAAAGTTATTACAAGTCCCTTAGGGAAAATAAGGCAGGTTATAAATAAAGTTATTTATTTTATTTTATGTTTTGATATGGTTTATGTCTTTCAATATAATTTTTTTAAATTAATTATTATTTCTATTAGTTATAACAATGTGTTTTAATGTCTGGTACATTAGTGTAGGATGGTTAAAGTGTGAAAGCTTGGCTCACAGAAAACACCTCATCAACACCGCCATATAATGCAGTTTTAAACTGTATTATATGGTCAGTATGGACTCAAATAACACCGTTAATTGCAGTTAAACTGCATTATATACGGTAAGTCTACACCAGGAATGGGCAAACTTGTTAGGAATTCTGGGAGTTGAAGTCTAAAACACCTGGAGGGCCCAAGTTTGCCCATGCCAGGTCTACACTGACAATATAAAGTGGTTTCAAATTGCATTGTATGGCAGTGCCGATGGGGTCCCAATACATGTCTCTTCCAGAAAATATTTTTTCGACATGAAAGTTTAATGTCCGACTGAAATCTACTACATACGTTTGCATGCAACAAAAAGGCCTTTCCATTATATTCTCCCATCTTCGGCAAACCTCACTGGAGACAGGATTCCACTGCAGACATAAAGAGGTTTGGAATAAGTTCAATACTGGCATCGTGGAGGAGTTTTGTGTATTGGGTTACTTATCTGGAGAACAGTCTTTGAATAATCCCTCAGCCATATAAATCCATAGGCCCATAGCCCGAGAGGACAACAAAGGCAAGCAAACTCACTTTGGAAAAATCTTGCCACAAAGTCCCCCCATTACAGGCTTACCTGAGGATTGTCATGAATCAGAAATTACTTGAAGGCATACAAATTACTTGAAGGCATACAACAACAACAATAAGAAGAAGAAGTAAATTACATAGGAAGCTGGAAGCAGCTTCCATTTTAATAAATGCAAGTAAATTACATAGGAAGTTGTAAGCAGCTTCCATTTTAGTAACTACTAGCTGTACCCGGCACGCGTTGCTGTGCCCTATTTAGGAGATGCGAGAAAGTCTGAGTATGTAAGGGTTGGAATTGTTGTTAGTTATGGTGTTGTTGGGGCCATGGCTGTGTCGTTGTGGGTTGTTCTGGTGGGTGGGATGTTGAAGTCCTGGGGAGTTGTTGGTGTGTGGTGTTGCTGGCGTTCTGCATAGCTTGTGGATATACAATGTTGTTTGTCTTTCTGTCTGCTGTGTTGATGTAGAGGTTGATGCTTGTGTGGATGGGGTACTTTGGAACTGAGTGGAGGTACTTGAAATCCCATTATCCATGGTGTGCCCTCCTCTGAACTGCAGTCGGATGGAGTGTGGGTCATGGGGGGCATTGTTTGCCAAGTTTGGTCTTTATCGGTCTTGGTTCTGGGCCACAGTGGTCTGTGGGGAATGATGGGTTTTGAAGTAGTACAAATCCCATTATCCATGGAGGTACTTCAAGTCCCATAATCCATGGTCCACCCTCCTCCAAACTGTAGTAGAATGTAGCGTGGGTCATAGGAGCTCTGTGTGCCAAGGTAGGTTACTGTAAATTCAGGCCATACGCAATGTCCCATGAGCTGAGGCGTAGTCAGGAACAGCAAGTTAATGAAGCCTTACTGTCAATTCAGGCCATACACAATGTCCAATGAGCTGAGGCGTAGTCGGGAGAATCAAGTTAATGAAGCCTAACTGTCATTTCAGAGCGTAAACAGCATTCCATTAAGTGAGGCCTAGTCAGGGAAATTAAGTTAATGAAGCCTTACTGTCAATTTTGGGCGTGGTCTGTTATTTGTAGGGGTGTACATTTTCTGTGGGAAGTGAATTGGGTGTTTGTGTTTGTGCCTCAGCCCTTTGCCTTATCCTCCTCTGACAGTTTATTATGGGTTGGAATGTTTGTGTTGGCTGGCCAGTACAGGAGTTATGCAAACCACCCTTATTGGCAGCCAATCATGTTGTCAGAATGTAGAGGCTGGGAGAGTCGTTGGCAGCCCCGGAGGATGCTGTGAAATGTAGTTTTTCTTTTACTCGTTGTTTTGGGGGCCTTTTAGGTTTTTTTGGGGAAAGTTTCTTTGCTACAAACCTACCTTGCTTGAGGCCTATTTCTGTTGGCAAGTTTGGTGTTTCTGCGTTGTAAGGTTTCTCTGTTTGGGACGGTCGTTCCATGACGGGAACCCCTTTATATAATAGATTAGCTGCTCTGTGTCATTAAGTCAACTTCAATGTATGGACGAAAGACTGCCCAGAGCCCTACTGATCAGCTGCCCTGTTCGGATGTTTCAGACTCAGGATTAAAACCTCACAACCTCTGAGGATGCTTGCCACAGATGGAGGCGAAACATCAGGAGAGAATGCTTCTAGAACATATCCATACAACCGGAAAAACATACAACTCAGGATTATTAACTTCTTGATTGAGTGAATCTATCTGGCATGGGAACCTCCAGTGGCATAATGGGTTAAACCCTTGTGCTGGCAAGACTCCTGACAAAAAGGTCAGCAGCTCGTATCTGGGGAGTAAGGTGAGCTCCCGGCTGTCAGCTCCAGCTTCGCATGCGGGGAGATGAGAGAAAGCCTCCCACAGGATGGTTAAACATCCGGGCGTCCCCTGGGCAACGTCCTTGCATATGGCCAATTCTCTCACACCAGAAACAATTTGCAATTTCTCAAGTCGCTCCTGACACTAAAAAAAAAAAAAAAAAAGCTGGAATGTGATCTTCTTTTTCTACTGCTTCCTAGCTAATTTAGCATGATCTCAATCCCTATCCCTTATGGGTCATGATATTTTGTTGTATGTTCAGAGTACAGTAGACTCTCACTGAGTCTTTTGTGTGGTCCCTGGTATATTACCTGGCCTTTTTTCCTGGCTTTGCTTGATAAATCAATGAGGGTCTGAAGAGAGCGGTTCTGGGCGTGTTCCTTGCACTTTTCTGTGGATGGAGACGGAAGGTTGTTTGTTAGCAGCACTCTATGGATCATGACAAAAGCATGTATGACTTGAAGCAGCAAAAACCTGTCTGACTAGTGAGCAACCTGTCAGCACCTTCAAAAATGTGCCAGTGACCATAATCTTCATTACACGGAATTTCTTCACAGCTTCGTGAAGAAGACACTAATGAGTACTTCCATTTTATAGGTGTACATACATGCTGGAGGATCAGTGATGACAGATGTAATTTGATGATAGAGTTAGGGCAGGCCTGGGCAAACTTTGGCCCTCCAGGTGTTTTGGACTTCAAATCCCACAATTCCTAATGGTAGAATTGTGGGAGTTGAAGTCAAAAACATCTGGAGGGCCAACGTTTGCCCAGGCCTACTCTACACTGTAAAATGAATGTGGTTTGATATAACTTTAACTGCCATGTCCCTATGCCATGGAATCAGGAGATTTGTAGTTTGGTAAGGTATGAGTGCTAATTGGCAGAGAAGGCCATGTAAGACTACAACTCTCATGATTCCATAGCATTGAGCCATGAGAGTCAAAGTGTGTCAAACTGCATTAATTCTATAGTGTACATGCATCCATAGACTGCATCTAGATCAGGGGTGGGCAATTATTTTTTCCCAGGGGCCACACGAGAGCCAAAAAATATTATGGAGGGCCGCATCTAAAGGCTGAACTACATTCTAATCTACGTAATTTATTTATTCATTTATTTACTTACTATATTTACTATATATTACACATCTTTAATATTAACATATTAATTAATATTCAACATATAATAATATATTAAGTAAATATTCATGTTATTATAATAATAATATTTATTATATTATTAAATAAAATTATAAAATAATAATAAAACCCACTAAAATAAAATAAAATACAATTCAAGAAGACAAGGTGCAAACCAAGATAGAGGCTGACATCCTCAAGAGAGGAAGGATCCCAAGATGGAATGGCCCAATGGCCCCAGCCCAGAGGATGGCAAAGCAGACCCAGCCGCCGCTGCAGCAGAGGAGAGCAGAGCAGCAGGCCATCGGAGGCTGCAGGCCTCCGCCCGCTCTCGCCCCCAGCCGTTCCCCAGCTGATCGCCCTACGGGGCCAAGAGGAAGGGGTTCCGCTGCCGCCATCTGATCGCGGGCTCTGTGGGGCCTGTGTTGGCAGACAGGCCGGAGGAGCGGCGGCTTTGGAGTGCCTGCCATCCCTGGAAGCGATCCTGGCCTGCAGGGGGAGCACTCGGCAATCCGAGGCGGCTCATCGCCCTGGCGACCCGGAAGACGATAAAGATGACCCGTGATGGGATGGCGGCACTGGCACCCCTTCCTCTTGGCCCTGCCCTGACTTCCTTCTCCTGGTTCTCCTGGGCCGGACAGAACCGGCTGCCGGCCGAATCCGGCCCGCGGGCCGTAGGTTGCCCACCCCTGATCTAGATTGTTTACACCTGTAGGAATTGAACATGTCCCCTGTGGGCATATGGACCCCAAAGAGGTCCCTTAACACCCAATGAGATCCTGAACTCAACGAAGTCTGAAACATAGGGAATATGGAAGATCCAATTACTGAGATAGTTGTCTTGCTGCCACATGCCCTTAGAGGTGTCTATGGACAATGCCGGCTCTTCAGCTAAGAAATTGAGATGAGCACCACCCCCCAGAGTTGGACACGACTAGACTTAATGTCAAGGGGAAACTTTTACCTTTACTAATATTTGGACAACAACATATAAGTACAGGGGCTGGGAAAGTGTGGGAGGGGCTGTGAAAAGTCATTGAACATTTGTGAGAGATTTTTAAAAGCATCATTTATTTAGGTTTGCTCTGCCATAGGCTACACACAGTAACAACAAATGTGAATATTCTCAATTTACTATATTAAGTGTAAATAAGCAGCAATTTCCTCGCAGAAGGATGCTCACTGTGGTACAGGCTCTACAAACAAATCATACTACGTATTTGGGAAACTCATATTGCCCCTGTTTCCAAAGGTTGCAAGCAAGAAAGCTAAGTATACCATTGGTTAAGGTTAGATAGGAATAGGAAACAGATTTGATATGCAATCCTACCTGGCTTTTAATCGTTTAAATGTTGATTATTTAATTGTTATTATTTAAATTTCTTGTTTTAAGTGGTGTAATGGATTTTATTATTTGTTGTTTATATTTTTACTTTTGTTTTATACAGGCATTGCATGTTTGCCTTTATTATGTTGGAAGCCGCCCTGAGTCTCCTCGGGAAGATAGGGCGGGCTACAAATAAACTATTATTATTACTATTACTATTAGTATTATTAAAATAGTGAACTGGGACATTTGTAGAGACACCAAGGTGCTTGTTTATAAAGCCATTGCCCTCCCAATCCTACTCTATGCCTGCAAAATGTGGACTGTCTATGGACATCACACTCAACTCCTGGAACAATTCAACCAGCGTTGCCTCCGAAATATCCTGCAAATCTCTTGAGAAGACAGGCAGAAAACGTCAGCATGCCATGCTGGAAGAAGCAAAGACCTCCAGCACTGAAGCGATGCTCCTACGTCATCAACTCCGCTGGTCTGGCCATGTTGTCCGAATGCCCGATCACCATCTCCCAAAGCAATTACTATATTCCAAACTCAAGAATGGGAAACGTAATGTTGGTGGACAGGAAAAGAGATTTAAGGATGGGCTTAAAGCCAACCTTAAAAACGGTGGCATAGACATAGAGAACTGGGGAGCCCTGGCCCTTGAGCACTCTAACTGGAGGTCAGCTGTGACCAGCAGTGCTGCAAAATTCGATGCATGAATGGAGAGTGAAAGGGAGAAACATGCCAAGAGGAAAGCACGGCAAGCCAAACCTGACCGGGACCACCTTCTACCTGCAAACCAATGTCCTCACTGAGGGAGAACATGCGGATCAAGAATAGGGCTCCACAGCCACCTACGGATTCACTGCCAAGTCACTGAACTTGGAAGACCATCATCCTTGGGCTACGAGGGATCGCCTAAGTAAGTAGGTAAAATGGTGAACTCACCGAAATTCTGCAAGGCTCCGTCACTGTGGCTGCTTCGGCTTGGCATCCCTTCATGCTGGGTGACAAAGGACTCTAACATATGGATGCCAGAGGCAAAACGCTTCTCCAGGTTTTCTAAGGAGGTTTGGGCCTTGGCCAAGAGGCAAGCCGAGTCCTGCAGACTGCCCACAAACACTTCCCCCTGGTTGGCAATAGGGCCACCCTAAAGGAGGGAGAAGAACAGCCAGGAGAACACAATTGTGGCACTAGGAAAAGAAATTTAGTACTGCAGTTCTGGATATAATGTTTTTCCAAAATAGAGATGTTCATCAATGAGCCAAGGGATGGGATCAACTTATTTTAGTGGGCAGAAGCTAAGGAAATGCTTCATATGATAATTTTAGAACACAGCACTAGGGACAGATAGGTCAACATCACTAATGAGAGGTTTCATCTTACGAAGGAGGCCACTTGTAATGATCTAATTCAAAGTGCTGCCTTTGGCTTATAAAGCCCTGAACAGCCTCGGCCCAACTTACCTGTCCGAATGCATCTCCCTCTATGAACCATCATGGAGGTTGAGATCTTCTGGGGAGGCCCTGCTCTTGGTCCCACTGCCTTTGCAGGCACGACTGGTGAGAACGAGAGACAGGGCCTTCTCAGTGGTGGCCCCTCAGCTGTGGAACTCCTTCCCTAGTGGGAATCGATCGGCCCCTTCCCTCCTATCATTCAGCTGCTTTCAATTGCTGGGCACAGCAGCTGTCGATAAGTTACTTGCTGCAGATAGACCAACAACTTGCTCCCTCGATCCGTGCCCCTCCTGGCTCGTTAGATCTTGCCGGGAGGGGTTACGAGACCCCCTGGGTAAGATTATCAACAGCCTCCTTGAGCAAGGAGTGTTCCCAGGGGGTTTGAAAGAGGCAATGGTAAGACCGCTGCTGAAGAAGCCGAGTTAGACCCTTCGGCTCCCTCCAATTACCGGCCGGTTTCCAACTTGCCTTTTTTAGGCAAGGTGATTGAGAGGGCAGCAGCGGATCAGCTGCAGCGGTTTTTAGATGACACAGCTGCACTAGATCCCTTCCAGTCCGGCTTCCGTATTGGGCTTGTCGCCATTACAGACCAACTTCGCCACCAGCTGGACCACGGCGGGTCAGCCCTGCTCGTGATGCTAGATCTGACGGCAGCGTTTGACACTGTAGACCATGTACTACTGACCCACCGTTTAGCCGCGACGGGAGTTAGGGGGATTGCCCTTAAATGGGTAACCTCCTTCCTCCTTCCGGGGACAACGTGTGGAGGGGGGGGGGGGGAGGTCTCTGGGAGACTCCCATTAACTTGTGGGGTCTCCCAGGGGGCCATCCTCTCCCCTTTATTATTCAACGTCTACATGCGCCCGATGGCCCAGCTGATGCGCGACTTTGGTCTGGAGTGTTATCAGTACGCGGATGACACCCAGCTGGTGCTGGGAATGGACGGCAGGCCGGGCTCCGTACCCGATTGTTTCCAGCAATGCCTTGAAGCCGTGACTGGTTGGCTGCGCTCCAGCCGGCTGAAGGTGAATCCATCGAAGACGGAGATCCTGTGGCCTGGTCGTCCTGGATTGGGTGGGTGCCGGTTGCCTACCCTGGATGGCGAGCAGCTGAGCCTGTCATCTTTGATTAAAAGCCTGGGGGTCCAGTTGGACCCATTGCTGGCCATGGAGGCTCAGGTCTCTGCGGTCAGCAAGATGTCTTTTTTCCATCTGCGACAGGCTAGGCGACTGGCCCCCTACCTGTCCAGGGACAACCTGGCCACGGTAATCCAAGCGACGGTCATCTCGAGGTTAGACTACTGTAACGGCCTCTACATAGGCCTTCCCTTGTCGACAATTCGGAAACTCAAGCTGATGCAAAATGCTGCAGCTCGCTTGCTGGCGGGAGCGCCGGCAAGAGAGCACATTACGCCCATCTTGCGGCAATTGCACTGGCTTCCAATCGAGTACCGAATTGTCTTCAAGGCGTTGGTTTTGACCTTCAAGGCCTTCCATGGTCTGGGGCCGGGGTACCTGAGGGACCGCCTCATCCCATACGTTCCTCTGAGATCACTGCGCTCGGAAGAGCGAAACCTTTTGGCGGTTCCATCTGTCTGCTCCTGCCATCTCTCCAGCACAAGGCATGGCGAGCCTTTTCAGTCACTGCCCCAATGCTCTTGTTCTTGATGATGCCACTGCCAGATGACATCCGGGCGATGGCGGAGCTTATCCCATTCCGGAGGGCTTGCAAAACTGTGTTGTTCAGGCTTGCCAATCATTGTCTAATGAAGCCCCTGGATAGTGCAACTGTCTATTATACTGTCGTTGCATTATTTGCAACTTTTATTTCTTGTTCTTGTTGTTTTTATGATGTACCACTGCTTTGCAGTGCATTTTAATATGTATGTGAACCACCTGCCTCCTCCCCTGCCAGGACCCTGGCCTGGGCAGGGCGTTCCATTTAATGCCGTTGCAATAAATAAATAATTATGCTGGGCCAAATGCTTTCTTCCAAAGCCAAGCTTTCACTTGCTTGCGAATTTTATTTATTTATCTGTTCAATACAGTTGGAACTGGCTTTGTATTGATGAATATGATTATCTGATTATTTGGCATATTATTATCTATGCACAATCATTGTCTAATGTTTACATATGTTGTTTTAGATGGTTGTTTAATTGCTTTTAATTGTTGTTTGGGCATGAAATAATGCCACTCATGTAAGTTGCCCAGAGTCCCCTTCAGGGTGAGAAAGGCAAGATATAAATATCATAAATAATAATCTAGTGATAGAACTGCTACATTGGGTGAGGATTAAGACCATGGGAAACGCCTGGCCCCACAGGATGGGATATTATCTCCTGAAATTTGGAATTAAGGTCAAAGATTTGTGACTCAAGGGGGAACAGAAGCATACCGCATCCACGGACGCGAGGCTCTGGGTGTCGGACTCGGGAGTGTCTTCCCCGCTGCTAACTGGTTCACATGTGGTGTTGGAGATGGCTTGCTGCGGCTCCTTCGCGGGAGATTTGCAAGGGCTACTCGTCTCTTGTTCTCTGCCTTTCTGTAAGAAAGAACACGGAACAATTGTGGAAATTCACACTCTTCAATGGGCAGAGGGTTCATCTTCTACACTAGGCATAGGCAGACAACTGGTAGGCTGTTAGGAATTGTGGGAACTGAAGTCCAAAACACCTGGAGGGTCGAAGTTTGCCCATATAGGTAAAGGTAAAGCTTTCCCCTGACATTAAGTCCAGTCGTGTCTGACTCTGTGGGGTGGTGCTCATCTCTATTTCTAAGTCAAAGAACCGGCCTTGACCGTAAACACCTTCAAGGTCATGTGGCTGCATGAAGTGCCGTTACCTTCCCGCAAAAGCAGTACCTATTGATCTGCTCACATTTGTATGTTTTTGAACTCCTAGGTTGGTAGAAGCTGGACCTAACAGCAGGAGCTCACCCTGCTCCCCGGATTTGAACTGCTGACCTTTTGGTCAGCAAGTTCAGTGGCTCAGTAGTTTAACCTGCTAAAATTAATGCAGTTTGATACCAATTTAACTTCCATGATTCAATGTGAAGGAATCAAGGGAGTTCTAGTTCTATAAGCCCTTTAGCCTTCTCTGCCAAATGGTGCTGAACTCTCACCAAACTACAACTCTCAGGATTCCATTACATTTAAATGGACTCAAACTACATTAATTCTACTGGGTAGATGCACAATTCAACCAAATATGAATGGTTCCTCTTACTTATTTCCTCCTACTTGCAAGATCCTCCTACTTGCAAGGTTAACCAAACCACCATTAATAAAAGTACCCGGGAAGAAGCCTCAACCCTACAATTAGGGTAGGCTAAATTCAACCTGGACAGGCTAAATGCAATTAATGTGTATATGGCAAATACAAAAATAAAATAAAATCTAAAACCAGTTTAAAAGACAAATTATCTAAGTAACAAAACAAGCAGAGTTTTACGAATATGTCCAGATGATTGAAAATATATTTATCTCACTTATGTAACTTACACAAACATTCCCTCCAATATGGGACCCAAGGCAGTTCACAATTTGAGTTTAAACACAATACATTTCAAACAATAGATAATACAAGTTTTTAAAAACCAACCATATTTAAAGAAAATGTAAAATTTACAACAATGTTTAAAAGGCTGTCAATCAATAAGGATAACAATAAAAACACATGTGCAACATACCCAATGAAAAGACCTTCTGTATCAGACAATTCATGTTCAAAGGCCTGAGTGAAAAGTATTCATTTTTCCAATGAAGGGGAGGGGAGGAGAGTTATTGAATCTGCTTCCAGTAACACAATCCATTCTGAGTCAGGTCTTACCTGTGATTTTGCAGTTGCCTGTCCTTCAGGCTGGACGTTGGGTGTGCTTTGCTCTGCACTTCTGGCAATGGACTCCACCTCAAAGTAAGGTGGCTCTGAAGAAGATTAATACAGAATAGAAAGGACCATTCAGTTATTGCATGCTTTCATCTCCATTTCATATTTCCATTTATTCCGTTTGTTGGGCCCTGTAGCTATACTATTGCTCCACTCTATCCTTCTACGGTTCGTTTGCATTTTCGTTTTCCTACTAACTGAGCACCCTAGTTTACAACCTTTCATCTTCTTTTGCCATTTAATATAACAGTTGGCCATCTTCATTAAATAACAATAATAATATATTTGTTTTATATTCCTCTATATCTCCCCGAGGGGACTCAGAGTGGATTACAGAACATATATGGAAAACATTCACTGCCGTTATACAATTAACAACAAAGACAGACAGTACATAGACAGAGGCAAGGCTTCCCTCTTTTTTCATCTCTGGCATCTGGAGGCTGTGCTCGACTCCGGCCACGGGGAGGTGCTGTTGTTTCTATTTTTCCATGCCGAGGAGCCTGTTGTCCATAGATGCCTTCCTAATTGAATTGCTGGCATGTCTTCATGGGCGCCTCTTACATGCCCGCCAAAGCTGTATCTATTTACTCCAATTACCGTTTTCGAACTGCTAGGTAAGCAGAAGGTAGGGCTGACAGTGGAAGCTCACCCCACTCAGAAGGCTGAACAGCCAACCTTCTGGTAAACAAGATTTTCTGCAGCTGGCGGTTTAAACTGCTCTGCTAACTGTGGTTTTTTAAAAAAACTTTTGCAGATTTTATTACAATATATAACATGATTTTTGTCCCCAGGTTATAAATGTCATTTCCAAATTGGTTTGATCATAAAACATGGAAAAAGTTTATTAAACTGCAAAAAGTTTATTTTTGCAGGAAACCTTGCACCGCATTTTGCTATAGCTTTTCAATTAATATCTCATAGTCTCAACCAATGCAACATAGTTCGTGGCAGCCACAAAAACAAAGTTTCTGGAGTATAGAAACTGTTTTCAAAGCAGGTAACACACAATTAAACAGGAAAAAAACACTTTCAAATCAGGAACAGATCCCCCCCCCCCCCCCAATGTTATATAGTGTTATTCACATATATGATCAGAATGTTCTCTCTAGGAATCTCTGGGGTGCATCTATAGCTCAGGATTCTTGAATATCATTTTATACCCTCTATCCCTACCACTTGGCATCAAACTGACCTTCTGGAATGACTGGGAGGGATGATTCCTCTGACTCTGTCTTTCCTGCCCACAGACTGAGCTTCTTCACAGAGGATGACGCTAATGAAACCAGAGGGGAGCCCCCTATAGTATCCTGGAATGGCAAAATAGTAGGACATATGCTCTTGACAGCCATAGCAAAAAAAAAAAATAGGAAGAGCTACACCAACAGTCAGAAAAAACATTAGAGGCACAATGTAGAGACTTCAACAAATCAGACTTGACCTGAGTTCATGCTCATGAACCAGGGGGTGCTTTGAATGCAATTTTCCTGCTTTTTGGTATGGGGTTGGACTGGATGGCCCACGAGGCCTTTTCCAACTCTATGATCCCACAACTGAGGTGAAGAGGGGAATAATACTCAGGTTGAGTGCATTTAAGGTAGAGGTGGATTATGCATCCCTCCAGATGTTGCCAGACTACAAGTCCAAGAAACCTTACCAGCACATTCAATGGTGTGAGGCAATTCAGCAACATCTGGTGCACCACGTGATTTGCGTCTCATTTGAGGTAACGTTTAATGAGAAGTTGGGCGAACTCAAAAGTCCAACCCAATTCAATTCCTCACCTGTCGGGCGGTCCGTAATAAATAGCGTAGGTTTGAGAAAGTGCCTTTCCGGTCACGTTCCTTTAAGGTTGTGCCATCTTTGACCACATCATAAAAAGGCTGAGGGACACGGGCATCGACCGAGAGAGACTGTCCTGCCTCCATGTTCTCCTTCACAGTGTAGCCATCCAATTCCCCCCAAGGGACTTCACCTGGAAAATACTCATTGCTTAACATTTGGGGATAAAAATATACAGCTTAAGTAGAATCCCAGAATATGATCTACTTCCAATTTCCCAAAACACTCAAATGTTGTTTTTTTTAAACCATATTTATATATTTAATTCACCTATACTTCTGATTATTAAATCTCGTTTTGAAGCCAATCCATGGCCATCAACACATCTTCAGCATCTCAATCTACATATTAATTTTCTGTTGTGGGAAGATGTGTACTTCCTTCCCTCTAGGTTGACTCTTCAGCCAATTTGACTGGACATCACAAACTCCCAAGACTATCAGACAATAGGTTTATTGCACAATTGCACTGAGTTAATTCTGCATTTGACCTTTACTTCTCACACAATTTCATAACTCTCCCATTGTTGCATTGCATTTCCATTGTTATTGGATTTCATTGTTTCATTGATGGAAAAAACCAAGCAGGGTAAAGTCATGTCACTTCACTCCATCCTCCAGGCTTTATTCTTAAAACAATGCATTTGCTAGAATTGCACAATTGTTGTGTCATAGATTACCAGAATGCTGCAATGATAATAGCACCTTTCATTGGCAAGACACATTGAAACAGTGCAATTGTACAATTGCCTACCACTTCCTATTTTAGCCAGAAACCAACCTGTGAAGATCTCTTGGATCACTGCACACAAGCTGTAGAGGTCAGAGTTCACTGAGGCTGGCCGCTCCCTAATGACCTCCAAGGGCAGCCAGTTGTAGAGAAGTGGGGGTATTGGAATAGGCCAGGTAAAATTGCCTTTCTCGGTCCTGAAATAGAACCCATGCTGTCAAGCTTCCTGCGATACCTACCAGGGTCTCCTGAAGGTAGCAACTGCTTTCACCAACCTTCTCTGCATGTATTCGAGATTGCTGAGCTTGGCGAGTCCAGGCCTCACCAGCTGAATGGCATGCGAGGTCACAGAGCAATGGATGTACCCCCAGGAATGCAGAAACAAGAGAGCTTCGGAAACTTGCAGGAGCAAGCGCCGAATTGCTGGAGGTGACGGAGCGCCGGAATTCTATAGTGAAGAGAAGAACACAATATGTTTATATGGAGGATAGAAAAGCAGCCCCCACCTTCTGACTTGAGAACTAGGGTGCTACTTGGGATCTAGTGTGGTGCAGTAGCTCTAATGCTGGAGTCCCATGAGGGTCACAAAATACATAAGAGTGTTGCAGCCTAGCTGCCTTTTTTCACCCAAAGACCACACAGATGAACAAGAATAGTAAAGTTTATTAAGAAAATAGTATCTAATATAAAAACAGTTTCAAAATACATCCATGAGCTCGATTTCCAGAAGCTTAACAAAAAGCAATGATGATGTTGATAATAATAATAATAACTCCTGACCTCACGATTGTGTTAAAAAACCAAGTATGGATCGAACATTCAATAAATTGCAATCCCAGGCCCGCTTTCCAGTTCAGGATTGAAGAGAAACAACTGGAAGAGAAACAACTGGAAAAGCTGACACGATACAAGGATTTAAAGATCGAAGTGCAAAGACTCTGGCACAAGCCAGTCAAGGTGGTCCCAGTGGTGATCAGCACACTAGGTGCAGTGCCTAAAGAAAGACCATGGCCTGTACTTAAAAACAATTGGCGTTGACAAAATTACCATTAGTCAGCTGCAAAAGGCTGGGATCTGCACGCATTATTTGCCAATACATCACACAGTCCTAGACACTTGGGAAGTGTCCGAAATGTGATCCAATACAACAGCCAGCACCTTGTTTGCTGTGTACTCATCTTTTTGTGTTTCAAATAATAATAATAATAATAATAATATATTTATATTCTGCCCTATCTCCTTGGGGAGATAACCCAAAATAACCCAACATATGAAAACAATTTTTTTAACAATAACAAACTCTGAACAGGAATTCTAAAAACACTGCAGGCCAAAGCAAGAAACTGTAATCCAAGGTTTGTTGCACTTAAACTAGAATTATATCCAAAAGCTTGGAAGCATGAATATGATCATAAGCCAAATGATTGAAAATTAACTACATATAATTCCCAAAGCTTGAAACTTGAAACAAGATTTGTGATCCAAACAGGAGGCATTGAACTTAAACAGAAAAACACGATACAGATCCAAGAACAGAACTCCTAACTCGAATGAACTAAGACAGGCAACTTGACACATGAAAATCCAATGCTGATCTCCCCACTGAACATCGACTCTCCCTTGCCCATGACATCACTTTTTCTCACACCTGGGTTCCCTTTGTTTATCTCTCAGTCTCTGGAAACACCGGATTTGTCTCCGTTTTACACTTTCTCTTCTGATCTGTAAATGCTGTAAATGCTTTTGCTTTCCCCTACTGAAACACCAGGCTCAACCAGCAAATCCCCGTCCTCATCCTCAGGTGCTTCACAGGTCTCAACATAGGGCGATCTTGGGTCAGACGTTTCCTCTTGGTGAGACCTACCTCTCAAGCCTGCTGTGAGGAATGAGTGGAGAGAAGAGCCAGATACAGTACATTACCTTGAGCTCACTGGAGGAAAGGCAGGGTATAAATGTAACCTCCTCAAATTATAGAGTTGGAAGAGACCCTAAGGGCCATCCAGTCCAAAGCCTCAACCTCCAAAAACCAGCAGAGCATAAATCAACAGTCCAAGGTTAAGCCGATAGTCCAACAGAGAGGCAAATGTTAACAGAATAACACAAGAGAGAATCCAAATGCCAGTTCCATGGTCTTCAACCGATTATCAGAGTGTCCAGACTACAAGGTTGAATCAGAATCTTTAGACCGAGGTCCAAGGTAATTCCAGGGTTCAGGAAATACAAGCTATCAAGAGTCCAGGGTCATAGCTTCTAGAACTGACATTGAAGCCAGCAACCAGGTACCAGCCTTCAGTTCCTTAAATACTAAGTCCACAGATGTTACCTGTTGCTGGCTCTCTTCTCAGCCAAACTCAAGGGCCTGTGCAGCTGAGAACTCTCTTTTCACAGATCCACGAAAGCTGGAACTGTTTACTTTTCCTCAGCCTGCTCAGAGGAACTCGCTTGCACTTCCTTCCCTGGACATTGCTTCAGAGCTTGGCTGAGGGAGCTGCTGGGTTCTAGCTTGACCATTGAGCCTCTCACCAGCGTCTCCTCATCCATGCTTTCCAAGCTGTCCACGACACAAGAACACACAATCAAAACACCCCCGGCAGATGGCCATCCAGCCTCTGGACCATCCAGTCCAACCCCATTCTGCCATGCAGAAACACACAATCAAAGCACTTCTGACAGATGGCCATTTAGCCTCTGCTTAAAAACCTCCAGAGGAAAGTCCGTCACTTTCCAAGGCAATTTATTCCACTGTCAAACAGACCTTAACTGCTCTTCCTATAATTTAGCTTACATGTCTTTTCTTACAATTTGAAGCCATTTTCAATTTTTTTGTAATCTGAGCTCCTTAACCAACAGCTTCTTAGGAAGTTGCACTTACCTCACAGTGCAAGGCGTAGTAGAGGGAACACATTTCTACTCTCTCAAAGACAAGCTGGAGATTTTGCAGGTCCAGAGACAGACTCACAGCTAGAAGCAGCAGGAGGTGGGGATGATGGAGCTGGCTATAAGAACAGGAAGGGCATGGTGAATACTTAGGAACACCCACATAAATCAGTTTGTTTCCATGCATGACCGAACAAGTTATGAAAACCCATCAGCTGGCATCACTACCTGTAGTATTCTTGTTCAGCTAGGAGCACGTCAATGGCTCCACGCATTTTACTACAGTTAGGGTGAGCTTCTGGCTTCAAGCTTCGCACTGTGACAAACTGTCCATTCCATAGCAAGCTGTAAAAAACGATACCAGAGGCAATGGCTTCAGAGTTAGGACTTGGATCCAAGCAATTATTTGCAAAGTTATGATTCTGTAATTGTGCCCAACACTCGTTTAACTAACCTGCACCATTATCACCTTTCCCATTCATCACAGATTCAACCCACTTAAAAAAATTATGTTGTGTCTGCATAAATGCTCATATAAATAATCATGTAAACTATTGGATGAATTGTTCAATATGTATTTAGGTATTCAAGTTATAGGAATTTGAGACATTTTAAGTTCTGCTACTTGTGTGTGCTCATGTTTAGACAGAACTGCTACGTTTACTGGGCAGTTTTAGGCCAGTACCTTTTTTGTCTCAACCTAGCATACCTAAACGTGTGTGTCAGGAGTGGCTTTTGAAACTGCAAGTTGCTTCTGGTGTGAGAGAATTGGCTGTCGGCAAGGACGTCACCCAGGGGACGCCCAGATGTTTTACCATCCTTGTGGGAGGCTTCTCTCATGTCCCCGCATGGGGAGCTGGAGCTGACAGAGGGAGCTCATCCACACTCTCCCTTAATTCGAACCTCTGACTTCTCAGTTTTCAATCCTGCTGGCACAAGGGTTTAACCCATCAGGATACCGGTGGCTCTCATACTGATAGTGCTGGAAATTACCACTTTCTTCAAGCCTCCTATAGTAATTTCTTTATCAATAATTCTGTCGCTTTCTTATTGTATGTACATTTTGATATGCAGCTTTCCCTTTACTCTGTTACTTGAGGTTGGGGGGGGGGGCGTGCTGCAGTCCACTTGATCAGATCTGAGATTGTTCAGACTGAGACTCCATTTTTAGAAGTCAGTTTTGTATAGTCAGTATTCGTTATGCATTAGACAAAAGACAGAAGAAACTGAAAAAAAGGTCACAGAGAACTTACTGTTTAAACTTTCAACTGATAAGCAACATACCTGTATGCTAGTTGTAGTTGGTTGTAAGTAAGCCAACTACGCTATTTTTAACGAAGACTACTTATTTTTGTCTCTTGAAAGCATGATTTAAAACCAAATATCTTTTATGGGAGAGTAGATGTTTTTTGGGCAACTGAAATAACACTTCTGAAGACCTGCTATATATTTTGTGTATTGGCATAATCTTTGTTCCTAATAGTTTAAAGAGATAAACAGGTATATCAGTCTAACAACTAAAGAGAAGATTCACTCAAATGCGTTTTTAGCTCTTCTCAGGGAGATCACACTTTACAAAAAAGGTTATGATTTTCTAAATTGTAGTGAATGCCAATTAATCTCCAAAAGGTCACACTTCTAAAACAGTCTGGAGATTCTGGTTTTCTGAAAGGTTATAATCTCAAAGGTCAACCTTTCCCAAAAGATAGCACTTCAGAATGGCAAATTAATTGTTAATTGGAAATGGAAACAGGAAACATTTCAATGTATATTGACAAATTATATCATTGTCACAGAGCAAGGTTCGTAGTCTTATTAGGATGCAGAAAGACAAGAGGTCTTCCCAAAGGCCTTTGCTTCCTTAGATCTGGGGATCGATGATGTCGGGCATCAGATGAAAGAAGAGACAGGCCACATAAAGAGAATAATTAAGATTATTTTTCTGTCTTTACTTCTTCATGAGTGTGTAAGGTCCATTCTCGTAGCTCCAGTCTGGCTCTCCGTAGCCCCTGATGAGGTCATCGCTATCCCCAATTTTCAAAAAGGCAGCCACTCCTGGAGGCTGGTATCTGCTTGGACAAAGCTAAAAAGAGACACAAAGATTTGTGAGCCAAGAATCTAGGATCTGCAATGGACTCCACCATCCCAAGAAGCTTGCTTACTTGTCCGTATCCTATAGCTGGATCTTTAGAGCTTCCACACACTTTAGGGCTGTATAGAGTCCTGCAGCAAGGGGAAAATATCTGGTGTATTTTTACACAAATATAAGATAATGTGGACACTTTTTCGGCATCAACATTAACAGTAAAGACTGCAAACAATTTGCAGCTCTACTAATGGGTTTCTGTTTCAGTAGTTTCAAAAACATGGTTGTCAATATAGACCAAAGAGCAAAACATAGCATCACACCACATTAAGTGCAAGTTAAGTTCACATGGCTCCCTATCTGCAATGTCAATGTAACTTGAGATGCTCTTAACTACAAGTAGGGGGAAAAGACATTTGATGTGATGACTTCTGTAATTGGGTTGCTGCGAGTTTTCCGGGCTGTCTGGCCATGTTCCAGAAGCATTCTCTCCTGACATTTTGCCCACACCTATGGCAGGCATCATCAGAGGTTGTGAGGTCTGCTGGAAACTAGGCAAGTGAGGTTAATATATCTGTGGAAAGAGTTTTTTTCTCCCACCCTGGACATTCCACAGATATATAAACCTCACTTGCCAAGTTTCCAACAGACCCCTCAACCTCTGAGGATGCCTGCCATAGATGTGGGTGAAATGTCAGGAAACAATGCTTCTGGAACATGGGAAAATCACAGCAACCCAGTGATTCCAGCCATGAAAGCCTTTGACAACACTTCTGTAAGTCTTTCAGTGGAAGAAAATTACCACATACATTTTGTTCCAATTATCTTTGCAAAGTATGTTATTAACATCTACAGGCAGATAACTTGTAGTATTACAATGTCCAGTATATATCGTGCCTTGAAAGTTTATGTTTCTTGTCTTATTGGACAAAAATGAAAAAGCATGTATTTACTGGAGAGGACTACCTGAAGACTGTAATTCCCCAAATTCTTTCTAAAGGCACATGAAGACTCTTATATCAAACTGTTCCTCTTAGCATGCAGTCTTCTAATATTAGGACATTATCATCCCAACCTGTGGTCTCAGAGTAATTGTGTTAGAGTGGATATAACAATTCAATATCTTGTACTGGAGGAAAAAAAAACCCTAAACTTTATTGTAGAAACACAGGCTGCTAATGTAACCTAGCTACATCTTGGAAGATGGAGGAAAAAGAGGCGGGAAACATCCCTAAGAGTATCAGTTTGCATCACAGAGGGATCAGGACAGGTAGACATAGAGGAAAGGCACTTCAGGTCACTCAAACTGTTATCGAGCTAAATTTGGGTTGGCTCTGCCCAGATTAGGCAAGAGCCCTAGCGCTCAAACAGTCTGGGTCCGCTACTTTGGCGAGTGTTTCCAAGCGCCAGATTTCCTCCCCAGAGTTTTCCAATAAATCTCACCAAAGTTGAAGAAATGTCACCGAGGTCTTTTATTTCTATCTCAGCTGAGAAGGATGACAGCTGCAATTCCTTGATGCCACAAAGCTGACATAAAGGTTACATAGAAATATGTAGAATGGCCACGAAGCAAAACCCCAATCTACAAACCTCTATGAGGCTCGAGGAGCAGCGGTAGAATCAGCTGGAAGCGGGAAGCGGCGTTTTTGACAGATCAGCTGTTTTCCTTCAAAAATATTACTTTAAACAAAAAGGCTTTATTCCTGGGGAAGAGAGGTCCAAGGGAGGAATTAGAAATAGCAGAAAAGCTTAGAATTAGCCAAGGAAAAACATGACATGAAAATGGAGATGATCTAATGATCTTTTATCTCATGGATATGGGGGCTAATAGAGGCCTATGGGGGACTCTGTATCCGTGGTTTTTAGAGACGTAGTTTCGGCCTCCCCGAGACACCTAAAGGGCATCCCGGGCAGGCCTGCGGTGTTCTGCAGCCTGGGAAAGGTCAGGTTCATGGTTTAATTGTGGTAAGAGACAGTAAAGGATGCAATGTATCACTATGGAGAGTGTGAAAAGTTACAGTTAATGGAATCTTTATTGGGGGATATGTTACCATGTTAAGAAGGGGAAAGAGGACAAAGAAATGAATATGTTTCTGTTCAGCTGCCGCTGTAGCCACCGTCCCTAGCAATGCTGGCCCAAGCGAGGCATCCAGGACATGTGGAACTCCCTGCTGCAGGCCAAACTAACTTGAATGCAGGGGGTTCTCTGGAGCTCGCCTTCAAAACTATTTTACTGCTTCCCTTTGTGGGGCATTCTTCACTCCTCAGTGCTCAGTGTCGCTGCATTTCCAGCTTATTGAAGCAAATGGGAACATACTGGATATAGACCAGTTTGAAAGTAATCTCTATCATGTGTTGTCGAAGGCTTTCATGGCTGGAATCACTAGGTTGCTGTGAGTTTTCTGGGCTGTATGGTCATGCTCCAGAAGCGTTCTCTCCTGACGTTTCACCCATATCTGTGGCAGGCATCCTGAGGAACAATCTTTATCATATCTGCCTGCAATTGCACTGGTATGCCCCCACCACACCATCATTTGCTTCTCTTCTCTTCTCCTCTCCTGGTCCTTTCTTTTCCTGTCTTGTATCTTATCTTCCCCACCATCCCCAGTTCCCTCCTTTCCATAGAAATGTTTTCATCCTCATTGGAAAAGTAGACATTCCTTTATTTCTTTTTTCTCTATTTGAACAGCTCTTCCTCTGTTCTTTGGAACTTGATGCCGGCGGATAAGAGAGCTATCCGGGACATGCCCCAGTTCCTGACCGCACTGAAGACCTGGCTCTTCCGAAAGTCTTATGGCTAAGGACTCCTCCCAGACTTAGCCTGAGCGACTTGACCTATTTTAATTAATCTTTTTCTTCTTTTAGCTTTTAACAATTGAACTCTTTTATGTTTTTATGAACACTGACGTGGAGGGCGACTCATAAATAATAAAATCAATCAATCAATCAATCAATCAATCTGAAGGGGACAACTCTGATGGTGATGGGAGATGGGTGGTGGGAAGACTGCATTCAGCCCAAATGAATACACTTTAAGAATACACTTCTTATGTTTCCTGGGAGGGAAGGAGATATATATGGGAGATATACTGTATATTGGAGCTAAATTTTCTAAGGCCCTTCTGCATTGCCATATAATGCAGATTATCAAATCAGATAAATTATACATGATTTGCTTTGAACTGAATTATATGAATCTACACTGCCATATAATCCAATTCAAAGCAGAAAATATGGATTTTATATGGCAGTGTAGAAGGGGCCTTAGTCTGACATCTCCTATTCCCCAGGGCTTACTCTTCCATATGTAAATTTAACCTCAGCCTGTTTAGGAACAACAAGGGGTAGGAAGTGGGAAGGTGGAGAATTACACCCACTCACGGAAGCAGTAATATTGGGAGCCATTGATGGGATTTTCCCATTAATGAAAAGGTATGCTTCATCAGTCCAGCAACGGGAGAGATACGGCATTATATGATAAGTACTGGTTGTAAAGCCTATCATCCTGCTGCAATTGCGATTTACCAGCATTGTGTGATAAAACCCTTACCAGAACTAGGACAAGACAAATAAATACAGTTTGGGTACTATAGCATAAAAAAGAAGGGCATCGGATAGATTCTTACCAGAAGGAGGCAGATAAGAGCAATGAGAAAGAGGAGCGCAAGCTCTGTGGAGATGCTGTTAGAGCTTTTGAATAGAGTGATTGGTCCCCATGCTGCACCACCATAGCCATATGAGTGCAGCATTGCTGTATGAAATCTATGACCTGGAAGCAATGGAAAGGAAACAGAGTGAGACAATAAGATGGGTCTTTACAGGAGCTTTGTATTTAGCAATCACTTTATAGCCACAGGCAACAAGGAAGTGCATACAGGCAAATAAGAAGATTGTTGGGGGACAGAGAAAATACACTACAACTCTGATATTCGCAAGGGAGATGTTCCTAATACCAGGACTGAGCTCTCTATTGCCAGTTCCCAGCAGGTTACTGAAACAGGAAACCATCCACATTTTGTACGCTTCTTTGCAAAGCTGTCCTACCAGTATTTGGTATCAATCTGGTATTCAGTACCTCACTATTCCGGTCATTCCCAGCTTGTTGAGCCCAATCTTTAGGAGTGCGGCCTTTTTGGTCATGGTATCGTAAATTGCCCCCAGCTTGCAGAATGCTGCTGAGAAGCTTTTGGTGGCCAGAGAAAGCTGCAGCATGGACTGGGGTGCTGCCATCATAACAGCGGCTTGAGGAAAGCAAAGGAAGGAAGAAATAAGAGAAGTCAGGATGCAAAAAACAAGCAAGGTACAGATACCTTCTAATGTAACGGTTCTACGTTTACTCTCATTTGGTTAACTGGAAACTCCCACACCCTGCACCTGAAGCTCATAATATTCCTGCTGCCGAAGGTAGATTTCTCTTTTTGGCATACATTTGTAGATTTATACATGAGTATATATAATACGTTCCTCCTGGGCCCCTTCTCTTTATTTAAAGGGGACAAATAGACTACACTGTACAAAAGCTAACCTCTTCATGGCCACAACCACTTTCTCCTCTCGATTAGGCTGGATATACACTGCCCTATATCCAAGGATCTGATCCCAGATTATCTGCTTTGAATTGGATTATATGAGTCTACACTGCCAGGTAATCTGGGGTAAGCAGATTATCTGGGATCAGATCCTGAGATATAGCGCCATGTAGATCCAGCCTTATACTTGCCATACTATGGCTGCAATTCAACATCCCCTCAGCATAGCATATACTATATCACCACTATGCAAGCACCATGGACCCCATATAGAATAACAGCACTGTACAATAAGGTCAATGCCTAAGTGCTGTTGCACAATACATGACGCACAAACGCAATGCAACACACAAAATGACATAATGTAATGCACAATTGCAACATGCAAACACAAGACAGGGAGAAAAACCTCAGCCTATGAAAGTCCACCTCCCCTGCTACAAGCACAATCCAGTTGGCCTTTCACATTTGCATGTTTAACTTGTATAGATTTGATGATTTGCACATTTGATTAATAGGGTCTTTCTAGGAATTTCCAGGACACAACCCTCACTAGATGATCTAGAAATTTCTAGAGAGATGTACTCTCAGGTTTGCCTTTTTATTTACACTTTCCCTCACTTTTGTTGGGGTCCTGTGTCCCTAACCTCAGCAAATATGGAGGGCTGACTGTACATTCATTGTACAATGATGATGTTTTGGCCCCGCATGTATAGCATGACTTATGCATATATGCCCCTAACTTAATTGCCACTTCTAACTCCTGAAAGATGTAAAGTGCGAGTGTATAGCAGTCATGGGCAAACTTTGACCCTTCAGGTGTTCTGGACTTTGATTCCCACAATTCATAACAGCCAGGGAGTTGAAGTCCAAAACACTTGCAGGGCTTGCTCATGCTTGCCCTACCCCCAGTGAAACTGGAGGGCTGAATAGACTCAAATATGGCAGACTATAATACAACACAATGCAATACAATACATGTTCTGGAATAGGAAGCAAAAGCATTCTGTTTTTGGAGCAGTTAGGTTGAACTTAGATGCAGGCTATGTGAAGAACAGCTACTATCTTTTCTATGAAGTTCCACAGGACTCACTGGTTGGGATTGGCACCAAACTGCAGAAACAGTCGGGCGACAGTGGCACGATCCAGAAGGGCAGCGAGATACAAACCAGTCTGTCCCGCAGTGTTGTGGCAATCAACATCCACACCTGAAGGAAATAAATTTACAGTATAATTCATGAAAAACAGCAATAGGACTTAAGGAAAGTATGCCAACTAAAACATGTACCAGCATAATGCTTCACTTTCAGCTAAGACAATTTTTTTCATTTTTAAGACACACTTTTCCACCATATAAACATCTCCAAAAACAGGTGTGTGTGCGTGTGTGTGTATTGCTGGTACAGGCAATCCCAGAGTTACAAATATCTGACTTACAAATTATTCATAGTTAAGAACAGGGGTGAGACAACAGGAAGTGAGAGAAACCTACTCCTTGAAAGGGAAATTCACTCCAGGAAGAGTTGTTTGTTGTTTATTCGTTCAGTCACTTCTGACTCTTTGTGACCTCATGGACCAGCCCACACCAGAGACCCTGTCGGCCGTGGCCACCCCCAGCTCCTTCAAGGTCCATCCACCTTACCCTTGGTCAGCCCCTCTTCATTTTTCCTTAGCATCATTATCTTCTCCAAGCTTTCCTGTCTTCTCATTATGTGGCCAAAGTACTTCATCTTTGCCTCTAATAGCCTTCCCTCCAGTGAGCAGTTGTGCATTATTTCCTGGAGTATGGACTGGTTTGATCTTCTTGTGGTCCAAGGCACTCTCAGATTTTTCCTCCAACACCACAGTTCAAAAACATCTATCTTCTTTCACTCAGCCTTCCTTATGGTCCAGCTCTCACACCCATAGGTTACTACGGAGAATACCATTGCTTTGACTATGCGGATTTTCATTGCCAGTGTGATGTCTCTACTCTTCACTATTTTGTCGAGATTGCTCATTGCTCTCCTCCCAAGAGGTAGACATCTTCTGATTTTCAGGCTGCAGTCTTGCGTCTACAGCAGTGATTTTCAACCAGTGTGCCGAGGAACAGTAGTGTGCCATGGGAGATCATCAGGTGTGCCGTGGGAAATTATTTTTGAACTTCATTCATATATAAACTATAAGGCGCATCTGTCCCTTTAAGAAAGGGAACCATAGTACTCTCGCGTCACCTAAGAAGTGACACGAGAGTGCTATGTTTGCGTCATCTTGGATTCGTGCAGTCGCGGCTACGTAAACAAAGTTAGAGTTAGTGCTGCAGCTGCGCGTCAAGTGACAGTGGCAATTTGGCATCACAGCAAGACAAGCGAGTGACAGTGATGGAGAAGATTTTGAGAAGGGAAAATGCAAAGGCCGAACAGGGCCCTGGACAAAATTATGACACAGATGAAGGCCCTAATAGGAGTGGTGGACAAAAGAGAAAAGAATAGGCAGTGAGCTCGAGGCAATACAGCGAAAGCTATCTTTCATTTGGATTCACTTTCACCGGGGATGCGACGGCACCGACTCTGCTGTGCTTGGTGTGTGGTGAGAAGCTGTCCAATAGCGCCATGGTGCCAAGCAAGCTTAAATGCCATCTCCAAACGAAACACCCTTCCGTTTAAAACAGGCCCAGGTTTCACACTGAGTGTATAAATACATTTAAAAACATATTAACTATATGTATTACTGTGTTAGAGTGTCATTTTGGTTGGTGGTGTGCCTCATGATTTTGTAAATGTAAAAAATGTGCCGCGGTTCAAAAAAGGTTGAAAATCACTGGTCTACAGTAATCTTTGCACCTAGAAATACAGTCTGTTACTGCCTCCATGTTTTCTCCATCTAATTGCCAGGAAGAGTTATCATGGGAAAAGGGGTCACCATTGAAGCTTATCACCAATTATTGTTTCCAAATTGTTCAAAATCTAATTATCACAAGGACAGAAATCTTCTGAACAGAGGCACAGGCAGCAAAACAAACTCCACAGGAGTGTTCACCCTTCGCTATGCCATCCAAAGCATGTGTGTGTGTATATATATGTGATGTTACACTCTAAAACTGTACCTGCTCCGACTTACATACAAATTTAAGAACAAACCTTCAAAACCGATATTCTTCGTAACTTGGGTACTCCCTGAAGGACCGCCTTACCCCGTACTCTCCCCCGAGATCACTGCGCTCAGATGAGCAAAATCTGTTGTTAATCCCATCAGTCCGCTCCTGCCACCTGTCAACGACGAGACAAAGGTCTTTTTCTGTGGCGGCACCAGTGCTCTGGAATGCCCTCCCGGACAGCACCCGAGCCATCTCGGAACTGGGCCCGTTCCGGAGGGCGTGCAAGACGGCCCTCTTCGGGCTGGCCTTTAATTAGGCATACTGGACCAAAAACCATGATATATGTCCTCTTAACCCGTGTCTTGACAATGTAACCTGTTTTTAAATGTGGTTTTATGTTTTTATGTTTTTATCAATTGTAGGGCCACATGTTGATATGTTACAACATGCCGCCCATGTATTTTTGCTGTGATCCGCCCCGAGCCTGCTGGGAGGAGCGGAATACAAAAGTGAATAATAAATAAATAAATAAATAAATAAATGTGCATTTTACAAGCAATGGCGTCTTGGAATGTGGTACCTTCTGTCTTGCAACACATAAAACAGAGAAAATTGAACTCTAAACTCCTGCAGCCCATTATGATCCTCATTTTTAATCAATTTTCCCCCTTATTGGATCTGGAATAAAAGACATGTTGCAAAGGAACCAACCCCCAAGACAAAAATAATAAAATAAAATTAAATTTTTTTTTTTTAAAAAAAACAACAACTGAGAATGAAACAATTTGGCTTTACCTCTTTTCAATAGCTTCTTGGCCTTTTTGCTCTTTCCTTCTGCGGTGTGCCTCAATAATTGTCCTTCCAGAGATTCAGGTAGAGCTAAATAGCCTAAACTTACAGGAGAGTTTGGTGGGAGCATTGGCATCCCTCTGGAAAGAAACATGTTAAAAGAAAAGACTAAGAGAAGGGGGAAAACCCTCCCAATTCCCAGCCTTGCTTGGCATAGCCACTAGAGGCCCTTCCTTCCTCACTACACTATGGCTGCGTATACCAATAGGATTCCACTTTAACTCCCATGGTTAAGTCCAATTGAATGCTAGAATTTGTAGCTCAGCCAGAGAAGTCCTGTAATTTAAAACAGAACTATAGACCCATCTCTTCTGGCAGGCCTAACCAGTCAATTTTAAACTATGAATTTCAAATTTACCTATTATAATACGAGTGGTTTTAATGCATTTTAATCTTAGGCTTATATATTTTCATATATGTATTTTAATGGTCTGATGTTTACATCTATGTTTTATAACAGGTTGGATCCCACCTTGAGGAGTGGCAGGTAAGAAATAATAATAGACTTTTAATTATTGTGTTGCTGTGAATTTTTTGGGCTGTCTGGCCATGTTCCAGAAGCATTCTCTCCTGATGTTTTGCCCACATCTATGGCAGTCATCCTCAGAGGCTGTGAGGTCTGCTGGAAACTAGGAAAGTGAGGTTTATATATCTGGAATGTCCAGAGCGAGAGCAAGAACTCTTGTCTATTGGAGGCAAGTGTGAATGTTGCAGTTGGTCACCTTGATTATTGATTGATTGATTGTTCTGAGGGACCGCCTCACCCCCTATTGCCCATCGAGATCACTACGGTCTGAGGATGCCAACTTCCTGAAAATACCATCTGCAAAGTCGGCTCACCTGACATCTACTCGCCGGAGGGCGTTCTCCGTTATGGCCCCCACGCTGTGGAACGCCCTCCCGGCCGAAACCAGAGCCCAGAGGGATCTACTTCCATTTAGGCGGGCCTGCAAAACCCATCTGTATAGGCAGGCATTTGGAGAGTAGGCCCGCGTACTCTGGGTATTGTGTGGTGGCAACTGTTTGCTGCTTACTGTTTTGCTGCCTGCTCTGCTATTGTTTTAATTGTTTAATGTTTTAATCTTTGTTTTATGCCTATGGCTTTGTGAGCCGCCGCGAGCCCCCAGGAGTCGGCGGCATAGAAGCCTCAATAATAAATAAATAAATAAATTTACTAGACCGCCCCTCCCCAAGGCTCGGACCGGTTTTCAACATAGTAAAATTACACAAACAGCCTAAAATCATAAAAACATTCCTAAAACAATCAAATATGTCATAAAACATCACAATAGATCGGTTAAGGCCAATCTTCAGTACAGTGGCGGCATAATTAGGTGGCGAGGCTTGATGTTCAAGTCCCAGTCATTCGCCAAATGCCTGCCGAAACAGCCAAGTCTTGCAAGCCCTGCGAAAGGCCATCAGGTCATGCAGGGCCTGCGTCTCAGCCACAGAGAGTCCACAAGGTGCAGCCACCGAGAAAGCTCTCTGTCGGGTGCTGGCCAACCCGACAGATTAGTATTGAATGGCTTTGCAGCTTCAAAGCCTAGCTGCTTCCTGCCTGAGAGAATCCATTGTTGGGAAGTGTTAGCTGGCCCTGGTTGTTTCCTGTCTGGAATTCCCATTTTCTGAGTGTGGTTCTTTATTTGCTGTCCTGATTTTAGAGGGTTTTTTTAATAAATTTTTTTTACTGGTAGCCAGATTTTGTTCATTTTCATGGTGTCCTCCTTTCTGTTGAAATTGTCCACACCTCCTAATATTCTCACAACTTCTGAGGATACCTATTATTTATTTACATCATTTATATTCCACCCTTCTCAACCCGCAGGGGACTCAGGGCCGATCACAATGCACATATACAGCCAAACATTCAATGCCATAGATCAATGTTTCTCAACCAGTGTGCCGTGGCACACTAGTGTGCCGTGAGCGATCATCAGGTGTGCAGCGAGAAAAGCTCTCTGCCCCCCTTCCTTCCCCTCTCTTCCTGCCAAACTCCTGCTGCTTGGGGGAAGAGGAGTAAGGACCAGGTGTCGGCGAAGAAAAAGAAGGGACCCGGGCGCTGCCTCCTTCGGCCGTTTCCCCAACCAGCCTCCAATCCGCCATGACTCTCGCCATGACTCTCGCCCCTTGCTTGCTGCCATAGATATACAACATATATAGAGACTACGAGCTACACAATTGGTCGAGAGCTCACCCCGACCCGGGCAGGCCTTGAACTCATGACCTTCTGGCCAGTAGAAATCTTATGCAGATGACTCCCAGCCAGCTGCACAACATTCCCGGTGCCTACCATAGATGTGAGTGAAACATCAGGAGAGAATGCTTCTGGAACATGGCCACACAGCCCGGAAAACTCACAGCAACCCAGCGATTCTGTCCATGAAAGCCTTCGACAACACTTTTAAACATTTTTAAACAATTTCCCTGATATCATAGCATGAAGGCATGGCATTTCAAGTAGAACCAAATTACATTAATCCTGCAGTGTAGATGCATTCTTGGTTATCTGGATCCCACCCTGTAATTCTAACACAAATTCAAACATACCTTAACGTTTCAATTGCAAGTACTCAGGGAGGTGGGCAATATCCTTTACACATGGACAGAAGAAATATTACGAGTTGTGTTTCGTTTTGAGGGGATAACTGCTGCCTTGAATTAAAATGTGTGAAGTCCCTAAAATGTGATTTAAATAATAACAAATCTGAATAAATGTGTGAAGCCCCTAAAATGTAGTTTGAATTTTATTAGTAATTTAAATTCAGTAATTTAAATTCAATCTCAGTAATTTAAATAATAAATTTGAATGAATGTATGAAGTTCCTATATTGATTTAAATTAAAAAAAAATCTGTATGTGTAAAGTCCCTAAATTGTGTTTTAAATAATAAATCTGAAAAATAATGTGTGAATGGGGGATGAATCCCCAAAAATGTGATTTAAATGGAAAATCTGAATGAAGAGTGGAAATCTCCACTTTGAATTAATCTCTACCCCTTTTTATTTCAATAGTTTGAGAATTAAAGAACTAGCATGCTTTTGATTATGAGCAGAGGAGCCTCAAAACTGCACTGTGCCTCCCTCTAGGCGGCGGCTGTCATATGACATAAGTTGCTTTTAAAACCCTGCTATGAATGTGATTGGCTGGCGGAGACACAATGTGATTGGCCGGGGAGGCGCAATATGATTGGCTGGCGGCGGAGTTCAAGAGCTGCTGCGGGAATCAAGAGCAAGCAGGGAAAGAGCTGTTGGTTTAAAGAGCGCATGCGCAGAAAGATCTCACCAACCCCAATGAAGGCTTTACTGGGCAATCCTTGAACCAAAGTGGAGATGTCCTGGCTGTTTCCCTAAAGATTTATTTACATCTTTTAGCAGCTAATAATAGTTATGATGGTTGTTTGAAGGCTAAGGCTGCATCTACACTGGGAATGGGCAAACTTGGGCCCTCCAAATGTTTTGGACTTCAACTCCCACCATTCCTAACAGCCTCAGGCCCTTTCCTTTCCCCCCTCAGCCACTTAAGTGGGAGATGAAGTCCAAATCACTTGGAGGGCCCAAGTTTGCCCATGCCTGATCAACACTGTAGAATTAACCCAGTTTGACACCCTTTAACTGCCAGTTTCACAGTGTCTTTCGCCTTCTCTGCCAGAGTGCCGATGCCTCTCCAATGCTGATACAGACTGAAAGCCAAAACCAAGGTTACAACCACATCTGTTATAGAACTCCAAATATGCTGATGACAACGTCTGTGCACCTTCAGAAGAAGACCTACAAGCAGGGGCGGACCTACCTGTTCCGGGGGGGTACGCGGAATTTTTTTTTGCGCACCCCCCGTTGCTCCCGAGCGCGAGTCACGCCCTGGAGCCCAGTGCGCATGCGCCAATCTGTGTGCACGCGCACTGGCTCCAGAGCGCGCCTCCCGCTTTGGAGCCCAGTGCGCATGCACCAATCTGTGCGCACGCACGAACCGCGTGCGCGCACTGGCTCCAAAGCAGGAGGTGCGCTCTGGAGTCAGTACGCATGCGCGGAGCTTTTCGCGCATGCTCAGAAGCTCCTACAGGCGCTGTAGTGCCTGTAGAAGTTTCTGCACATGCGCAAAAAGCTCCGCGCATGTGGAGGCGCGGCCGGAGCGCCCTGGGCCGCCCGGCTGCGGAGGCCTGGCCAGCGCGGCGGGGCGGAGCCAGGGCGGCGGCACCCTTCCGGGTGGCGACGCCCCTCCCATGTGACGTCGCCCTATGCGCCTGCGTAGTCCGCCTAATGGACGAACCGGCTCTGCCTACAAGCCACTCTAAATACCTTTGCAGAAGCATACGAGAAGCTTGGCCTGTCACTGAACATCACAAAAACCAAAGTGGTCTTCCAGCAGTCACCTGCCAATCCCTCTCCAATGCCAGAAATACAGCTTAATGGTGTAACATTAGAAAATGTTGATTATTTCCTGACACATTAGAAAACATTAGAAAATGTTGACCATTTCCAACACTGACACCGAAATACAACACTGCCTGAGCTCTGCAAGGGCAGCATTTTTCCGAATGAAGCAGAGAGTGTTTGAGGACCGGGACATCCGTAGGGAGACCAAGTTGCTTGTTTATAAAGCTATTGTCCTCCCAACCCTGTTTTACGCCTGCGAGACATGGACTGTCTACAGACGTCACATGCAACTCCTGGAACGATTCCATCAGCGCTGCCTCTGAAAAATCCTGCAAATCTCTTGGGAAGACAAGCGGGCAAATGTCAGCGTGCTGGAAGAAGCAAAGACCACCAGCATTGAAGCGATGGTCCTCCGCCATCAACTCCGCTGGACTGGCCATGTTGTCCGGATGCCCAACCACTGTTTCCAAAGGCAGTTGCTCTACTCCGAACTCAAGAATGGAAAACAGAAGGCTGGTGGGCAGGAAAAGAGATTTAAAGATGGGCTCAAAGCCAGCCTTAAAAACTCTGGCATCGAAACTGAGAACTGGGAGAACTGAGAACTGGGAAGCCCTGGCTCTTGAGCACTCTAGCTGGAGGTCAGCTGTGACCAGCAGTGCTGTCGAATTTGAAGTGGCACGAATGGAGGGCGAAAGAGAGAAACGTGCCAAGAAGAAGGCGCATCAAGCCAACCCCGACCGGGACCGCCTTCCACCTGGAAAATGATTCCCTCACTGCGGGAAAAGATGCAGATCGAGAACAGGGCTCTACAGTCAACTACGGACCCACCGCCAGTACACCGATCCTTGTACTCGGACAACGAGGGATCGCCTAAGTAAGTAAAGCCTATGACAGTTCAAAGTGGTGTCAAACTGCATTAACTCTACAGTGTAGATACCCTGAGAAAGAGAAAGGCGATATACATCCAGACCTTTGTTGAAGATAGGTATTTCCTGGTAGATAACTGTGCAAATTCATCGTGACAGGATGGATCAAGGATGGATATGAGATTAATGCAGCAAGAACAGGGTCTATGGAGCAACTGTGCTGGATTTCCAAGGTGACAGTTAAACAGTAGTTTCTGTATAATAAACAGGGAATGCCTGATACAAGAACACTCTATTGTGGAGAATCTCTTGGCGACAAACATTCTTTTCCAGTGCCTATTGCAATGCCTGATCTATACTGTAGATTGGACAATGCTTTTATTAGGAGACGCAAATTATTTATGTTATGTTTTTAATACTCTTGTTATGGCTTTATATTATGTGTTAACGTTTTTAAATGTTTCTATGGTGTTTTTAGCCATCAAATTGTTTGCCGCTGTAAACCGCCCTGAGTCGCCTGAGGGCTGAGAAGGGCAGTAAATAAAATGAATAAATAAAGTTGGCAGGTGTATGTTATTATAATGGATGTCTCTAATTACATTGTTATTGCATTGGACAGTGTCTCTTCCTATAAGGGATTATAGAGTTGGAACAGACCCCAACTCCATTCTGTTGTGCACAATCAAAGCACCCCAGACAGATGTCCATCCAGCCTCTGCTTGAAAACCACCAGAGAAGGAGATCTCACCATTCTACCAAGGCAGCATATGCCATTGCAAAACAGCTCTTACTGTCAGGAAGATCTTCCTAATGCTTAGGTGGAATCTGTTTTCCTGCAATTTGAATCCAGAGTAGCAGAAAACAGGCTTGCCCACTCAATATGGAACCCTTTCAAACATTCAAACATGGCTATCCTGTCCCTCTCAGGGCCCTTCCACACAGCCCTATATCCCAGACTATCAAGGCAGAAAATCCCGTAATATCTGCTTTGAACTGGGTTATCAGGCCACACTGCCATATATTCCAGTTTAAAGCAGATAATGTGGGGTTTTATTCAGCTGTGTGGAAGGGGCCTTGGTTATGGTCCGTCATTAAATAAGTAAAACATTATTTCTATCCCACCCTATCACTCCAAGGGGACTCAGGGTGGCTCACAATATAAAAGGCAAATATTCAATGTCATAAAAATACAACAATAAATTAACAACAACAACAATAACACTTTATTTTTAACCCATCCTCTCTTCCCAAGGGGACTTAGAACAGTTTCCAAAATTCATGTGTGTGTCATTGCATCATTGTGTAATTTGTGCATATGAAAGTATGTTAATTTTACAGATAAACATATGCTTAAGTTAACTAAGAAACTGCAAGTTGCTACTGGTGTGAGAGATTAACCGTATGCAAAGACATTGCCCAGGGGCCGCCCAGATGTTTTGATATTTTACCATCCTTGTGGGAGGCTTCTCTCATGTCCCCGCATGGGGAGCTGGAGCTGACAGAGGGAGCTCCATCCACACTCTCTCCGGATTCGAACTTATGACCTGTTGGTCTTCAATCCTGGCAGCACAAGAATTTAATTTACTTGGCCCTCCTCTCACATTTCCTGTAGTAAAGGTGTTCCCAGCTAAGGATTTCAAGTGCCCCATCCACTGACTATCTGATTCATTGTGGGTGTAGATAAGTCAGCATATCAAAAGTAGACAAACTCAGCAAATTAATCAAATTAGCCAATTAAAGCGTATATATATGTTTCAGGCATACAACTTATGAAGCAGATAATCCTGAATATTTCGTATATCTGAACATGAAAACATCCATCCTCACTGGAGCATTGCCTGTACTTTCCAACCTTCTAGGTTGTCTCTGGGAACCAAACCAGGGACACAGGAAGATCAAGTTGTCGCTGGAGGCAAAGAATTGCATCTGTCTTCCTCCGCAACGCACAACCTGCTGGTTCACTTCTTTCTTGCCTTCAGCGGGGAGGAGAAACCATGTCTAAATAAAGAGTGAAGCGGAATCATATTATGAGAAGGAGGAATCTCCTTGGGAAGGGCTCACCTTACATTTTGGGATTAATCTACACCAGGCATGGGCAAAGTTCGGCCCTCCAGGTGTTTTGGACTTCAATCCCAATTCATAAAGTCCAAAACACTGTGGCGTAATGTAAAATAAACCATGCTTGATCGGCCCACACACTGCCTTGCCAGAGAAAGAAAATATGCCACGCAAATGAACAATAAAGATCAAGTAGTTTACTCTTCTCAATTCAGAACAACACATGTACACTGTGATCAGTTGCATCAACTCACATAATGTCCTTTTATGAGGGATTTAAAATGGTCTTTCTTTGTCCATGTGGATAAACCCCTTCAGCAGCTCATGAAGCAAGAGCACACTCCAAAATCTGCTTCTCTCTTTAAACTCTTTAAACTCTCTCTCTGAATTTGCGTAGCTCAAGCCTGAACAAAAATGTAACAGTATCCAAAAGTCCCAGGTTCAGCCATCTCCCTGGGCATTGCCCGACCAATCAGTTTCATGCATCTTATTTTACAGTTGATACACACACACACAGGGGCGGATCTTAGTGGAGGCAAATTAAGCGGCTGCCTCAGGGCGCCACGTGGCCAAAGGCGCATCCTGGGCCGGGCGCCATGCCCCCAGGGGTGCCGGCAGGATGGGAAGAAGGCTCACGCAGGGCGAGAGAAGAGGAGGCGGAGGCGCGCGCCTTTCCCTTCTCCCTGCCTCACCCTGCGCCCTGCGCGCGTCTCATCCCTCACCCTGCGCACCCTTCCCCCCCACCCCCGCCGTGGATGCCTTGTACAGGGCGAGAGAGAAGGGGGCAGAGGCGCCCGCCTTTCCTGTCCCCCTTGCCCCCCGCGCATCTGCTCCCTCTGTTGCCACTGCTTCTGCCAGTGCACGAGGGCGAGGGAGGAGGCCAAGTGGGCGCCCTTACCTGGTGGCCGGGAGCAGGACTGAGCGGCCAGATGAGCCTGCCAGCCAGAGGGCACCTTCCACACAGCCCTATATCCCACAATATCTGCTTTGAATATCTGAGTCCATACTCAGATAATGTGGGATTTTCTGCCTTGATATTCTGGGGTATAGGGCTGAGAAAGAAGGAAGGGGAATAGATATAGATATAGACACACACACATTCAAAGAGAATAGGAATAGAGCAGGGAAAATGGTGGGAAGGAAGGTGTGTGTGTGTGTGTGTGTGTGTGTGTATATATATATATATATATATATATATGGATGGCATGGACCAACTTCAGCCCTCCATGTGTTTTGGACTTCAACTCCCACAATTCCAAACAGCCAGTAAGAAGTCCAAAATACCTGGAGGGCCCAAATTTGTCTATGCACCCAATCAATATCTATCTATCTATCTATCTATCTATCTATCTATCTATCTATCTATCTATCAGTGATTGGTTGTGGGCGCCAAAATACTGTTTGCTTACCATTTAAAATTACCTAGGTCCGGCCCTGCATACACACACACTGATTCCTTGCATGCTCCAAGAAAAAAGTAGAGGGACGAAGTATGCCCATGTCTGCCCATCTATACTGTAGAATGAATGCAGTTTGACACCACTTTAACTGCCTTGGCTCAATGCGATGGAATTGTGTGGCAGGGAGCTGCAGTTTGTCAATATCTCTATCCTTCTCTGCGAAAGAGAGCTGGGGCCTCACCAAGATACAACTCTCAGGATTCCATAGTATTGACCCATTGCAGTTCAAGTGATATCAAACTGCATTCATTCTACAGTGTAGATGCACCCTTGGAGTTACGTTTTGTTCTGCAGACAGGTGTACAGAGCTTCTTGGCTAGCACAAATGATCCCTTGGTCTCCAGCAGGAGGGCATGTAAAGACACAAACCAGTTTTCTTTTCTTAACCTCCTTCAGTGTGTTAGACTTGCTCGACTCCTTTAATTGGTGTGAAAAGCCAGCCAGGCATTACTTACTGGGGCCCAGCTTCTTGGGAATGAGGTCACATGAGGATAATGGCATTTTTGTAACACTAGAGTTCACATATCCACAAACACAGGTTCAGCATGGGAAGAGGGACAGTTAAATTCTCCGCCAATCACCAATTCTCCCGCCTCAGATCAGTTCATCAGATAACCTGGACCCTTTCTAGAGCATACTCTCACCCCACATTTGTCTTAATGTAGACTGGGATTTTGCAATTGCAATAGTTGCATTTGAGGGAATTTCATTAGGTGAACCTAGCTAGCATTTTAATTCACAGTTGATTAAATTCCCTCTTCTTCAAAGTAGAGCTTTCCAAACATTTCATGTTGGTGACACACTTTGTAGACATGAATTTATTTATTTATTTATTTCAGGATTTTACCCCGCTCTTCTCAACCCCCGAGGGGGGACTCAGAGCGGCTTACAGTACGGCACAATTCGATGCCCACATCACAACAGCATAAAACCCCAAAATCCCACAACAATTAAAATACATTAAGATACATTAAAATACAGTTTCAACAGCATCATACACAGTCATTCCAAGTTAGAACAATATTCAATCCATAAAAACATTGACCCTCTTCATCCATTCCATTAAAATCCCCATCTAACATGCTGCCTAGTGCTGGTGTGCAAACGCCTGGTCCCAAAGCCAGGATTTTACCTTTTTCCTGAATGCCAGGAGGGATGAGGTGGACCGTACCTCAATAGGGAGCGCATTCCACAGGCGGGAGCCACCACCGAGAAGGCCCTGTCCCTCGTCCCCACCAGCCGCATTTGAGAAGTCGGTGGGAGCGAGCAGGGCCTCCCGGATGATCTTAGATTGCGAGGTGGGACGTAGCGGCTGATGCGTTCGGACAAGTAAGCTGGGCCAGAACCGTATAGAGCTTTAAAGGTCAAAACCAGCACTTTGAATTGAGCTCGGAATTGGACATGAATCATTTCACGATACAGTAATTAGGTTGTCCTAACAAACCAGAGGTTAAACAAACCCCTTATAAGGGGTACAGGTGTCATATATAGGTAAATGCAAAGGCTTTATATATAGGTAAAGGTAAAGGACATGAAGTCCAGTTGTGTCTGACTCTAGGGTGTGGTGCTCATCTCCATATCTAAGCTGAAGAGCCAGCGTTGTCCATAGACACTTCCAAGGTCATGAGGCTGGCAGGACTGCATGGAGCGTCGTTACCTTCTTGCCGGAGCGGTATCTATTGACCTACCCACATTTGCATGTTTTCAAAATGCTTGGTTGGCAGAAGCTGGGGCAGACAGCAGAAGCTAACGCCGCTCCCCGAATTCGAACCTGCAACCTTTTGGTCAACAAGCGCAGCAGCTCAGCGCTTTAACCCACTGCACTACCGGGGGGCCCTTATGTATATATATATTTACATACTTTCTTACTCAGGCAATCCCTCGTAGCCTGAGGATGATGGCCCTCCAAGTGTAGTGTCTTGGCGATGGGTCCGTAGGGGGCTGTGGAGCCCTATTCTTGATCCGCATGTTCTGCCACAGTGAGGACATTGGATTCCAGATGGAAGGTGGTCCCAGTTGGGGTTGGCCTGACACGCTTTCCTCTTAGCATGTTTCTCCCTTTCGCCCTTCATTCGTGCCTCTTTGAATTCTGCAGCACTGCTGGTCATAGCTGACCTTCAGTTAGAGTGCTCAAGGGTCAGGGCTTCCCAGTTCTCAGTCTTAAGGTTGGCTTTAAGCCCATCTTTAAATCTCTTTTCCTGTCCACCATCATTACGTTCCCCATTCTTGAGTTGGGAGTATACTAAACTGCTTTGGGAGACGGTGATAAGGCATTCAGACAACGTGACCAGTCTAGTGGAGTTGATGGCATAGGAGCATCGTGTTGGTGTTGGTGGCCTTTGCTTCTTCCAGCATGCTAACATTTGTCTGCCTGTCTTCCCAAGAGATTTGCAGGATTAATCCCTCCCCCACACACACACTTGGCTAAGCCTGCATTCACACCATAGAATAATAGCAATCTGGCAACAATTAGCTATCATGGCTCGATGTATGGAATTCTGAGATTTGTAGCTTGTTGTATCAGAGTTCTCTGACAGAAGAGTAAATATCCCACAAAGCAACAAATCCCAGAATTCCATATATTCAGCCATAACAACTAATTGTTGCCATATTGCTATTATTCTATGGTGTGGATGCAGGCTTAGCCAAGTGTGTGTGTGTGTGTGTGGGGGTGTGTGTGTGTTGTGTTATATTTATTTATTTATTTACTATATTTCTATACCGCCCCTCTCAGCCCGAAGGCAACTCGTGGCGGTTTACACATGGCAACCAGTACCCACAATATAAAATACAATTAAAAACAGTTATATACTAACAGATAAAAACAATAAAAATTAGCAATTAAAATCAAATGTACAATTCCCAGCATCTCATCATTAAAATCATGTTCCATCGCATCGTCTTATTCCGTGATCACAATTAAATAGTTATATTTCATCTGAAAAGCCTGCTAGAACAGCCAGGTCTTAACTTTCTTTTGAAATGTTAGGAGGGGGGAGGCTGATCTAATGTCCCTAGGTAGGGCATTCCATGGCCGAGGGGCCACCGCTGAGAAGGCCCTGTCTCTCGTCCCCGCCAATCTGGTCTGCAAAGAAGGCAGGACCGAGAGCAGGCCTCTCCATGATCTTAAACACCTGGATGGTTCATAGGGAGAGAGGCATTCAGACAGGTAAGCTGAGCCAGAACCGTTTAGGGCTTTAAAGGCTAAAGCCAGCACTTTGAATTGTGCCCGGTAGCAAACTGGCAGCCAATGAAGCTGGCACAACAGAGGAGTTGTGCGCTCCCTGAGTGCCGCTCCTGTTATCAACCTGGCTGCTGTCCATTGGAATATTGAAGCTTCTGAAAAGTCTTCAAAGGCAGCCCCATGTAGAGAGCATTGCAGTAGTCTATACGGGATGTAACCAGAACGTGGACTACCGTGGCCAAGTCAGACTTCCTAAGGACACGATAGTAGTGTCACCATCACAACTAAGTAAGGATCCTGAATGTGGAACAGTTCAGTATTCCCCCTTCCTCATAATTTAGATTAAAAAATATCATGATTATAACTCCCTCTCCTTTACTGAGCATCATAGAATCATAGAGTTGGAAGAGACCTCATAGGCCATCCAGTCCAACCCCCTGTCAAGAAGCAGGAAAATTGCATTGAAAGCACCCCCAACATATGGCCTCTGTTTAAAAGCCTCCAAAGAAGGAGCCTCCACCACACTCCAGGGCAGAGAGTTCCACTGCTGAACAGCTCTCACAGTGAGGAAGTTCTCCTAATGTTCAGATGGAATCTCCTTTCTTATACTTTGAAGCCATTGTTCTGCGTCCTAGTCCCCAGGGCAGCAGAAAACAGGCTTGCTCCCTCCTCCCTATGACTTCCCCTCATATCATTATACATGGCTATCATGTCTCCTCTCAGCCTTCTCTTCTTCAGGCTAAACATATCCAGCTCTTTAAGCTGCTCCTCTTGGGCATGTTCTCCAGACCCTTGGTCATTTTAGTCAGCCTCCTCTGGACACATTCCAGCTTGTCAACATCTCCCTTCAGTATTCCAGGTATGGTCTAACAAGGCAGAATAGAGGGGTAGCATGACTTCTCTGGATCTAGAGACACTATACTCCTATTGATACAGGCCAAAATCCCATTGGCTTGTTTTGCCGCCGCATCACATTGTTGGCTCATGTTTAACTTATTGTCCACAAGGACTCCAAGATCTTTTTCACACATATTGCTCTCGAGCCACGTGTCCCCTATTCTCTATCTTTGCATTTCATTTGTTTCAAGTGGAGTCTCTTGCATTTGTCACTGTTGAACTTCATTTTGTTAGTTTTGGCCCATCATTTTGTTAGTTTTGGCACTTACCCCATATGTGCCCAATAGATCACTGCGCTCTGAGGGGCTCAATATGTTGGAGGTCCCTGCGATGAAGACATGCAGGCTATCGAGCACGAGACAGAGGGCATTTTCAGTGGCCACGCTGGCCCTATGGAATTCGCTACCTGCAGAGACGCGCGCACTGCGGGATTTATTAACTTTCCGCAGGGCCTGTAAGACCTGGTTGTTCAGGCAGGCATTTGGCCCCTGACTGGCGTCTGTTACAACCTGCCATTCCGCAGCATCACTGCCACACTGTCCCAAATGCTATGTGCTCGATCACTGGGGTTATAGTGGGGTGGGGGTGGGGACGGGGACAGGGGACGGACTTTTAACGTTAACTTTTAACTGTTTTAACTGTTTTTAGCTGTTTTATATTGTCACTTCTATGTGTTTAATTGGTTCTGTTTGCATGCTGTAAACCGCCCTGAGCTTCGGATAGGGCGGTCTATTAAGCCGAAACAATAAATAAATAAATAAATAAATTGTTAAGATCATTTTGAATTCTGCTCCTGTCTTCTGGAGTATTTGGCTATCCCTCCCAATTTGGTGCTGTCTGCTGTCTTGAAGATCATGCCTTCTAACCCTTCATCTAAGTCCTTAATCAAGATCCTGAACAGGACCGGGCCCAGGACGAAACCCTGCTTATGGCACTCTGCCCATCACTTCTTTCCAGGATGAAGCGAGAAGCATTGGTGAGCACCCTCTGGGTTTGTTTGCTTAACCAATTACAGATCCACCTAACCATAGTTTCACCTGCATAGGAAAAAGGGGATCCATTCTGATGGCAAATGGAGGAGAGGTGAATGATGTTTCCATCAGGTCTTGGGTCAGGAGAAGTTTCTTAGTTTAGCATATTTAACTCTATAGCTGAGAAAGAATGCTGCTCCTTGTGTGGCTTCATTTGGTTGGCTGTAGGCCATCTTGGTTGTTACTCAGGGGAATTTTGTTGTACGAGTATATTCCTAGTGTTCTACATTTGTTATGAAGAATAACACATAGTTTCCAAAACGATTAAAACAGAAACACTCTTGCATAAATTTGGAAAGAAAGCAATGGTTTACTTAGGTTCTTCTGTGCCTTCAAGTAGTTTCCAACTTATGGTGACCCTAAGGGTTTTTGTTGGAAGGATATGTCAGGATGGGGTTGTCTGTGTTCTCCTGAGGCTGAAGGCCCTTCCACACACAAAAGACAATGGATCCCCAAAATCACAACAAACACAAACCCACTACAAGTCGTAATTCACATAATTCACAAAGGTAAATGTTTTTAGTAGCTTATATAATATAATGTTAAACATATATCCAACTTATATAATAGAGCAGTGTTTTTCAACCTTTTTTGAACCGCGGCACACTTTTTACATTTACAAAATCCTGGGGCACACCACCAACCAAAATGACACAAAATGACACTCTAACACAGTAATACATATAGTTAATATGTTTTTTAATGTATTTATACACTCAGTGTGAAACCTGGGCCTGTTTCGATGAACACAACATAGATATCCTGGCAGGAAAGACACACACGAAGGTCTTGCTCAACAGCTGGGAGTTATAGTTCACCCGCAATCAAAGAGCATTCTGAACTCCACTAATGATGGAATGGAATCAAACTTCCCACACAGAACTACCATAACCAAGAGAAAATACTATAAGTGTTTAGTTGGCATTGATCTTGAGTTTGGAGTTGTAGTTCACCTATATCCAGAGAGCACTGGGGGGGGGGGGGAGTAAGACATGGGGGTGAGTCTGCACAGTAGCGCCCGCACGGGTCACGTCTTCCCCCCTCCCCCCTCCCGCAGCAGCGTGAGCAAAGCGAGGCAAAGCAAGCAGAGCGAGGCTGGGAAGAAGGGAGCCCGAGTGGAGAAGAAAAAGTGTTCGGCAGGAGGGGGAAGAAAGGGTATTGGAGGTTCCAATTTCCCACGGCACACCTGATGATCGCTCACGGCACACTAGTGTGCCACGGCACACTGGTTGGGAAACACTGTAATAGAGCATTGAGCCATTTAACTTATATAATAGAGCATTGAGCCATATAACACAGAATATCAAGATAGAAAACCCCACAATATCTGTTTTGAGCTGGGTTATCTGAGTCTACACTGCCATATAACCCAGTTCAAAGCAGATAATGTGGGATTTTATTCAGCTGTTGTGGAAGGGGCCCGAGAGTGTGTGACTTGCCCAAAGTCACCTTGCAGGTTTCCACAGATGAATAAGAATTAGAATCCCAGAGACATAATCCAGTACTCAAACCACCATTTCCTGCTGGTTCACATGCTGATTAATTGTTGTTGTATTTTTAATTTAGATCTGGATGTGTATCTTTTCCCTACAACATGCAAGTACACAAAGCTTCCATAGGACTGAAGACAGAGAAAATGTAAGATAATAAACTAATGTTTAAACATCAACTCGCAAAATGGCATGAGTTGCATAACTTGTTGTCCCGGACTGTATCACTGACAGGATCGCTGACACTTAAGCAAGCAAATTCCATGGAGCAATAAAAAGAGCATTGAGAGCACAACCTTAGAATAGGATGTTATATCTCCTGAACAAAAGACCTGGGAAGAAATCTGGGAAGAGGCCTCAAGTTCCCTCCCTTCTCTGAAAAACATCAATGGACCTTGAAATGCATGAGAGGTTCACCTGTCCTATCCCAAAAGAGCAATCTATTGCTGTTTTCTTCCACCAGAGAGGAAGTCAACCCTCCACTTGTGCAGATTTGACTTTTGAAGATGTGATTATTCATGACTTTGATTAACATACTCTAAGAATCTCTAGGTTCCCCAGTGTAATTCTATAGTCAAATTCTGCCAGAAGATGTGATGATGGTGATGTTTATTTATATCCTGCTTTCTCTCTCTACAAAAGAGACTCAAAATGGTTTACAGTACAACCAAATGAAATACGATGTTAAGCCTAAAAACATAGAAACATTAAAATAGAATTAAATTGAGTCGGACACAGTCATGCCAGAGGGCCCTAGAGATTGCTGGAGAGGTGTTCTCTCTAGGAATCTCTAGGTCCTCTAAAATGATTTAGAGGAAGTTGACCATACAATCATACTGGAGAAATGAAATAGTACTAAAGTAAAATTAAGAAATTTGATTATTTATAGTTTTTCACTTTTTGAGGGCCCCGTGCCTCTAGTGTTTTTCAACCTGGGGGTCAGGACCACTTGGGGAGCGGGGTTGCGAGGGGATGTCAGAGGGGTCGCCAAAGACCATCTGAAAAACAGTATTTTCTGTTAGTCATGGGGGTTCTGTGTGAGAAGTCTGGTCCAATTCTATCGTTGGTAGGGTTCAGAATGCTCTTTGATTGTAGGTAAACTATAAATCCCAGCAACTACTGTAAGGGAAAACTGGGTCTTGGTAGCAGAGCTCATTTAGTGGAAGAACCCAGCCAAGACCGATAAATCCATTTAACAAGACCTTTATTTCAATCTGATCAGTATTGAGGCGAATAGCCCCTTTGGCTAGGCAGGGCAAGGGCCAAATGGCGACCCCCGAAATACACAGTTATAAAGATATTTATACACTTTCTTATCAGCAAGTAACATTTGTCAGGAATCGGGATTCGGGCCATCAAACCCGGAACCTAGTAACAACCGATAAGGAACCTTCAACGGTCTCGGTAACCCTTGGGGAGTTTGAATGGGGGGAGGGTATATATGTAAGTGCATTTGTTCTGACTGTTCTGTTGGTATTGCTCAGTAAAGCTTTCAAAGACTCTCGTAGCGTCTCTGCGTGATGATTTGGGGGCAACTGCAGTTTAGCTCACAACATTCTTACATTAACCCTTAGTATGGCTCTTTCTTTGTTCTGCTGTCTCTGGGCAGATTATTGCTGACATACGGGCCCTTGGAGTGTCTCCTCCTTTTGGGGGGGGGGGGGCACTTTTCACTTTTTAACTCCACTCACTACAACTCCCAAATGTCAAGTTCTATTTTCCCCAAACAACACCAATGTTCAAATTGGCCATATTGAGTATTTGTGCCAAGTTTAGTCCAGATCCATCATTGTTTGAGTCCACAGTGCTTTCTGGATGTAGGTGAACTACAACTCCAAAACTCAAGGTCTATGCCCACCAAACCCTTCCAGTATTTTCTGTTGGCCATGGGAGTTCTGTGTGCCAACTTTTGTTCAATTCCTTCACTTGTGGAGTTCAGAATGCTATTTGTTTGTAGGTGAACTATAAATCCCAGCAATTGCAACTCCCAAATGACAAAGTCAATCCCCCTCCCCCAACCCCACCAGTATTCAAATTTGGGCATATCGGGTATTTGTGCCAAATTTGGTCCAGTGAACGAAAATACATCCTGCATATCAGATATTTACATTATGATTCATAACAGTAGCAAAATGACAGTTATGAAATAGCAATAAAAGTAATTTTATGGTTAGGGGTCTCCACAACATGAGAACTGTATTAAGGGATCGTGATATTAGGAAGGTTGAGAACCACTGCTCTAAATCCTGCAAAATGTGGAGAGCCAGCTGTATTTGCTTTGTCGACGGTAGAAAGCTTTGGCCCCATGCCAGCCCCACTCAGAACTCCAAACATTTTAATTAGAATAATGCTTGCGTACTATAAAATCTTCAGTGTTGTGTTCGTGTAACACATTTAAAAAGAAAGAAAATAAAATAAGGGCAAACATGAAGACTAAAGAAAGCTAACTTCCCAGGTATGTTAAGAATAACTTGTTTGCACACTGAACATGTTCAGGAACAGGATGCAATTTAACTATAGAACTGGCTTAAAGGACACAGAAGCCGAGAAAGTTGAAGTCTACCAAATGTATACATTTGCATTTTTAAAAAGATCAAACATTATGTAAATATAATTTACGAAGGACTGACAACAGCAAAATGCAAAACTTTAGGGAAAAACTCCTGGACAAAAAATCCCTTTGCAATCAGAAGGAGTGACACTCACAAAGTGCACATCTTCCATCAGACCCATTTTCGCAGGCAAAATCTGAATTGTCTAAGGCTTTCATGGCCGGAACCACTGCGTCATTGTTGGTTTTTTCGGGCTATATGGTCATGTTCTACCGACCCTCCAGCATGAAATGTAATGGCCGTAGCTCAATGCTATGCAATCCTGGGATTTGTCGTTTGGTGGAGCATCGGCATTATTTCGGAGAGAAGCCTCAAGACCTTGTGAAACTACAGTCCCCATGACTCATAGAATTGAGCCAGTGTAGTAAAAGTGGATTCATTCTACAGCATACATGCACCCCAAACAGGGCCGGACTAAGGTAATTTAAAATGGTAAGCGAACATTATTTTGGCGCCCCCTCGCTCTCCGGCCTCATGGAGCGTGCGCATGCACGCCGGGCGCGCATGCGCTGGGCCAGCTAGTTCTGCGCGTGCGCCATTGCTGCGGAGGGACTCCAGATGGACCGAGATACCAATCGCCCTAAGTGAGGCAGAAAGGAGGAACTTTTTGCAGCCGGGACGGAGCCGGAGTATTTTGGGCGATTGGTGTCTCAGTCCAGCTGGAGTCCCTTTGCAGCAATGGCACATGCGTGGAACCTGGTGGCCAAGTGCACCCCTGACTATGTGGCGCCCTAAGCGGGTGCTTACTTTGCTTAATGGTAAATCCGCCCCTGACCCCAAAGATTTTCCTCGCCATCTCTGGAAGTTTTGTTTTGAAAGAAAGTATTCTAAGCAGGCCACAACTGCAGTGGTCAAATGACAAAGACCGTACTTTTTGTCGCTGAACATTGCATTTATTTTATTTTATTTTTTATTTTATTCGTTCGACTTAATATACCGCTCTCTCTGGAGCCCAGAGCGGTTTACAGAGTTAAAAACAGATAAACACATAAAATGCAATAAAACCAGATTAAAACCCCCAGTGGCAGCGAAGTGATTAACAGGTCAGCAGTTTGAATCGGGGGAGAGCGAGTTGAGCTCCCTCTGTCAGCTCTAGCTCCCCATATGGGGACATGAGAGAAGCTTCCCTCAAGGATAGTAAACCATCAAACATCTGGGCGTCCCTTGGGCAACATCCTTGCAGACAGCCAATTCTCTTACACTAGAAGCGACTTGCAGTTTCTCAGGTAGCTTCTGACACGAAAAAATTACATTTGGCAGCAAAGCCTTTTTTTGGTTTCAGAGTTTTGAAAATAGAAGTGCGCATTAGAGTCAATAGCACATTACACTCGAGTAAATACGGCATATTGACAAATATCTCCTGAGTGCAAGTACAAGCGGGAAATGCAAGGTAATAAAAGTGATGAAAACCTTCTGAAAAACAGCCAAATTTCTCATCAAAGTTCTGGCCATCCATCCAAATTAAAGTAATCCTGCCTTGTAGGAATACATTATTACAGCATTCATTGAATGAAAGCTGTCCACATTCTTTCACAATTCAATACACCATAAAAACTCAAAATGAAAGGAGTGTCTAGTCTCAGTTTTGGGAAGAGTGATGGCTGCTAGTTTGGAACAATGGGTGTTGATGTCATTGCCTTCCCTAACCTGGGAAGTGGAGTCTTCTGGTTACAACCCTTTCTTTATTCCAACTTTGTCTTGCCTAATTCCCAGTGGGAAGATGACCTCCAAGCAATGTGTCTGATCTGTTGAAACCTCAAGGGAGGCACCCATGTAGGCTAGAAGGAAAAATACGCCACACCCCTGGAGTCTGGGAAACCCAACCCTTAATCCCAACAGCAAGGATATAAAGTGTCCCCTTGAGAATCTCTTTGACATCCCTGAAATACGCGAAGTAGGATCCTGATTGAGCTGAAACCCAGAAGATGAAACTTGGCTGGGGCAAAATGCCTGCCAGGATGAAACTGGCCTTCATCTTTGCTGTGACTTTGCTTCTTCCAGGTATGAGAAAGGTTGTTGACTGAAAACATAGACAAGTCTGAATCACCCTGGAAAAGAAGGGCATATACTGTATGATAGGAAATGTAGAAGCTGAGTAGTAACAGATTGCTAACAGATGGAATTAATGTTTTATACAGTCTGACAAGTCATACCATTTGTATGATAAAGCTTTTTATGTAAAGCAATGACTCTATAAAATAGATTAGACTGAGAGATACTTACTTAGGCGATCCCTCGTACCCCGAGGATGATGGTCCTCCAAGTGTAGTGTCTTGGCGGTGGATACATAGATGAATGTGGAGCCCTATACTTGATCCAAATGTTCTCCTACAGTGAGGACATTAGTTTCCAGGTGGAAGGTAGTCCCGGTCAGGCTTGGCTTGATGTGCTTTCTCTTGGCATGTTTCTCCCTTTTGCCTTCCATTTGTGCCTCTTTGAATTTTGCAGCACTGCTGGTCACAGCTGACCTCCAGTTAGAGAGCTCAAGGGCCAGGGCTTCCCAAATCTCAGAGTCTATGCTATAGTTTTAAAGGTTGTGTTTAAGCCCATCTTTAAATATCTTTTCCTGTCCACCATCATTACGTTTCCTGTTTTTGAGTTGGGAGTATACTAACTGCTTTGGGAGATGGTGATTGAGCATTCCAACAACGTGGCCAGTCCAGCGGAGTTGATGGCGGAGGAGCATCGCTTCAATGCTGGTGGTCTTTGGTTCTTCCAACGTGCTGACATTTCTCCTCCTGTTTTCCCAAGAGATTTGCAGGATTTTTCGGAAGCAACACTGATGGAATCGTTCCAGGAGTTGAGTGTGACTTCTGTAGACAGCCCACATTTCACAGGCGTAAAACAGGGTTGGGAGGACAATAGCTTTATAAACAAGCACCTTGATCTCCCTACGGATGTCCTGATCCTCGAGAGATATTACTGATTTGATTGACTGATGAAGTTGAGCAAATAGTTTGTGAGACGCAGATATGTTGGCTGCAAAAACTGAGAACTGCAGCCTCAAAAGTAACTTTTCTAATATCTGTTCTAGAAAAATGCCACAGATAAGTGATCTTGATAAGCTTGTCACCCGTACGTTTGTTTGATTCCCTTCTTAAAGCCACCTAAACCATGGGTATAAGTCAACTCTTATGAAAGTGACACGAACCAGAAATAGATGGTTTTGTCCATCTCTATGTAAGATACAAGATTATTCAGGTGATTTTTGAAAATGAAAGTAGGACACAAGACATGTGCATTTAAAGAAAACCCATAAAATGATATATAAATATTTTCCTTTTAAGTACTTGTTTGGTACTTTACTGATTTTGAGGATGAAGGGGAGACAAATATAATTATGAATAAGGGAATAAAATATCCTAAATAAGAACTGATGTGTGGCTATTGACATTGGACTTCTGAATATTTTAGCTTGATGTTTTAACATTATTGCAACTTGCTATGAATTTCATCTTAGGAGAAAGATGGGATATAAATTCAACAAACAAACAAAATACTCCGATTATCTTCTTTGTGCCCTGCTATCCTCAATGCCCTCCAGTAAAAAAGGAACCAAACGTATGCTTTTCTATGGCTGGATGACCAGTTTTGATAAGGAGCCCCCAGTGGCGGAATGGGTTAAACCCTTGTGCTGGCAAGACTGCTGTCCAAAAGGTCAGTGGTTCAAATCTGTGTAGCGGGTTGAGCTCTCATCCGTCAGCTCCAGCTCCCCATTTGGGGACATGAGAGAAGCCTCCCACAGGATGGTAAAAAAACATCCTAGTGTTCCCTGGGCAACATCCTTGCAGACAACCAATTCTCTCACATCAGAAGCGACTTGTGGTTTCTCAAGTTGCTTCTGACATGATAAACAACAACAGTTTTGATCTTAAACTGGTTACTGGGACCCTCATTATTCACAATAACCCAAAGCGAAACTGAAAGTAGACCTTGGATCTATCTTCCAATTTTGCACTAGATTTTTGCACAATTACACACACACGGTTTGAGTTGTTTTGCTTACATTTCAAGATAAAAAGTAGTGCCCAGGGCTGGATTGATTATTAGGCAGAATGAACTATCTGCCTTACGCAGCAAGGACAACCAAGAGTTTGGAAGAATTTTTGTGTGGGCCATAAAACTTGCTTGCTCTCAAGAGACAATGAGAGAGGTTCTATACGCCATTCCCTATACCAGTGGTTTCCAACTTCTGGTCTGTGGACCACCAGTGGTTCGGAAGAACTAAAATATGGTCTGCTGCCTACACAATTGCAACGGGAGTGACTGGTCTCACAAAACCCTCGACAATCCGGAAACTCAAGCTAGTGCAGAATGCCGCGGCCCGCTTGCTGGCAGGAGTGCCGGCGAGAGACCATATTACACCTATTCTTCGGCAGCTGCACTGGCTTCCTATTGAGTACCGGATTGCCTTCAAGGTGTTGGTTTTAACCTTTAAGGCCTTGTACGGCCTAGGGCCTGCGTACCTGAAGGACCGCCTTTACCCCGCACGTTCCCGAGATCACTGCGCCAGATGAGCAAAATCTGTTGTTGATTCCATCAGTCCGCTCCTGCCACCTGTCAACGACCAGACAAAGGTCCTTTTCTGTGGCGGCACCAGTGCTTGGAACGCCTCCCCCGGATAGTGCCCGAGCAATTGCAGAACTGGGTCCCTTCCGGAGGGCGTGTAAGACGGCCCTCTTCGAGCTGGCCTTTAATTAGGCGTACTGGTCCAAAAACCTCGATGTATGTCCTCCCAATCCATGCTCTGACAATGTAACTGATTTTAAATGTGGCTTATGTTTTATGCGATGTTTTTATTGTTTTAACAATTGTAGGGTCGCATGTTGACATGTTGCAACATGCCACCCATGTATTTTTTGCTGTGATCCGCCCCGAGCCTGCTGGGAGGAGCGGAATACAAAAGTGAATAAATAAATAAATAAATAAATAAATAAACAGTGCTGAGGCTTATTAAATAAGGTTTTCTGTGGGTGAGCAGATGAGGACTACTAGATGGCATATGTTCTGATCAGAAACTTGAGTTGATGTGGTCTATCCAGTGCAATTTTCTGAATCAGCATCCCAAACAGAACCTAAAATTGACCAAAAACTGATTCGTAACCCTTTTGGTACTAATGTGTTCCAACATTGTGGAACACATTGCCTTCGGAGACATGAGCTCTGCGAGACATAAATGCATTCCGCAGAGCATGTACGACACACTTATTTAGGCAAGCCTTTGAATGCTTGTGATCCCCATCAATGTTCTATTGCGTGCTATTGAATTTTATTGTTTTTATTGTTTTACTGTCTTTTATCCAATTGTATTTCATTCATTGTGCTGTAAACCACCCCGAGCCTATGGGAGTGGCGGTGTACAAATCTAATAAATAAAATAAAATAAATAAAAATAATGTTGGAGAGTGTCCCTGGTCAAGTGGTCCCTGGTCAAAAAAAAAAAGGTTAGGAACCACTGCCCTATACCTTCCAAATGTCTTGGTTTGACAGGGAAAATCCTGATTAATCTTCTAATGTTCTGCTTTTTTTTTGTGGCTTTAAAAATATCTCATTTTTTCACACTTTCTCCCTTTATCCTCAGTTTACTTCAACTAATGCAAACTGAGTTCGAAATGCAAAAAAGTAGTTTAAATTCAATTAACTCAGGAAGGAAGAGGAAAGATGGGGATAGAGAATCGCTTTTTCCAATCAGCTCAGGCAAAAGCAAACAACCCAGTCTCTCCGAACTAGCCTGTTGTCCTCTATTAGTAACTTTTTCCATCTTGTGTTGTCAAAGGCTTTTATGGCCAGAATCACTGGACTGCTGTGAATTTTCCGGGTTGTATAGTTCCAGAAGCATTCTCTCCTGACGTTTCACCCACATCTATGGCAGGCATCCTTAGTAATTGTGAGGTTTTGCCATCTTGCCACATCATCACTTGGGGCTTTTGCCCCATCATAGGACCCTTTCCACAAGGAACCCGTATGGAGCCCGCCAGAGCCCATCACATGATGTAGGACTACTTCCGGTGGGGCTCCGTGCCAGCTCCATGTGAAAAACATACTGGGAGAAAGAAAAACAGAACATGGGTGACTGTCTGTGCTCTGACTGAGTGAGCTGGGGACAGAGAGGGGGGAGCTGGGCAGTGACGGTTTCCCGCATGTGATGGGGAAGGGGGTGATGTGGGGTGCAATGTGTCAGTTTCCTCCACTGCCCCTCAGATTCCCCTGCTGCCACCTGACTTCAGGACTTCAATGTGATTTATTTATTTATTTTGGGATTTATTAATCGCCCATCCCAGGTGGCTCTGGGTGATTTACAGTAAAAACACACAGCTAAATACCTGAAACAACTAAAAACATATAAAAGTATATAATATCTAAAAACAATTAACATTCTAACCAGTTTCTCAGCCGAATGCCCTCTCAAACAGCCACGTTTTACAAGCCGTGCAAAAGTCTTTTAGATCACGGTTGGCTCTGATGTAAGGAGGGAGGGCGTTCCAGAATGATGGGGCGATCACTGAAAAAGCTCTACGCCGGGTTTATGTCAAATGGGCATCCTTAGGGCCTGGGACCTGTAATAGATTCTGATGGTCTGATCAAGGCGATCTCAAGGGTCGACACGGAGAGAGGTGTTCCTGTAGGTTTGCCGGCCCTTGACCATGCAAGGCCTTAAAGGTTAGAACCAGCAGCTTGTGAGTAATACGGAACTTGACCGGAAGCCAGTGCAGTCGGTGTAGAACAGGTGTTATATCGTTCCTCATGGGGGTCCCAATACAAGCAATGCGGTGGCCAGACCTCGTGCCGGCGAGGAGGTCTGGCCACCGCATTCTGTACTAGTCGAGGCTCCGGGTCACCGACAAGGGAATAAAGGGCATTGCAATAGTCAAGTCTTTAGGTTACTGTGGCATGAACCACTGTGGCTAGGTCATCCTCGGACAGGTAGGGCGCCAGCTGCCTAGCCTGCCGAAGATGGAAAAAGGCTGACTTACTGACAGCGGAGACCTGGGCCTTCATTGTCAATAACAAGTAAAAAATGACACCAAGGCTGGAGAGAGAGGTTCACCGTCTATGGTGGGCAACCTAACCTCATCTAATCCAGGACGACCCAGCCACAGGATCTCTGTCTTTGCTGGATTCACCCTCAGTCTACTGAAATGCAGCCAACCTGTTATGGTCTCAAGGCAAGATGTGAAGTAATCAAGAACTGAGTCCGGTCGGCCATCCATCCATAGAAGGAGCTGGGTGTCATCAGCATACTGATAACACTCTAGCCCATAACTCTGAATTGGACCCCTGAGGCGGTGAGGCGTGGGTCAAAAGCAGGCCCGGATCATAACCTTTTGGCACCCTAGGCCAAAGGCTCCGTCCCGCCCTTGGCTCCGCCCCTGCCTCCTCGCCGGCGTGAGGAGAAAGGAAAGCCCCACCCCCGGAGCCGATGCCGCGCATGCGCAGCAGTGCCCCCAAGGGCAGGGCCTCCCCACGGCTCCTCCCTCCCTCCTAAAGCCATCATGCCGGCCTCAGAAGCGGCCGAAATCACCCTTTTCAGGCTGGCCTGACGGCTTTAGGAGGGAGGGAGGAGCCGTGGGGAGCCTCCCCGCGGCTCCTCCCTCCCTCCTAAAGCCACCATGCTGGCCTGAAAAGGGCAATTTCGGCCACTTCTGAGGACAGCATGACGGCTTTAGGAGGGAGGGAGGAGCCGTGGGGAGCCTCCCCGCAGCTCCTCCTTCCCTCCTAAAGCCACCATGCCAGGCTCAGAAGGGCGATTTTGGCCGCTTCTGAGGCTGGCATGACGGCTTTAGGAGGGAGGGAGGAGCCGTGGGGAGGCCCCGCCCTTGGGGCCACTGCCGTGCATGCGCAGCATCGGCTCTGGGGGTGGGGCTTTCCTTCCTCCTCCTCGTGCCGGCGAGGACCCACGCGCGCATGCGCACTTTTTTTTGGAATTTTTTTTGGAATTTTAAAATGTAAACTTTTTTGGGGGGTCCAGACCTGCTGCCCGCCCATGGCTGCTGCCCTAGGCTATGGCCTAGGGTGGCTGTATGGGTAATCCAGGCCTGGTCAAAAGACCGTAATCAACCATGTCAAAGGCAGCTGTAAGATCTAACAATACAAGCAATGCCGATCTACCTCGGTCAAGCTGGCGTCGGAGTTGATCTGAGATGGCAACCAGCACAGTCTCAGTCCCATGTCCCAAACAGAAGCCAGACTGGTAAGGGCCCAGCCAGGCCGTGTCATCTAAGAATTTTTGGAGCTTATCTGCTACCTCCCTCTCAATTACCTTGCCTAGGAACGGAAGATTTGAAACCAGGCGGTAATTTGAGGTAACTGAAGGATCAAAATTCAGCTTTTTCAATAGTGGACGAACCACTGCCTCTTTCAGCCCTCTTGGAAAACTTCTTGCTCAAGGGAGCTATGGATAGTGATGAGGTCCTTGATTATACTCTGCTATTGCTTAGCCCCATATATCTGTTTTCACCAGTGAAATGTTGCAAGGTATGCATTGCCAGTGTAAAATAATGTTCAAATTTGGTCAGCTTCTATACACAAATTGGGAAGCAGTGCCACCATGTCTGTTCTAGGCAAAAACATGCCATGGCTTGATGGCCAGACATTTCCCCAATCTGGACCACCTGATGTGACTGTGCACTGTAATTATTACTGTGAAGTCACTAATCTCATTATTTTTTCATTCCACAATTCCTGCATTCTGGTGAACTTATGCTAAAGGTGATGGACAATTTAATTGGTTTCGAGGTGGGGCACAATTGTTTTGTAAGTAAGACTTACAATTAAAATAGTTTGCAGCAGCAATAACCATCATCAAAGAGAACTGTGTGAGGGCTGAGCTCCATTGAAGCATAACACTATGTAACAAAATTTGAAAACAAAAACTGTTCCTGATTTGAAAGTGTCCTGTTTAGTTGTGTGGTACTTACTTTGAAAGTTGTTGTTATACTCCAGAAACTTCAGTTTTGTGGCTGCGCCTTCCAACCCTAGTCCTCTTCTGGTTTCTTGGCTTCAGTCTCCACTCTTATTCATGATTTGAGCCAAGTTAGGGAGAACAATGTATTTCAATGTCTTTACCAACTACTTTATATTTATACAAATCAACTGTGATCATTATTTTACTTTTCGTAACACTCAGCTATAAATCAGCCTTTACAGGTTTAAAAACACTATGTAGCAACATTTGGAATAAAAATCTGTCCTTGGTTTGACCATGTTATTTTGTGTTTAATTGTGCGGTATTTACTTTAAAAGTAGTTGTTATACTCCAGAAACTTGTCTTTTGTGGCTGGCCAAACAATGTTGAATTGGTTGAGATTCAATTAGATATTATTTATTTATTAATTAATTATTCGTATTTGTGAGTCGCCACATCCGGCGTGGCTCAGGGCGACTTACAACAATGGACTAAAAGTTTAAAAGCACAATAAAACACTAAAAACCACAATAAAAGATGAAGCAAAATAGCTGACTTCATCAGGAGTCATATACAACAGCGGACAGGTCATCGCCCCATAACCCAAAGCCTGCCGAAACAGGAGGGTTTTGCACGCTTTCCGGAATGCCAGCAGGTCCGTGAGGGCACGGACTCCGGAAGGTAGTGCATTCCACAGGATGGGAGCGATTATAGAGAAGGCCCTCCGTCTTGTGGCCGTTAGGTGGTATGTTTTAAAGCTGGGAACCTCCAGGAGTTGACCCGACTCTGAGCGTAGTGGCCTAGTGGGACAATATGGGATGAGGCGGTCCCTAAGGTACACTGGCCCCAGATCGTTCAAGGCCTTAAAGGTCAGTACCAATGATAACGAACAGAATTTGGGGGTCTTGCCTTGAAGACAGACCGGCTCAACACTTTGAAAGTCTCATACTCAATTAATAAAAAATATGATAGCAAAATGTGCTCCAGGAGTCCCTCAAAAACAAAGTTTTTGCAGATTAATAAACTTTTTCCATGCTTTATGATAGAACCAATTAGAAAATGACATTTATAACTCAGGATCAAAAATGTGTTATGTAGTGAATTAGCCCATATATTAGTTGAGTCTGTGTGGCTTTAGTTATATGTGAAGAACCCTCTGTGGATTTCGTGTTCGGGCAACAGCCCACACTGAGCTCCTGAAAGCAGTGCGCTCCAGGTGCCAAATGTGGTGGAAAGTCTAGCTATGCAGAGTCATATGTCTTCTCCAGCAGAGAAAGGTGGCAAACTCATCTCTCAGTGGAGAGAAGCATTTGAAGCCTCGCTGCTCTTCTCTCAGCAGAGAGAAAGGGCAAACTCTTTTTCCAGTGGAAAGAAGCAACACACACCCAGTTTCACTTCTCTCAACAGAGGTTAAATTATTTTTTGATAGAGAGAAGTAATGGACGTCTGACTGCATTGCTCCCAGCCAAGAATGGATAGAAACTCTTTTCTTGGCTGAGAGAGATTTATGGCTCTGTGCAGTGAGGCTTTCCCCTGGATTTGGCACACAGGATGAGCCTGCTTTCAGAACTCAACATGTGAGTCTTCCCTTTGGCGACCCCACTCTCAGCAGTATTTTAAGCTTTTAGCAACATGCCAGCTGCAGGGAAAATCTGACCAGTGAAATCTTTTCCTGGATAAAGCCTTCTAGATCTCACTCCATAATTATACTACACTAAAGGGCACTCCATCAATTCTGCTGAGAGACTCAAAGTTCTTGGCTCCTACTCTCTGTTATGAGCAGTCTGTCTATCATTATTGCCATTGCAGCTTTACATCTGGTAATTATAAGAAACTAGCTGACCCGGCCACGCTTCGCTGTGGCTTTTTCATTCCTTTCTGGTGTATTTTCCTTCCCCCTCCTTCCTTCCATCCTTGTATGTTTTCTCTCTCTCTCCTTCTTCCCTCTTTCCTTCCTTTTTTTCTTCTTTTCTTCTCCCCTTCCATCCTTCTATTCTTTTCTTTCGCTCCTTACTTTTTTATTTTCTGTGTTCTCCTCGTCGTCATGGGAAGGGGGGGTCTTCCGCTGCTTCTCAGGCGGTTGTTGAGGTGGGCCGGGTGGGCGGCGTCGTGGCCGTCTCCTCTGCCGCCTCATAGGCCTCCTCCGCCGCCTCGTAGCCGCTCTAGGACCCGCTCTAGGACCCGGGCCGCGTGTTTCGCCGGCCCAGGTCCAGGAGCAGCAGGGAGGCGGCAGAAGAGGGCAGGATGCGCCAAAGCAGGCGCCAAGGAGGAAGTCCCGCCTCTCCCGGCCGGAAGTCCTCCACGGGACTACACTTCCCAGAAGGCCCCGCACGGTCACTTCCTGTTCATGCGGAGCTTTCTGGGAAGTGTAGTGCCGCCGCTCCTGGACCCAGGATGCGTGGACGGCGCCATTCCCGCCTCCTCTGCTGGCTTCTTGGCCTCCTCCGTCACCTTCCAGCCGCTTCCAGACCCGGGCGCCACTCCTGGACCCGGGTGGTGCGGGCGGTGTCGTGGCCGCCTCCTCGTCCGCTTTCAGGCAGCCACGGTGCCGCCCATGCGGGCCGAGTCCGGGACCAGCTGCGAGACGGCGGAGGAGGCCGAGGAGGCAGCAGAGGAGGCGGCCACGGCGTCGGCCGTGCGACCGGATCCAGGAGCGGCGCCAGGTCCGGAAGCAGCTGGAAGGCGGGAGCCCGGGAGGAGGGGGGAGGGCTTGGGAGGGGGTGTCCGCCTCCTGGCCCCGCCCCGCCAGGCTTTGGAACCGGGCGGGAGCCGGGAGCCCGGGAGGAGGGGGAGGGGCTTGGGAGGGGGGTGTCCCGCCCCCTGGCCCCGCCCCCCCCCCAGGCTTTGGAACCGGGGGGGGTGGCGGGTGCCCGGGTGGTGGGGGGGAGGGGCTTGGGAGGGGGAGTGTCCGCCTCCTGGCCCGGCCCCCGCCAGGCTTTGGAACCGGGCGGGAGGCGGGAGCCCGGGAGGAGGGGGAGGGCTTGGGAGGGGGGAGTGTCCGCCTCTGGCCCCGCCCCCCGCCAGGCTGTGCACCCGGGCGGGGAGGCGGGCGCCCGGGAGGTGGGGGGAGGGGCTGGGGGGGGGGAGTGTCCTGCCTCCTGGCCCCGCCCCCGCCAGGCTTTGGAACCGGGCGGGGAGGCGGGAGCCTGGGAGGAGGGGGAGGGCTTGGGAGGGGGGGAGGTCGCGGTGGCAGGGGGTGCGGAAGGAGGTGGGAGGGGCTGGGGAGGAGGGGAGGGGTGTTCCCGCCTCCTTCCAGGTCCCCCCCGCCGCTCTTCCTGAGGAGGCGGAGGAGGCGCTCTGGCTGCCATGTGCGAACGTTCTAAACGTTCGCTGGCAGCCATGGCCAGGGTTGGGAGTTCGGTGGCAATTTTTTGGGGATCGTTTTTGGGGTGCTGGGAGGACGTAGGTCCGGTTTATTTGCTGTTGTCTGTAGCGAGTGTAATGGTCCAGTAGGCTGCCAAGTTTGGTGCTTCTGCGACTTATAGTTTCTTTGTCTATATCCTTCTTTGCACGACCGTGTCTCCTTTATATATAGAGACTAGCTGTACCCGGCACACGTTGCTGTGCCCTATTTAGGAGATGTGAGAAAGTCTGAGTATGTAAGGGTTGGAATTGTTGTTAGTGAATTGGGTGTTTTATGTTTGTGACTCAGCTCTTTGCCTGCAGACTCAGCTCTTTGCCTGCAGTCCTTCGGGTTTGACTTGTACCATGGCCAGGACGGATCAGCTTGGGGAGGGCTTGTCCTGTCAGGGGATCTCTATCTTCACAGGTGCGTCCAGTGTCTGTTGGGGACTGTTAAAAATCCTTTCCGTATCCTTTTTAGCCACCTTTCTCAAGATCTTCATGTCTAGCTTACTTTCTGCTCCTCTCTTTTCAAGATGTCCTGCTCTGTGTCTTTTGCACCCATTGGTCGATGTCCGATGAGGCTTTCCCCATCATGGTCTTCTGATTTGAAAGTGTTGGAGGAGGCTGTGGCACTCATCTGACAGTTTGTTATGGGTCGGAATGTTCATGTTGGCTGGCCAGTACAGCAGTTATGCAAATCCGCCCTTATTGGCAGCCAATCATGTTGTCAGAATGTAGAGGCTGGGGAGTCTTTGGCAGCCCCGGAGGATGCTGGGAAATGTAGGTTTTTTTACTCGTTGTTTTGGGGGCCTTTTAGGTTAGGGGGGAGAAGTTTCTTTGCTACAAACGTACCTTGCTTGAGGCCTATTTCTGTTAGCAAGTTTTGTGTTTCTGCGTTGTAAGGTTTCTCTGTTTCAGGTAGTCTTCACATGACGACTGTTCCTTTATATATATAGATTCTGTAAGATTAGAGAGCCAGCGTGGGAGTTACTCATGTTGCATTGGCACTTGGGAAATTGAGGAGCCCTTTCATATACATAATAGTTACAGCTCTATGATTTCACTCTCTGCCATGGCTGCAAGTTTATTTATTTATTTATTTATTTCATTCGGCTTCTATGCCACCACTCCCGGCAGGCTCGGGGCGGCTCACAACACCGATAAACACATCAAAAGACAGCACAGAATAAAAACAGGGCATAAAACATCATTAAAATATCACTAAAATAGCATACTAAGTTGGGGGATCCTGGGATTTCTTCTTCAGCGAGGCACTGATGTTCTCTGCCTGAACATTTTAAATTATTCTCTGGGGCACATCAGCTGCAATGTCAGGAGCCAAAGTTCTATTAAGTGCGGCATAAATAGCACATTATGTATACACTAATTAAAAATAAATCGGATGCTTTACATTGCATACCATCCCATACCATCTCACCACACCTGAATTCTTTTGCTTTAACTGGTTGGCATAAGCATCGTGAAACCCTGTTGACTATCTAATTCACATCTGTGTAATATGCATTGTATCCCTGCCAGGAAATTTTGTTGTAAAAGCATACAGGATTACACAGTGTTGTTGCTCAAAGAGAACAAGATACTAGCTGTGTATTGGTGTTGCTGTAATTTAGTAAATTAGGATATCATCAAAATCTCAGTTAGTTCCTTCATAGTTGCCCTTCCAAGTCCTACTTGTCTTCTGACTTTTTCACAGCAGTCCCATTCTGATTAGTGATTGAGCCCCTGGTGGTGCAATGGGTTAAACCCTTGCGCTAGCAGAACTGCTGACTAACAGGTCAATGGTTCGAATCCAGGGAGAGCGGGTTGAGCTCCCTCTGTCAGCTCCAGCTCCCCATGCATCCTCCCACAAGGATGGTAAAACATCAAAACATCCAGGCATCCCCTGGGCAAAGTCCTTGAAGATGGCAAATTCTTTCACACCAGAAGCGACTTGCGGTTTCTCAAGTCACTCCTGACACGAAAAACAAAACAAAAATAGAGCCAAGATTTGGAAAATCTTGAACTACTTCAATGTCTTTCCTCATCTGCTTAAATCATCTGTGGTCATTATTTTTGTCCTCTTAATGTTGAACTGCAAACCTGCCTTTGCACTTTCATTCTTATTTTCTTCAGCAGTCTTTCCAAGTCTTCACTACCTTCTGCTGATAGTATGATGGGATATGCAAACACATTGAGGAGCTGTTTCTTTCACATCTGTGTAATATGCATTGTATCCCTGCCAGGAAATTTTGTTGTAAAAGCATACAGGATTACACAGTGTTGTTGCTCAAAGAGAACAAGATACTAGCTGTGTATTGGTGTTGCTGTAATTTAGTAAATTAGGATATCATCAAAATCATCAAAAGGAATTGATAGACAACATAGATCAAATTTTGATTTAAGAGTCAGCAGCCTAGTTCCAACAAACCCAGCTGTACGAAGTATTTAGTGAGTGGGAGGAAGAATGTAAGGATCGTGGACTTGTTGCAGCTTCTCTCTCAGCCCACACTTCCTATCCGTTGAACAGGAATAGCAGGGACCCACGTCAGGAGAGGTGGATATGGCAATGTTGTCACCTGTCCTATGCCATGTGAATAGGGTCATGATGCAAACGGTTACATGGATGCAGTTCACTGAAATGTATGTCTTAGCTGCAATGCCTTAGGTGGAGCCAGTTTGTATGTTCTGAGAAATCACATGGTTTAGAACCAGAGCTTAAAAAAGTAATTTGGAGGGTCACAACAACTCCCAGCGTTACTATGCTAGCTAGCAAGCAGATTGTGGGTGTTGTAGTCCAAGTTCAGTGTAAAACTGAATTCCTTTGTTTCTATGTGCCCTGTCATAGAATCATAGACTCCGTGAGTTGGAAGAGACCTCGTGGCAGAAAATCGAATTAAAAGCACCCCCAACAGATGGCCATCCAGCCTCTGTTTAAAATGGTTTGGTTTTTTTGATTAGCAAAGTTAATGCTTCTTCGTTTCATGACTGTTTTGCTCTATCAGGAACACCAAAAGTCCTTAGTGACTCAGGAGATTATGGATTTTATTTGGCCAGGTCCTTGCAGCCTTGAGCCCACTTCATTTTGTGCACAGCATATAATTGGAAATGGCATGAATATAGAAAGGCCAAAATAAAGTTTGGCAGTTACTTAACAGAAAAATGTGTGCAAGAAACAGATATGCAGATGCTTTCTTTTGTTTCAAGTTTTATTGGTTTGTTCTATGTCATAGCTAGATAGCTGTGTCTCTGTAGACAGCTATGTCTCACTAGATATTTTTGGGTTATAACTTCCATCATGCCTCACCACTGGTTAGTGCTGATGGAATTTACAGTCTTTAAAAAAAAATTTTTAATTTATTTTGGGATTTATTAATTGCTCATCCCAGATGGCTTTGGGCGATTTACAGTAAAAACACACAGCTAAATACCTGAAACATCTAAAAACATCTAAAAGTGACTAACATCTAAAAACATCTAAAAACAATTAGCATCTAAAAACATCTAAAAACAATTAGCATCTAAAAACATCTAAAAACAATTAACAATCTAACAGTTCTCAGCCAAACTGAAACCACGTCTGGAAGCAGAAACCTTGAACTGCCAATTAACACATTCTTTCTTTCCATCCCAGGCCTCTCAGGCCAGGTGCTTTATCTCTACCCTGTTGATTCTCTGGAGAACTGCACTCCCTAACTGCTTTTCCAAACGCTGTCTTTGCAAATTTCCATCTTGCCCATTTCCATTAAGCACTGTGGATCCCGCAATCCCTTGCACTGTAAATCCCACAATCCCTGCTGAAGCCACAGGCCCAACATTCAGATCATGGGTGGCTCTGATGTAAGGAGGGAGGGCGTTCCAGAGTAATGGGGCAATCACCGAAAAAGCTCTATGTCGGGTTGATGTCAGATGGGCTTCCTTAGGGCCTGGGACCTGTAATAGATTCTGATGGTCTGATCAAGGCGATCTCAAGGGTCGACATGGAGGTATGCCGGCCCTTGACCATGCAAGGCCTTAAAGGTTAGAATCAGCACCTTGTGAGTAATCAGGAACTCGACCGGAAGCCAGTGCAACCAGTATAGAGCAGGTGTTATATCGTTCCTCACGGGGGTCCCTGTGAGGAGTCTGGCTGCCGCATTCTGTACTAGTTGAAGCTCCGGGTCACCGACAAGGGAAGGCCAATATAAAGGGTATTACAATAGTCAAGTATTGAAATTACTGTGTTTTTATTGCTGACACAGGTAGAATAATATCACAATCCATCACAATTTCAGAATACATAACAAATATTATTTTCTTAGTGTTCTTATCCTTACCTATTCCACCTTTATCTCCCACTTGTGTCTATCGATTTTACACCCCTCCAAAACACTTGGAGGACCACTCTGTTCCTTTTTCCTGTTATCTGCAGCTCTTCCAGCAATCAATCCAAGCAAAATCATGCTTGGAGACTAATCAAACATCAGAACTTCCAAATTTAGAAATCAGTGCAACAAAATTTCAGTCTATTGGTGTTGGCTTTTTTAAAAAACAGTTTTTATTGGTTTTATATATTTGGTGATACATGAAATGAAATAAAGATATAGTGATGTGAAAGAAATTCACGATAGGAGTTGATTGGGTGGGGTGTGGATAGTTGTTGGGAAGGGTGTGAAGATCAGGTGGGGTGGGGAAGGATGGGAGGGGAGGAAAAGGGGTAGAACAAAGCAGTGAATACAGATATATACATATGACTTCCATTCTTCTCTAAGTAGGTTGTTCTCTATTTGTCCTTAAGTTCCTTCTTTTTCATATATTCTTCAAACATTGTCCAGTCTGTTTGTTTTCTTGGGTTTCCCGTATTTTTCCTCAGGAGGTAAGTTAATTTGTCCATGTCCTTTATATTATAGATTTTGTGTATCCATAGGTCCTTGTTGGGTATTAGATCTGTCTTCCATTCTTTGGCAAAAACCATGCGCGCTGCAGTTGTCACATATACAAAAAGTTTATCTTTATTTTCATCTAATTTTAATTCATCATCATTCAATCCCAGTAGGTAATATTCAGGCTTCAAGGGGAATTTAACTTGAAGGATCGACTGTGTCTCCTTATGAATCATTTTCCAATATTGGTTGGTTTTTGGGCAAGACCACCACATGTGGAAGTAACTTCCAATATGAGAGTTACATTTCCAACAGAGTGATTGGCTTTTATTATACATTATCCCTATCTTTTTCGATGTTATGTACCATCGATGGAACATTTTAAACCAATTTTCCTTTAAATCGGAGGCATATGTATATTTAACCTTTTTGTTCCATAATTTTTGCCATTCCTTTAACTTTATCTGTCTGCCAATATTTTTCACCCAAATTACCATACAGTTTTTTACTTCTTCAGTTTCGGTCTCCCATTCTAAAAGCTTGTTGTAAATTTTGGTTATATTTTTCTTATCTAATTTGGACAATTGTATCCAAAAATCTTCCTTATCATAAAAGCCAGTTTTTTTGTCTTGATTATATATATTTCTAATCTGATGATATTGAAGCCAAGTTAAATTCCCCATGATCTGTTTAATTTCCTCTTGGGATTTTAGTTCGTTTCTCTCATTTGTGTTATTTCCTCATATGTTGGCCAATTTGACCAGCCTTGTAACCTTCTCTGGTCTGCTTCGATAGGAGAGACCCAGAGGGGTATCTTCCTGTAGAAGTAAATTTTATATTTGTTCCAGACTTTGAGCAACGCGGATCTGGTGAAATGATTTCCAAAATTTTTCTCTAACTCTACCTTGGCCTTTCCATACCAAAGGTAGGCATGCCACCCCAGTCTTAAATTAAATCCCTCCAAAGTCAATCATTTTTGTTTTTTTAGTAAAATCCAATCTTTGACCCATTGTAGCGCACAAGCCTCGAAGTATAATCTAAAGTCTGGTAGTCCAAAAAACCCTTTATTCCTTTTATCGATCATTATTTTGTGGTTTATTCTCGGTTTTTTCCCTTGCCATATGAATTTGGATATGTCTTTTTTCCACACCGCAAATGATTTCTGGTTCCTTATAATTGGAATATTTTGAAAGAGATACAACAGTTTTGGTAAGATATTCATCTTGATTAATGAGATTCTTCATTGGTGTTGGCTTTAAGGTGGCTGTTATATAAAAAGTAATAGTAGTAGTAGTAATAATAACCTTTTTTTATCTCACCACCACGCCCCCGAAGGGCTTACATGGAGCTCAGTCAAACACAGATGAAAACATGACCCAATAAAACAAACACACACACACACACACACACACACACACCCCATAAAACATAAGCATCATAATCAACGATCTGTGGCCGAGTACAGTAGACATGTTCAGAACTAAAGGGCAAGGCAATGGCTTGTCCATGCAACTATGCAGACGGGGCTCCTAACAAATGCAAGTGCCATTGGAACATCCAAGTCTTTAGGTCTTTGTGGAAAGCGGACAGGATATATGTTAATCTAATCTCTCTGGGGAGAGAATTCCAGAGCTCGGGGGCTACCACCGAGAAAGCCCTCTCTCTCATCCCCACCAACCGCACTTGTGACAGAGGTGGGAATGAGAGAAGGGTCTCCCAGAAGATCTTAGAGCTCATGTTGATTCATAGGGAAGATACGATCGCAAAGCTAGGCTGGACCTGAACTGTATAGGGCTTTGTAAGTAATTACCTGCACCTTGAATTAGGACTAGAAACTTATCGGCAATTTACAAGTACAGGTTTTTATTTAAAGTACAGTTATCAATTGCCTTACCAGTGCCAGGATTTTATTAACACTCTTTTGTGAGTGCTCACTGTACTTATTGGACATCCATTGGAGCTCTAATGTAAATATCATGTTTATTCCTCTCCTGATTTCACAACTAAAATTTCCCAATTCTCCTAACAACTACGAGTCTATTTATGTTCCAACTCATAAGGATAATTCTGTGCATTCTGATGAAGTGAGTTTTGGTCAACAGAAATGCATGTGTTGCAAATATGTTCGTTCAGAGCTTTCCAAAATGTGAGTTGCAACAGATCAATGTGTTGGCTGCAGTGCGTACGTGTGTCGTGCAAACATAATAAGAAACCTCTAAATCAGGGGTGGGCAATTACTGGCCCTCCAGGTGTTTTGGATTTCAACTCCCAGAAATCCTAGCCAGTTTACCAGCTGTTAGGATTTCTGGGAGTTGAAGTCCAAAACACCTGGAGGGCCGGTAATTGCCCACCCCTGCTCTAAATCCATGTTAAATAAGCAATAAATAATATATTTAAATATATATAAATGAAAGGTTTTATTTTATTTATTTGTTTATTTATTTATTACTTCGATTTATACACCGCCACTCCCAAAGGCTTGGGGCGGTTTACATAAAACAAAATACAAAACAATCATTCAACAGTAGCAAAGTTAAAATGTTTCCATTAACAGATTAGCAGAGATTGAAAGCATGCTGAAAAAGATGGGTTTTACAGGCCTTACGAAAGGCCATCAGATCTTGTAAAAGAGTCTCCTAGAGCGAACTTCCGGCCTCGCCGTAGAGCACCGAGAAACCAACCAGATCGCCCAGCCCAGGACCAGATCAATGACTCATCGTGATCACAGAGTCCCCAGGACTGCTGCGAATGCTGTAGGTCTTCAACGGCGGAAGAGGACCAGAGTGTTTAGCTCGGGGACCCAGAGGACATTTCATTCGAGGACATTCTGGAGTTCAAACTTTGGAGCTTCGAAACATCCTTCAGAGAGCTGCCAGCCCTCGAGTCAGGTCACTGGACTTGTAAGGAGACAGCCTTTGAGAACACAGGGCCCAAGGGTCAGAGATGATCTCCTTCTCCTTCCCAACCTTGTGATCCTACAGAGCTCTTTGGGAGTCCCGCGGCTGGCTCCCTTTGATGGTCCCCTACCTATCCCGGAACGACCTGGCCACGGTGATCCAAGCCACGGTCATCTCGAGACTGGACTACTGCAACGGACTCTACGTTGGCCTTCCTCTGTCAGTGACCCGGAAGCTCAGGCTGATGCAGAATTCTGCCACCCGACTCCTGTCTGGAACCCCAGCAGGTAGTCACATAACACCTACCTTGCAGGACCTGCACTGGCTACCAATTGAGCACCGGATCACTTTCAAAGTGCTGGTTCTTACCTTCAAGGCCTTACACGGTTTGGGGACCGTCTCTCCCCTTATTGCCCAATGAGATCACTGCGGTCAGAGGGAGCCTATCTTTTAGACGTCCCCTCGGCGAGCCCCACGCGTTTGACCTCAACCCGCAGGAGAGCGTTCTCCGTCATCCAGGACTTGCTTGCATTCAGACGGGCCTGCAAGACCCATCTTTTCCGCCAGGCATTCGACCTGTAGGTCTTACTCTGTGCAGCCTCGTGTTTTAAGCGTCATCTGTGGTAGCGTGTTGCATCACAGTTTTTAATGATTTTATGGAATGTACTGTTTTTAGCTAAATTGTTGTTGTTTTAATTATTGCCATTGTTTTATTGTACCTTGTTTGGCTCCTGTGAGCCGCCCCGAGCCCTCCCGGGAGTGGCGGCATAGAAGCACGCTTAATAAATAAATAAATAAATAAATGGTCGCCAACTACCACCATAGGACAATCCCAGTAAGGGGTCAATCGGTATGGACCCTGGTTCTATCCAATCCCTATCCCCATTCCATTGCCAAATGTATGTGATCCTTATGTTTCCTCCCTTATTTATGTTCCACCCTGTTTTGCTTCTGTTGTAATGTCTGTTCTGTATTGTTATTGTGTTATGAATCAAACTGTAAACCGCTCCGAGCCTCCGGGGAGTGGCGGTATAGAAGTTTGAAACATAAATAAATAAATAAATAAAGCCTGAACCTCATGGGGAAGGGCATTCCATAATGTGGGGGCAATGACTGTAAAAGCCCTTTGTCTAGTTGCCATCTATGTATGAGAGATACATTTCGCTAGGATACTGTATATCTCTCATAAAGGGTTGATTCATTCTCTATTTTGTTAGTAAAACTGATTACTGTGACCAGGCATTGATTCATTCTCTGGTCCGCGATTTTGTTTATTTAAACTGTAATTCAACTGATTACTCATTATATCCCACATTAATGGGGTTATTGACACAAAATGATGCATCAAAATCCTGGCTACGTCTAAAAAAATGATGCATGTCTAAAAAGTGTGTCATCAACATGGAATGTTTTGAAAACCATATTAGTGCACAAAGTTATTTAATGCATGAATTAATCTTTGGACTTGATGTATTGAGTTCTCGGTCTCTTGGCGATAGATCCATTATTTCACCATAATCTCTTTCCTTTATGTTTCCTCCCAGATGTGTCACCCATGAGTGTCTACAGGTCTGCAGAGACAATTGGCACCACATCTGCCAGTGTGACAAGTGCACCGAAGGAAACTAATGTAGACATTGAAAGAGATTCCAGTGAGGTGGGGTTGACTCCACTTGAATTTTTTGTATCTGTTTCACCAGCCACAGAAGAAGCAGGTACAACCTTACTAAATATTGGAAAAGAGGAAACCAATGAGGAGACTGGAACTAATTTGAAAGAGATTTTAGAAGAAAGTGATGAATTAGAAGCTAATACTGCCGAAGATGGAAACCCAGAAGGTTGGGATGAACTAAAAGAACTAGGGGATGCTGCCCTTGACTTTGTGAGCCTCATTGTCAAGAGAGATGCTGAAGAAGAAGATGAGGCAGAAGAACCTACACCTGAGACCATTGATGAGGATGAATTTTCATTTTCTGACTTACCCAGAGTCCTCAAGCCCTTAATAAAAGCTTTTTCCAGCTCGGAGTCTGGACCTCCATCACCAGATGATTTCTTCTCTTGGTTACCTGCTCTGAAGGACCTCCTGGAATCCTCTAAGGAGCCTAGTGCAAGCAAACCACTAGCAAACACTGTGACTCGCCCAGCAAGAATATCCAGTTTCACTACTTTCCCAGAGCCAAATCTGCAAATAGCTCCAGCTTCACCACCCGAAGACACATCTGCAGAGCCATCTGTAAAGCTAAGTGAATTGGAAGTTTTTCCATCTCTGCCTGTTTTGGAGGAAGTGGCCACTTTTGTTCCACCAACGATCCCCTTGCCCCCTCAGCCTAGCAAGCGTTCTCCTTCAGATGCCCCAGCTCCAGAAGATATTTTTTATTAAAGGAACACAATTAATTGAAGTATTAGCCTTGGGTCCAAATCCCAACTGAGCTGTGAAACTCACTGGGAAATCTAACACTATCTTATCTCAGGGTTTTGTAAAGAGAATGGGAGAATGGGGTGCAGGCCACTTTGAGAATATTTGAGAAAAAATGGGATATAAACATAACAATGAAATAAAATAGTCTCTGGAGAATGAGGAACTGTGTATAAAATAAGGAGAATAACTGGGAACTTCTTCCTCACGTTTCATCTCGGGCTCTCCTGCGTTTCCTGGTATACCAATGGTAGAAAAAGTAAATCATGTATATGCTTTTCATCCTCTGTTTTGGAGGCAATGTAAATCATTCAAGATCAAGTCTTTAAACTTGTCTGTGAGTGTTTACTTTTTGCACTGAGCACAAATAATACCCTTATGAAGAAAATATTTCTTCATAGGGGTATTATTTGGGCTCAGTGCAAAAAGTAAACACTCACATTATTGAACAAAGGAGTATTGCATCTAGTTAACATAAAAGAATTGTATTGCCTCCTTGGGTACAATGGAGCTACAAAATTCCCTCATATTTCTTCTAGTAAGCTAGGAGAAACCCTGCTGCAGACGTGTAAAGAGCCTTGCCAAGACCTGTATGTCGTTATGTTGTAATAAAGCCCTTTACTGACCAATACCCGTGTGGAGCTTGTTTGGAATGAACAGACAATACAATGTATGTAATGTGCAATTGGTTCTTTGGTCACTTGTGTGATACTGTTTCAGTGGCATGAGTGAAACACTCATAACTTTCCATCTCACCAATCTGAATGACCTATAATCATGCAACAGGCACTTTCCCATGTGGGATGCATCTACATTGTAGAATTAATGCAGGTTGACACCACTTTAACTGCTAAGCCTCAATGCTATAAATACTGGTACAGTAGAGTCTCTCTTATCCAACCTTCGCTCATCCAATGTTCTGTATTCAACACAGTCTGTCTCCCGCCCAGATTCACAGTTGTTTCAATACATTGCAATGTTTTGGTGCTAAATTCGTAAATAGAGTAAGTACTACATAATGTTACCATGCTATTGAACTGCTCTTTCTGTCAATTTGTTGTAAAATATGATGCTTATTTATTTATTTACGACATTTATATACCGTCTTTCTCAGCCCGAGGACGACTGATGCTTATTTAATTCAATGTTGCCAATCATGCATTGAATAAAGAAAAATATTTTCTTTGTCACAAAACACTAGGACTAGAGGGCACTCTTTTAGGACTAATAAAGCCTTCACACAGAGGGTCATTGGGTTATGGAACTCACTTCCAGAAGAGGTTGTGACAGCTGTCAGCCTGAACAACTTCAAGGCAGGATTAGCAACAGAATTCAATACCAAGGGAATCAGTAGCTACTGAAATGGACATCCAAGTGCCACCTCTGTGTTGATGGAGGCAGGCAGGATTTTCTCCCGGTACTGGTTGTGGGGGGTCGGGAGCAGGTCAGGGTTTTGCCCTCCCTTCTGCTCGAGATCCCCGTGTACAACTGGTGGGCCACTGTGTGATACAGAATGCTGGACTAGATGGGCTGAGGTCCGATTCAGCATGGCTCTTCTTATGTTCTTATGTTCTAATGCCACAACAATTATAACAGTTAAAACAACCATAAAATAACATTAAAACATTTAACATCAGATCTCAGATCTCCACTGTGAGTAGAATCGCATTCTTCAGTCTGCGTCAGGCGAGGCAACTGACTCCCTATCTGTCTAGGAGCGACCTGGCTACGATGATCCAGGCCACGGTCATCTCAAGATTAGACTACTGTAATGCCCTCTACATTTGGCGGTGACTCGGAAACTCAAGCTGGTGCAGAATGTTGTGGCTAGACTTCTCACTGGGGAACCAGCGAGATGCCATATAACTCCCATAATCCAGCAACTGCAGTGGCTTCCGATTGAACACCGAATCACCTTCAAAGTGATGGTTCTTACCTTCAAGGCCTTGTTTGGTCCCGGGCCTGTGTATCTGAGGGACCGCCTTTCCCTCTATCAACCCAGAGATCACTCCGATCTGAAGATAAAAATCTGTTGGAGGTTCCAATCCCAAGATCTTCCATCTGACTGCCACTAGGTGTAGAGCCTTTTTGTTCGTGGCCCCCACGCTAGGGAATGCATTGCCCGTCGAAGTCCGAGCCATGCGGGAATTGCCTGCCTTCTGAAGGGTATGCAAAACATATCTGTTTCGGAAGGCCTTTGAATTGTAACTTGATCTTAATTTGATTTTAAATTTAGTCTTAACTGTTATTAGTCATTGTATTGATCTTTGTAAACTGCTCTGAGCCCTCGGGGAGTGACGGTATATAGAATTGAACAATAAATAAATAAATAAATATACAATATAAGAATATTAAAATATTAAAAAACATACAAGTCTTAAGAACATTATCATGAGCATCTCTATGTTAAGTTATTATTCAGTTTCATCGTCAAGTCGTTCAGTGAATTCGTATAGCTAGTTTGTAAAATCATAATGTAATTTGACGTTTAATAGGCTTTTCCATAATCCCACCTTATTTTCCAACATTTTCGCATATCCTATGCTCTGCCAGCCCGTTTATGTTGGATAAGCGAGACTCTACTGTATTCATACTTTGGTGAAGCATCAACACTTTTTGCAATAAAATAAAATAAAATAAAATAAAGTTGAAGACCTTGAAAAGCTCCAGCAGAACTGATCATACCATTTGGTGGCATGAAGCAACTGCTTCAACTGGCAGAACTTATTTATTTTATTTATTTTAAACATTTATATTCCGCCCTTCTCACCCCGAAGGGGACTCAGGGCGGAGCACAGCATATATACGGCAAACATTCAATGCCGGGACAAGAATTCATAGATGCATACATAAACATTAAAAACATTTATCTCAATATTAAAATACATCATTTTAGGGCAGTGGCAAGGTTTGGAGGACAGCTTCAATGAAATAAACTACTTCGCTCCCTTACGGATTCTGTTGCTAAATTAAGATTAAATTGCCAGTGTGGTCTGAATACATAATGAGGGCGGGAACCCATTATATTTTGGGTTGGCCCTAAATGGATATACATTAAGAAAAGGAGCCAGCAGTTGCTTTCCTCCCAGCCCATTACAGGTTCCGCCTTTGCCACCATTAAATAGGTACAAAAGATCAGAACCTTACATTTCTTCTTATCTATCAGTGTTGGTGGAATTGCAATGGTAAAGAATACCAAATAAATCATTGTTGCCTTTGTACTGAAGCCAACAGGTTTGAATCTATATCACTACCCACTTCTAATTGCACATGTTTGTCTGCACTTGTTTGTGTGTACAATGTATTGTAATTGTATGTCGGCAGGGACTGTCTGCCGTATGTGTAATGTAATCCGCTCTGAGTCCCCTTGAGAAGAGCGGAATATAAATAAAGTGTATTATTATTATTATTATTATTATTATTATTATTGTGACCGAAAGGGCAAAATCCCATTGAGGCAGTCATCACCATAGGTGATCCCTCATGGCCAAGTATTTATTTATTATTTCTTATTTATTAGGATTTGAACCTGTGACCTTTCGGTCAACAAGCGTAGCAGCTCAACAGTTTAACCCACTGGCCACCAGGGGCCCCTTTGCAACATTTACATTTTCTAAATCATTACAGCTACAAAACTAGTTGTGATGTTTCTTCACGGTTTTTCTTTCTTCTTTGGTTTCAATTACAAATACAGTTATAGTTACAAACACAATTGCAAATTCATATATATCTCAGTTAATACATATCTAATTTTTCAAATTTTTCTTTTGTATTAACTATATCTATACATAAAAAACCTACAAGCCTTAATGTGATCCCAGGTGTGGCCTCTGTCAGCCAAGGCCAGAACTTTTTCCATTCATTAAAAATCTAGCCAGTGGAGCCCAAATCAGGGACTGGATGGATGACCTGGAGAGGTCCCCTGGCCATGGCTTAAAAATTCCAAGAGATAAACATGACCATTCTTCCCGGATCCTGCCTCACCCTTTTCACACAGTATGCACAAGCACCACTATTTCTTATTACACCTCTTATACAGGGCTGTCCAACTTCTACCGGACCTTGGGCCGGAATTCCGGTCACTGATCACCTGGGGAGCCAAGCCCTCGGCTCCGCCCCTCCCCGTACCCGGCTCCGCTCCCTCCCCACCCCCGGCTCAAAAATATACAATTACATATTATATTATTTAAATAAGGGGAGAGGGAGGGATGGATGGAACACATGAGGGGCATAAATATACAATTACATATTATATTATTTAAATAAGGGGAGAGGGAGGGATGGATGTAACACATGAGGGGCATAAATATACAATTACATATTATATTATTTAAATAAGGGGAGGGAGGGATGGAACACATGAGGGGCATAAATATACAATTACATATTATATTATATAAATAAGGGGAGAGGGAGGGATGGATGGAACACATGAGGGGTATAAATATACAATTACATATAATAATAACATAAAGGGAGCCCCCTGCTTCAGCCTACCTTCCCAAATGCGCAGGATCCAGGAGTAGCCGGACCACGAGAGAGGCGACGACCGACCGAGGCAGCAGCCGAAGAAGCTTCAAATCGTGTCTGTGTGGGCCGCAGAGATTCAGTAGCTGAGATTTCGGCAACAGGAGGAGTATCGCGAGACTACGCGAGCCACACGGGATTTCGATCGAAATCCCGTGTGGATGGCGTAGTCTCGCAATACTTCCTCCGGAACGCGGAAGTGGGTAAATTTATTTTATTTTTTTAATTTAATTTATTTTTCTATTTTTTATTTTTATTAAAAAGCTGAGCGGGCCGCAGGCAAGGGGCTGGCGAGCCGTGTACGGCCCGCGGGCGGCTGTTTTTCAGGCCTGTCTTATAACAAAGAGGGATCACCAATCCTTCTGTCTCAGAAAAAAACCATGCCTGGCAGGACCCTTAAACTCATCCAGCTATCCTCACACCCTTTTGTCTGCATCTCTAGGACCCATCAAGAGATCTCGGCACGCATTGTCCATAATCCAGTACCACAGTGGGACCCTTATCTCCAGAGATGAACCCATCAAGCACTCATTATTCCCAAGACCCAACCTGTATTCCAACCGCCTGTCTCTGAGAGCGAGTGAAAGCACCAGATGGCACACAGCTTCAAGTTTAACCAATTGAAGTTGCCATAAGACCTCTCCATCAATTCGAGGCTCACGGGCCTTTAAATTTACACCCAGTCAGCAGCCCATTTACTCAATGAGATCAAAGATCCTGAAACCACACCAATCATTACAGTTTCAACACTTACCCCATAGCCACCCATACCCAACAACATTTCGCAGATGAAAACCAGGATGTGTGTGGCCAAGCAAAATCACGGATTGGTAAAGATAGCAAAAGTTATTAATGAGCGAAAGCACACTATCTAGAAGAGGCTGCAGCAGTTTGATTTTGTATAAGGCCCCATCTACACTCCCATATAAAATCCAGAATATCTGCTTTGAACTGGATTATATGGCAGTGTAGATGTATGTTGGATCTTTGCTGTCATATAATCCAGATTATCAAATCAGATAATCCAAATTATCTGAACTGGATTACATTTATTTATTTATTTTATTCATTTCATCAAACTTGTATACCGCCACTCCCCGGAGGCTCGAAGCGGTTTACAAAAGTTTGAGTGCCCACTGGCAACATCAAGACAACATATACAAAGTAGGCAGGGGAAGAACAAGAGGGTGGGGGGGAGGGGGGAGGGGAGGGAAAGTGTCAGCGGCGGTGCCCCTAGGGTCCCGCCCTGCCATCAAACGGAGGCAGGCGAGGATGCCCCAGTAGGAGCGCCGGTGCCAGGGGGTCCCGGCCCGGGGGTCCCGGCCCGAGGGTCCCGGCCCGGCCACGCATTGTCCCTTGAGTCTAGCATGGGAGTCTGGTGGGACTCTCGGAACTTCAACTGCTTATAGCAGGAGCTCCAGAATGTGTTTACATTGTCATAAAATCCAGTTCAAAGCAGATAATCTGGATTTTATATGGTAGTATACTGTAGATCCAGCCTCATATAATCCAAGTCAAAGCAGATAATGTGAATTATCTACTTTCATAATCTGGATTATATGACAGTGTAGTAGATCCAGGCTATCCTGAAGCAAGGCATATATTTTCCACCAGAGGGCAGTAGATGAATACAAATACACACAATCATTGTTTCACACCAAGGTAAAACTCACAGCAACCCAAAGCAGAGAGTAATTGTAAGTATTTAAGCCAAACGTTGGCAAATGGGCCCTTCTACACAGCCATATAATCCAGAATATCAAGGCAGAATAACCCACAATATCTGCTTTGAATTGGAATATCTGAGCCCACACTGCCATATATCCCAGTTCAAAGCAGATAATGTGAGATGTCATTCAGCTGTGTGGAAGGGGCCAGTAAGGAAGGGCAATACCTGGCAGTGAACTGGACTGGAGTAGGCAATAATCCAATGCTGTGTCACTGGTTTCATGTCCTTCAGAACACTGAAAGCCACCCACTGCATGGGTATCATCCTCCTCCTATTAGATTTCAATCAAGGAAAAGCTGAATGAAAACCACCACTTCCAGGATTATTCTTCTGGGAAGGAAAACCAGGCAGTTCCAACTGGATGGCCCCCCACAAGGGTCTTCCTCCAGGGGCAAACCAAGAATGGGCAACTTGGAAGTCCCTGAACAGACTCAGAAGTGGAGTGGGCAGATCAAAAGACAAGCTGGCAAAATGGCACTACCTAGAAGAATCCTCCAGTTTGTGTGACTATGGAGCAGAACAAACAACTCAGGATCTGAATGCTTGCCCACAATGCCCTGCCTCATGCACAGAGGAAGAACTGTTTACAGTTACAGACAATGTGATGGCTGTTGCCAGGCATGTAGCCGGGGGGGGGGGCTAAGGGGGCTTCAGCCCCCCCCCCCGAAAATCGCAGGGTGGGCCGCGACAAGGCCTTACTGGTACGTTATTTAAACTGTTATGTTTATTCATATCATGATCTGATCACCATGCTCATTATATCCCACATTAATGGGGTTATTGGGATAACAATACAAAAGGTTTGCTAGGGTAGACCCTCTTCCACCCAGTCTCAGCTCCCCCCCCCCCGAACCAAACTCAGGCCCCCGAATCAAAATCCTGGCTACAGCCCTGGCTGTTGCCCATTTTGGACCTAACATTATTTGGCCACTTGTGTTTCCTCTATTTTATCAGTTTTATACTTGTTTATTTAAGAGATGCTTTTGACACAAAATAAAATAAATGCCCTTTATTTATAGAGATTATCGCATGAAGGTTGGGAGAATAATGTTGTGGGTGTGTTGTAGGTGCTTCTTTCCCCGCTTCACTTCCATTCTCCAAGCTGCTGGCCATTCCGCTTCCAACAACCAGACAGAGAGGACCTCCAGCTGCAGAGCCATTGATTCCCAGGGCATTCCATACAGCCCTATATCCCAGAATATCAAGGCAGAAAATCCCACAATATCTGCTTTGAACTGGGTTATCTGAGCCAGTGTTTCCCAACCAGTGTGCTGTGAGTGATCATCAGGTGTGCCATGGGAAATTGGAGATAGAAGAGAGAGAGAGAGAGAGAGAGAGAGAGAGAGAGAGAGCCCTCCTGTCCTACCGGGAAGCCCTAGCCGGGGCTCGATCCCTTGCCTGAGTCCTGCAAACACAGCCTCTACTCACCACTTGCCTTCTTGGGCTTCCTCCTCCCCTCCGCTCCTACCTCGGCCTTGGAAGGGTTTGAGCCGAAAGGCGGGGATTGCGTCAGGCAGAAAGAGCCGCGCGGAGAGAGAGAAGATCCTGGGATGGGACTTCCCCGGGTCCCCCGGCTGCCTGGGGGCGGATCTACACCGTAGCATTCATGCAATGAGGCACCCCTTGGTCTTCCAGGGCTCAAGGCTGGGGAATCCTGGGATTTGGGGAGGCTCAGGATGGTGTCAAACTACCACTCCCATGATTCCCTCGCACTCAGCCAAGGCGGGTCAAGGGGTGCTCGGGACACAGCGTTGAGGCACCTTTAAGCAGGTGCCGAAAACTAACAGGGTTTGCTCACTTAAGGCAAGCGTGGGCCAACTAGGGCCCTCCCTCCAGGTGTTTTGCCCTACAACTCCCACCATATATATGCCGTACCCGCCACATGTTGCTGTGGCCAACCTTCCCTCCCTCTTTCCTTCCTTCCCTCTTTTTCTTTTCCTTCTTCTTTCCCTTTTTCTTCCTTCCCTCTCTACCTGTTTCTTTCCTTTCTTTCTTTGCTCTTTGGTTCCATTCTTCCTTCTCTCTTCCCTTCCTTCCTTCCTTCTCTCTCTCCCTTCCTTCCTTCCTTCTCTCTTCCCTTCCTTCCTTCCTTCCTTCCTTCCTTCCTTCCTTCTTCCTTCCTTCCTTCCTTCCTTCCTTCCTTCCTTATTGATGCATAAGAACACAGAGAGAGACTGACAGCTGTTGAGCAAGACCTTCGTGTGTGTCTTTCTGCCATTCCTGCCAGGATATCTATGTTGTGTTCATCGAAACAGGCCCAGGTTTCACACTGAGTGTATAAATACATTTAAAAACATATTAACTATATGTATTACTGTATTAGAGTGACATTTTGTGTTATTTTGGTTGGTGGTGTGCCCCAGGATTTTATAAATATAAAAAGTGTGCCACAGCTCAAAAAAGGTTGGGAAACACTGATCTGAGCCAACACTCAGATAATTTGGGATTTCCTGCCTTGATATTCTGGGATATAGGGCTGTGTGGAAGGGCCTCCACTTTTACCTTGTTCCCTTTCTTTCATAGAATCATAGAGTTGGAAGAGACCTAATGGGCCATCCAGTCCAACCCGCTGCCAAGAAGCAGGAAAATTGTGTTCAAAGCACCCCCAACAGATGGCCATCCAGCCTCTGTTTAAAATTCCAGGTAACTGCACAGTTTCACAGGTAATTCCTGGCACTTATATGGATTTACTTTGTTGCATATGAATTTCCTTACTGTTTAATCCTGCATCTGCAGGAGTAATGTCTGTGGTTTCACTTAAATGTGATTGTGGCGGCAGGGTTTCTTTGTTGCCATTTGCTCCCCTTCTTCCTTGTACCAAGCTCTTGGCTCTAGGCATTGGACTGGAGCCTCCAAAAATGATGAAAGGGGATCTGGGAGACCAGGCTGTCAGCACTGGACTCTTGAAATCAGTCCCTTCTTTGGTTGCTAAATCCGGTGGAAGGCTCAGGGCCCTTCCACACAGCCCTATATGCCAGAATATCATGGCAGAAAATCCCACATTATCTGAGTGTGGACTCAGTTCAAAGCAGATATTGCGGGATTTTCTGCCTTGATATTCCGGGATATAGGGCTGTGTGGAAGGGCCCTCAGCTGCCACTACATTTCTCCTAGCCAAAGAAGTAGACAATAAAGGAGAAGAACTGCTTGTTGGGGTTGAGGGTGAAGTCCATTCAAAGTCCTGGCACCATCTGTGGATATATAAGTCTTTAAGCTTGTCTTACTCTGCTTCTGTGAACCCCTCTAGATCAGGGGTGCTCACACCTTTCAGCATGGGAGCTACTGATTAAATAAATAAGAAAATAGTTATCCAAGTCTTTGGGACTTGGTTTTTATTTATATTTATTATTCATTTTTATTTATTTTATTTATTTATTTTATTTATAGGGGCTTCTTCCCCTCCCGCCCAGAAATGTGGCAAACGCCACAGGTTAAAACATAAAAACAGTTAAAAACAGTTAAAACAATTAAACAGCAAAATGCAATATAACAATAGCAGCAGGAGATTTATTTATATTTATTATTCATTTTTATGTACCGCCCTCCTTCCAGCAGGCTACCAACAGGTTGGCCTCTTCGTTTACATAAAATGAAGTTATAAAAGCATCAACATTTCAATTTAGATAACAACCAATATAAAACAGAGCATAAAAATACATCCAACCCACCTCCATTTCTGGAAAAAAGCCCGCTCCTTCCAGCACTGGGCCATATAAAATGCATCAACATTTCAATTTAATAACAACAATATAAAACAGACATAAAAATACATCCAACCACCCCATTTCTCCCACACTGCCATATTGCCACACATATTATCAACCAGAAAGTAAGAAGAGAGGCTTTTGAACTGCCAGGCCATTTAATACTCAGCAAGGTAAACAAAGGGGCATGCAAAAATACATCCAACCACCCCATTTCTCCCACATTTCCATATTCCCCAACATATATTTCTCAAGGAACAAAGCAAGCAGAGAGGCTTTGGTCCTAAAAGGCCATTTTTAAACATGAAAAATAAACAAAGAGACATGCCACAGAACAATCAAGCACCCACCCCAAAGTAAAAAGACCGACCTTTGAGATGCGGTAAGGAAATGACCCCAAAGCGTCCTTCTTCTCCTCCTCCGTCGTTACTCCTATTTCTATGCCGCCAGCATGCGTGCCGCCTCCAAGAGCTCACGAGAAGTCTGAGAGGCAGAATGGGCGCTTCTGCGCATGCGTGCGGGGCCAGCCATGCATCGCGTCATCCAGGCCCACCCCTTTGGCCTCCTACGACTCTGAGTGGCTGGAGAAGGATGGAGGGAGGAGGAGGAATCCAAAAGAGGGGGCCCATTCTGCCTCTTGGGCTCTGGAGCTTTTGGAGGGGGCGCACGAGCAGGGAGCGGGGAGGAGCAACGACGGAGGACTTCTTTGCAGTATGCAGGGGCGCGTGAAGAGGACAAACTGCAAAAAACCTGGTCAGGGGCCTGAAGATCACCAGGATGAGGCCCAAAGATCACCATTCTGATCCCGATCACCATTCTGAGCACCCCTGCTCTAGATCATAAACATTAGCTGGACTGAAGACCCACAGGTCACAGGTTCGAATCCGGGGAGAGCATGGATGAGCTCCCTCTGTCAGCTCCAGCTTCTCATGCGAGGACATGAGAGAAGCCTCCCACAAGGATGGTAAAACATCAAAACATCTGGGCATCCCCTGGGCAACATCTTTGCAGACGGCCAATTATCTCACAGCAGAAGCGACTTGCAGTTTCTCAAGTCGCTCCTGACACACATACAAAAAGAAAGAAAGAAAGACAATTGATGTCTTAAGCAATTTCTGTTTGCATCAGGAACAGGAAAATATTCATAAAAACTATGCTGCAAATCGTTCAAATAGTGTGCAATAAAATGTGTCTTCCACAGACAGCTTATCATAGATTGAATCCAGGAAAATTTGGGAGGTTTAGAAATGTCTCATAGTTTGGTTTGATAGGCAAAGACACCACAATTCCAACTACTGATATTTCATCACTGGTTCAACCTTCTCTTCAACTTGAAAAACTAACATTTCCTCCTTGAAGATGTCAGTTTACTCTATTTAAATGGTTGAAGAAACCTTACAGATATGTTATTTTACTAACCAGAAGAAATTATGTCAAGTGATCATTGAGGTGAAATTGCTGCTCTTTAAGGAACAATCTTATGTCACCTCTACATTCCCAAAACTGAGAAAAAACGTCACGGTGTGTCAGGATCCTATACTTTTGAAATTGTCTATGACCGTGAGCTTTGCTCACTCTTGAAGTCATCCAGTCTGACCCTATGGCATTAATAGCAGACTGGGCATTAAACCTTAAAAAGGCTTGGCCTCACATAATAAACCCCTAAAGAAACATACCAACACAAGGAGACAGAAAACGTAGGGTTAATTGGAATTTAAAGACTGAACAATCTGTTTAATTATCTAATAAGTTTCTACAAACGAAATAGCCATCCAAAAAGCTGGCTCCTAAATATATTGGACCTATTGTGATCAAGAGATTGCTCAATACAGTGACTGCTGATTGGAATCTTCCTAAAACCTATAAACATTTGCATATTATTTTTCATTTTAGCTGGTTGAAACCTGCAGCGGAGTCAATCCACCTCCGCCTTTGATGATTGACGGCAATCAACATTTTGAAATAGCTTAAATATTGAACTCTTGATTACATCATAAGACTTTGCAATATTTTGTCAAATGGAAACATTTCCCTTTAAGTGACTGTGAATGCGTCAGTGGCAAAGATGCCAAGAGTCTCTGCTTTGGGCCCTTCCACACAGCCACATAACCCAGAATATCAAGGCAGTAAATTCACAATAGCTGCTTTGAACTGGGTTATCTGAGTCCACACTGCCATATAATCGGATGTGGATTTTATACAGCTGCGTGGAAGGGGCATTTGAGGAGACAGTTTCATGCTAAATACACAGAAGAAACTAAACTATAGTTTGAAAAAGATGCACATATTATTTATATATTTACTGTATTTCTATTCCACCCTATCTCACCCCAAGGGGGATTCAGAGCGGCTTACAACTTGGCACAATTTGATGCCACATCAAAACATAAACATAAAAAATTATAAATACATTAAACATTAAATCATTAAACAATAACATATAAATACAATTAAAATAGGATTTAAAACAGCAAACCACATAGTCTGTAATCAAAGCCCATGACCAGGGCCGTAGCCATGGTTTTAGATTCGGTGGGTGGGGGGCTGAGTTTCATTGGGGGAGGGGCTGAGTCTGAGTGAGAGAGGATCTATCCTAGCAAACGTTTTGTATCATTATCCCAATACCCCCATGCATATGGGAAATATTGAGCATAGTGATCAGATCATGATATGAATACACACAACAGTTTAAATAAGTACCAGTAAGCCTTCTCGTGGACCACCCTGAGACTTTGGGGGGAGGGGGCTGAGCTCCTCCAGCCCCCCCCCCCCTTCCCGGCTACGTGCTTGCCCATGAGCCATTCCAGTTACAATCACAGTAATGCACAGCTATCTGTTGCATTGTAGCTAGTCTCTGAATGCCTGGCTACAAAACCAGGATTTTATTTGTTTTCTGAATGCTAAGTGGGAGGAGGCTGGTCTCACATCATTTGGAAGGGAGTTCCACAGCTAAGGGGCCACCAGTGGGAAGGCACCTGTGAAGGAGGTGGGACCGAGAGCAGGGCCTCCCCAGAAGATCTTGGCATCCATCCTGGTTCATAGAAGGAGATGCATTTGAACAGGTAAGCTGGTTCGGAACCGTTCAGGGCTTTATAGGCTAAAGCTAGCACTTTAAATTGTGCTCTGAATCAAATTGGCAACGTATTTTATTTGTACTGCAAAAAAACATAAAAGATCAATACAATATTTAAACTGAAGAAAAATGTTAACCAACCCTAAGTTTAAAGTTTAGGGCGGGGCCAGGTAAATGACTTTGGAGGACTGCGTCTGTCCCACAGGCCTTGGTTTGGAGACCCCTGCATTAGTGTGTCGGTTTCAATGTATAGATGTGTTGCACTAACATAAGGAGAAATGCCAAAAATCTTGGAAACATATGTTATTATCTGACAAATCATATATTTTTAAAGATATAAATGAAAGGTTTCCATGAGATATATCATGTACCCATTCATTTTGTTATTATGAGGCGTTGGTTTAATCTCCGGTTTGCTAGTAAAACTGAACTATTGAGTTGTGAAACGATGCATATCTAAAATTTGTGTCACCAACAGGAAATGTTTGGAAAGCTCTGGTCTGGACTGCACGGAGCGAGGAGTTGTTCAAGTAGCGGTGTCTACATTCAGGGGAAGCACAACACACTTATGTCCTGTAATGATGCCTCTAAATTAGTGGTTCTCAACCTATGGACCACAGCCCAGCAGTGGACCACAAGACTGAATATCTGGTCCGTAAACCTCCTTTCTCTTTATTCATTTATTTTATTTATTTTCTTTTCTTTCTGCTCCTTTCCAGAGAACTGGTCACACCTGCTTCTTTTGGTACTAATGTTGGAGAGTGGTCCCTGGTCAAAGTGGTCCCTGGTCAAGTGGGCCCCGGTTAAAGTGGGTCCTGGTCAAAGTGGGCCCTGGTCAAGTGGGCCCTGGTCAAAGTAGGCCCTGGTCAAAGTGGGCCCTAGTCAAGTGGGCCCCGGTTAAAGTTGGTCCTGGTCAAAGTGGGCCCTGGTCAAGTGGGCCCTGGTCAAAGTGGGCCCTGGTCAAAGTGGGCCCTGGTCAAAGTGGGCCCTAGTCAAGTGGGCCCCGGTTAAAGTTGGTCCTGGTCAAAGTGGGCCCTGGTCAAAAAACAAAGGTTGGGAACCACTGCTCTAAATTCTATGAGATAGAAATCCACTGAACTCCTTCAGTATGTTCCAGCAAAAGCATTTCACAATATTACTGAAAACAGAAGCAAGCAGGCTGCCCTGTGGTTTTGTGGCAAATTACATACATGCACATGTGGCAATTATGTAACTGAACATATATTACTAATATACGGCAAACATGATGCAGCTAGGAATTTGGGGAAGCAGGGCTTGAAGCCACTCAGGCTTGCAAACCCACTGAGTGACTTTGGGCAAATCACACTCTCTCAGCCAAAGAAGCCAGCGATCATTAAAGAAGGTAACATTCTACCTGGAGGTTGAAGGTTGTATCTTGAAGTGTAGGGATTATGTCGAATAATCAAAGGTCCAAAAATATTATTGTAGTACCTGCCTTCTGGCTGTCATGAAATATTTGGATATATGGATTAGACAAGTTACATTTATATTATGCTGAAGAAACTTATCTGGAATTTATCTCCCAGATAGTTGTGACTTCTGTCATGCACTTGTTGTGTGCATTCAAGTTGTTTCTGATTAAAGCTGGATCTACACTTCCCTATGATCCAATCCCAGATTATCTGGCAGTGTAGACCAGGCATGGACAAACTTCGGCCCTCCAGGTGTTTTGGATTTCAACTTCCAGAAACTCCAGACACCTTCCTAGTTGTTAAGAATTGTGGGAGTTGAAGTCCAAAACACCTAGAGGTCCAAAGTTTGCCCATGCCTGGTGTAGACTCATATAATCCAGTTCAAAGCAGATAATCTGGGATCAGATCCTGGAATATAGGGCAATGCAGATCCAACCTTAGATGAATAGATCATGGGACTTTCTTGGCAAGAGTTCTTCAGATAGATTTTTCAGTTTTCTCCCGCTGAGACTGAAGCTGGATTCACAGTGCCATATAATCCAATTATCAAAGCAAATAATTCAGATTATCTGCTTTGAACTGGATTATATGGGTCTACACTGCCATATGATCCAGTTCAAAGCAGATAATCTGGATTTTTAGATGGGGTCTGAGAGAGTATGACTTGCCCAAGGTCACTGAGTAGGTTTCCATGAGCTGAACTGGACTTCAACCTCATCCACAGAATATAATCAAAGCTCAAACCACTATGTCATGCTAGTCTTTTCCAGCTACGTATTTTTTATTTATTTATTTATTTATTTATTGGGTATCTATGCCGTCACTCCCGGAGGGCTCGGGGCGGCTCACAAGCGCCGGGTAAAACACGATAAAAACATAGCAACAGTTAAAACACGGCAGTTAAAATACAACATAACACAGTAGAGGTTAAAACCATGTGTGTAAAGTACAACACTACAGGTGACAGAGCGGGCTGTGCGCAGGCAAGACCTACAGGCTAAAAGCCAGCTGGAAAAGATAGGTCTTGCATGCCAGTCTAAAGGGAAGCAAGTCCTGAATGGCGCGCATTTCCGCGGGGAGGGCGTTCCACAACATGGGCGCAATACTGGAGAACGCACTCCTGCGGGTTGCAGTCAACCTCGCGAGCTTCACAGAGGGGACATCCAAGAGGTTGGTATCCTCCGACCGCAGTGATCTCATGGGACAATATGGAGAGAGATGGTCCCTCAGATACGCTGGCCCCAGACCGTGCAAGGCCTTAAAGGTAAGAACCAACACTTTGAAGGTGATCCGGTGCACAATTGGCAGCCAGTGCAGATCCCACAAGGTAGGTGTTATATGACTACCAGCTGGTGTTCCAGACAGGAGTCGGGCGGCAGAATTCTGCACCAGCTTGAGCTTCCGGGTCACCGACAGAGGAAGGCCAACATAGAGCGCATTACAGTAGTCTAGTCTCGAGATGACCGTGGCTTGGATCACCGTGGCTAGGTTGTTCCGGGATAGATAGGGGGCCAGCCGCCTCGCCTGTCTAAGATGGAAAAAAGCAGACTTGCTGACCATGGAGACCTGGGTCTCCATGGTCAGCTGGGAGTCCAAGTGGACTCCCAGGCTCTTTACTAAAGGTGATGGGCATAGCGCCACACCGTCCAGGGTCGGAAGCTGGACATCCCCACCACCCGGACGACCCAGCCACAAGATCTCCGTCTTCACTGGATTCACCCTCAACCTACTGGCTCGCAGCCATCCAGTAACAGCTTCGAGGCAGCGTTGGAAATTATCAGGGACGGTTCGAGGCCTGCCCTCCATCCTCAGAATGAGCTGAGTGTCGTCAGCGTACTGGTGACACTCAAGCCCAAAACTCTGTACCAGCTGTGCAAGCGGCTGCATGTAGATGTTAAATAACAGAGGGGAGAGGATGGCCCCCTGAGGGACTCCACAAACTAATGGGGAGCCCTCGGAGACCTCCTCACCCCTCCTCACTCGCTGGGACCGCTGATGGTGGAAGGAGGTCAGCCATTTCAGGGCTGTCCCCCTCACTCCAGCCATGGCCAGGTGGTGGGTCAAAAGATTGTAATCGACTGTGTCAAACGCTGCCGTGAGGTCCAATAACACGAGCAGCGCAGACCCGCCTTAGTCGAGCTGGCAACGGAGTTGGTCTGTGATGGATATGACTTGTTTGTAAGATATGACTTATTTCATTTAATCATAATATTAAAGATGCCGAGCAAGACTAATGAGTTCATTGTTTTCGATACTGATATCCCTTCATCAGTGCTGAAACAGTGCTGATGGAGAAACCTGGGCTTTCATCAGCTCAGAAGGTTTAGGGAAGTAAGGCAAAGGTGATTTGAAAAAATTACATAATGGAGTAAACATTACTTAAAATCACCTTGACATTGGTTGGGCTTTCGGGGCCCACCTCTCAAGGAATCCCTAGGACCTAGGTCCTACAAAGTGACAACTGGAAGCTGACCCCAGATCCTGGAGCCACACTAGAAGACTTATTTATTTATTTATTATTCGGTCTTTTATGCCGCCACTCCCTGAGGGCTCGGAGCGGCTCACAACATAGTAATATAGACAACATAACAGTATAAACCCCAAAATAACAAATTAAAACAATTATACACAGAATTTAAAAAATTCAACATTCAAATGCCAGCTTGAACAGATGGGTTTTACAAGCCCTGCGGAAGGTCAGCGGATCCTGCAGGCCACGTACTTTGGGTGGCAAAGCATTCCAGGGTGATGGGGCCACAGCGGAGAAAGCTCTACGTCTAGTTGATGTTAGGCGGATGGTTTTAAACTGGGTACTTCCAGTAAGTTTAAGTCCTCTGGAGTGATCGCTGGGGCTGGTAGAAGATAAGACGGTCCCTCAGATACACCGGTCTGGGAACATACAAGGCCTTGAAGGTTAGTACCATCACCTTGAAGGTGATCCGGTGCTCTATCGGTAGCCAGTGGAGCTGCTGTAAAATAAGTGTTGTATGACATCTCACTGGAGCCCCTGTGAGAAGTCAGGCAGCAGCATTCTGGATGAGCTTAAGTTTCCGGATCACCGACAAAGGTAGGCCGATGTAAAGGGCGTTCCAGTAGTCTAGTCTTGAGATGACCATGGCCTGGATCACTGTGGCCAGATTGTCCCTGGCCAGACAGGGCGCCAGCCGCCTAGTCTGCCACAGATGGAAAAAAACGGTTTTGCTGACCATGGAGACCTGGGTCTCCATTGCCAGCAAAGGCTAGACTCTTTACTAAAGGTGATGGGCGTAGTGCCTCGCCATCCAGGGTAGGCAGCTGGACTACCCCACTGTCTGGGCGACCCAACCACAAGATCTCCATCTTTGCTGGATTCACCTTCAACCTGCTGGCACATAATGGCTTCAAGGCACTGATGGAAATTTGTGGGTACGGAATCTGGACGGCCTTCCATCCTCAGAATGAGGTGGGTATCGTCAGCATACAGATAACATTCCAGCCCAAAACTTCGAACCAGCTGAGAAAGTAGTCACATGTAGATGTTAAATAACAAAGGGGAGAGGACGGCCCCTTGAGGGACCCCACAGTTTAGTGGGGATCTCTCGGAAACCAAGCCTCCCCTTTCCAGTCTCCATTAATGTCTAGATCCTCCAGCATGACTCTATGGCCAGCTTCTGGCAGAAGAATAATTACATCCACAAAAGTCAAAACCAACAAATGTGAAAGGCTGACTGCAGCTGGCTCTACACTGCCAAATAATGCAGTTTGAACCACTTTTTATGGTCAATGTAGACAAGGCATGGGGAAGCTTCAGCCCTCCAGCTCTTCAGTTGGTATAGGCTGTTAAGAATTGTGCAAGTTTATTTATTTTATTTATTTATTAAGTTCGGCTTAATATACCGCTCTCTCTGGCGCCCAGAGCGGTTCACAAAATTAGTGCAAATAAAACAAGTGAAACACATTAAAATACAATAAAACAGTTAAAAACACCTGAATTAAAACAATTTGCCAGCCAATAGCAGTAGTTAGCAGTGGCATGCTAACAACGAACCCATAGGTGCCGATAGTGGCAGTTGGCTATGGGCCGAATGCCTGCCTAAACAGCCATGTTTTTACTGCTCTGCGGAACGGCAAGAGAGCCCGGATGGCCCGGATCTCTTCGGGGAGGCCGTTCCACAAAGCTGGCGCGGCTGCGGTAAACGCCCTCCGGCGTGTAGTAGCCAATCTGCAAACCCTGATATTAGGCACATCCAAAAGGTTAAGTCCCTCTGAGCGCAGTGATCTCCTGGGCACATAAGAGGTAAGCTGCTCCTTCAGGTACACTGGCCCCAAACCATATAAGGCCTTGAAAGTTAGAACTAACACCTTGAAGATTACCCGGAATTCAACTGGAAGCCAGTGCAGTTCGCGCAGGAGTGGGGTCACATGGTCGGATCTTAAGGCTCCCGAGAGCAGACGCGCTGCAGCGTTCTGCACCAGCTTAAGTTTCCGGATTGCCGACAAGGGTAGGCCAATGTACAGCGCATTACAGTAATCGAGCCTCGAGATGACCGTGGCTTGGATCACCGTGGCCAGGTCGCAGCGGGAGAGGTAAGGAGCCAGGCGTTTTGCCAGACGCAGATGGAAGAAGGCTGTCTTGCAGGCGCAGGCAATCTGCTCCTCCAAGTTGAAGTCCAAAACACCAGGAGGGCCGAAGTTTGCCCATGCCTGGTGTAGATCCATATAATGCAGTTCAATGCAGTTCAAATGGTGTTATTTGGCAGCATAGATCCAGCCTATGTTTAATTTCCAAGAGTTCTCAAATTTTGCCTTTAAGAGTGATGAATTAATGTCAGGCTACAAACAACTGAGAATCATGAAGGTTAAGGAAAAAAACCAACAGTATACTTCTGTGTATGTGCAGATTGCTTCCCCCTTCATCATTATGCAATTTCTTTCATAGTGGAGCACTGCAGAGTCTATTAAGACTACAAATTGATGCGTCTCTTATATTTTAAATGAAAGTTGAACAACTTTGTATTCTCACAAGTGTCATAGCCCTGTTCCAAATCTCACTGTCCATCCGACAATTGTCTGGAGAACCACGGAGTCCTGATTCCCAGCATGCACTTGGTTGTTGTGATCCAACATGCTAACCCAGCATCTCCATGGAAACCAGTCATGGACACAAAGAGGCCATGGCACATTTATCATTATATATAGTATTTATCATTATATATTGACTCTGTCGTATTATATGGAGGAAACCTAGCAACGTCTGGAAGGCTGAGGTGAGAGACAGGACCCATTCCCACTTACAATATAAAGGAGAGGAATGCCCTGCCCAATGTACCTGGGCATATTTTCATAAGTAGGTAAAGGTAAAAGCTTCCCCTGACATTAAGTCTACTCGTGTCCGACTCTGGGGGTTGGTGCTCATCTCAATTTCTAAACCAAAGAGCCGGTGTTGTCCATAGACAACTCCAAGGTCATGTTGCTACATGACTGCATGGAGCGCCATTACCTTCTCGCAGAAGCAGTACCTATTGATCTACTCACATTTGCATGTTTTCGAACTGCTAGGTTGGCAGAAGCTGGGCCTAACAGCAGGAGCTCACCCCGCTCCCTGGATTCAAACTGCCAGCCCTTCAGTCAGCAATTTCAGCAGTTCAGTGGTTTAATCTGTTGTGCCACCAGGCTTATTTTCATACTTGACCAGATTTGTTGTATGGGTTGCTGAATAACATTTCTCTCTGGACAGCTTAAACCAGGCATGGGCAAACTCCAGGTGTTTTGGACTTCAACTATCAACATTCCTAATAGCTGGTAGGCTGTTAGCAATTGGGGAAGTTGAAGTCCAAAACACCTGGAGGGCCCAAAATTGCCCATGCCTGTCTTAAATCCAAAAAATGCTACAAATACCATTGATCTTTATTTATTTAGTCTATTTATATCTCACTTAATTTCAAATAATGGCACTTGAAGTAGCTTGTTGGAATGCAATACAGGTTAAGCATCCATTATCAAGAAATCTGACGTCCAAAATACTCCAAAATTGTCCACATGGTGTTTCTGAGAGAATGACACTTCTGCTCTCTGATGGTTCAAGGTACATAAACCTTGCTAGAACCTCTTTGGAAGGGATGGGAGCCAGAAACTTGCACAATTTATTTTAAGTGCATATAGAAACCCAGGGTTAATTCACCATGCCAGTGATATTGGGCCCATTATTGTTAAGTGGGCCAACCCAAGACTCTTGGCCCACAGGTCTGGCTATCTCAATAGGAGTGTAGTCTCAAGGGAAGTAACACTCCCCACTCTTTTTTTGCTTTGGTCAGACCTCACCTGGAATAACACCATGTTCAATTCTGAGCACCACAATTCAAGAAGGATTTTGGCAAGCTGGAAGGTGTCCAGAGGAGGTTTGAAGACCAAAACAATCAAAGGTTTGAAGGCCAAGCCCTATGAGAAATGAATTAGCAAGCTATGCATGTTTAGCCTTTTGAGAGGAGGCATGGTAACCAAGTTCAAATATTTGAATGGCTGTCATATTGAAAAAGGAGCCAGATTATTTTCTGCTGCTCCAGAAACTAAAATCGAGCAATGGATTCACATTGCAGGAAATAAGATTCTACCTAAACATTAGGAAGAACATCCTGAAAGTAAAAACTAAAGGTTTTAAAGCAAAGGCTGGATGAGTATCTGTCAGGAATACTTTGATGGTGCCCTTTGATGGGGTTAGACTGGATGGCCCTTGGGTTCTCTTCCAACTCTATGAATCTATGATTTAAGGGGCTGGAAAAGGTGATGTGGTATACATGCACCACTAATGATGAATCCTGCAAACTAATGATTAAGTCAGTCCATGTTTTTCTATGGTGAAGCAACTATATGTGGCCCGTTGTAATGACGTTTGAGCAAGTTTTGAAGTTCATCCGCTTCCTTCTTGCCTAAGATCCTTCCAATTTCATAAAGCCATTGACTCCTTCCAATGACTAATTGTAAATAGTTCTTTTTGTAATGACACCACATAGTCAATTCAGTTTTTCTTCTTTCTTTTTCCTTATGTTATGAGGCCTTCTCATTATCCTTCTTTTCCCTTCCTTCCTTCCCTCCCTCCTTTCAGTTCCTGATGGTTTTCTTATCACCCACCGATCCACCTTTTCCACACACAAAAAAAGAAGTTTTGACTGGAGGGTATCATAGGAAAACTGATACTCCAGAACATTTCTAGGAACATGGTAATGGTAAGAATGGAGGCGGTGGTGATGAAGACAAAAACAAACACAGAAAACCTTCAAAAGTGAGAACGTCAAGTTGAAGAACAGGGGTATGTGTGTACATTGAAAACAGAAAGATGATGGCATACATTGCTGCTTCCTCTCCTCTATCAAATTCTTGTTACATCTTTACTTTCTTTTCCATTGTAAAACTAAGGAAAGCATGGACCACTATTATCCATTAGAAGTATTCTAAACTATCAACTGCTAAGAATTAGCCCAACAGCAGTTGCCACTGAGCATTCCCAGGAATAATAACGACTGCCTGAAATCTGTCCTAGGCACACTTACTTGGGATAGAAGTGCCCTCTATGTCAGTGGTTCTCAACCTGTAGGTCCCCAGGTGTTTTGGTCTACAACTTCAAAAAATCCCAGCACGTTTACGAGCTGTTACGATTTCTGAGAGTTGAAGGGCTATACATCTGGAGACCTATGGGTTGAAAACCATTGATCTAAAGACTTTACACTTTCTGCTTGGTAGTTTTATTTTCTCAATTTTCTATGCCCAATAAAAGAAAAAAACCCCACATCATTTCCCTATAAAATGATATTGCCTGCCCACCCCCGAAATAAGAGACAAGACAACATTGATTGGGTTCAAATTGAGCAACTTTTATTTTAAATTGTTACCCATTTAACTGTCCTTAACCTTAACTCAAGGGGTGACAGGAATTTGGTGTAACCAATTCAGGTAGCCTACCTACCCGGCTTCAATAATAATTTGCAGGCGAAACACCTGGGTTGCCTGGCTATCAACCAGGGCAACCCGTTAAGGGAAATGAGTGTGAGGTCTGGTCCCAAGATATTGGGACCAGCCTCCTCCCATTCCAGGCCATTTAAATGCACTTCACCCATCAACTGGAATTGTAGGTGAGTAATAACATGATGGCCTTCACCCCTAAAGGGGGGGGGGGGGTGCCTCAGGTGCACACCAATATATGGGGATTTCCCTCTCTATTTTCCGCTAAGCCTATTTATTTATCCTCACTCCCTTCTAACTCCTAAACAGAAAAGGGGGGTAGGCGAAAAAAAACCCTGGCCCTAATGGCAAATAGACGGGGAAAAAACTCCTCCCCAGTTCCAACAGGCAACCAGACAGATACTGTTAATGGGCGGGAGTGGTGGGTCAAGTTCCGACGACGGAATGAGCAACTGGGGCTGCCTTCCAGTCTGAAAGGCCATGCCCCCATCTGGAACCTCCCCCTTTCTTCCGTCGTGGGAGGGAGGTAAATCTCCTTCCTCCCAACATGCACTGGGGGAAGGCGTCACTCTTCTAATTTACCCCCCCCCCCAGTCTTTCTTGAAGTTGATTAGATATTTTTTCTTAATCAACATCAGAATTTTTTTGGGACATGAGAGAAGCCTCCTACAGGATGGTAAAACATCTGGGTATCCCCTGGGTACTGTCCTTGCAAATGGCCAATTCTCTCATATCAGAAGCGACGACAGTTTCCCAAGGAACTTCAATGCTTTCCAGTAAAGACGCTACAGAACTGCTGCTTCTTCCAGTGGTAGTTTATTGAAGACACAAAACCTATAAAGCTGAAGCACCCGCTTCCCATCACCACAATCCTTATATACTAATCCCTCCCCCATGCAATGCCTGGAGAGGGTTGCATCCTGACTCAGCAATCCCAGTGAGCCTTTGCATTACCCAGAGTTCCCTGGGTATTACATCATACCCCAGAGTCTTATCTAGACCAAAGGTCATAGTCCCAGTATATTCAACTGCAAAGAAATAGAGCAAAGTTCATGGTTGAGTCATCTCTCTCTGACTCAGCAACTCAGGTGAAAGTAGTAGGCTCATGGCAGGCTGGGATCTGTCTCTGGCCCCAGGCATAGAGATTCTAGCCCTGACACATTCCTGACATGAAAAAAAAACCTGGATTACAACTCTCGCAGCCACTGAGTGATTATATAAAGTTGTACTCTAATGTTTGAAAGGCCATAGGTTGTCTACTTCTACTTTAGTTAGAGACTACAATAATGTATCGTAATGTGACTTCCAGAGGATGGCAATGTCTGACCAAAGCTGCTCCCAGAAGCTCCATGAGAAGGAGCTATGAATGCAAGTTCCAGCCAGTGGATCTAGAAGTAAAAGCGGGGATTACCCATAACCCCCCTCCCAAAAAATCTAACTACCTGTGCTGTGATCACAGAAACTAAGCAGGCAAATGCAAAAAAAAAAAAGCAGGGAAGTTCCTGTAAGGCCAATGAGTCTGCCATCATGTTTTCTTTAATTATGTTTTATTCTCATTCAGTGATTAGAATGAGTCCCGGTGGCGCAATGGGTTAAACCCTTGTGCTGCCAGGGTTGCTGACCGAGAGGTCAGTGATTCGTATCCGGGGAGAACCGGTTGGCAGGGGGTCCAACATCTGGGCGTCTCATGGGCAACGTCCTTGCAGATGGCCACTTCGTTCTCATCAGAAGCATGTGAAAAGGAGGTGGGAACATTTTACCATATGTGGTGGACATGTCCTAGGGGCGAATTTGTTCTGGAGGAAAATACATGAAATATGTGAAAAAATATTGAAAATAAAATTTAGTAGGAAGCCAGAATACTTTCTGTTAGGCTTAACAGATGAAGAGATGAACTTAGATTTGAACCAAGATATTTTATTTACATATTTGACTACCCCTGCCAGAATGGTATACGCCAGGGCTGTCCAACTGGCGGTCCGGGGGCCGTATACAGCCCCCCAGCCCCTTCCCTACAGCTCCCTAAGCTTTTTAATAAAAAATAAAAACTGAAAAATGAAATAAATAATAAAAAATTTTAAAAACCCTACTTCCAGGTTCGGAGCAAGTATCGCGAGAATACGCAATCCACACAGGATTTCGCTGTCAATGCGAGATCACGCCGGCGTTGACAGCGAAATCCCGTGTGGATTGCGTATTCTCGCGATACTCTTCGGCTACTCTACTACTGCAGTGTTTCTCAACCAGTGTGCCGTGAGCGATCATCAGGTGTGCCGTGGGAAATTGGAACCTCCAGGGGGGGGGGGGGGGGGGGAGTCTAGTGTGTTGAAGTATAAAAACCCTAAGAAACCTACCTTGATAAAGGCACAAAATTACAAACACTCCCCCCCCCCCGTTGTCTACTTGGTCTCTCCCTCTCCATGCATTGGGAAGGCCCGCCTCCCTTTCCCCAAGTAGAGACCTCCTCTTGCCACCTGGGGGTTCTGTGTGGGAAGTTTGGCCCAGTTCTATCATTGGTGGGGTTCAGAATGCTCTTTGATTGTAGAGGAACTATAAATCCCAGCAACTACAACTCCCAAATGTCAAGGTCTGTTTCCCCTGAACTCCATCTGCGTTCACATGTGGGCATATTGAGTATTCATGCCAAGTTTGGTCCTGATCCAACATTTTTTGAGTCCACAGTGCTCTCTGGCTATAGGTGAACTACAACTCCAAAGCCCAAGGTCAGTGCCCACCAAACTCTTATAGCATTTTCTCTTGGTTATGGGAGTTCTGTGTGGGAAGTTTGTGTCTTTCTGCCATTCCTGCCAGGATATCAATGTTGTGTTCATCGAAACAGGCCCAGGTTTCACACTGAGTGTATAAATACATTTTAAAACATATTAACTATATGTATTACTGTGTGAGAGTGTCATTTTGTGTCATTTTGATTGGTGGTGTGCCCCAGGATTTTGCAAATGTAAAAAGTGTGCCGCGGCTCAAAAAAGGTTGGGAAACACTGTACTACTGGATCGCTGAGGCCCACAGACGCGATTAGGACCTACTTCGACTCAGTTGGTCGTCGCCTCTCTCGTCGTCCGGGTACTCCTGGATCCTGTGCATTTGGAAAAGGTAGGCCGAAGCAGGGGGCTCCTCATTCCCTCCCCCCATCTCCCCTCATGTATTAAATCTAAAATTAAATATATTTAAAGATGAAATAAGGGGAGATGGGATACATTAAAATAAGGGGGGAGGGGAGGATGGAATTAAATATATTTAATATTAAATAAAAATAAGGGGAGAGGGAGGATGGAATTAAATATATTTAATAGTAAATTAAAATAAGGGGAGAGGGCGCTGGGGGAGAGGGCGGGGGCGTAGCCGGGGGCAGACCCTATGGCCCCCCAGGTCATCAGTGACCAGAATTCAGGCCCCTGGGCCGGTAGAAGTTGGACAGCCCTGGTATACGCAAAAAAATGGAAACAAAAAGATTTACCCACAATGGATGAATGGCTAAGAAAAACTGATGAAATAAAAAATATGGACAAATTAACTTTTGCCTTGAAAACATCTTACGGAAGACCCATTAAGAGAACAGATTGGAATTTATATGAGAAATTCAAAGAAAACTACAAAGAGTAAGAAAAGATGCAAGACAAAGGATATTCCCTAAATAGTCGACGAGGATAAATGAGAATAATTTAAAAGAAGCAGCCGAAGGACAGAAATTAAAGAAACAAAAAATAAGGACCAACATGCAGTAAAAGAAGATTTGGAAGTCAGAAACTCCCCTTCCCCTCCAGATCTCCCTAAATCTTACCTTACCCACTCCAATTACCCTTTTCCATACCCGATTCATCCCTATGTTTTTTCCAACCCAACACTATTAGATAGAATGTTTTGTTTTTAATGTATATATGGAAAAAAACTTGGAAATAAAAATTATATAATAAAAAAAAGAAGCAACTTGCAGTTTCAATCAATCAATCAACTTTACTTCTTATGAGTCGCCCTCCACCAAAGGTGCTCTGGGTGACTTACACAATTAAAATAAACAGGTTACATAGTCACAGCTTGTTACTTAACAATCATAGGCTCTTCTGAAGAGCCATGTCTTAAGTGCCCCTAAAAATGTATGTAGATCAGGAGTGGCTCTTTGGTCTGGCGGCAGGGAGTTCCACAAGATTGGGGCTACAATGGAGAAGGATCTCTGTCTTGTGGGCTCCAAACGTACCTCTCTAGGGCCAGGGACACAGAGAAGATTCTCCTGAGCTGACCGTGGCAGTCTCTGGTGGTGGAGTGGCATTAAACGGTCTCTTAGATATGAGGGACCCTGACCTCGAAAGGCCTTGAATGCTAGGACCAGAGTCTTATAGAAGACTCTGTGTTCAACCGGCAGCCAATGCAAGCGCTGTAGGGACGGCGTTATATGGCACCTCATTGATGTTCTTGTGAGGAGTCTAGCGGCTACATTTTGCACAATTGGGATCTTACGAATTGCTGCTCGAGGTAAGCCCACATACAAAGCATTGCAGTAATCCAGCCTCGAAGTAACCGTGGCGTGGATTACCGTACCCAGCGCCTCTGTTGGCAAATAAGACGCCAATTGCCTCACTTGGCGTAGATGAAAGAAGGCCCTTTTACTAATGGAGGCAATCTGGGCTTCCATCATCATTTTGGAATCCAGGATAACACCAACACTCTTCACAGTGGGAGATGGAGCTAACAGTTCCCCTTCAAAAGATGGTAATAGACCAACCAATTCTGATGGGCGGCCAGGCCACAAGATTTCAGTTTTTGCTGGATTTACTTTCAATTTGTGGGCACGTAGGCATCTTGTCACCGCTCTAAGACACCAGGTGAAGTTATCCCGTACTGAAGTTTCTCAAGTCGCTCCTGATATGAAAAAAAATAGTTTGTACATTTCTGCTAGTTCACACATCTTCGTAAGCCAATTTTCTTATGTTAGGTTGATTGCTTCCATCTTTGAGCACAGATGGAGTTGATTATTTAACATCTCTAGTAGATAAGAGTTCAGCTTTCATCATAAATTTAACTTTAGTACCTACTGAGAACTTTAAAAATCAAATCTGTGAATAATCAGACCTCACAACCTCTGAGGATGCCTGCCATAAATGCAGGCTAAATGTCAGGAGAGAATGCTTCTAGAACATGGCCATATAGCCCGAAAAGCCTACAACCACCCAGTGGTTCTGGCTGTGAAAGCCTTCGACAATCAGAGTTTCATTATTGGGGGAAAGGTGGGATAAAACGAAATAATAAATCCACAAAATTGAAACCTGCAAATATGGAGGGCCTGCAGAGATAAGAACATAAGAACATAAGAAGAGCCATGCTGAATCGGGCCTCAGCCCATCTAGTCCAGCATTCTGTGTCACACAGTGGCCCACTAGTTGTACACAGGGATCTCTAGCAGAAAAGAGGGCAAAACCCTCACCTGCTCCTGACCCCCCACAACCAGTACCCGGGGAAAATCCTGCCTGCCTCCATCAACACAGAGGTGGCACTTGGATGTCCATTTCAGTAACTACTGATTCCCTTGGTATCCATGAATCTGTCTAATCCTGCCTTGAAGCTGTCCAGGCTGACAGCTGTCACAACCTCCTCTGGAAGTGAGTTCCATAACCCAATGACCCTCTGGGTGAAGAAATATTTCCCTTTATTAGTCCTAACTTTCCTACCTTGGAGCTTCAGGGAGTGCCCCCTAGTCCTAGTGTTGGGTGACAGAGAAAATATTTTTCTTTATTCACCTTTTCTATCCCATGCATGATTTTATACACTTCGATCAAGTCACCTCTAAACGCCGTCTTTCAAGGCTGAAAAGACCAAGGCGTTGCAACCTGATTTCATAAGGGAGCTGCTCCATCCCTTGGATCATTTTTGTTGCCCTTCTTGTACCTTTTCCAGTTCCGTTATATCCTTCTTAAGGTGCGGAGACCAGAATTGTACACAGTACTCCAAATGTGGCCTTACCATAGATTTGTAGAGAGGCAATACAACATTTGCCGACCTATTTTCGATTCCCTTCCTGATCATGCCAAGCATAGAATTTGCTTTTTTCGCTGCTGCTGCGCACTGGGTTGACATCTTCATTGAGCTGTCCACCAAAACCCCAAGATCCCTTTCCTGGTTTGTCTCGGAAAGCTTTGACCCCATCAATTGGTAGGTGTAGTTGGGGTTCTTTGCCCGATGTGCATGACTTTACACTTGTTTAGGTTAAAATGCATTTGCCACTTTGTTGCCCATTCACTCAATTTCGAGAGATCTTTCTGGAGCTCTTTACAATCAGATTCATTTTTAACTACCCTGAACAATTTAGTGTCGTCTGCAAACTTTGCTACCTCAGAATTCACTCCTACATCCAGGTCATTAATGAATAAATTAAAAGTAACGGCCCCAAAACTGAACCTTGGGGTACGCCACTTCTCACCTCTTTCCACCCAGAGAAATGTCCGTTTATTACCACCCTTTGTTTCCTACAGTTTAGCCAGGTTCCAATCCAGGACAAGACCTGTCCTCTGATTCCATGGCTGAAGAGCTTATTTAGGAGCCTTTGGTGAGGGACTTTGTCAAAAGCCGTTTGAAAGTCAAGGTAAACAATATCGACTGGGTCCCTTTATCTATGTGTTTATTTACACCCTCAAAGAATTCTATCAAGTTAGTAAGACATGATTTGCCTTTGCAGAAACCATGTTGATTTTCCTTCAGCAATGCCTGTTCTTCTATGTGCTTCGTAATTTTTTCTTTAATAATGGTTTCCATCACTTTGCCTGGAACTGAGGTTAGACTAACTGGCCTATAATTTCCTGGATCACTTCTGATCCTTTCTTGAAGATCGGAGTTACATTTGCCTCCCTCCAGTCCTCGGGTACAGTGCCTGATCTTAGAGAAAGGTTATATATTTTGGCCAGAATTTCAGCAATTTCACACTTGAGTTCCTTAAGAACTCTGGGGTGGATGCCATCTGGCCCTGGTGATTTATTGACATTTAGTTTAGTAAGGCATGTGAGAACATCTTCCTTGTGTATCTCTATCTGGTTTAATTCATTTAATTTCCTCCCTGAAAAAACTGACTCAGCTACAGGCATATGTTGTCTGTCCTCCTGTGTGAAAACGGAGGCAAAGAAGTCGTTTAGCCGCTCAGCAATCTCCTTGTCTTCACTTATTGTCCCTTTCTTACCATTTTCGTCAAGTGGCCCAACTGCTTTTCTAGTTGGGTTTCTACTTCTGATGTACTTAAAGAAGTTTTTGCTATTTTTTTTAATATTCTTAGCTATATGTGCCTCAAAATCTCTCTTGGCTTTCCTGACGGTTGCAGGAAGATACACAAGTCATAGAAGTATAGAGTCAGAAGAAACCACAAGATGTCAAACAGCATTGATGGCCTTATAATGGCCACATTCTACCTTCTTTCAGCTTATTAGTCTTTGCTGTTCTTGACTTGCTGCCTTCCAATCTTATGAGTCGCTTTTCCCTTAGAGTTCTTCTTCCAGTTTTTCTTTCATGATTCAGCAGTTCTATTGCCCATGTGCATGTATGACTATCAGGTATGTTGACATACATTCACCCCTCTCCCATCCCCAGACGTATGCAACCAAAGGAAGTTGCTTTCCCTATGGGCGGAGGCACAGCCCTTTAAGTAACTCCTACAGCTCTGGTTTATCTAGTCCTCAAGGCTTTATAATCCAGGCAGTGTCCTTAGACACCAAAGCTGTGAGGTTCGGAGAGGAGCCGCTTTCTTCCTGACGGAGCCAAAGCCAAACTCAGGTATATAATTGGTTAGGCAGTTTATTACAAAAGCTGTTGAATAGGCACATTGGGGTAGCTATGGAATAGCTGAGAAGGTGATGCTAATTTGATTGGTAAAATGAGGGATGCTGGATTTACACAGCAAGTCTTATACCATGTCAAATTATCTGACATATTATCTAGTACTTTTTAAAACACTGGTGACAAGAGTCCCAGGTAAGAATTGTTGTGTGGGCCTTTTCTCTGGAGATGTTGGAGTTGAATCTGAGATTTCTTTGCGCAAAGCTACTGCTGAACTTCTACCGCTGAACTGTAGTCAATGGCCGAACAGTTTAACACGTAAGATCAAATTGGACAATAGCTTTGTGGGAGAACCTGTAACCAAAAGCAGTTTGCTCTTATGATCCAGAGAAGAGGGCAAATGCTGCTCTTCAAGGAGGTGTTCTGGGTTGACCAGGAACTCCCTTGAACCTCTAAAGCAGTTGTTTCTCTGGGTGTTTGGGACTCCAACTCCCAGAAGCCCTGGCTAGCTGGTCCAATGGTAAGGGATTATGGGATATGAAGTCTACAATACCCGGAGGGCCAAAGGTTGGACACCACTGTTCTAAGGGTTTGCTGGGAGATATCCTGTTCAGAGCAGCTATAGAAGGAGCGCAGCTGGTGGGGACGAGAGACAGGGCCTTCTCTGTGGTCGCCCCTCGGCTGTGGAACCAAGTGATGCCAGATCTGCCCCCCCCCCTCTGTTGTCCTTTAGGAGGCTGGTGAAGACCTGGATGTGGAACCAAGCCTTCCCAGAATAGGCTGAGACTGGCTATTGTCTGAATGTATGACCACGTTTACAGATTGAGTGGAATTGTTTTAATGGCGATGTGGCTTTATGCTGGGTTTTTATGTATTTTAATATGTTGTTGTAGTTGTTTTAAATTGTATAGCATTGAATCTTTGCTGTTATGCCGGTCTAAGTCCCTCGATAGAGGTGAGAAGGTCAGGGTACAAAAGTTTTAAATAAATAAATAAATAAATAAGGAGTGGTGGTAAAATTAAGCAATGCCACCTATTTCCAGAGATAACCCCTGAGCTTAAACATCATTAAGCTCACCAAGTTGAGCAACTGCTTTGCTGTTTTAGTGTCCTATTGCCTATTGTTTAAATTGCTGTTTTATGGTTTTATTATCTTACTGCTTATTATTAACCACTGCTTTTATTGTTTTATTGGATGTTGTGATGTTGTGAACTGCCCCGAGCCTCCGAGATGGAGTGGTATACAAGCACGATTAATAAATAAATAAATAAATAAATAAATAAATAAATAAAGTTGCAGTGATGACGTCTGGATCCAGGACCCTTGGAAACAGGAACAATTTTTGTGGATACCCATAACTGTTAGAGAGAAAGTATGAAAATGGAGGGCTCTCATATCATCTTAGATATTTTTTTGGAAAATGAAATTGGCAATACAATTAAGGGCATGGGTAATCTCCCAGTCTTGGGGTTGTGGCAAATGCTTTGCTTATTGACTTTCTGGGGCTGGTTGTGCAGACTACTTGCTACTGTCAAAGCTCTGCCTCAGAACGAAGTAGGGCATAAGCATACAGGGATTATTTTGTTCTCCCCAATATGCCAGGGAATAGACTAGAGCTATATTGCGTTCATTGTCTACAGCTGTTTTTGCTTTCCTGGAAATGTGCTGCAGACCACCAGTCAATGATTCGTAGACCACCACTTTCAATTGCACTGCTTTTGTCCCCGTGTGTTATTTGTGACCCTATACAGCAGTGTTTCTCAACCAGTGTGCTGTGGCACACTAGTGTGCCGTGAGCGATCATCAGGTGTGCCGTGGGAAATTGACACTCTCCCTCCTCCTAGCAGCCCCCTCCCAGGTTTCCAAGAAACAAATTGAACCTCTCCTCTTGGAAATGTTGGGGTTTTTTTTACTATTTTACTGGATTTTTCGAGAGTTGCCTCCCCCCCCCCCCTAGGAAATGTTTATAACAGCTTCATGACATCCATAGTTAACTGGAAGCAAGTTTCACTCAGGGTTAAATTTCACAAAGGTCTGGAGAACAAGCTCTATGAGGAGCAGCTTGAAGAGCTGGGTATGTTAAGCCTGAAGAAGAGAAGGCTGAGAGAAGACATGATAGCTATGTATAAATATGTGAGAGGAAGTCATATATATGTTGTGTTCATCGAAATAGGCCCAGGTTTCACACTGAGTGTATAAATACATTTAAAAACATATTAACTATGTGTATTAGTGTGTTAGAGTGTCACTTTGTGTCATTTTGGTTGGTGGTGTGCCCCAGGATTTTGTAAAAGTAAAAAGTGTGCCGCGGCTCAAAAAAGGTTGGGAAACACTGCTATACAGTATAAGAGAGCAATGTGGGCTAGCCTACTTAACTATTTTGTTAGATATAAGATAACATTTTCCATGGCAGAATATGTACCATGATTATTTTCAATATTCTGCCAGGCAACTAGAAGTGAAACAATTTTCAAATATCTCTGTATATGTGCCTTGTTAACTTAGTGACTCCATCAATTTCATAGGGTTTTCTTGGGCAGGGAATACTCAGAATGGGAGTCTCCCATTCAAATACTAATCAATCATACCTTGGTAACAACAACAACAAACGGTTCTTGCCCAACTTACCTGTCCGAACGCATCTCCTCCTATGAACCAGTGAGGACGTGAAGATCGTCTGGGGAGGCCCTGCTCTCGGTCCCGCCTGCATCACAAGTATGTCTGGCAGGGACGAGAGACAGGGCCTTCTCAGTGGTGGCCCCTCGGCTGTGGAACACCCTTCCTACAGAAATTAGCTCGGCTCCCTCCCTGTTAGCATTTCGGAAGAAAGTGAAGACCTGGTTGTTCGAGCAGGCATTTGAATAGGCTTAATATGGAATGATGACGATGCGATGGGAACTGATTTCAACATGACGCTGAGGCTGCAATTGTATGTTTTTAATTGTTAAATTGTTATTATATTTTGGGGGGGGGTTGACTTGTTGCTGTGTTGTATTGAGGGCAGAGACTGCCTGTGTAAACCGTCCCGAGTCGCCTTCGGGCTGAGAGGGGCAGTATAGAAACGTGACAAATAAATAAATAAATAAATAAATAATGATTTCCATATTATGGTGAATCTGTCCCAGAAGTCTAAATACTATGAGGAGCTGGCCAAGGTGCTGAAATTTTCTCAGGGGAATGGGCCAAATTCTTGGACAGGTCTAGAACAGATTGCCCACTGATATCCGCCCAACTGACATGGAAACTACTATCTGTCACTGGTTAACATGAAATTTGGATGTCTAACTGTATGATACTGGTTCCTATCAAATGCTTCAAAGTTTTCATATTTTCTTTTGGATTCTCTAGAGCTACATCTTCCTGTGGAGCCTCACCATGTCTTCAGGTCACTCGGGGCCTGGTGCTTTTGGAGGACCTGATGTCCCTCCTGTACCAAAGCCTGACCACCCTTTGGTTCCAGTTCCAGAGAAACCTTGGCCTGAGGGGCCTCCAAAACCTGAAAGCCCTCAACCATTAGGACCTCTGGTGCCTGGAAAACCTTGGCCAAAAGGCCCACCGGTATCTCCAGATCCTAAACAACCAAGATCTCCTCAACCACCAAATCCTTTAGGACCTACCAACCCAGGACCATTTCCTGGACCTTCCAGCCCACCTAAGCCACCCCTGCCTGATGATCCTTATCCACCTTTTCCTCTACTGCCTGTTGCCCCATGGCCACCTTTGCCTGAATGGGATGATTCAGGGGAACCTCCCAAAGACTCTTCTGATGACATTTAACTTGCCCTTCAGCCTTGTTCTCCTAGAACTTTTCTGGCTGAAAGGGCAGCACCATGTCTTTCAACACACATCTATATGTCTATTTGAAGCAAAGTTTACTTCAAAGCAAGGATCAAGTGCTTGCTGTAAATCTTATGTGACTGGCTCTTGGGAATGGTAAGCCAACTGAAAAAGAAGAGGCCGTCTTTCTACCATGTTTATTATTGATTAAATAAACAATTTCAAAACTAATCAAAGTTGATTCAACTGTCTTTTGTTTTTGTTTTCTCTCTCTCATTTTTCTTTGATCTTATCTGTATGAATCATAGCTATTCTTATGAGCCATGAGCAAACCGAAAGTTGATTCCCTTACTTGGCCTCACAAACAAGTTTCCAATAAAATATTCAGATTTGAAATAGTCTGTTTTGATGCAACCTCCTCAGCATATTTACTTGCTTTATTTTCTCTGGTCTGATTTTTTAAGGGATGCTGTTATCAAAGATATTAACTAAACTCAGGTACCTGTAATGTACCTGTAATGTACTGAAGAAACCTGTTTTGTAATAAATTATGATACATTATGAGATCTGTTACTCCACTGCCCAAGCAATTTTAATCAAGTTATAAGTTTTTTAAATTAATATCTAGCATGGACTGGCTGCCAAATCCTGCCTGTTATGAGGAGAGAGGACACATAGCATTTGTAAGTCACCCCGAGCCTGCCGGGAGTGGCGACTAATAAGTCAAAATAAATAAATAAATAAATAAATAAATAACTGTTCTACTGAGGGTAAGAGAAGAAGCAATGGCTTTATTTAGGGAAGATGCTCCAGCAATTGAGTACTGAGCCTCCTTCTCTGGGGAGTTTTAGGCAGAGGCTGGATGGTCATCTGTTGGGGGTGCTTTGATTGTATTTACCTGCAAGGCAGGGTTGGACTGGATGGCCCTTGGGGTCTCTCCCAACTTTATTATTCTATGAGTCTATGAGTCAGAAAAACATTTCAACAAATTTCATTCATATTTATTATTTATTATTTATTTATTTATTGGGGCTTCTTCGCCGCCGACTCCCGGGGGCTCGTGGCGGCTCACAGAGCCAGTGGCACAGCGCCAAAGGGTTAAAAACATAAAACAGTTAAAAAACAATTAAAACAACAAAATACAATATACCAATTGAACAGCAGCAAATATCACAGCCCAGAGAGTATAGACGAGGCCTACTCGCCGAAGGCCTGCCTAAACAGATGAGTTTTGCAGGCCCGTCTAAATGGCAGCAGATCTCTCAGGGCTCTGGCTTCGGCCGGGAGGGCGTTCCATAGTGTGGGAGCTATAACAGAGAACGCCCTCCGGCGGGTCGATGTTAAATGTGCCGACTTTGCAGATGGTACTACCAACAGGTTGGCCTCTTCGGACCGAAGTGATCTCGCTGGGCAATATGGAGTGAGACGGTCCCTCAGATACGCTGGCCCCAGGCCGTGTGTGGCCTTGAAGGTAAGAACCAGCACTTTGAAGGCGACCCGGTGCTCAATGGGCAGCCAGTGCAGATCCTGCAAAATTGGTGTTATACGGCACCCTGCTGGTGCCCCAGCAGGGTGCCGTATAACATGTTGCCTTGAATGTTGCCTTGATGTGGTAGATTAGAATATTATCCACCTTGACCGTCAGGACTTCTTCAAGCTTTCAGGAAGGAGTCTTTCCAGCGGATGTCAAGGATTGAGCTTGGGACCCTGCATATGCAAAATGCATGCATTTATTGATTATTTGCTTCATTTTTATACCACCTTTCTCCTGACATAGGTATTCAAAGTGCTAGCAATAAATATAAAGCAATGCTAATTAAAACCATTTTTAATGCACTAAATCAGAAATATAAAAATTGTAAAACAATGTATGTTATTAAAACCATTAAACATTAAAACAGATGCATCAAAGCTTCATACCCACCTGAAAATCCCAGTCACACCATCTTTAAAAGTCCGACCCTAATCATACCTGCTATAAGAAAATTACTTTTGAAGGCTTGTTGCGTACCTTCATGTAATTTCAGGAGGCACTAAGATAAAACATTCAGATTTTTGGGGGCAAAATTTATTCAGAGGAGGTTTTCTATTTCCTTCCTCTGAGGCTGAGAATGAGATTTGCCCAAGGTAGTCATGGTAAAATGGGGATTCAAACCCTGTTCTCCCTCTGTCAAACTTGTAACTCTGTCAAAAAAGAAGGTAAGTTTAGTCTGGCATGACTTGTTCTTGAGAAATCCATGTTGACTTTTAGTGGCTACAGCATTCCTTTCTCAGTGCTTAACAGACTATCTGTTTAATGATCTGCTCCGGAATATTTCCTGGTATTGATGTCAGGCTGACTGGGCGGTAAAGAGCAAGTATACAAAAGAAGTAGTACTCAGTTAAGTGGAGTATTTTCTGGCGTGGCTCATTGCACGTCAGTCCAGACATACCTTGAATGGTTATGTGTTGTCAGGAAGCTGTTGAGGCTGACCAAGCCTTGAGTCCTTCTCACTGAAGGCATTTGTTCATCTTTCAAGTGTTTAGATTGTGTCAGAACATCTCCTTACCTATACATTACATGATGCTGCATGGCCCTGAACATGAAGTAATTACCTGGCACATCTTGATACTTGGTACTTGGTATCTTTCCCTGGAAGATATTAATTTAACAACACAGCTATTGCAAGAAAATTGCAGGAGAACTGGCAGCCTGAGGCATGTGTGGGCTGGCAGGGATGGTGCCACTCACTGATGTGCAGCCTTGCTGCTCATTGTAAATATTACAGATGACGGGCTTTTTATGTAGCAACATTTGCAAAAGAGAAGAACTGAATCACATGCATTGGTTTCATGAACATTCAAAATACATGCTTCAGGATGCTTCCTAACCTTCAAGTATATGTTCTTTTATAAGCAAGCAAACAGATATATCACTCCCTTCCCTTGTCTTCACATAGAATATGGGGATCTCTTCCATTATAGATAAAGAGCATATCTACACAGGTGCTTTAACGTGAAATTGGCAATAATTAACTCGGTTGTGTTTGCATAACACACAAAGCTATCTGGCACCCAACATGGGGCACAGCTGTTTAATGTGGTTGTGTCCCATGTTGGACAATACTCCAGAGTTTCCTTGCACTTTTGAGTGTGTGACTGTGGTCGGTTCTGATATAGAACTGGCCCCGCTGTTCAAACGGGCCAGTGCTACCATTATGTTTTTCCCCACTCTTGGTAACACAGGGAAAATGGGGACGCCCTTACTGAGGCTGCCACCATGATAATGAACAGTACAAGTAAGGGCTTGAACTCCCACCATGAAATAAAGAGTCAGACACAAGAAATGTA